>OV816027.1:53253958-54453958 GCA_929113105.1 Agrypnus murinus
AGTCTTAAAAGAGATTCAACAAGACCTGGTCCAAGAAATGTGAATTTTATGCAATCTAATTCTAGTTTTTCATATTGAAATAGGGATAATTATCGGGGAAATGTTAGAAATCCAGTTAGTGATAATAGATTTGATGAACGGGATGAGTATAGAAAATATGAGAAACATGATAAAATAGAGCAGGAGCACGGAAGGGATGATAGATACGGTAGGAATAGTAAGGAGGGTAACTGTAGTAAATATAATACGGAGCGAGAGGTATCACGTAACATGCCTAGTCGTTTATATAGTCCTACAAAGGAAAAATTTGTAAGTTTTAAGGAAAAGGAATCGCAACATGATGAAGAAAATTTTTAATTGTATGTACCACTACTCAACACAATCAGGTAGAACCACAAGTATATTTTCATTTTCCTAAGGGTGGTGGTACAGAATCAAAAGATAAAAAACTAGTAATAAATTCAATAAAATTGGGAAAGATAGATGTAGGAAATAATGCCAATAAGGAAATTTTAAAGGAGGAAATAGTGATTGACAAATTAGAATGTAGCAAAAAATCTAAGAAGGAGGCTGTTGTAGTTAAACATATTAATGATGAAGAAGTGAAATTAACAAACAAAAAGAAAGTGAAAAATTTAAGGGAATTAGGAAAGGTAGATTATAATAGAAAAGGTAAGAAAAAGGTTGTTATAGGTAAAAAAATTAGGAGTAAAAAGGTAAAGTTAAAATACAAAGAAAATAAAAACAAACGTAATAAAATCATGATTAATAATTTAAAAATTGAAAAGAAAAATAAAACGTTTGATAGAGGAAAGGGGAAAAATATTAGGATTGTAAATAAACCCTGGAAAAGACAAATTTTACCAATTAGGAATTTTCATCTAACGAACTATAAAAGAAGAAGAAAGAAATAAAGATCTTTGTAGAATGTTATTTTAATTAGAATTTACATAACGATTTGTGACAGGAAACCCAGATATGACGTAATTTAAAATGATTCAGACTTAATACAACTGATTTTACTTTATATAATAAATAGGCTTATGGAACTTAATACTCGATTAGGACTAATGTATTATGTTATTAAAAATGAAAGAGGGAAAGTGTATGAATAAATTGAATATTAAAGTTTAGATGAAAAATGAAATGTTTATAGGGGAAAATGGGGATTAGAAAATGATATTAAAATAAAATTATGAATGGAAGAGGAAATTAATGATAGAAATATTGAAGTATATTGAATAATGATTTTAGAAAAATGAAAAATTAATGAATCATGAGATGATATAAGTTTATAAGGTGAATAGTGATGAATTTGATTATGATAAGTATAAATCTTTTGATAATAAAAATAAAAGTAGGATTGTGGTTAGATAAAATGGAAATTATGATTGAAATTTGATATTGATGAGGAATAGATTAGTAAATTTGTTAAGAACACATTTATTAATAATATGAATTAGGAAATTTAATGATTATGACGATACAAATCAAAAAGATTATGAAATAATTAGATGAATAGGATGGAGATGAGGATTGTTAAGATATAATTATTATTGTATATATTGTAGATAGTTTATTAGGATACATAGATTAGACTGGGGAAATTTATTGGGGATAAAATATGAAAACAAAAAAATCTTGGTGTTTAAAAATAAAACTAGTTTAACATTTGTTGTGTTTAAAAGTAAAATTGCATTTTACAATTTTACTTGAAACAGGAGGAGATAAATGCTGTGGATGGTAGTTTCAAAATTTTGAAGATTTTGTGAAAATCTAAAATCTTTGTTAAATACTAACACTTTTGAAATATTTTTTATCAACTTTTCCAGTTAAAAATAAATTAAAGTTATTTTCTGGTGTGTCATTGATTACACAGCCAATGTGTACTTTTTAATAAGGTTAAATAATACATGTTTCTTTATTTATTATCAAATAGCTTACTCACCGATTACTCAAGTATACGTAACATCCAGTTGTGCAATTTATTGTTATTATGTAATTCAGTGATGATTAATTTTCAAAGGTATAATATCGACGGGTTATGTGATTCTTCAAAGGTTTTTTGTTCATGTAAATAGATCATTGTTATTGCAAATATTGTGTAATTAATCTGTAATAGATGTGTCACTTTTATAAAGAATATTAATCTGCTATTATGTATTATATGAGTGTACAGTTTGTATTAGTTCGTAAGGTGACGTCAAATTGTGTAATATAATTATGTAAATAGTAAAATGTATATAAGCTTAGAAAATCATAATTTTAAGGCACTTCCTGATATACGACGAACGAGAACGTATGTAAAGTTCTCTGTTGAAAATAAAACGACAGCGTAAAAGTCGTGAATGATAATATTGTAAAAAGCTTAATAGTCTAGTCTTAAAAAGACAGTTAAATTGGTTGGTGATTTGTATACGGCAAAAGTGTATATTTGTTATAAATGGTAAAAGTGTATATAAGTCTAAAGAACCAAGTTTTAAATTAATTACTAGCTAAAGTTATTGCTAGTCAATAAATCGACGTTAGGAATTGCGGTCTAGTCAATAATTACTCTTTGTTTTGAGCCAAGCTTTCGCAATTAGTTTATTGCTTCATCAGGGCCTATAAGGTAGGTACATCAGAACAATGTATATCAGAATAATAATAATATCTACTTACAAAAACGTGAGTATCCTATTAGTAACTGAATACAGTTAACAAGATATAAAAGAATATAATACCCAAATACATAAATTCTAGTTTATAAATATCAGTTCTCTTTTATACTTTAAAAATTAAAATGACAAATATAATTGACATACAAGGTGTCAATTATTATGTCTTACATAAAGTAGGCAAGTGAAAAAAATTTTTACATAATAATTGACGAATTATTCTATACTTATATATTCGGGACCTTTTCCCGGACTTAGCTTTCCCGTTATTAACGATTTATTGCTGGACTGAAAATCCAGCATTAGATCAAATTGCTTTTCGGTGGTTTTTGGATGCCTGTTTTTCTTATCAATCCGGTTCATAACAATTATTGTTATGGTTAACAATTGATATGAACTGGAATTTACAGAATACATAGCATTATCAAGACAATTACACACAAGGCGTTACAGTTTGCGGAATCACTCGAATTAAAATTAAAGTATTAAAATAATATTTACAAAAGGTGATATTTCTTTATAACAAGATTTCCCTACAGCGAATTTTTTTTCAGGATTTAGCGGCTTCGTTATATAGAAGTTCGATTGTATTACATTAAAATGGTTTCTCATCACTATGTGTGAGCATATGTATTTGCAGATTTCTTCTTTGTAAGCATTTATAAATACAAATATTACATTTAAAAGGTTTCTCGCCAGTATGAATAAGCTTATGCGTTTGCAAGGTTTCTTTTCGTGAGCATTTATAATTGCAAATATTACATTCAAATGGTTTCTCACCACTATGAATAAACATATGCTTTTGCAAACTTATTTTTTGTGAGCATTTGTAATTGCATATTGTAACGGGAGAGAAAAGGAACGAACCTCTTTTCGAGCGACAGGTGGTGTGTTCTGCCGCCTTCGAGAAAATGACGCATCGCACAAGCATGTAAATCAGACGTGGTTTATTCTAGCATTTTCTAAGAATACATAGAAGGTTCCAGCGATTTCTGGTGCGTTTATATGAGGATATAAAAGCGGATTGCGGATAAAAGAGAGGCAGTCAACAGCAAGTCATTAACTGTGTATTACAAAATAAATAGTGAATATAAATGTTGTATTAGAAATTCATAGTCTGTAAATAATAGTTTTTAATGTTTTATAATCATAGCGTTAATTTATAGTGTATTCATTAGTGTATAGAAATAAATATTTGTTTGTGAATAGACGATTTAAACAGCACTTGTATTATTTTTAGAAAGAACGTTACAGTGGTGTCAGGTGTGAGGTTTTAAAATAAATAAAATCGTGTAATAATTAAATAAAGTGCTGTGAGAATAAATCTTTAGTGTTAAAACATAATTTCAACAAACGATTAAAATGGTGATGAAACTATTAAAGGATCTCTTAGTAATAGATTTGAAACGGGAATTGGACGAGAGGGACTTGGATAGTAATGGAAAGAAAGAAGTTTTGATAAATCGGCTAAGAGAATGGCTTTTAGAACAGAAGGAAGATCCTGAAAATTACCGCTTCGAAATACCTGGACCCGCAATTGATACTAGTTTGTTGTTAAGTAAAATGAAAGAAGATTTACTGGAAAACTCTAGAACGCTTAAAGAAGAATTACTAGAAAAGTCTGAAGAAAGTTCTAGGAAGTCGGAAGAGAATTCTAGAATTTTAAAAGAAGAATTACTTGAAAATACTAAAGCGCTGGAAGAAAAAGTATTGGAAAAACACGAAGAGAATTCTAGAAAGTCCGAAGAAAATGTTAGAATGCTTAAAGAAGAATTACTAGAAAAGGCCGAAGAAACTGTTAGAATGGTAAAGGAAGAAATACTGGAGAATTCCAGAAAATCTGAAGAAAGTTCTAGAAGGCTTAAAGAAGAATTACTAGAAAAGTCCGAAGAAAGTTCTAGAAGGCTTAAAGGAGAATTGTTGGAAAATGTCAAAGCGTTGGAAGATAAAGTTTTCGAAGAATTTTTGGAGAATGCCAGCGCGTTAGGACTATTGGAAGGTAGATTGGCGGAACAAGATAGGGTAATAAAGATGGTAGAAGAGAAAATAGCCCAAATGCAATTACCACCAACAACTAAGAAAGACGATATGGCCGAAATGCTGGAAGATAGAATGAGGCAACTACGGTTTCCCTCAACTTCTGTGAGGCTGTTTAATGAAGTAAAGAAACAATTTAAAGAAGAAAAGGATCCTGCCGTAGGGATAAAAGTAAAACCACCCACGTTCGATGGAAAGATACCTTGGTCCACCTACTACAAACAATTTGAGGCGGCCGCTGGGGCCAACGGATGGACACGCAAGGAAAAGGCCGTTTCTCTAACTGTGGCTTTGCGTGGAGACGCGTTGAACGTCCTGCAAACAATCCCAGCAGGACAGGAAAATGATTACCAATTGTTAGTGTCTAGATTGGAAAGGAGATATGGAGACGCGCATCTTCAACAAGTGTATCACGCGCAAGTGAAGAATCGTATCCAGAAGAATGGAGAAAGCCTGCAGGAGTTTGAAGCCGATGTTGCGCGGCTTGTCCGATTGGCGTACCCTACGGCACCCGATTCATTTTTGGGACAGCTCGCTGTGCAGACCTTTATTGATGGGTTAAGAGACGGGGAAACACAACAATCATTGAGGCTAGCACGACCAAGAACAACTGATGATGCGCTTGCTCACGCTTTAGAATTTGAAGCTGCAAAACAAGCGTCCCGAGGTCACGGGCGTGTTCGAGCCGTTGTGGAAGAAGAAGAAGGTTCTAAGGATCACCTAGAGGAGTTAGTACTGAGAGTTCTTCGGAAGGAAGAAAGCCGTAAGAAGAATCATCAAGAAGTTCGAGGGCCCCGTTGTTGGAATTGCGGCGAACAAGGACATGTAGAACGCCGTTGTCCCAAAATAAGAAAAGTACAACCGTCGGAAAAGTTAAAAGGGGTTGGCAAGAGGGGGCGAACGTTGACTGCGTGTGAAGATGCCCCGGAGATCACGATCCATGCCGTAACATCAAAGAATAGTAACGGCAGTTTGTTTGTAGATGGAAAGATTGCTAACCGAACTGTTCCACTACTTATTGATACGGGGGCGACAAAATCCATCATACGCCCTGATGTTCTACAATCAAGTATTAAATCGTTACCGACAACTACTCAACTCCGTACAGCAACAGGTGAAATGATACCAACACGCGGAGTGGTGAAGATGAAGATTGGCATTGGAAGTGAAGAACGTGAACATGAGGTGCTGGTAGCCGATATCACTGATGACTTCATCTTGGGAATGGACCTCCTGAGAAAATTTGGTTTTACATTGGACTTGAAGGAGGGTGTTTTGAAGGTTGGTAACGAAGAACTTCCGTTGCACCCACGAGAAGATCCTGTCGTAAGGGTTTTGCTGACAGAAGATGTGATATTGCCTGGTCAAAGCGAGATGGTTGTCGAGGCAGGTTTGGATGGAGATCTTCGGGTAGGATGTGTGAGAATGATGGAGCCTGTTTGTGATAAGAAGATCCATAGTGGCATATTGGTGGGAAAAGCGCTGATCAAGGTTGGAAAGACTGTACCGGTGAGGCTTATGAACGTTAATGTGGATCCGGTGACATTGAAGAAGAGTACCCTTGTGGGACAGTGTGTGCCAGTATTCCGAGTAGCCAGGTGTATGGCTGATGTTTCAAAACCAGTGCCCAAAGACCATGGTGGAAAATTAGTGGGTATGGTTACTAGTTCGTGTGAAGACCTTAACAGAACGGAAGTGAAAGAGGTACAGGGTTTGGTTCACCGATACCAAGATATCTTCGCTCTTGACGATACCCAGAAGGGACGAACAAATATAGTAAAACATAAAATCAATACAGGCAACTCTATGCCTGTCCGTCAGCAGCCGAGGCGTCTACCTCTAGCAAGGCGAGCAGAAGCCGAAAAGATTATTACTGATATGGAAGAACAAGGGGTCATCGAGCCATCCAGCAGTCCATGGGCATCACCGGTGGTCCTGGTCAGTAAGAAGGACGGGTCAACGAGATTTTGTGTGGACTATCGGCAGCTTAACGACGTGACCAAGAAAGACAGCTATCCCTTACCACGCATCGACGACACGTTAGATACCCTGTCTGGTTCACGATGGTTTTCGACTTTGGACTTGAAGAGTGGTTATTGGCAAGTTGAAATGGAACCTGAAGACCGGGAGAAGACCGCGTTCACTATTGGTTCCGGACTATGGCAGTTTACGGTTATGCCTTTTGGTTTATGTAACGCTCCGGCCACCTTTGAGCGTTTAATGGAGACCATCCTGAGAGGGCTGTCGTGGAAGACCTGCCTGGTATACCTGGATGATGTGATTGTAGTCGGAAAATCATTCAACGAACATTTGAAAAACCTAGAGGAAGTGTTCCGAAGACTACGTGGAGCCAATCTGAAACTGAGTCCGAAAAAGTGCCACATATTCAGAAAGGAAGTGAAATATCTCGGGCACGTCGTATCACAAAATGGAGTGGCAACCGACCCCGATAAGATTCGTGCAGTTCAAGAGTGGCCAACACCGAAAGATAAACACCAAGTTCGTAGTTTTCTTGGGTTATGTACCTACTACCGGCGTTTCGTTCCTGGGTTTGCCAATATAGCGAAACCTCTGACAAGGTTAACTGAAGATGGGCGCGAGTATGTTTGGAGCGGAGAGTGTGAAACAGCTTTCCAACAGCTGAAGCGTGCCCTGACAACAGCACCAATATTGAGCTATCCACGGACAGAAGGGCAATTCATACTTGACACAGATGCAAGTAATCTGGCCATTGGGGGGGTACTTTCTCAGATACAGGATGGACAAGAAAAGGTCATCGGCTATTTTAGTAAGGTTTTGTCTAAAGCCGAAAGGAATTATTGTGTGACCAGAAAAGAACTATTGGCCGTCGTGAAGTCCGTTGAGCACTTTTACAAATACTTGTACGGACGGAAGTTTTTATTGAGGACGGACCATGCAGCGTTGAAATGGCTTCTACAATTCCGTAATCCTGAAGGCCAGGTCGCAAGGTGGATCGAACGATTACAAGGATACGACTTTGACACCGAACATCGAGCGGGCACTAGTCATCGAAATGCCGATGCTCTTTCAAGAAGACCCTGTCCAACGGATTGCCGTCATTGCTCTCGTTTGGAAGAGAGGGTTTGCCAGGTATTAAGGACTACCATCGTCAACGACAATTGGTTGCCGGAAGAATTGCAACGACAGCAGGAGGCTGATCCCGAACTAAAAATGGTACTGGAATGGAAGCGCGTGGGAGAAAGGCCTGCCTGGGAGGCCGTCAGCCCTTTCAACAGAACGCTCAAAGCATATTGGGCCCAATGGGAGTCCTTGAAGGTGGAAGACGATCTCCTGAAGCGAGTACTGGAGAGTGAAGATGGTACCACCATTAGGTCTCAGTTCGTGGTTCCAAGAAGCCGAGTGGCTACAGTATTGCGACATCTCCATGACGGTGCCTCAGGAGGACACTTCGGTGTGAAAAAGACTTTGGAGAAAGTTAGGGAGCGTTTTTATTGGGTCAACTGTAAAGAAGACGTGAAGGAGTGGTGCCGGAAATGTGAACTATGTGCCACTGGTAACGGACCCTTGGGGAAACGAAGAGCACCTATGAGGCAGTACAATGTGGGTAGTCCTCTGGAAAGAATAGCCATAGATATTGCCGGACCATTTCCCGAAACCGACGATGGGAATAAATACATATTAGTGGCAATGGACTATTTTACCAAATGGCCAGAAGCATATGCCCTACCAAACCAGGAAGCTGCGACTGTTGCTGACGTATTAGTCAAAGAGTTTTTCAGTCGCTTCGGAGTGCCCATGGAGCTGCATTCGGATCAAGGCCGCAATTTCGAGTCTGTACTCTTTGGAGAAGTCTGTCGATTGTTGGGCATTCGCAAGACTAGGACCACACCGTTACATCCGCAGTCCGATGGAATGGTAGAACGCATGAATCGGACAATGGGCAAATATTTGGCCAAGGTCGTCTCCGATCATCAACGAGACTGGGACCAATACCTGCATCTGTTCCTGATGGCTTATCGTGCATCGGTCCACGAAACAACCGGTCAGTCACCAGCGTCTGTAATGTTTGGACGCGAGTTACGGTTACCGTGTGATCTGGAATTTGGGTCTCCACCTATAGAGCAGGAGGTAGCTGGGAATGATTATGTCATCAACTTAAAGAAGAAGTTGGAGGATATTCACGACCGAACCCGAAATAATAGTCGAATCGCGAGTGACCGGATGAAGGCTACGTACGATGTGAGAGCCCAAGAAGGAGGGTTTCAACCTGGAGAGCTTGTCTGGTTATACAACCCGCAAAGGCGTCGTGGCTATTCTCCAAAGTTACAGCGAAATTGGGAGGGTCCATACCAGGTGAAGAAACGAATAAATGACTTGATTTATCGCATCCAGAAATTGCCAAGGGGGAAACCAAAGGTGGTACACTCCAATCGTCTGGCGCACTATGAGGGAAATAATGACGCAGTCCCGGATCGGAAAGATGAGGCCGAGGTGGCTATCAATATCGTAAGGCCTGAAGATGATCAGCCAACCTTTAGAGAATTTATGGCTGCGTTCTCTGGAACTAGAAAAGCGCGATTCGGAGTCACGACTGAGATGCAACAAGATCTCTTCCGGGTCCCTGGTGATTATTCCATTGCCCACTGTGTCTCCGCGGATCTCCGTATGTCCAGGGGGATCGCAGTAGTGTTTAGAAATAAATTTGGACGGCTGAATGAACTTCGAGAACAAAATCCCTCTGTTGGTAAATCCTTACGCTTGCCTGATCATGACCGATCCATTTACTACTTGGTAACCAAGCAGTTTTACTACCAGAAACCGAGTTACGCCGACTTGTGGAGGGCACTATGGAATTTGAGAATCGAGTTGCTTACCAGGGGAATTAACAAATTGGCAGTTCCCAAACTCGGCTGTGGGCGGGACCAGCTGGATTGGAGAATCGTTAGAAACATGCTGGAAGTTGTCTTTAGAGGTACGGACGTCAAGATCTTCGTCTGCAGTTTTGATCCACAGCCCGCATTAAGGCCAACGAAGAGTGTAGACTGTTATTTCTACCGTAATGGAACGTGTAGTCGAGGTGAAGACTGTCGATATCGTCATGACCCGTTCTACAGGAACCAGAGCATAAAACCTGTTCTGGGACAGAACAGACTTGAAGAGGGGGGCAGTGTAACGGGAGAGAAAAGGAACGAACCTCTTTTCGAGCGACAGGTGGTGTGTTCTGCCGCCTTCGAGAAAATGACGCATCGCACAAGCATGTAAATCAGACGTGGTTTATTCTAGCATTTTCTAAGAATACATAGAAGGTTCCAGCGATTTCTGGTGCGTTTATATGAGGATATAAAAGCGGATTGCGGATAAAAGAGAGGCAGTCAACAGCAAGTCATTAACTGTGTATTACAAAATAAATAGTGAATATAAATGTTGTATTAGAAATTCATAGTCTGTAAATAATAGTTTTTAATGTTTTATAATCATAGCGTTAATTTATAGTGTATTCATTAGTGTATAGAAATAAATATTTGTTTGTGAATAGACGATTTAAACAGCACTTGTATTATTTTTAGAAAGAACGTTACAATATATTACATTTAAAAGGTTTCTCGCCAGTATGAGTGAGAATATGTTCCCGAAAATCCCCTTTTCGAGAGAATTTATAATTACATATATTACATTTAAATGGTATCTCGCCAGTATGAGTGAGCAAATGTATCCGTAAATTGCTTTTTTGTGAAGATTTATAATTACATATATTACATTTAAAAGGTTTCTCGCCAGTATTAATAAGCTTATGCTTTTGCAATATTCATTTTTGTGAGCATTTATAATTGCAAGTATTACATTTAAAAGGTTTCTCGTCAGTATGAATAAGATTATGATTTTGCAAACTTCCTTTTAGTGAGCATTTATAATTGCAAATATTACATTCAAATGGTTTCTCACCACTATGTGTGAGCATATGTCTTTGCAGATTTCCTCTTTGTAAGCATTTATAAATACAAATATTACATTTAAAAGGTTTCTCGCCAGTATGAATAAGATTATGCTTTTGCAAACTTCCTTTTAGTGAGCATTTGTAATTGCAAATATTACATTTAAAAAGTTTCTCGTCAGTATGAATAAGCTTATGCTTTTGCAAATTTCCTTTTTGTGAGCATTTATAATTGCAAATATTACATTCAAATGGTTTCTCGTCAGTATGAATAAGCTTATTATTTTGCAAACTTCCTTTTCGTGAGCATTTATAATTGCAAATATTACATTTAAATGGTTTCTCACCACTATGAGTAAGCATATGTTGCTTTAAATTTCCTTTTAGTGAGAATTTATGATCACATACATTACATTCAAATTGTTTATCACCACTATGAATGCGGATGTGTTTTTGCAAGCTTGCCATTTGTGAGAATTTATAGATACATATAAACGTTACATCCAAAATGGTTTCTCACTATTACTGTCGTAGATCTCCCTTTGATGAGCATTTACAGTTACTTATATTCAAACAGTTTGCCATCAGTATACGTGGACATGTGATTATATACTTACTTTTTGTAAGCATTTGTATGTAACTACATACACATATTCAAATAGTTTAAATTCTTGTTGTCACTAGCGGCTTTGTTAAAATGATCGTTGAGTACAAGCAAACTCACAATTAATCTTGCTTCTTGAATCCGATGAAATAGCTGTTTGCATCTAAATGATGTGATGATGTATTTAATATGTTTTTTAAATAAGTTTCTTCTTTCAGTATAAATACTCTTAGAGAGAGATTTAAGATTGAAGAGTTACGGCATAACATGGATTTATTTGAATCCTTCAAACTCCTACCTAAAAAGAAATAGATGTATATTAAAAAGATTTTACATACCTTAGATATAAAACACGATAAGTGCAAAGTGTAAGTATTGAGATGGAATGTTTTATAACATAAAAACAATTTGTGAAATGAAAAGCAAATTAACTGAAATGTTACAAACCTTCCAATAAAATCGCACAAATATTAATGCCATGGAATTGCGGTTAATTTATTATTACTTGTGCACAGTTATAAATTATAATAGATTATTCCAAGAAGTCCAAGAATTATTAAATAAGGCGTTGCACTTGCAGTTTGCCGTCAAATCTCAACTTCAATACTTTACCAAATAGAGATTGGTACATCTAGTTAGCATGCGCACAAACAATTTGTGTTTGTACATGCTGATCCATTAAGACATTGCCAGTTAGATAACCATTAAAGAAAATTTCTATATACCATTTTTCTCGTACTTCTATACTTTTGGATAAAAACGGCATCGAAGTTCAGCCTAATGTTTTCAAATTTAATAGTATGAAACATGACACATATTTTAAAGTTCAAGGTGATAAACAATACTGCTTGTTTTCGAGAATGTGCAAGGGTAGCGTAATAAAGTAATAAACCCGTCTTTATTTTGGGCGAGTGTTTCGTAGAATAACAACAGATAAACAGAGTTAAATAAACAAAGCATGTTGAGAAACGACCTCTCGTTAGATATTAATGATATTATGTTTCAAGAACGCTATTTTTGTTTTGTGATTTGTAATTGTAAGATAATTTCTTATTCTTTTAATAGGTACGTTAACCCCTATGTGTAATACAAATAGATCTCTGAATAAAAAAATATTTTCGTATTAATTATTTTGTTTACAGTATAAAATAATATATTTTTTAAATTTCGCTGTAATATCTGTTTATTTTCGAATAACAAATCAAATTTAATATCATTAAATGGGTCGGTATTAAAATGATGTCATTTCTGCATGCTTTTCGTAGGAAAAGTTTTAATACTAATAGTAGTATTAAAACACAGTGGAATGCTCCGGTTTAATAGAACGTTTTAAGTTTCAACAACATCCAAAATGGAATGTGCGCCGTCTGCAATATTGTTTTGTTCATTCAACAGATGTCACGTTTTGTTTTTTTATGTGACGTCATTGGTGTACTTCACTGACAAATATATCCTTAGATGCATTAGATTAATCGTCTCCAAAAGCTTTTGAATACGCACAGCAAGAAAACTAACCGCTCAAATTAATTAAAATTGGTTTTTAATATTAATAAATAAAACTAGGATCTTATTAAATTAAAAACATATTTTGTTATAAGATCGCCCCGTAAACTAAAAAAATCAGATTTTCCGTTCTTTTAGTTAGACGTTTAATTTGAAATGAAATCACCTAAAAGTATAATATTATAGCCGGTTTATTACTTTTCGACCAAAGTCTGCGTGCGCAAAGAAAATCCATGTTATAGTACTTCACAAAGAAAATTCCAAATTTTCAGTCTCTTTAGCATTCTAAAATTTGAAAAACGTCGATTCTTGCTCTTTTTTAACATTTATTTCCTCCGTCCCATTTTCACCAAATGACTTAAACCGCTGGTGGCGCCATCTGATGAACTAATATAAGATATTTTAAGATTGATAATATTTACAATATTTATTTACAATTTATTCATACAATAAAAGTATGTATAAAATATGTAACTGATTACAGACAGTGTATTGAAATTTCTCAAGAACACGCCTTGTGTGCGATGTAATGTTACTTTGGTAGTATTTTTCGACGTCAGTCGTGAGAATTTCAAGCTATGAACAATACAGTTCGGTTCTTATAAGAAAAAAGTTACGGCGTGAGTCGACTGTACATTCGTATGTTCACAGCGACCCGCGAGGTGTTTGAAGCTCCAAGTACAGATCACGCTGAAAATATTAGGGCGAAGTACGCATTATATTTTATAACTAATTATATTTTGTAATTATAGTTTATGATACATCAAACGCATTAAAAATTCCGATTAGTTATATATAAAATCTAACGGAACAATGCATCCGATGTAGCTCTAGAACCGTTTACGTAGCGAAGAGCTGTATGCAAATGAAAATATAAAAATTAATACGGTTTGTAAATAATTTGAATATCGATGTATTGTTTATTATAATCATTACAAATTACAAAAACACACAAGTTTTAAGATTAAATAACAATGAATAATTAATGTACTCATGACATGACATTACTACATAGTTTTAGAAACTTTGGAAATAGTTTTAAACTCATTATCATGAGAAAGACTCAAGTATCATTAAAAGAAAATAAAAACAAATCACTCCGACATTTCAGAATCATTGTCTGTAGCATTATACTCATCATTCGCTGAATCATCGTTATCATTTAGATTTATAATTATCTGTTAGGTTAAATTGTCCATAAGCACTTCGTTTTCCCAGTATTCATTTTCTACCCTTTTAACTTTTTCACATACTTTTTTCCATGTATCACTTGTTATAGAAGTAAATCTTTCTTCTGCCAGTTTTCTTGCGTCGTCTAATTTAAAAGTTACGTTGTTTGCAGCAACATAGTTTTTAACATTTGCCCATATATTTTCGATTGGATTAAGATCCGGGTGGTAAGGCGGAAGTCTTAAAATGGTATGTCCATGTTGTTCAAATAAGTTGTCTATCAGGTATGTTATATGATGTCGTAAAATTGCACTTTTAGTATAGTTCCACAAAAAAAGGATATTTTTATTAGTTAACCATGTTCTCATGTCCGTTTTGTCTGCTGTTGCTTATTGGGGCACGATTAATTTGCGTATTATGATAAGGTGTGTTATCAATAACAACAACGCTGTTCGGTGGCAAATTTGGAATTAATTTCTTTCTAGTCTATTTTTCAAAATTTTCGAAATTCATATCCTGGTGATAGTCGCCTGATTTCGATCCCGATTTAAAAATTAAACAAGGCATCATTAATAAAACCTCCTTCGAAGCCTGAGTGAGTTATAATTAAACGGGCACCTTTGAATATTGGAGCCAAGAAGCCTTTGCTGCTTCCATCTGACCACATATTGGGGGTTGTATGACTGCCGTGAATGTACGTCTCATCGAGGTATACAATTGCCCTCCCGTCTCGACGATACATGCGCATTCTTTTTAAAAATGTGTTTCTTAACAGTCTAATATCGTTTTTTCTATTAGCAGTTTTCTGTTATTTGCACATTTTTTTGCGAAAGCTAAGCTTTTTAATAATTCTTTGCAAAGAACTTCTGCTAAACGAAACGTTTAAGGCTTGTTGTACGGCTGGTAATAAATTTTTTAAAGTTACGCGCTGTTGCTGCGTTTTATGGAAATTATAAATCGTTTCCCTAATAACAGCCACATCAGCATTACTATACTGTGACCAAAGTGACAAGAAATAAGTCATCACAAACACGTGAGCGAAATTGTAGAATGCATCTACAATTACCCGAAGGTCACGCTGTAATCTAAATAATAAACAATAAAAAATGAGCTAGAAAGATTCATTAGCGGAACAAACCCCTTTTTAATTAAAAGTGAATGTGAACGAAGCAATGAAAATGTGTTGGTTCTAGCGTACGTCACTGAATTCTTAGCAACGTGAAATTTGTACTCTTATCTTATCTCACGTCGGGTCGTATTTCTTTATTCCGGCTATATTATTTTCTTTATTTGGCTAGAGTATAATATCCATAACAGCACATTTTCGTTGACGTTTCTTTTTTGGGGAACTAAACGGTGTATTATCCGGCTTTTCAGAAGCTGCTTTTAAAATTTTATTTACTGAACTGAGCGATATCCCTGCTGCAGTTGCTAAAATTTCCCAAAGTTGCGTGTTTGTTGCACTTCTTGGAATTTCTTCGGTACCACCACGAACTTTTTGTAAAAATTCGAAAACTTTTGTAACTACTTCACAGGTTTGGCTCCGTAGGCCTCGATCGGTTCCTGTACTCATTTCTTAACACTGTATTTAACACAAAATAATTATAACAGATAACAACTCGCACTTTAACAACACAAACCACGTTAGCGCATCAAGTCGGTAACTAACGTTAACTGAATGGCTAGTAACACACTTAAGTGTAGGACCTACCACGTGGATTGTTATGGAGACTGACGATGCAGACTACTGCGCAACTTTTTTCTTATAAGAACCTACCTATACATCTATTTTATTATATAATGTCGAAACTCTGTGCTGTGTTGAATTGTGAAAGTGTTTTTGGTGAAACTACATTTCATCCATTTCCACTAGCCACTAAAAATCTCGTGAAGTTAAGACAGTGGGTGACTGTAAGTGGCAATAGAGAACTGTTAAACAAAAATCCATCAATGCTTTACGAAAACTCTTTTGCATGTAGAAGACACTTTGAGGACATTGATGTGTTAAATTTGATTTTGCAAAAAAAGTATGTACAACAGTATTGTTACCAAGGTAATGTTGACAACAGCCACCTTATAATATTATATTTTAAAAATTTTACAGTTTTACTTCGTTGTCCAGAGACCGAAAGTTTTTCATACCTAGCAACCACCTCGCATGTTTTACTTTCGCTTTCGGTTGCCTTATCAAGATAGAAAGATACACTTTCGTAAAGGGGAGAATGAAAATAAACTTTAATTTACCTAATCTCCTTCATCTCGATAAACCTAATAGTTTCCGAGAAAAACGTCAAAAACCATTAGGGAGCGTGGTTTACCCTCATTATCTCCTCGAGCTCGCCACCTACAGACGGTGACTTTTAGGGGGTTATTTAACAGCCCTCCAGGAAGGCCTATGCAAAAATTCACGGACTTTCCTAAACTTTCCGCTATTCATGAAAAGTTCTAAATTGACTGGACTATTGTTTGTGTAATTGAAAACAATTTTTTAGAAACGACACATTTGGATGAATACACAAAAGTAGCTATTGGTAGAATTCAGATTGAAGAGAAATCTTGTATCTCGAGTGAATTTATTTTTCATTCTCCCCTTTACGAAAGTGTAACTTTCTATCTTGATAAGGCAACCGAAGGCGAAAGTGAAACATGCGAGGTGGTTGCTAGGTATGAAAAACTTTCGGTACCTGGACAACGAAGTAAAGCTGTCAATTTTTTTAAAAATATAATATTATAAAGTGGCTGTTGTCAGCATTACTTAGGTAACAACACTGTTGTATATACAAACATTATTTTATTATAATCACTGAATCGTCATTTTATTTATTTATTTACGATGGTTAATAAATGTCAAGGGGAGAATGGAAAGTTTAATACATTACACGCTGTGAAAGCCCTTTCAGGTGCTCGGTGTTTTTAACTAACCTCAGCTACGCTTACGCTTCGCCTCGGCCAATCAAAAACACCTTGCACCTAAGAGTAAACTTTCGCAGCTTGTAATGTAAACAACTATTAACTGATGTGCTCGGAGTAATTCTCTACTGGTTGTCATGGATAGCATCCAGATTTGAGTTCTTTTATTGACTATCTACAGTAGGCGTTTACGAAAATTTGATTATTATTTTGCAGACTTTTAATTATGCATAACAGGAAATTTTATTTTGTTCATTGTTATGCACCTACATAAAAAATTGTACACTGTATATCTCAGGTCGCTTTTATAGTTGTAAATAATCATTATTACTTATGCTCGTTTTTAT
Source organism: Agrypnus murinus (assembly GCA_929113105.1). Lineage (NCBI taxonomy): Eukaryota > Metazoa > Arthropoda > Insecta > Coleoptera > Elateridae > Agrypnus > Agrypnus murinus. The sequence goes on from OV816027.1 coordinate 53,271,101, forward strand.
AAGACCAACCTTGAATAGTGAATCCTCAATTGGGTTCCTTTATGAGAATTCGCGGTTTGGATGAAATGATATTTTATCAAATGGTATGCTCACCTCTCTTTGATGGTATGATGGTTTGGTTAAATAGGAAATCCCTGATCACATCGAAATGTCAATTTTGACGTTTGGTTCCTAACATAACCCCAAAATGTGAATAGCACAATTGTGATGACTCGATCAAGTAAGTTTTGATTTCTTTTTTAATATTTAAAAATTACATTCAACTTTTATGATTAAAAAATCTACTAAGGAATTATGGTGAGTTTTTTAACCTTAATTAAACTGATTTTATAATGTATTCACTTTTTCTGTTCCTTATTATTGTTTTATTAACATTTTTTATATTTGTCACAAACCTGGTATTTTGATTTACTTATGTTTTCCCCTTTTTCAGCCGACTGCCTGAAAAATCACCACGCAGGAATCTGCCTACTGCTTCTGGACTCTGAAACTTCCCTCAGTATTGGATGCACAGCCGCAGCTAAAACGTTGAGGTAAATCGTTCCTAAGTAAATTATCTATTTTCGCTACTTCTTAAACAACGTTCAAGAATAAATTTTATTTCTTCTTTTCTCGGGTCTCGGTTTGTTCGAGTTTAGTAAGTCTAGTGGAATGGAACTTCACCTTTACTGCTCTCTTGTCTACTGTTAAGTTTTATTTTACTTCTTTTAAATTTTCTTTTCTTATAGTTGAAATAAATATACGCCTTTTTACACTTGATAACTATTAAACTTTTATTATTCTTGATTTTTAAACATTTCTTTACAGGAAAAAATTTATTAACATGACTGTGGGATGGGGCCGTAATTCAATAGTACACTAAAATTTGTTAAAAATTTATCTCAGCATATTTATTTTAAAGCTTTCTAATGACTCTTCTTTGATAAATTATTTTTTTTCAACAATTATTTTTGTTGCTATTCAATCTAATGATATTAGGGCAGCTAATATTTTATTTAATGATCTTTGTTATTATTTAGATCGCGTTTTGATGGGAAAGTAATCCATTTATTACCAGAACATGAACATATCAACATGAACAAACATATTTTAAATTATTACTGATCTGCCAGCATGACAACTATAGGATTTTTATTATGCGCTTTTTTATAATTTTCAAGGTTTCAGGAAATCATGTAAGTAATATTAACCACTTATATAGACATTCCTTTTCTCAGAGTGAACATTTCTTATGTTATCAGACTTGTATATTTTAAGCTATTTGAACAGCTATAATAAAGTATTTCATTGCCAGCTCCGGTTGAATTAGCCATCTTGCTAGGGTCGACACGATTTAAGAAATACATAGACGTCATAAGACCTTCACACGTATATTTAATATCACTGGCTTAATATGATTCCTTTTTTTGAATGAGGAATGATAATACAGTAAAACCTTACCTTAAAGGCACATTAGTATTGGGGACACCTTTGTATTAGAGACACTTTGGACCGCTCCTGACTTATTGCTATTCACAATGTATTTTTAGACACCTCGATATTAAAGGTCGTGCAAATTTTTAATATTCTGATTCATTTTCTGTATAACCCTGTCTAATATAAATATAACAAGTTCTAGAAAAATATTGTATATGAGTAATCATTTTAATAAAAATACTTTGTAGTTTGTTTTTCATCAATCGACCTACACCGTAATATTAGACAGAATTGAAACTATTTACATCAATAATACAGTTTGGAAAAATGCTAATATGGAATTTCGTTGGTACAACAGAACACAGAGGGTTGTAAATGGTTATGTTCATGTAATACAACCACTAGGAACAACTATAATGGTAAGGGTAAATATCTGACACACCTTATTTGAGAATCGCCATTTTTTGATAATGTACAGGGTGACTCATGTAAGATGACCCTGCACCTTATCTTAGAAAATGTAAAAGTTACTAAAGAAAGTTAAGTACCAACGTGGGTTGATATAAAACCAATTTAAATTTTATAACTTTTGCATATACAGGGTGGATAGTTTTGCTGTAGCTACTATCTACCTGTTATTTTAAATGAAACACCTCATCTTCACGCTTTTTGATTTTAGACTTTATGGATTTTAAATATCTTTAGTTTAAATATGTATGTCAGAATTCCGCACAGTTTTACAATAAATTCAATTTTTTAATCATTCACGACTTTTCCTCAAGGGCGAAACAACTTGGTGTGAAGGTAAATTAGACCTTTGACCTTATTTTCGCATGAGAAATCTCCCATTTTCGTTTGATTAACCAAATATGAATCATTCTGTATACAAAATACTAAAATACCTGTTTACAACCAACAAAACTTCTACATTTTCCAAGTTACGGTACAGGGTCATCACTTACGTGAGCCATCCTATACAAACATCAATTGTACTTAATAAAAACTATCTATTTTCTAGGTACATTCGCAGACATACAAGTTTCTTAGTAATGAATATAGGTACTTTCCGCTTGAATTTAACAACTTATGTGATTATTATAAATATAACTCTTTGGGCGCTAGAACTTTACTCGATAAATATTCCAACCTGCGGGGATGTCCTATTAGTCCAGTATGTAAAAGCAATAATACTAGAATGGTAGTACCAATCAAGCCGTAATGAAAGTTATTTTTCAGGGTCACTACTACATTAAAAATATGGTTCTCGATTTTAGCCTTTTTCCACCACATATGCCAGAAGGGAAATATAAGGCGATTAATAAAATATTTCACCAAAATGTATTTGTAGCAGAATTTCATTCATATGCTGCAATTGAAGTACCTATTACTAAATGGGAATATTAAGATACAGGAATACTAATGATTATTGATAAAATTGAACTACTTGTCGCTTCAATATTTGTTTTATGCACAAATGTTATTAATGCTTTGTTTTGAATTATGCACCAATAAAAATGATAATTCTATTGCACTTTTTATTATCGAGTTGTTGTTTCATGTTAAGTAGACATATAAATCTAATCGAACGCCTCTTGTTTTAGTTTCAATTTTTTTTTGTTTTTTGATACTTACATACGATTCATGCAAAGTGGTTCAATATTCACTTTAAGCATTTTATTAACTGGTTGCTTCGCAGCCACTTACACCGATACAACGTTTGCCTCTCGCTAACAGAAGATTTACTTTCATTAAATGTTATTATGAATATACAAATACTTTAATACATATCAATACCGAAAATCTTTTTTCAAAAAATAAGACACAAAATTTAATAGCGCCTCTTGCGATGTGGTGTGCAAATAAACGTGACATTTCTAAAATATTTGGAAAGTAATTAAGAAATCGCCATTGTAATGAAAGATTGAATAGTTTAAATAAATTGTAAGTTTATATATTCTAGCGTAACAGTAATAAACCACCGTTTAACAGAAATAGTGCTATTTTTTAATTAGATGCAGGTCTCTCACCGAAAAACCATTTGTTAGTTAGACACTCATCTGCGAAGACGGCACTTCAAAAATGTCCCCTATATAGCTCCTCTGTTTGAAATAGTAGCGACATGAGTAGCGACATCGTGGAACAAACCTGACACAAACTTTAATAAAGAAAAAATTACTGCATGTTTATTGTCACCTCAATTCAAAAAAACGTCGTTTAAAGATTACAATCTCATGGGTGTATATTATATTAATATGATCGTTTTTACAGAGCATGATTGTCCATTATCAAATTAATTTTAAATTGTGGATATTTTGTACATGACTATTATTAAACCTAAGATTTATTGCAAAACAGAATGTCAAATCTGGTAACTTTCAGTTGGGCCAACATCGTTCTGGTGCTTTTGCTCCAGCGACGAGATCGATTGCTGTCGCTACTATGAAAATAAAGGGGCTATAGTCCCCTATTTTCATATGGTAAAGTATATGGAGTTTCCCAAGTTTCCATAAGGGTAGCGCGATAAGTCTAAAAACGCTAAATTTAAATTTCCCGCTAACACAAAATGGCGTCCGTGACCAGACTTGTACTACACAGTACACAGACAACAGCGATGCCTCAGTTTTCACTGCCGTTTTAGATCTAAAAACCACCATTTAAAATTTTTATTTTTTATTACATCTCATATATAATGTCAAAATTGATGTTCTGACATTTTAATTATTGACATTTAGTAAATCAGTCTTCTAATGTTACATGTCAGCGCTATAAGCGTTTTATATGTATGAAGCGATGATGTATTTATTGCTTCAGTGGTTTTAAAATCTAAGGCGGCTGTGAAAGCTGCTGCAGCGTTCTATTTCCAGCGGTGTGTTGGACGCACCCAATAGAAGGTACTTCCGGTTAACTTTATAATTTTCATATAGCCCCTATATTTCAAATAGTAGCGACATCGTGGAGCAAGCCAGGCACAAGCTTTAATAAAGAAAAAATCACCACGTGCATATTGTTTCGTGATCTTAACAAAAATTTGTTTAAAAGTTACAATTACGTTGGTATATATTACATTAATAAGATTGTTTTTACATAACATGAGTGTCCGTTATCAAATTCATGTTATATTGTGAATATTTTTGTGCATGATGATTATTAAACCTAAGATTTAGTGTAAAACGAAATGTCAAATCTGGTAACTTCCAATGTCACCAACATACTTTTGCTCCAGCGACGAGATCAATCGTTGTCGCTACTATTTGAAAATAAAGGGATTATAAATTTTCACGTTAACAAACCCATCTGACGACTAATTTCTGTAGTCTGTCGGTATAGTAGAGCACTGTAAACTAAATGTAACTATTATAATTTAAGAATTAAAACTAATTTAGTGTTTTCTTGTTAAATATTTAACTATTTAGCTTCCACAATAAGTAAAAGAATAGTGCTGTGTTAAAGAGTGCTTCAATATAAGTAATGCAACATTTAAACACGAAATACCTTCCAACCAAAGTGGTACCAATATGTTTATTAATTTATCTCCCAAAAAGGGTTCGTTATCCAAGTTTTAACTTTACAATTTTAATTGATCACAAGTATTACATCAATAATAATTTCGATTTTACGTTTAATAGGCTACTCTACGTTTAAAATATATTAAAACAGAAGAAACCTTTAAGTAGAAAAGTTTTAAAATTAATTTTAATTAATCTGAGCTTTACTTTCGTCTGTTATTTAGAAGAGAATTACAGTACTACTATTAAAAGATTATAATGAAAACGTCATTTATTAAACTACAGTTATATACATGCTAAAGATACGCTTACTATTAGTACGAATATATTGAATTTAGTCAAAAAAATAGAGAGAATAAGAATGGAAGGCTGTAACGGTATATTTTTATCAGTCCTGAATAAATGTAGTTTTGTCTACATAATTACTGAAAAATCTTAATTCCGGTCGTGCAAATTTGCGTTCTTCTTGCAATATAAAATCGTGTTAGTATTTGGTACAAATAAACCTATAAAAATTATTTTAAAAGGTTGTGTTTCAAATCTTCTTAGAATTATAAAAAACATTTGGGCAATAAATTATTTCTTTCTGTGTTCTATTTACGCATGTGTACGTTGGTTAAAATGGCTTCTTTGTTAAAACCTTGAAAATTAATAAATATGATTCGTGGTAAATCTAGCTTTATATATCGTAGTTCCCATAGATATTGCAGTTTGGTGTTCTGTGAAAATACTATAAAAAATCTCCTTTATCTAATAAATGATGCTTGCTACGTGTTAAAAATCCCTTTCTGTTATTTACATCTGAGCCTAAAAACATGATACGTTTGCAGGACTTGCTTTAAAATAACATCGGTTTACATTTTCTCCTTCGTGAAAACAAAACTGCGTAATTTCTAGCCTTTTAGGGTCAAAATCTAGTATTGGAATTAAGAAAACTTCCCTTATTATCAACACGTGGACTGTATAGCCCTGATTTGTTTAGGCCAAACCACGCGACCCCGCTATTGGTTGAAGTCGACTTGCATTTAAATAAAAAGCATTCTGACATAGAAAAGAGGAGCGTTTTAAAAAACAGAGGGTTCACTTGACTTCAGTTGCTGACTCGAGACAGTGTAGTTTAAAAATTAGAGTCTCACTTCAGTTTTTAGTTTCGATACAATATAGTTGAGAGAGACCTTCTTACCGTTCATTAACGGCCAGGTATCGGATGCCTGTGCCTAGTAAATTGAAAATTTGCAGTTGCAAAAATACCGTTGTGTAATTAGTTCTCCGGACGCTAATTAAGAATTTGCGGTTAATAAAAGTACCGTTATACAGTTAAATATTTTTCCGGATGTTTGTGTTCTTAAAGAATGGGAAATTTAGTTTTCCTATTAAAAAGTGTAATAGCTTTAATACAGTTTACCGATGAAAATAAATATCGTATCGTATATCGATAAAAATAGTTCTCGTACCGAAATACCGATAAAAAATCAATAACTACAGACTTTATCTTCAGTGATCGAAATCTCGGATCAATAATAAAATCCGAGTTATGTGTTTTATAAATTCAGTTCGGATTTAAATAATAAGTGGGTGGTTTTAAGGAGAATAACAAACATTTGCCGATGGTTCTCAAAATTAATTTAATAACCAAATCTTATTGAAGTTTTATGGTTGCATTCAGTTAGTTTATTTTGGGTGAATTCGTGAATAATAATTCACGTCATACAGGCATTACGAGGGTTAATTCATTGCATTCTTGTACGTATGATGTGAAAGCAGAAATCTACGAACGTTCCAGTTTCTCTCCGTTCAGCAGTGTTTGGTGTGTGCAGGAGTTATTTTTGTGCAATTTAGCGTTAATTTGGTTTGCGAATTATTGACAACTACAGGTACTGTGAATTATGATTTTTTTTTGAATGTTAAATGTTTATGTGAATTTCTTTGGATCTTTGTAATATTTCTACAGTCTGTTTTTTATTTATACGTAATTTGTATACAATTTTTATTCATTAACAAATTTTAATAGTCAAGAGCTCTTAGGTAGGGAATTATTACTTGAATTTTTGAGTTTAAAATTTGTAATTTTCTTATATCATATTTTTCTTTGTGTTTTCTAAAATAAATATGATTTTAAAGTTAATTAAAACCAGTAAGACTGAACCATTTACTTATGAAAGTTTTTATTCATACCATCATTAAACTAAATTTTTGACTTTGTTGAAATTAACTAATATTTTGCACTAAATTTATATCGGTCTGATTTCATTTTCTGATTAGTGATTTCAGACAGATTTATTAGATTTATTTGATCTATTTGACCTATTTATTTATTGTAATTAAGCTTTATAATCAGATGGCGCCCTTCTAGTGTATGTTATTGTGTTTTGAAACCTTTATCCATACCTTTAATAATTAGAAAACTGCAGAACCAATACCTAAGACCTGAAATTTAAATTTGTAAAAAGAGCGAGTTCTCAAGCCGGCAACTTTGAGCATTTTAATTACAGTAAGTATCGTATTTTGTGTTCTAATCTAGTTTAAGCAATGTGAACTCTTCGTTTGAAGGTTTAAGCTTTGTTTATTTTAGTCTGGTCAAAAAACCTCTCTTTCAAGGCTAACGACCTCAAAAATGGTAACGCCATCTAGCGTGTTGGATGTTAACTGATGGGAAGATGATTATATTTTGACGTACGTTTGCATGCTGTTGACACGTGTTGAATCATATAGGTTAAGAAAAGTAAACATTTCGCGGTTAATAACACTTGTTAGATAGATCTTTTTATGGAAAGTATTATATATTGTTTTTTGATGTATTAAAATTTCAAAAATGTCTAGCGATTATTACGCTATCTTTACGTGTCAGGTATTAACTATTACTGTAAAATAAGGTCGATTTTTATATAATTATAGTTCTTATGGAGCCTTTCATTCTTATCCTATCTATTCTTTGGAATTTAGTACTCCCAAATAATCTTCCTTAGTAATTCCACTTAATCCATTCGATTTTATTAAAAAAAATTAATAACTTTAAAACATTCACGTCGACATCGACGTTCAAATTAACACTTATAACCTATTAAATATTAAAGTCAAATAAAATTTGAAACTCTTTAGTTGGCAAGCAACTCGCGTTAGCCAGTGCCCTTGCAATCGAATGGGTCAGCCATATAGAGTCTTTTTTAAGGTGTTATTAATCGTAGTCCGCCATGATATAGCTTTACTATTTGCGGCGCATGTATTGATGATGTTCTTTATACCGAAGTATTTTATTATTTTCGAAGATATTCTCGGGAAATTCATTAGAAATCATGCGGAAATTGTTTCGTTAACTAAATTATTAGGAAGCAATGCGGTTAATACGATTAAATCAATACTAGCAAGCACACTAGTTTTGACAATCCACAATCCCAGAACAAAATCTAAACTACGTACATGCAGATGCTAGGGCATCGCAGATATTTTATTTTATCGCTAACCATCAATAAAATCATGCATTACCATAGCGATTTGTGGAAGTAAACAAGCACTTTATTTTACTGTACAAACCAAGCATTTTACCTGCCGCAAATATGATTGGCAATAAAATCTTGTATGCACCACTCAGTAAGTATCTTTATCCAACACCTCTAAATAAAGAGGGCTAAATCTTGACGTTTGTAAGCCATTAAAGTTGATGTTTACTCACTTGTGGGTAGAAAAACATTGTTAGCCACTTTAGAATGGTGATTGGCTGCTATTATAGGTAGCAACCAATCACCAGCTTACATTGCATAATATTATTAGAATCCAGTCATCGCGCTAGAGTATTAAATTTATTACCGTCAAAACTACAGACTATTGTACATTGCAAATTCGATATTTAAACTTAAATAAAGAGGTGTTGGATAAAATTTTGTATGGCACACGTGAGTTAAGGATATTATCCATTCAGGCCTACCGGCCCTCGAGGATAAGTTTTTCATTCGTGGATATCTTACTTAACTCACTTGTACCATAAATAACTATTATTGACTTGGTACATAAATAACTATTAAGATAAAGGTAACGGCTGCAAATAGCTGACAAATCATTTTACCATCCGTATGTATGAGCTAGAAACAATAGCAGTAGTCGAGCCTATCAAAAGATTGAAAATTTATCTGCATGATGTACATTGTACATCAGCATACACATGTATTAAGTAGAAATACTGTTGCCGAGAAATTCTCGGAGAAATTATCTAGACTAGATCTTCTTGTGTAGGTGTACTGGAACATCGTATTAATAAAAAACGATAATACAGGTACTGCAAGACCATACCGATAAAAAATATATAAAAATGCTACTGGAACACAATACCAATAAAACAAAGAGGTGCTAGAATACCGTACCAATAAAACAAGAAAAGGATGCTGGAACACTGAGCCGAATAAATAATGTACACAGTAATGTTTTATTTTAAATACAAACATTTGTTTTTATCTAGAATTTTAGTTTCAAGTCTAATTTTTACGAACATTTTTGTTTCAGACACAACCGAAAATCCAATAAACAAAGAAGACAGAAATTTGCGTCGATTCTAGTGTATATCACTGAATGGTAGAAAAGGATATTTTTAAAAGGTGTAGGGTTATAATTACCACACTAGTAATTACATATTGTTATGATATATGAAGGGATGTGGGTTGGATTATTACACTCTCTAACCTTGTGATATTTGTTTAAAAACTTAACACAAACAAAAAATAATAATAAAAGAAAATTTAAATTTGGATCCCAAATTTCTATGAAATATCTATCCCAAAAGAGTCCAATTCTCTTTATGTGAGGATTAATACTTCTGGCATCAACATAATTCTTACGTACTATAATTAATTAAAACTATTGTTAAATAACTCACGTTTAAATATTTAATGTTTGGTGCCATCAGTTGGCCAAATGTATTATTATAAAATCTGCAATTCTCTGCTTTCATTCGGTTGAACAATAAAATGGAGAAAGAAAGCCATTTAGCTCTTTCAAATATTTCCATAATTAATGGCTTTAATAAATTAAATTCCAGTTGCTTTTTTAATTGTGGTAAGTCAATTAATTTATTAATTATATTTCATATACACATACAAAATCAAATCGTAACGAAGTTTGATCATCCTATTATCAAATAAAAGAAATTCAACTTCTAAGTAAATTGTCCTTGAATAAATTTAATACACTTATTATTAAAAGAAAAACACTTGTATTCACAGAACTTTGATAAATCTTTAAACATTACAACGGTTTTCAGACATGATAACCTATAAATTCTTTGTTTACATGTTTTTTAACACAAAACATAATCTTAAAACTAAATTTTGCTCTTCAACAGTGTGCACTTTTTTAAAGATGTAAATTGAAAGAGAATTTGTTACAAAAATGGCCGGGTATTTATACGTTTCTGAAAAACAATTCAACTCGACTGGAAATCTTGGATAAAACAAAAGAACTGTAACATTTCATTTACGTCATAACCAAATTATTGTTTATAAATTTTAACTAATCCTAAAATTAATTAGATAGCTACTTAAACTGATAACTAATGAAATTCCCTATCTAATGGTATATAATATTCATGTTTTCATTACAAAACAAACCCTCCACCGAATGTCGATGGAATCTCATCTTTACACAACTTTATTAATTTAATTACATAAAAATACCTTTTCACATCTTCCTATCTTCACAAAATTAAACTTTATATGCTAACAAACATTATTTCCATAATTTCAAAGCCAAGAAAATTCAAGCCAATTACATGTTTTCAGTGTATGATGCATATCCACACATACTGGTATGTTGTTTTAATAATAATTGCTCCAACCCATCACCTGTGAACCACGCGCCAGAAGCTATGAAGCGTCTGCAGGATGGTGGGGGCGATTATTATTATTATTACGCAGGCCCAACGAGCGGTTGCAGCCGACACAGATGGAACAGCGCAAATCCCACATTTGCCACAGTTCAGGAAAAACTGCAGAAAACCTTAACCAGATCTGATCATTTAGAATTACTTACCCAAGAACGTAAAATTTTGAACTAGAAGAAACATAATGAAATCAATAATCTCATTAACTTTGTAACCCCAGGCCGTACGTTGGTAGGGAGGCGTGTCCTGGATCACTAAAGTTGAATACAATTGATCCTGAAAATTTAAATATTGCACTAGAACAGGAATGAACTTCAGATCCAAGCTCAAGCTCCTTAGGTTCCAAAGAAGATGCTATAAGTGGAAACAGCTGCTCCAGGAGATGATAACTAGAAAAATTTTAACTTCCACTTACCTTTGTTGGCTACTCGTATAGTAACGTCCAGATGCTTGGTTGGCTACTCTTGTCGTAGCGTCTAGATGCTTATAGACAATGGAGAGGAAGATGAAGAGATACCACAATAATTTACGTATATTAACAATGAATTTATTAATTTGTAAAACAATTGAAGACTTTTAAGCAAATAAAAAATACACAACTTGATCACAAATACTAATTTAACAAAATATATAATTTAATAATGAATTTATTAATGCTACAAAAAAAACTATTTAATTGTCTCGGAGGACTTTGTTCGAAATCAAATCACGGCAAGAACTGACTAAATGATAGATTCTGACTTAAAAGGTAAACTAAAGGAAATAGTTTTGATGAGTAGTGGGACTGGACTAATAAAATTGTTTAGTAAAAAAAGAATATTAAAATTGAAATTGAAATCAAAACTTTCTTCCACAATAAATTTGGAAAATCAGCATTTCTTTATTCCTACAGCATGTCAATTTTGCAGACTGAGATTTTACAGTGTTCAATTACTAATAAACCAGAGATGAATTTTGATGCTTTTACAGGAAATAAAGTGATAACTTGCTAGATGTGCTATAGTCAATGCCCCTTACTCTGTGAGAACTTTAGCTTTCCCAGGCTAAGAATTTTTAAAAGAAAAGTTGAAATTAAATTAATAAAATAAATTCTTGAAAAGGATTGATAAATTTAAAAAAATTGAATTAAATTAATAGGTCTTGGTGATTGGTTACACAGCCCCCTACCTAACATCAAAGATTATTGGTGTAAAATGATATTTGATGATCACTAAGAACTAAGACTAAACCTATGTAGTTGTACATAATGAATATTAAAAATACTATTCCTATTACACAAAAAAAACAACTAAGTTACATATATAAATTGTTCACTGCACTGGTCAAATAATTCTGTGATAAGGTGTGGTATTTCCTCGTCCTTATTGCCCTGGACCATTTGGTAAGTTGTGGTGGTTTGTTTGTGCACCACTCCATTGTTAGACTGCATCAGCTTCCAAGTTCATCGTGCAGGAAGTATGGTTTGAAGGAAAGTGACTATAGGTAGAGGTAGAGAGTATTACCACAGGTTATTATTAGAGCTCTCCGTAGGTGGATAGCTTATGGAAAAAGGGAATTTGCGTATTTAGGAAAGTTTAAGTATTATTGAGGTTTATGCTGGTGGCAGTCTTGTGATGGTCGCTTTTGTTGGCCTTGTACAGCATAGATGAAGTACAATCTGTGAACAGTTTGCAGATATATAAGTACATTTTATCAATCAATTTTATTTTGACCTAAGAAAATGTTAATACTACAGTAAATCTACTTATAAATCTATTTACAATTAAAAAAAAAATTTATACAAATATAAACTTATTTATAAATGATACCTTTCCCATGCTCTAATAAAGAAACCAATGTGTAATAAAAAAAATTAAATATCCTGATCACCCTGTATAGCAAAATGAACGAACACCTGGTATAAGGATCTTTAGTAATTTTATGTTTGTGGTGGTTTCATTATTGTGATCAGCTGTCTGCTTTGGCGAAACATAGAGTTGGCATGTGTATTTAATAACAAATTATGTAAATGAAGACATATATGATGTCACAAGGCCTACTAAAGATGGCCGAATGACAGAACTCGACCAGGGTTGGACTTAGGAAATTTAGTAAGGGTGACCCTATAAGGATCTGGTCTAATTCCACTGGGAGTTAATTATGATTCATTAATGCATAAATCAAAAATATAAATCTAAGTAATTAGGAGAAACTAACGGAAGGACAAGGTAGATGAATTATAATTTTTTTTAAATTACAAGTTGCTTTAGAAAACTATTTTATTACAAAACAAAATTACATAATAATATTTAAGAACGTTCATGTGTGAGACTTGATATTAGATAAAACATTTTATTTTTGAAATTTGCAAGTTTAATCACGTAATTATCTTCCCTCAAACATTTCAAACCCTTCATCGATGATTTGAGGAAGTTATCAATGATTAAAAATCAAATTTTTAACATGGAGTCTTATGAGAAAATAGCATGGTTTTATACTTAAACTTGTAACAACTTTGTTATTAAAATAGATACCGTAATAAATAATGTTTAAAAATATTCTTTGAATTATGCAGTTTATATAATTGTATGAAAAAATAAATGTTATCGAACATTAGAATGAATTATCAGTTATTTTAATCAGTATAATTAAAACTGTTTTGGTAGATTTTTCACCATATTGAAAACTGGCAACAGCACGTACTAAAGGAATATACACAAACGCAATGAAAAATGTGAAAAGGTTAAAACATAACTTAGGTTATTGTTGAATCTGTCAAAAAATTTATAGAATTTTATATTAATAGATAATTAAAAGCAATGGGAAAGTTAATTTAAATAGTTTAATTGAAATTTGTGTTAGTAGATTAATATATAATTAATAATTACGTGTAAAAATAATAGTTTAGTATTACTTGGTATCATATATTAGTAGGTATTCCGTCACCTGAGCGTGGGAAAATTTTTATGCAAATGACCCGCGATCTAATTAATATTCAAATGAGGCGTGGTCTAATTAAATGCGCGAATTAAATGCGCGAATTAAATTAATTGATCTAATTAATTTAATTCACGGTATCATTTACATATCTCTTCTCTCATTTACATATATGATTTCTCATATGCATGCGCGAATTAAATTAATTCACGGTATCATTTACATATCTCCTCTCTCATTTACATATATGATTTCTCATATGCATGGGCGAATTAAATTAATTGATCTAATTAAATTAATTCACGGTATCATTTACATATCTCCTCTCTCATTTACATATATGATTTCTCATATGCATGCGCGAATTAAATTAATTCACGGTATCATTTACATATCTCCTCTCTCATTCCTCATATGCATGCGCGAATTAAATTAATTCACGGTATCATTTACATATCTCCTCTCTCATTTACATATATGATTTCTCATATGCATGCGCGAATTAAATTAATTCACGGTATCATTTACATATCTCCTCTCTCATTCCTCATATGCATGCGCGAATTAAATTAATTCACGGTATCATTTACATATCTCCTCTCTCATTCCTCATATGCATGCGCGAATTAAATTAATTCACGGTATCGTTTGCATATCTCATCTCTCATTTACATTTATCATTACTTATATTGATGCTCGAATTAAATTAATTCACGGTATCGTTTGCATATCTCATCTCTCATTTACATTTATCATTACCCATATTGATGCTCGAATTAAATTAATTCACGGTATCATTTACATATCTCCCATCTCTCTCTCATAAATTTATTTCAAAATAAATCTTATGTTGTCATTCCTGTTTGATATTTAAATATAGATCTACACGTCATCAAGTAATTATGCGAAAACAATTTAACATGTAGAAACTTGTCGTTTCTCGATATTGTTTTTACCTCAGTTCCCAGAATCTGTTTTACAGGGATTAACTCTGAGTCATAGGGTTGTTTGTTATGATTCAACTTGATTGAAGATCTGTATTCATGCGCATGTGTAGAAATCGCTATAAAATGTATTTCGGCGAAAGGCTATTAGTCATTAGAGTGCAGCAGTTGATCGTGTAACAGTACCATGATGAGTTTAGGCAGTCCAGATTATTATTATCATCGTTATGGAGACACGTTTACAAGTAGTGCTGAAATGGGTAAGCAAGAAAACGGTTTGTTTATGTATACATTTGAATAATTTATTTCATTTTAGATCAACAGCATGATGAACCGGATCAATCTGCAAACTTATCAATTCCAGAACCAAGCAGTTATTTCCAGGGTCAAGACTACGAAGTGATGCATGAAGAAATAGGTATGTTTTAAAAGAACGAAATCCTTTGAATGTTACTGAATAATTATTTCTTGTTTAGGTCCGAACGAACCATATTATGCAGACGATGCATCAAGCTTACGGGTACAAGGTACAGATAATGTAGCAACACCAGAATCGTCGTTGATTACCGTCTATCCGGGTGAACACATGCAGTTGTTGGGATCTGTACAATACCCTCTATTTGTCATGACACCTAGAGAAGACTCTATTCATTTACATGATATCCTAGTAGGAATTATCCCGCCTGAACAACCTAATGAATTTGACGTGACTGTTAAATTGGAATGTATCAACAACATATGTGAGCACAGTGAAATTATGTTAACGGAAAGTATATGGTCCGAAATGTATGATGTCCGAGTCGAAGCAATGTTCAAAGACTTCTTTTCCATGAAAATATGGAACGATAAAAAGCTGAAATTCCATCTATGTACGAATCTTTACGTTGAGTTTAATCATAGTGTTTTTTATGGCAACACGGTGATGATATGTTATGACCAGCGGAAGATAACGGTAAAAGACCACGAATTTCAAAGGATCATGCATCTAGCACCGCTTATTAACCAACATGCTCGTGTATTACGTCACCTTAATTTCTCCTACTTCTACTACGCAAGTGTAGAGAACACAGCTGAAGGAGTAAGACGTCAGAAGAACGTGTCAAACGAATCGATTTTATTCTCAGCCGAATTGTCGTGCGGTAACTACACGACGTTAAATTTAAAAGATCGCAGTGGATTGAACTCGCTCATTTTATTAGAGATAATAAAACTTTATCCATCAAAATTTATCAATGTCGTACACAGTCAGTTACAACCCAATCAGCAAGCACCGGCAGCGTCATGGCCAGCAATTCACGAGACATCAACAGATGTACCATAAGAAGCTGAGGATAATTGAATATAGAAATAGGTTAGAAAATTATATAAACGCTTTATATGTATTACGAAATGAAATAAAATCGTATTGTGTATTGAATAAGTTATATAAGAAATTTTCACGAATGTCTATTACAAATGTATTTAATAAAGAATAAACGTATAAAAAAAAATTATTAGTGTTTTACTACCACTAGCAATAGCATGAGACAGTAAGTTTTCGCAGAGTATAAATAGAGATGCATCTGATCTCTTATCTCAGTACGTGATGTTGACTCATCAGGATAACAGTGTTGTTAACAAGCTCATTGACAGGCTCCCTATCGAACTACACCTGCCTTCTTACCAATATTGCGGATCCGGAACTAAATTATCTAAGAGATTAGAAAGGGGAGATAAAGGTATAAACCCCTTGGATCAGGCGTGTATGCAACACGATATTTCGTACGCTCAAAGTTCAGACTTGAATAGTAGACATAAGGCAGATCGTGTTTTAGAAGAAGCTGCCTGGAGACGTGTTAAAGCTAAAGACTCCAAGTTAGGGGAAAAGGCTTCAGCTCTGCTTGTAACTGGTATAATAAAGGTTAAACGAAAGTTAGGAATGGGTGTGAATAAGAAGACTAGTAGGAGAAAGACAAAGAAGATTGGAAATACAAAGAAAATTGTCACTTTTAAAGGAGGTATTTTAAAGAAGCTTGTAAGTACGGTAAATCGAGCAAGTAAGACCCTCACGGGGAAGGATTTAATACACCATGCGTTGAACGCAGCTAGAAGAATCATTAAAAACGTAGGAGGTAGGAAAAACGTTAAAGTACCTCGAATTATTCCGGTACCTACAGCTACAGGGGGTATTTTACCTCTCATACCAATTTTTGCTGGCCTCTCGGCTCTCGGTGCAATTATAGGAGGCGCTTCAGGCGTAGCAAAAGCTGTTAACACTGCTAATAGTAATAAGAGACAGCTAGAAGAAACTAAACGACATAATAAAAGTATGGAGGCTATCGCAATAGATAGAAAGAGCGGAAACGCTCTTTACCTGAAACCTTATAAAGCAGGCGGTACAGCACTGTATCTGAAACCGTACAGGTCAAAAAACTGAATAACTTGCCTCGGAGAGCACTTACAGACCTAGATTTAATAAAACATGCTAAAGACATACCCTTTTTCAGAGGTGTCTATATGAGAACAAGTCTACCAAATAAACCTTTACGATTTGAAAGAGCTATTGTTAATCTCGATGATGCTAGAGGACCAGGTACGCACTGGGTAGCTTATAGAAAGGATCGAAATGTTGTTTTGTATTTTGACCCCTTCGGAGACCTAAGACCACCGGCTGAACTCGTGAAATATTTCGGTCCTCGTTGCAATGTATACTATAATGTTGCTCGAGAACAAAAGTTCAATACATACAAATGTGGCCACTTGTGCCTGAGATTTTTGTATAAAAGAGAAGAGTATGTATAACTCGAACAAGTATGGCTAGAACCATCACCGTGTATGGTAATGGAAATGTCCTCTCTACCGGTAGTATTTATCCGAGAATATAATTCACGTGTCACATGGTACATTTTTTATTAATTTCATTGGTGAAAGTACAAAAACAAACTCGCAGAATAGGCTATCAAATCGATGATAATTCTATCACCGCATGTTGACTGTCACCTGTTTTTAATAAATAAAATTGTTTACTGTCAAAGTGACAGAAAGTTCATAAATTTATTTTCTGTCAACGTTCATTATATTCTCTCACCAAATATAACACGTGTTATGATTAATCAACGATGATACCACTCGTTAAAACCTTTAGAAAATTGAACTCGTGCTTCGCACTCGGTCAATTTTCGTCGGTTTTAACTCGGGCTATCACCGATGATAATCATAACACTAGTTATATTATCCCCGAGAATATAATTCACGTGTCACATGGTACATTTTTTATTAATTTCATTGGTGAAAGTACAAAAACAAACTCGCAGAATAGGCTATCAAATCGATGATAATTCTATCACCGCATGTTGTAATTATTTACTGTCAAACTGACAGATCGTTTAAAATTTTTGACTTTTTTAAGAGGGCGAGAAAATTTATTTTCTGTCAACGTTCATTATATTCTCTCACCAAATATAACACGTGTTATGATTAATCAACGATGATACCACTCGTTAAAACCTTTAGAAAATTGAACTCGTGCTTCGCACTCGGTCAATTTTCGTCGGTTTTAACTCGGGCTATCACCGATGATAATCATAACACTAGTTATATTATCCCCGAATATATTTCCAGGGAAAAATAAATTTTATTACGGAGATCAAGAGATAACTATCACAACCGGTAGTTACGAATTGTCAGAAATTGCTAACTATATAAAGAATCAAATTAATACGAGCGATCCTGAAGAAGGAGATTTACTACTACAAATCAAGGCTAACACTAATACAGGAAAGTGTGAGATTAAATCTGCCTCAACCGTTATAGATTTTAGCAAACCTAACAGTATAGGCTCTCTATTAGGATTTAACAATCGTGTATTACTACCCGGTATCAGGCACGTATCAGATCGAATTGTCGATATACTCTCTACCCCGAACATCTTTGTAGACACGAATATTACAGGGGGCGCGTATAGAAATAATCAACCGTGTCATACAATCTTTGAATTTGGTCTCTGCGTACCACCTGGATACCTGATTGAGAAGGAACCAACACACGTGATTTACTTTCCTGTCACTGTCAGTGAAATTGATAATATTACCATCCGATTAGTAGACTCGAGTGGACAACTGGTAAATTTTTCTGAAGATACCTTCACAAGTATAAGACTAGAACTTAAACGTGAAAAATGGGAATAAACTTTAACTATAAAAACTATACCACGCATCATTCGAGGGTCATTCGTCTTCGTACACCGACTAGTGCGGACCTCTTACGTATAAAGTTATCTAAAGAGAATCGGTTGTTTCTTGAATCTCTAGGTTTTAAAGTACAACATCAACATGTCGAAAAGAAGTAAATTGCATATTAATACAGAAAGCATCTTTGCTACTGATAAATTAAATATATTTCAAAAACCTCGTGTCGATACAGATATAATAAAAGAGGACTTCTATACCTATTTGCCGTTTACGTTAAATGTAAATCATTCAGACATCATTAGAATCACCATACAAAATTCGGATAATGTTTTAGCTTTGTACGATAGCTACATTTTTGTTAAAGGTACTATGACTCGAAAAGTCAACGTAGAATGCCTACCGGTAAACAATTTTGCTTACTTTCTGTTTGACGAAATTCAACTAATATTAGGTACGAATCAAATCATCGATGTGTGTAAACATCCGGGTATTACAAGTACTATAAAAGGTCTCGTTTCACATGGTGCCGAGGATCGGGCTTTATCCAGTAGTGCATGGGGAATCGAACTCGAAAACGGAAATGGCCTGTTACATAATGCGGGGAATAACGTGTTCAATTTCACGTGTAGAATTCCTTTAAAGGATATCTTCGGGTTTGCAGATGATTACAAGAAAGTTATTCCTCATATGAGTTGTCAGTTAGTTTTGATACGTTCTAAGAATGATTTTAATTGCTATAAAAGCGCTGCTGGAGATGTAGGTACTGATATAGAAATCAAGATTGATAGACTGTCTTGGGAGGTTCCTCATATACTATTATCGGACGAAAGCAAGTTGAACTTAGTTGAGAGTTTGAGAGATAATTCTTCTATTATCATTCCATTTAGACGTTGGGAATTACACGAACTACCCTCGCTGGGAACTACTAAAAATCAGGTTTGGCGTATAAAGAATTCAAATGAATTGGAAAAACCGCGTTGGGTCCTTGTAGTTTTACAAGACGAGCGTCAGCTGTGTATAAGAACCGGTAACCCTACTACATTTACTCATTCGAACCTAGTCGATATTAAGCTGTATTTAAATTCGCAAGTGTTTCCACAGCAACGGTTAAATCTCGATTTCAGTAGTAAGGATTACATTCCTGCTTATTTAAATTATACACGCTTCCGCGAGAGTTACTATGATATAGGTAGAGGATCGACCGATAGCTGTTTAATCGATTATTCAAAATTTGAAACATACCCGGTTTTTGTAATTGATTGTTCGAGACAGGTAGAAAGTTTCAAGGATTCTACGGTCGATATTAGATTAGAACTTGAATCTTCCGCTGCATTTACCAATACAACAAAGGCATATTGTTTGATCCTACATGACTCCTTGATAGAATATAACCCGTTCACTGAAACCGTGACTAAACACGTACGCATACCATAATGAAAACTGTTAAACAAAAGAAAACGCTAAACATATTTAATTTAGACAGCGATGTATCTCTACAATCTGACGATGATAGAAAACACGGTGACTTATTACCTACGTCTTGTCGAGCAATTCTGAGCGGTCCTTCTTCCTGCGGTAAAACTAATGTTATGCTAGGTCTACTGATTAGTGAAAACGGATTAAAATTTGAAAATATCTACCTGTTTGCCAAATCCTTATTTCAACCGAAATACGAATTCTTAAGGGAAGTTATGAAACCTATTAAAAACATTGGTTATCAGGAGTTTAGTGAAAACGATGACGTAATCAGTCCTAGCAACATCAAACCTAATTCAGTATTCATTTTCGACGATATTATCTGTGACAAACAAGAAAAAATTAGAGAATATTTTAGTATGGGTAGACATAAAGGTGTTGATTCGTTTTATTTAGGCCAGACATATGCAAAGATACCGAAACATTTGATAAGGGATAACGCAAACTTGATTATTCTTTTCAAACAGGATGAATTAAATTTAAAGCATGTGTATAGGGATCATGTTGTAGGAGATGTTAGCTACGAGGACTTCAAAAACATTTGTCGTATGTGTTGGAAGAATCCGTATGATTTCCTAGTTATTAATAAAGATTGTTCCCTAAACAGCGGTAGATATCGGAAAGGTTTTGATACATATATAAGTTTATAATTAGATTCAATTCGCTTAGTCGTCTTTTAGAGTTGTCAACATGTCGAGCTCCTATGATTTAAGCTTAAAACGTAAAATAATAAACGCACGCAAGGCTATACGTAGAAAATTTGCTTACTTTCGTCGTGATAAATCTGAAGCAGAACGTATTTATCGTGATACTCATAAACAGGTTATATCTCCTTTGGAAACTATTGCCGAATCAGTTAACGTCCCCCTATTGAAAATTAAAACACAACCATCTGCTGCTACTACTACTACTACTGCTAGTTATATTCCTCTGTTGAAAGTTAAAAAACAACCTGCTGCATCATCATCATCGGAAGCAGATGACGAAGAAGAATCTAATAAAACTCATGATCTCCCTACTCATTACGGTATGCTAATAGCTAGGGGTGGTAGCAACATAGACAGAACTAGATTCGGTATTAGATATAAAATTGATCGAGACGCGTGGACATTTGCATCTTCCCCTGTGACTATACGTGATACAAACATCATAATTAAAAACAACGCTTTCGAAGCATCATCCGGTCTGTTTGACTTACTCACGTTTAGAGAATTAGAGTCTACACCATCGCAAGCTGATATCAATAATTATATGCAGATAATAGTCCTTACTAATGCGCATAAGAAATCCTATAGACCACAGGGTAAACTAACAGCTGTTAAACATTGGAAGTATGATTATATAATTAAACCGAACTTATCCAGAATCAAAGGTTTAGGCATTAGACTATCATCATCATTGTCAAATTTTAAAAAATTAAGCGATTGCAAAGTCGAATACGTCTATTGGAATAAAGCTAACGAACTTGTCGACCGACTTCGTTTGTTATTTGCTGTAAAAGAAGCCGGTAACAGTAGTCCTCTGAATGAAAACGAAATAATTTCAATTATTTCCGAGTTAAAAGAAGAAGGTATTATAGAATAAAAGATTTAATCACGGTTGTAAGTAGTCAGTTCGTTACCATTAGCAGTATGAATGCTACTATAGATTTGTTTGGGCGTTCAATAGTTGGAGGTGCTGTAACAGTTCCAGGTCCTCCCGGGGTAGGATTTAAGCTAACAGAAGATCAGAATTTCGATTTAGAAAACAAAAGAATTACAAACGCAGGCCACGCTATTAATGATTCAGATCTGGTAACAAAGAAACATGCTTTAATACTAGAAAATAAAACTATTGACTGTAAGAAACGAAGATTAATCAATTTAGCGGACCCCGTAGATGCCAAGGATGCAGTTACAAAATGGTATATGGATAGCGAGATATCTAACAATAGTCACGACGCGCTACGCGATAGTATTAAAACTCTGACCACGCTTTGTATAGAACTATCTAAGGCGACTTTATGGCTTCTAGCTAAAGCAGATTCTAGATCTAAAAATTTTGATAGATCACCGCTCGTAGACCTACAAAATTTGTTAATTACTCAAAGAACCCCGCAATAGTCGTAGGATATATTACTTTACATTCTATTTAATAGTTCAGTCTTACATAACTTATAATTTGAGTATCTGCAGTTATTAACAGAGATGAACGCAAAACAAGCCGTTGTCGATAAAATACATATATCTGCTAGAAAAAAATTTCAAAGACGTAGTACTATAATAAAGGGTTATGATGATTTGTTTCAAATAGATTTAGCGGAGTTTATTCCCTACGCTAAAGTAAATAAGGGTTATCGTTACATACTGATGATGATAAACTGTTATTCGAAATACTTGTATGTACGTCCGTTGAAAACTAAGACCGGAGAAGAGGTGACAAAACAGGTCCGTAGTATCTTTAAGGATTCAGTCATACCTAAAAATTTACAGTCTGATCTCGGGAAAGAGTTTTATAATAAACATTTTAAAAAGTTAATGAATAAATACAATATAAATCATTACTCTACGTATTCAGTGATTAAGGCTTCAATAGTCGAACGAGTTATTCGTACAATTAAGCAAAGGCTGTATAAGGAGTTTAGCTACAGAGGGAAATTTAAATGGGTCGATATATTACAACGAGTAGTTGATAGCTATAATACTACAAAACATAGAACAATAGGGGTGCCTCCTGCATCTGTTAAACCTACGACACAGCTGTCTGTGTATAACACTAATGTAAAAACTATCAGTAAACGTAGGTTGGATTTGAATGACATCGTACGTATAAGCAAATTCAAAGGAGTCTTTTCTAAGGGATATACACCTAACTGGTCAACAGAATTATTCAAAGTAGTTAAAGTTCAATTTACAAAACCTATCACATACTTGTTGGAAGATCTACACGGAGTCCCCGTCCGAGGTGCTTTCTACGAGTTCGAGCTGCAGAAAACCAATCAACCTGATGTATACCTAGTTGAAAAAATACTTAAACGCCGTAGCAATGGTGACATTTACGTGAAATGGCTCGGCTTAAATGAAAAGTCCTGGATAAAGAAGGAAGATCTACTCACTCACTAGCTCCTTTATAGTATTATTATTAGTATACTTATGTATTATTTTAGATATAATTTAGTATTATATATCAGCATGAAATGTATTTTCTTCTAGATATAATTTAGTATCACACATATATATATATATATATATATATATATATATATATATATATATATATATATATATATATATATATATATATATATATATATATATATATATATATATATATATATATATATATATATTGCAGTGATATTGGTTAATTAAAAATAATAAATTATTTTTAAAAATTTTATTAAATATTTTGAAACTGTGAATAATTGCCGTTCGATCGTAGATAATTACTTTATAATTAAATTGATTTTTTAAAATGACTGTGAACTTTGGAAATGCTTTTCAACTTCCCTCTTTTATAAATTCTAATATGATTTGAAAATACCTTTTTAATAGATTTAATAATGCAATGGTTATATAAAATTAATGTTACGTTAGTTCTTGACTAACTCAAGTTTACGTAAGAGAGTTGGGCGCCAGTTAAATAACTTAACATATCAAAATTAAATTTAATAAAGACTCATCTCAGGGTGAATGTGGATTCTTGTGGTATAAAAAAATATACAAATTGAAATTTAAAATCACTTTTAAAATTGAAATCTTAATTAATTTTAACTATTACTAAATTGTTCAAATCACTTTACTACACTTTACAAACGATAGTCTTTTCTTCAGCAAATGCCAATACAAAAAGGAAATAACTTCCTACCTTTTTTATAATACTTCTTTTTTCCTTTTAGTATAGATGTCCTCTTTCCCAAACCATTGGCAGAGTAGATCACTTTATGTTGACACAGGGCTGGCTTCCAATTCAGGGTTGACTTTCTTCCTTTTGCATGGATTTTCCATATAATATCATCCACACACTTGACTTTGGAACTCACTTTTGTTTATTAACTGCGGGTTCAATTTCCCTTTTTCATAAGATACTTATAGTTGTTTTTGTGTTTAATGAAATAAAACACCCGTTTAAGGTTTTAACGTAGATTTATTATCTTGCTTAACTTTAGCAAGTAATTTATCTTAAAGGTGGTTCTTTATACTCATATACACTTTTACAATTTATACTTTTTACACCTTCGCCGTATTCAAATCACCAACTAACTTAACTTGTCTATTTAATTCTAGACTATTTAAATTTTTACAATATTATCAGCCACGACTTTACTCTGTCGCTTTATATCAGGAAGTCCTCTGGTATTTTACTATTGTTTTTAACACGACTTTACACCGTCGCTTTCTATCAGCAAGTCCTCTCAAATTATTATTTTCTAAGCTTATATACTATTGACTATTTACATAATTATATTACACAATTTGACGTCACCTTATCGATCTAATACAATGAATGACTATACTATTTACAACATATAATACATAATAGCAGATTAATATTCTTATAAAAGTGACACATCTATTACATATTAATTACACAATACTTTTACGCAATAATAACGATCTATTTACATTAATAAAAACCTTTAAAGAATCACATAACCCGTCGATATACACATTTGGGATTATACATAATTGAATTACATCATAACAAACTTGCGAACAACTGGATGTTACGTATACTTAAGTAATCGGTGAGTAAGCTATTTGATAATAAATAAAGAAACATGTATTATTTAACCTTATTAAAAAGTATATACATTGATTGTATAATCAATGACACACCATTAAACAACTTAAATTTATTTTTAACGGAAAAGTTGATAAAAATATTTCAAAAGTGTTAGTATTTAACAAAGATTTTAGATTTTCACAAAATTTTCAAAATTTTCCAAAATTTTGAAACTACCATCCACAGCAATATATATATATATATATATATATATATATATATATATATATATATATATATATATATATATATATATATATATATATATATATATATATATATATATATATATCAATATGAACTGTATTTTCTTCTTTCAATAAAAGTTCTTGCATAAAATATTTGTTTTTATTTTTACCTTAAATTACAGAAATAAAAAAAAAGACAAGAAATAAATCATATTACATGTGATATTAGTAGAACCTAGTAACATCATTCGACTCGAGGTGTTTTATACCCGTAAGGCACAGAGTCGAAGTCGTCGACTCTACGTCTTTTTGTAAAATTCGCCCGATACGTCTTCGTCTCTGTCCTCGTTATAACCTGGTGTTGTTCTCCCCGTCTGATGTTACTTGATTCTATTAATATCTTTTTATTCAGATCCTCTACCAGGTCGAGCATTGACTCTAGGTTAATGTGCTGGGAGGCATTATGGTCCAACGTAATGCCTTTAACTTTCACCACCCTGCTGACTTTCCCGGTTGAAGGGTCATACACGATGTACCCGTAATTTTTAGGACCACCTGATACAAATTCTATAATGTATGCCCCTGGTCCGTATTCCTCGAGTTCGTTCGTGAGATCCCCCAAGAAACTGCCTGTAGGTAGATCTTCTTCTCCTGGCCTGGATACATATATTACAGAATCTATAGCGAAAAAGGGAAAACAAATTAAGTAGTAGTAGTAGTAGTTATCAAAATACTCAAGAAACGTGTAATTATTACCTGTATCATAGTACAACACTCTCGGACCCAGCTGCTCCAAGTAAGAATACAATTTAAGCCTTGCTTGAGTAGTGACATATGCAGCAATCACTACATTTACTGTGGATAAGGGTTCAGCCGCTTCATCCGTGTGTTGCCAGTTGACTGCAATCACCTCCTCGTTAATTTCCTGAAGATGGTTAACCTCGATGCTAGGGTTGGTAAGTAGATCGAAGAATTCTTTTGGCTCCCGAATAATAGAGGTCTTTGCTTGATTTTCTCGCTGACCAAATTTTCCTGTAACAAAGACATAGTTAGTAAGTGACTATTCGTAAAGTAATTGTATAACTTACCCCAAAATGAATTTAGCATTAACTTGGCCAGCGATCTAAGCCCCGGATTCTTGATAATCGTCGAAGCATCCATCGAAACACCCTCTACTTCGGCGTATTCCTCAATATACTTCTTTTTGGCCTCCTCCGTGTTGCAGGAACCAGGCCAACCACTAGCCTCTTGTTTTATCTTCAGGAATTTGTCGATAAACCCGGCAAATAAACCCTCCGACTTAGAGGTCTTCTGGTACCGGGTGACTTCGTACTGCCATATCTCTTGTACTTCTACTACCCTGTAACCCTTTTCCACAGCCTTCACGACCTCATCAATAACCCATGTTCCGCTTATGGCTCTTTCTGTCTCCGAATGAAAACACTCTCCCTGATTTAGATCTACAGCACAAGCGTTACAGAGAGGAAATAGTAATTTATTATGCAGTCTCAGCGGTAAAACGGGATGAAACAGCTGTTGCTGGGGTAACATGGTGCATTTAATAACACCGTCGATGTTATCTAGCCCTTTTTCGTTAACCAGCGTGTCACACTCCTGACCTGTGTATATCTCAGGATGTCCAGTGGGAAACTTCCCGTATTTGCATACCCAGGGGTACAACGAACATACATCAACGTATTTGATTTTTTCACCAGGCTTCACTGTGTGTTTCAGTTTAACCGCTCCCGTTCTACCGCCGTAAAAAGCATCACGCGGATTCAACGGTGTATTAACTAGCATAGGATGATTATCTAACTGCAGCTTCCTTTCAGGTGTTAACTGCTTCCGGAACGCGCATTCCCACTGCTCTATAACCTCGTATCCAAGCGCATTGAGTCTATTCGTGCATGCCAGAGTCTTCTCGTAACGCAAGGCCATGGTATCGGAGGGATCATCATGAAGCGACTCGTCACGACTGGTTATAAAGCAGCTAGGGCAACCGTGAAAGTAACAGCCGTGAAACTGGAACACCTGCTTTTCGTATAGGCCGTCAACTTTTAAACCGGCTACAAAGGCTTCCTTCTGTCTTCCGGCGTGTTGAATCACAACACCTCTCTGCTCTTCCTCACCTATCAACCACTGGAGAGCTATTTTCGACTGTGTATCGGCTCGACGGTAGCCGCCCTTAGGTATTATCCCTATGGTTTCGGGTTTCAGGAATTTACGCCTAAACATAAGGTTGCAAGCCGAAGCGATGGTTATGGCTTCGGTAAAAGGATCTACGCCGCATTCCTCTAAAAATAAATTTCTAAAGTGAATGCAGGCTCTCTTGAGAATGTCCACATCTGTTCTGCAATACTCAACTAGATCTCTCTGCATATCGAACTCGATGTTTTTGTTCGCCTCGTACCATTCGAGGAATTCTGCACGAGCCCCAGGTTTCATGGTATCTGGGCTGTAATATTCTATGCTTGGCAGAGGGCCGACGTAGTTCGCGTTTGCTTTCGTATTAAATAGGTTTAGGGAGTGCAGACAGGGCCATTGGGAAGTAGTTCAGAGAATCGGTAAACTTTAGATTATTTAATTGAAGTAAAAGGATTTTGCTGCCTCTCGTTATGAGCTCAGGCCTCAGCGAGGTCTTTGTAATGATGTGGTTCAGGATGAATTGGGTATCAAAGGCCTGTCCATTGTGAGCTATAGCCACGACGTTTATAAACTTCTTGCGGACTTCTAATAAATAGGTCAGGAACGCTTCAATGCAGTCTTTCTTTATGACCAGCTCTCTAATACCACAACGCTGACAGCAATACAGTTTTTGTTCATTATAGCAGCTAGGGCATACTTGATGCAAAATACATAAATTAGGCTCGTGAATACTGACACCTTCAGAGATCTGTTTCTCCTGCCTTGTTTCCAGGTCAAAAAATACAAAAAGAGTCTCGTTCTGTTTAACAGCAGACATTTCCCCGACTGGTTTTACAAAACAAAAATGGTTTTCAGGTTTGTGAGCTTGGCAAGTTTTACAATAAATTTCTCCACAAATATGATGCTCTTTTCTCAGCTTTAGATTTATGACCCTAAAGCAATCCTCACATTTTTTAACAACCTGACACATTTTAGTCTGATGATTCTCATAACAGTTTTGGTTTCCAAAGTCTCTTCTGCAATC
This sequence comes from Agrypnus murinus, assembly GCA_929113105.1. Lineage (NCBI taxonomy): Eukaryota > Metazoa > Arthropoda > Insecta > Coleoptera > Elateridae > Agrypnus > Agrypnus murinus. The sequence continues at coordinate 53,299,515 of OV816027.1, forward strand.
CTGACATTTGATCAGTAGAGCTTGCCTTACACATGGCGGAGAACTACCGCAGCCTATACAGGACTTCTCGCACCTATGCTCGTTTTTATGGTCGTGCGGGGTGTGACAATGCTCGCAAAAGTAGATACAGGCAAAGGCTGAAGTCAGAGAGGTGATGACGTTGTAATGGCCTTCATGGTACAGGAGATTGATCTTCTTCGCAGCATCAACAGCACCTTCAAAGATCACATCACGACCTTTTGTACCGTAGCTGTACACGGTGATCTTGTAGTTAGGGGCCAGGAGCTGTTGGAAGAGTCTTAATTCGTTGACCCCTGCTCCCTCTGTTGGAATGACGAGTACACAGGCCTCTCGCATTAATTCCTCGGCCTTTATCTTTTGTACACCCTGGTTAGTCCTGGTCTTCTTGTAATCAGGGCTATTATCAATATAGGCCTTCCCTACGATCAAAGCCCTGGGTAGGCATAGATTGTCAGTATTCTTGATAGTTACAATCCCACTACGCTTGCTGCACTCTTCAGCGAAGGTATTGTAAATGCCGCTTCGGTTACGCCCTTGCCCTGCAGGTGGCGTCACGGATGAAACAATCATACGGAACTTATCAGTACTGAGAGCTTCCGGGTCACTCTGTAGGATGCTCTCTAGAATTCCCCAAACATCTTTATAGGTAACCTCACTAGCCGGTCTAAAACTCATGTAGCCGGGGAGTTTATCTTTAAAACTATCGAACTCGAAAGTAATTCCTACGCGGTCGGTTGGTGAAACGTTAGACATGGCATATGCAATTATTTGCTCGATAGCTGTTTTGAAAAAGACCAATAGGTCTTGGCTATCTGAAGACTGTTTCACTTTGAATACAACTCGACGCTTTTGGGTGTTAAACTTCTTAACAGTAGATACACTTTCGTTGATTACTTTGTAGAGAGAAGACATTTTGGATAAGATGTATGTATATGGGAACTGTAGTCAATCTGAAACAAATTTCAAAAATAATAAATGCAGTCTCATTAGGGAGGCTTACAGAACATTAGGTATAGAAGGGAAATAGGAATGAACACAGGGTGTGCGGTCTCACACACCGTATTTTAGACCTGGTCAGCTGTGTTCGGATAGGTAAGTACTCCCTGAGCACCAGGTATAGAGGTAGAAATATAGTTAAAACATAAAACCACTTACTTAATGAATTTTAAATAAAATAAATTATAATTCTTAATGTAAAAGTTCAAAATAGTTATTTTTCATAACATAGTTAAAATATAAAAATCACTTACTTAATGAATTTCAAAGAAGCAGGAAATTATACTTTGATAATCGACCTTGAACACAGGATAATGAGATGTAATCTAAAAGTTCAAATGATTAATTTACATAAACAAATGTAGAACATTTACATATTATAGATATAGCAGGTAAACAGTAGTGGCAAGATCGTTAAACATAAAATCATAATAACTTACCTGATTAAATTAAATATACACTGTTAAACTCTGGATAGCTGTGTTGATAATAGTTGTTTTCTCTATGGAAACACTTTCGTACTGACTTGAGATATAAAAATTTCTAAGCTTTATACTAATTTAAGTAACCATGTGACTGACTCACTGCTCGACGAACAACGTTTAAAATAACACAAAGAAATCTGTTATTATAAAAACACTTTGTCTTAAGTAACAATTATTGTTTTAAAAGTTAATGAAGCGTGAATCAAATCTCTATGATTCATTTGAAAACAGAAATACTAAACAAGTGACTCCCTTTGTGTTATTCTGCATGAGCTAATTATAAAGAAACTTCAGGGAATCTCAGTCACTTGTTTAGTATTTCTGCTTTCAAATGAATCATAGAGATTTGATTCACGCTTCATTAACTTTTTAAAACTGCAACAGAGATAATCCGACAAGTGATTGACAGTAGCTTTGGTCTCTTAACAAATTATTTATAAAATCTAAATTCCTTTCAGTCAGTCATTCGTAAGAACGTTTGTTTATTTATGGTTGAAAGCAGTTTTAAAGAATGTTGAAAACAACATATGGCTAATTAGTTTGTGTGTATTTTCATGCAAAAACATTTAGTTTGAAAGTTATTTCTTAAACAGTTTTAGCTATAGATAATGTTTATGAATTTTAAAAATAATGCTTCACAGTGTTCTATATTCTTAAGAAGATTCACTTGAATAAAATTTTATGAAATCATAACGATCCTAATTGTTTTCTTTCAAACTAAATGTTTATGCCATATTTAAACAGGTCTAATGCACCAGAGCTAATCCGACAGTTGATTGACAGTAGCTTAAGAGTTACTTTTGTATAGTTGAAAATATTTTTTTTTTATTATTACGTTTCTACATATTAAATTATTTTCGCAGAATTACATGATGACCTGAAGATAAATATCAAATAGGACTGATTTATTTTAAAATAAATTTATGAGAGAGAGAGATGAGATGGCAAATAATATATAAAAATGAGATGTACAGAATGAGATATCAGTTATGTAAATGAGAGAGGAGATACACTAATGATACCGTGAATTAATTTAATTCGTGCATGCATATGAGAAATCATATATGTAAATGAGAGAGGAGATATGTAAATGATACCGTGAATTAATTTAATTCGCGCATGCATATGAGGAATGAGAGAGGAGATATGTAAATGATACCGTGAATTAATTTAATTCGCGCATGCATATGAGAAATCATATATGTAAATGAGAGAGGAGATATGTAAATGATACCGTGAATTAATTTAATTAGATCAATTAATTTAATTCGCCCATGCATATGAGAAATCATATATGTAAATGAGAGAGGAGATATGTAAATGATACCGTGAATTAATTTAATTCGCGCATGCATATGAGAAATCACATATGTAAATGAGAGAGGAGATATGTAAATGATACCGTGAATTAAATTAATTAGATCAATTAATTTAATTCGCGCATTTAATTCGCGCATTTAATTAGACCACGCCTCATTTGAATATTAATTAGATCGCGGGTCATTTGCATAAAAATTTTCCCACGCTCAGGTGACGGAATACCTACTTATATTTTTATTTATCTCATATTTTTAAACAAACTTTATTTACAATTTCGTGCGTATATAATATATATAATAACAAATAGTTAAATATTTATCTATATTTCTTCACAATTTACGTTTTTGTGAAACAAATTTCCCTTTTAAACTGCCGTGATCATTTCTAACGTAATAATTATTATCATATTATTATTATTCTCCATTGCTGACAGAGGTAGGTATATTTACATATTGATGTACTGATGAATATATGGTAAAAAAAATTGGTGTTGCCAAATTAACGAGGGGTAAACCGCTGAGGAAATCTGGTGTACACCCTGGAGGAAATCAAGGGGAAATCAGAGGAAATCAAGGGGAAATCAGAGGAAATCAAGGGGAAATCAGAGGAAATCAAGGGGAAATCAGAGGAAGTCAAGGGGAAATCACAATCGCTTTAGGTTCCTGCGCATGCTCAACGTCATGCGCGTTAGTCCATTGGCATCAGATGTTGGTTGTTGGCTGTCGGTTAGTGTTTGTTTAATGTAATATTGTTAAGATTTGTTAACTGATTACACATGAAATACGTATTGACATTTTGACAACAAAGGTAAGTACACTTTTATAATTCGCTTTTCTTTTTGTCGTGTATACAAACTGCGCAATAGCAACACTGGTTTCTTTAAGTTCAAAATCGTGAAAAAAATTCGGCTGGCATGGTCTTCCATATTCCACTTTGCTTTTATGAGGGGTCTCCCTCTATTGTATGGAAGTTATTAGTATTCTCAATAGACAATTACCTACCGCAAATAATCGACAGACAGTAAACTGGTCATAAATTATGACCTGTTTACTGTACTCATAAATAAAGATTCGACCAGGCAAAAGCAGACAGATGGGATTATCAAGAGCCGTATTATTATTATTCGAAGAAACAGATACCCAATCTCTCGTGCCTTGCTTTCTGCAAATACCTATTATTGAAACATGAAAAATTCCGAACTTCTCTTTAAGATTATAAAAAAAACCTTTACCTCATTTGAAGGGTACGTTCTTTACCAATGGGTCCCTCTTGCTTGAGGTCGTAATTCTCCTGCTTTCACGCTTTCTAAGAATATTGATTACGGTCCTGTTTCACAGCCATCGGTCGAATCTATCAAATCTTGATGGTATTATATTATTGCGGTAGGGTCGTTATGAAATTATAAAAGGCCGTCAAACCGTAAACACGATATAATTCTACTCCAACTATAACAGGTAACAGTTCCGGGGGCACGATAATAACCGCAATTGATTATTATGGTTGTCTTTATGAGAAGAATGTAATATGTAAAAATTATTTTATATTATTTAATTCAAAAATGTGTCTATTTATTACGCGAAAAGCGGTACCACTTTAAGACGGTTCTGTACAGCTTTGGGTTCCGGTGGTAGGAATTTTATTTATGACGAATTTGTTTACAGCTCGTTACCGTAACGTCGATTGTTACTGCCCCACCATATACGCAAAGTAGAATATGTAAGAGATAGTCGTGCCTCTACGGTATCTATACATCAATAGGACCTGTTGAATAATTTTAAAATTGGTTGTATTATTTCAGATGAATGCCAGCCAAGGCAACGATACTATGGAATTGGATATGGACTGTTTTGCTATTGCTGAAAAGAAATTAAACATAAAGATTCCAGAAGATTTAAAGAATTTATTAATTATAAATGGGTACCATAATTCTGAAGTTTTAGCGCAAATTTCCAATGATGATATTACAGAGATTGAAAGCTTTGCTCGTGATATTCTTCCAAGTTTGATTGAAAATGCTGAATATAAAAAGTATTACGGAATTTTCTCAAAAAATATTGACGTTTTTAAAATTGTTGGTGGGCATAAAAAAATTATTTTTATGCTGGCGGAGTACTTTAAAAACCATCGAAGCAAAGATCAATCTTTGGAATATGAAGACTCGACTCGAGGCTCTACATCTAACAATAAGGCGTATGAGGCTTCAGTGCCCTGAGAAGACAAGGAAATTGAACCAAAGACTCGGAAAATGGTCTCCCACAATTTAACTGAAGAAAATAGTATTATCTCAAAAGCCCTTAAAACCTGGGTGAAAAATAAGTCTACGGAAGAACAGTGGACGCATTTCAATGAACAATTTAATTGTATAAACATTTTATCAGAGTTGGACTGCAATGGTAATTTAATCAGTCGTATTACTTGTTTTTGCAAGAGAAAGGTAACAATATATAAAATGTCAAAAAACATAAATTTCCAGAAACGTTGGATATATACTAATTTTCATAGGCATTTTAAATGTCATTTACAAAATCCTGGTGAAAGTAAAAATCGAAACACAAACAGAAGCATTCAGGAATATTTCACAACTTCTCAGCAATTGGTTGATGTTAACGAAATAAGCTCGGAAATGGAAGAAGATGTCGCAGAAATCGCAGAATGTTCCAAGTCCAAGGTGAAAATAATTTCGAATGTAGCTATAGAAGTCTGGGGAAGTCCCGGGAAAAGTGTTCTAATCCTGATATAAACAATAAGCAAAATGATACGTCGGATTTTAGTCAGAGTCCCCATGGGAAAGAACTCATGGGGACGAAAAGTTTTTGCAACGATTCATCTTCATCTCATCTCAATTCGACTTGTCTATCGAAATGGCAATCACCAAAATATCAAAGAAGAGAAAGGAAAAGAAGAATTAGGGAACGGAATTCTGACCAACAAACTTTATTAACAAACTTTTTCCCAATACTAAACCGAGTTCAATCTATTGTTGATGAAAATCCTAACTTGGCACAACAACTTGTCGAAAATTTGAATATCGACTTGAATGAGGAAGATATTCCCCAGCGTAATTCAGTATGTAATAGAGAATCGAAGACGAACAAATTTCTGAAGATATTGTTCGATTTCGGTCAAAAATTCTGCTCGATCCAGAAATCGCAATGAATATGATGATGCATTGAAGAAGTTTTGTCTTTATATATATTTTATAGGAGGTCGGTTGTTATATGAAACGTTACAGTCAAATTTACAAAACATAATTCCTGCGGTTTCGACATTAAATAGGTATGTAACGGATAGAAACACAAGACTGCAAGAAGGCGAATTTGATTACGAAGGTCTAAATTTATTTTTTGAGGAAAGAAAATTAAAAAAATATGTGTGGCTTAGTGAAGACGCAACACGTATAACAGGCAAAATTGAGTATGACCCCCATAGTAATAAACTTGTAGGTTTTGCATTACCCCTTAAAAATGGTCTACCACAGAACAATTCATACGTTGCCACTTCAGCCAAAATCATTCAACAATATTTCGATAAAGGAACCAAGGCTCACTACGCATACACTGTTATGGCACAACCTTTATCGACTTGTTCTCCTCCATATTGCCTGACCATTTATGGCACAGACAATAAATTCACATATAAAGATGTAATATCGAAATGGGAATCTATAAAACAGAATGCTCAAAAATATGGAATTACTGTGTTAGGTTTCTCATCAGATGGAGACACTAGACTTTTGAAAAGTATGCGTTTAACAGCAGGTCTACCCATGTCTGAAGATAAAAAACATCTGAATAATTGGAACTGGTATTATATGAGTTACGATGAAACCAAAGATGCTACATGATTCGTGCAAGATACAGTTCATATTTCAACAAAACTTAGGACAAGACTTCTGAAACCCTCAATCGTTTTGCCGATCGGTAACTATACAGCGTCAGTTGGTCATATTGATATTTTAATAAAAACATTGTCCAAAGATCAACATCAACTAACAATATCCGATTTAAAAGCAGAAGATAAAATGAATTTTCGGGCAGCAGAAAAAATTTGTAATCCGCAAGTTCAACGACTGCTGAAAAATAATATCTCCGAAAGTGATGGAACAATAGCTTATTTAAAAATAATGTATTTTGCGACGGCAGCTTTTTTAGAGAAAAGTTTCTCTATTTCGCAAAGACTTTATTGTATTTGGTACGCCATTTTTTTTCTGAGATTGTGGAGGAAATGGTTAATTAATCATCCAGATTATAAACTAAAAGACAACTTTGTGTCCTCAAATTGTTACATATCTATTGAACTGAACGGTCACTTTTTAATTAAAATTTATCAAAGAGATGTAGCCATCACTAATGACATGTTTCTTCCCTGGATGTGTGGTTCTCAAACTTGCGAGTCAATGTTTAGGGCATTAAGGTCTATGACTTCTACATATAGTACGGTTGTTAATTTTAGTATCAAAGATATGTTGCACCGTAGCGGCAGAATTCAAACTATTAATAATATTATCAATTATTTGGACGAATCGTTTATATTTCCGAGAGAACAAAAACGAAGATGCAATGCTGATTTGATAAATTTTACCGAAGATTTTGACGTTAAAAGTATTACTGATCAAGATATTCAACAAACAATAGAATCTGCTTTAAGAGATTGCCTGCTCGATACAGAAAAGCTTGGAATGATGGTAACAGACTGGAATGTTGTGAATATTCAATCATGTCGTACCGATGAGTGTGCCAATAAAGATGATAATATTTTAGACGAAGAAAGTGAAGAAGAAGACGAAAAGATTATAGACGAAGAATATTGTGACATACCGAATCAGAATGATATAATTACGACTTCAGATAATAATTGCTTTAGAGACCTTGAAGATAGTGAAAATCATGAACATTCTGATGTTTTTAAAAATCTCTGTAGTATTTCTGATGACAATCAAATATTCGACGAGAATTTGCTGTTGCGCGATTTTTCCAACGAAAAAACTGATTTAGTTTATGAAAAAGGCCAATTTGTTCGTGTTTCTTTAGGTGACAATAAGACGCAAGTTATTAAGAAGTCGTCATTATGTTGGCTGCTAGACCAGAAGACAGAGCGTGTTAGTACTGATCGACTACGAAGATTCATTCAAAATAATCAAAATGAAACTAAACCAACTCAATCCTATACAGATTCTGCACTAAAATGGCAAATAGAATTAAATATCGGAGACAGCTCCATTATCGACTGTGACATAACAAATTCCCAGACTGGTTCCCACAATAAATGCAAAAAACCAACAACCTCAGAATATTCAGATAAAGACACCTCCTTAGACAGTGAAGAACTGGAGTTTGATGACAGCACTGATACAGCGATTTTTAACTCGAGTGATAGTACTGCCGAAAATTGTAATAACGAATCTAAGACTGATGAAAATATTACCCAAAAGACTGATCTCGAGACTGACGAAATTATAAATTATAGCAAGTATTCAGATCTAAACCTTGAAGATTTCGTAATCGTCGAATTAAGTTCACTACAAAAAAAGATTAAAAAGAGGTACATAGGAAGAATAATATCTCTTAATCCGATTTGTTGCGACTTCCTCCGTCCGAATTCAAAAATTGCAAACGCTTTTTCATATCCCCAAATAAAAGATGAGGGGATAATAAGTGAAAGTGAATTTTTAATTAAATTACCCATGCCTCAGAAACTAAGAAGAGGTAGTTTACTTTTTGATAAGTCAATTCTAAGCAAATACTATAAATGAAATTTGACTATTTTTCTGTTATTGTTTAATTGTTGTGGCTATTTTTTTTTTTTTTTAATATTATGAAGAATTATCTGTTATGTTTTTGTTATTATCTACTATTTATTTTTTGAATAAAAGTTTTTTCGTTTCTTTCTTACGATCTCGATATTCTTGTAATGTGAGCTAACGATATTTGAAGCAGGTTATCCATAATAGTGCAAATTTCCTTTAAATACTGGCGTTTATTACGAACCCAAGCCGTGACCCAAGTTAATTTCATTAGCACCTAAACGCTATATAGGGGAATTCAGACGAAATCTTGGGAAAATAAGAGGAATCTTGGGAAAATAAAAGGGCATCTTGAGGAAATCAGAGGAAATCTTGGGGAAATCAGAGGAAATCTTGGGGAAATCACAGGAAATCTTGGAGAAATCTCGAGAAAATCAGGGAAAACATTGCAAAAAGGGAAATCTGGTGTACAAATTTCTGTCAGCGGTTTGCCCCTCGCAAATTAATAAGCAATAAAAATGGAGTCAAATTAATGACTAATTTACATTTACTGATATTTTACAATAATTGCCTAAAAACTATTTGGAACAAATAAAAGAAATTCGTATATTTAATTGATATATTTAAAATTTTTTCTTAAGTCCTGAATAAATTTCGTGAATAGTTAGTACTCATTCGAATCTAGCGTAGCGCATGAACGTCCTTAAAGACCCTTAAAAAGTAATAATTTATTATAATACATTCGCATAGAATTAGGATTTAACATCTTAGTAAAATAATTTATTCTTAAACTTAAATACTTTTTTATAATAGTTTTAACTAAATGTATTTTATGATTATTTAATATTTCGTGGTCAAATTCATGGCCATTTAATTCAGAAAATATATTTTTCTTAGTAAAAATTTCTTTTACAATTTTATTACATAGAAGATTGGTTTGTAAATGTGATACAGATTGTGCATATACTTTTTTAACAAATTTTCTGTAATTAAACAAATATGAATAACATCTTTAGAAGGATATTGCAAACCTCCTTTGTCCTTTAAATTTATTAATGAAAATAACATTTTTTTCCTATTTATATCGCATAGTACTTGTAGGCATATCTCACATGTGATGTTCTTATTTAAATAAGAAACAATATATCCTGCAATATATGTTATGACTTGAGCAAGTTCGGTGCCATGTTCAGGGATTTCAAACGCATAACTGTGATCCTCGAGATATTGACTACTAATTGGAAACATTTCTATTTCGTCAATAGATGCAGCAATTCTGTTTCTTTCAGATATTAAATTGATTTGTTTTAAATTGTCATCTTGTTTCGTGTATCCTTGCAAAATACTAATGTGTTCTAGGGGTACACAGTTTCCTCTGGAAAACTCCTTTAGTTCTGTATGTACCAATATTTTGGTATATGCAGATCTAAACTGTCTGACCGTCGGATTGTTGTTGTAGCCACCGGCAGATCTTATCGTGCCAAAAAATAGTTCAATGTGGTCTTGACTAAGTTTATGTGTTGGAATGTAAGATAAACTGTAATTTGTTTTTAATTCCATGTACATACCCTTCAAACTATTAATATTTATAATTATTCCAAGAAATCCAGTTTTTCTATTACTCTTAACAATATTCTGATTAGAAGATACTATTTTAAGTCCCTTTATATAATTGGTTACATAATCAAAATATTTAAATAACATGCTTTCATTGTTTTCAGATAAAGGCTTTTTAAAACCTAATTGATTGATGTTTCGAATTAAATATATCAAATACATTATTAATCGTCCTTATCAGATTTACTGTTCCTTCTACATCTGCAAAACCATTAATTTGTAATTCATGACAAAGTAGTAATGCATCAGCCACAGAATTACTAAAAAGTTGGTAGCTAATTTAACTTTCATGATTTGTTGCTTAAAATCAATATGTCTTTTCGATAATTTATTAGCAATGTGAAGTCCTTCAGACTCCTGTAGCACATGTAATTTTTCAATTAGCTCCCACATAATCAATTTACCATCACCATCTACTAATATTTTCTTATCTGCCAATGTGTTCCTAACTAATTTTCTAACATGACACATATCAAAATAAATATATACATTATCCTCCATGGAAGGATGTGTGAAAGATGTGCATGATTGTATTTCAAAATTGGGATAGAGACTTTTATACATGCTTATATTAGAAGATGCCCCATCAAATGTAACGGATGTAATTTTAACACCTGCATCATAACACTTCCTAAGACAATTTAAGACTAAATTTTCCTTTTGCTCCCCTGTTATACTATCAATTAAGAAATAACCAACTGGTAATTTCCAGTTGTCGTTTATTGCTGTTAGTAAAAATACTAATGCCTGTTTTGCAATTGGCAAATTATCGCTATCTAAATTCTTCCCCATGTCAACAAAACCAAAAAGCTTTTGCCCATCCCATTCAATGTGCTGCCGTATAGCCATTTCGTCAAATGTTAGATTACATAAAATCTTATGTTCTGATAAGTTTTGTCCGACACGAAGAGCTGTAAATGATTCAGATGTAAACCCTGGATTTCCTTGTACACTGCTATACCATTTCGATAATGTCCTTGGATGTGGCAAACTGCAATCAAAGACTTTTCGCACATATTCATATGCGTTGGGTGAATAAGAATTCAATGTCAATCACATCTTTGGAAAACTCTCCTGCTTCTAATGCTACCTCTACACTCGTCGATGGTAGTTGCACTTGCATCTGTAAAATTATGAAAGTGTTATTACATAAATAAATGTAAAAATAACTAATTGCTACAAAGTATAATTTATTTATAATATACTATATTAAAAACATATTTCCCCTTATACGCAATCAGTGAACACTTAAACGTAATCTAAATAGATTAATGTTAAATTAATAAATATTACCTCTTCTTGTAATACCTCCTGAGCTGGCACACTGACAATGCTTGGCACAGCATAGGGAAATAATTTTACATTATTTGCAGATCTATCAAAGAATTTTACATAGAAGTGTTCTGAACAAATAACAGAATACTTTGATGGCGACCATGAGAACCTACTTATAGCAAGCAACCATTCACTTCTACGTCCATCATCTGCTGGAAATCTAAAATCATAAACACAATTTGATGATTATGTGTATGTTTTTGGAAATGTACGTTATTTTTGTTAAAAGTTATGCGTTACGATCGTAAAAAAATTGTAATACGTACCTGTGAAAGGTTATGACCTTAGAATATTTCACTCCTGTTCGGTTTTTACAACCTAGAACACTACAATTTGGCATTATAAAGTCTTTTAAATTGTCTTTATCACTTTTAAACACGAAAAACCTATTTTCAAACAGAATAACTAACATTAATGAAAAATCACGCTACAAACATACAAAACAACCTCACTTGACAACTGACAAGTAAACAAGGCCTACTAAAGATGGCCGCTGGCTGCAAATTTAGATACAGAAACCATCTCTAGGCACAACTGACTTAAGTATTTTGTTTACATATGCATTTGAGGTTGAAGGTTTGTGTTTTTGTTGGTTTGTTTCCCATTTATTATTTATAATTTTGTTTTTATGAAAGCGTCACGCTAGGGTATAAGTGAATTTGAGATACACCCACTGGAGAGCAACGTGTTGTTTCCAAATTGTTCGCTGGTTCGTTCTGGATTGTTGCTGATAAATTTGTTGCTTCTGCTGCATCAGCGCTTTTGAAGGTGTGACAATTTTGTTCTTCAGATTGTTTAGTTTTATAACGATGTAATACTACCATGGTTAGCGTATTCCATAGGCTTGCACACAAGGTAATTCCAAAACCAAATATTTTGTATAATGTTACTGCATTTATAAATACTCCTATTGTATATTTCAGGAAACGCAGGATTATATAAATGCCAATTATACCAGAACAAAAGATACCAATATCTATAAACCAACCATAAACTTGTTGTAAGGTTGTCCTAGCCAAAGATTTCATTTCTTCAGCATCAAATATATGTAGTGTCGAGTAACCTTGAGCATCTGTGGGTTGACCAGTAATTTTCCGGACCATAATGTTTTCCACAGCTTCACGTTGTGTAGAGAATGTGAGTAATTGCTGGACTTTTGCAATATCTTCTTGGGAGTAAAGTCCTGCTGATCCCAATGGTTGTATTGGTCGGAAGTGTAGTCTAGGTTCTTCTTCTGCATGAAGTTCCTCGGGAGGATATACCAAAATTGGTTGAGGTGTTAGCCCAATCCATTGATTATCAATGAAGTATACTGGTGGAGTTAAAAGTTCACAAGTTACTTGAGTTGCACGATCCACTATTAGGTGAGTAACTGGTGACATAAATTTTGAAATATTGTTGACAGTAATTGGTAATTCGTTGTAGCAGTAAGGAGATTTTCTGATAGTAACAACTGTGGGTGTGCATTGCATTATATACAAGACCTCTCCTAGGATTCTACCCACGTAACCCATTTTGTTTTTAATAAGGCCACCAAGAGCATGTGGATTTAATGGTGCCAATAAGAGACGGTTTTTAAGAATTTCTCTGTGAAGAAGACAGCGTCTGTATAATGTATCGGCATACAAACTGTTGATAGTACGTTTATAGGATTGTTCTGTATAAAGAAGTTTGCTATTAATGTAACTGAGCAAGTCGGTGTTAAATGGAATGAGCTGCATTTTTGGATGGATGTAGTCTTGCCCTTCTTCATGTATGACTAAAATTTTTGGATGTTCAGTTTGCCAGATTTTATATCCACATAAGATAATGGTTTTAATCAGCGCTAGAGCAAAAATTCTGTCGTGTTGCTCTACCACCAAGATCTTATTTTGGGAATTTTTGTTGGTTACGATGGTTGCTTTTCCCACAAAGAGGGAACTGAGATCTTTGTCGCACGAGTTATCATTCATTATGTCCCAAGTGCTTTCTCCTAGGACTGTGTCCATACAGTAAGTATCCAGGAAATTGCAAGTGATGCCTCCTTTTAAAGTGATTTCATTATTTTCTAGTTTGACAGTAGTGAGGTAGTCAAATAGGCTGATTTTTATGGTTGCTTGACTCACCACATCCTCCCATGTTTTACCATTTTCCGAATATGTTTGGCCTTTACACTTTGCATCATAGGAAATTTTACCAGCTAGTGTAAGTGAAGTAGATGTGGTACCATTGAGAACTAGGTTACCCACTGTTTTGCCATATATATTAATGGTTTTGAAGCGATGAGCTTCTCGACAGTGACTGGCCCCAAGGGTGTAAAGGTAAGATGATATGCCTCCTGCCACTGGAGATGAATGGCTATGCATTCCACAGTGTTCAATAACTCGGGTGATTTCCACCAAACAAGTATAGATTTTGTGTAGTTTGATGTCATTTTTCTGGATAACCCGAACTTTGGTTTCCTCTTCCATGTAATCGCTCTGTTGATTTTCGCACTGGGCCACATCTTTAATCGAAATTCTTGTAATATTTGTCTCCTGGGTGTTACAATCATATGCTATCAGGGCATGATGACATTTTAGAAAGAAAATAATGATGAAAAGCAGGGGAGAGTTCATCTTAAATGGCTAAAAAAATTTAATTGGTAGATATTTAATTATTAAGATACTTATTTAAAAAAAAAAACAATCAACAAACTTATACTTATATGTAAATGAACTTATTTAATGAATAAAAGCAATATTTGTTTTTTTTTCATATTGCTTGTAAGGAATGCTGGAAAAAAAAGTTAATTATTTCTTTGCAGTCGTTTGGATCTTCTAAAACCGCTCGTGTTGTCTGATCCATAACTACCTATTCGTTGGAATTTTTGGTAGTTTTCTTTAATGAATTCAGTAGATCTCCTGCCAATATCATATTTCTTTTTTTTCGGGGGTCTGGTTGGACTGGAATAATCGTTTGGTCGATCCTTTCTTTTACCAGGCCTTTCATACCAAAAGTAAGAGTAAAAAGCATGAGCTCCTTGGAATAAAAGTGTTATTAGCATTTCAGGGGAAATGCTAAAAGATTCTTCTGAATCATTCTTATTTTCCCATACCTCTTCAACATAATTCATTTGCTTTTGGTACTTTTTAGGTCTGTTTACGTGCACCACATGTTCTTTATTATTGTTTATATCTTTGATTTTAAATGTGGTTTCCCCATAACGATGTATAATTTTATGAGGGCCAGACCAATGTTTAGTAGTTTGTTAGATACTCCTAGTTTTCCTGCAGGTTCATAGAGGAAAACTAGATCACCTATTGACAGGGTGACTGGCTTACTCTTTTTATCATACTGAATTGCTTGTTTTTCTCTAACATCAGTTAGCTGTTGCCTTGCTTCTTGGAAAGCAGTATGCAAACGTGCTAACATTTCTGCAACATAATCATCACCGATTGCATAATTAATTTTTCTTGGTTTCAGGATTTCATCAAATGGCAAGACAGGATCTCTTCCATAGATTAGAAAGAATGGAGAATAACCTGTAGAATTGTTCATGTTCGTATTGTAAGCAATTAGGAAGAACGGAATCCAAGCTTCCCAGTCATGTTGACTTTTGGATATATAATGAGATAAGAAATCTTTCAAAATACGATGCGTTCTTTCTACGTAATTGCTTTGGGGATGAAATGGAGTAGTTTGCAATTTCTTGATTCCTAATGACTTGCATAGATTTTTAAATAAGTCACTGACAAAATTTCTTCCTTGATCTGCAATGAGTTGAGATGGGATTCCATGCCTACATATAATGTTATTTACTAAGGCCTTTCCTACTGTTTCTGCTTTCTGAACAGGAATTGGAATTGCCTCTAACCATTTAGTGAATGTACATTGGAAGGTCAGCAAATACTTGTTACCAGCAAAAGAGGTAACTAAAGGCCCACATATGTCCATACTACATCGTTCAAAAGGTTTATGTATTTCAGGAAATTTTTGCAAAGGTGCCTTTCGCAAATGAGGTGATGTCTTTCGTTGGTTGCATGAAATACAACTAGAAACATAATTGCAGACATCTTGACGCATTTTTGGCCAATAGCAACGCTGGCTTATGTACTGCCATGTTTTTTCTTGTCCTGCATGACCTTTTAAGGGTGAATTATGAAAGGCGAACAATACATCTTGTATAAATGTTTTAGGTATAAGTAAGATATCTGAATTTTTACCATTTATCTTTTTGTAGATTAAGTTGTCTTTATCTAAAAAGTACTCACTATTTAACCCTTTATCTTTGATGTCTTCCAATGCATGTTTGCAGAGATCATCTGCTTGTTGTAATTCTTCTAATTGCTTTCTATCCCATAGAGGTAGTAAGTCTGGTTCTAACTGACTTATCTTGCAGATTTCTTTAGTTGATGAAGATGTCTTGGGAGGCGTTTGTTGTTTGTCTGGTAATTTGTAGATAATTATTGTAATAGGGGTAGGTCGAAAAATAAATTTAATCATGTCTTTAATAATATTCCAATCAAGTTGACGAGTGTGAAATGTGTATTCGTTGTGAATAGACGTATAAATTTGCCGTGCTGCATTTAAATTCTTATCTTATTCATTTCTTGCTTTAAAATCATATCAAAAATGCCTGATTCTGTACCTAGAGTTACTAGATCAACTACGGATGAAGAAACTTTAATTCAACGTGTGGTTGAAAAAGTGCTAATTTCACAAGTCTTTTTAGATACTTTAACATCCAAGATAATTGATTTGGTTCAACAACAATTTAATAAACAATATAGCGAATTGGAAGCTAAAGTTAAAACCTTAGAAGAGGATTTATTATTAATTAAAAAAGAAGATAAGCAAGAAAGGGATGCTATGGAGCAATATTCACGCATCAATAATTTACGAGTGTTTGGCGTACCAGAAATTAAAGACGAAAACACCGACGATGTAGTGATAAACATGTGTCACGAAAAGTTGGGATTAAACATTACACCAGCAATGATAGATTGCAGCCATAGACTTCCCAATAAAGAAGGTCGTCATAAACCCATAATTATAAAATTCGTTAGTAGAAATATTAAAAACATGGTATTTAACAAAAAAAAGCTACTTAAAGGTACTAATATTACTATCAAAGAAGATCTCACTAAATTAAGGGTGCAGCTACTAAGAAATGCTGCAAATAAATATGGCATTAAAAACGTTTGGTCCAACAATGGAAAAATACTCGCTAAGAACGGGAAATAGTATATTACATGTTGAGTTGGTAAAGGATACCTTTACAAGCCAAGCGATAATTGTTTGACCGAGACGGTACGTCGAGGTCAAACACTATCGCGAGGCGTGGAAACTTTACCAACGAAACATGTATACTATTTTATTCACAATAATTAGACTTAAGATAATCAAAATAAAAAGTAATTTTAAATTTTAAAATAAATTTTTTATAAACTGTCATAATTTCAATCAGAGCCATCTATCGACCAAATGAAATTTTAAGTAAGGTTTCATTCTTTGCCGCTAGATGGCGATGTATGCGCTCAGTATTTTAAAATTAGAAATTAATTAATTCCATTGTAATTATTAAATATAAAATACGGAAAAATAAAAATAAACCGAATATAAAAAATATGTTTTTAGCGTTAAATATATTTATAAAAACTTAAATTTAAATCGGATAAAACGTCCTGTTTTAAATTATTCAGAAAAAGAAGTTGGCCATAACTTTACATGTCAGTTTTACAGACATGTAAAGGAAATTGTTAACCACTTTGGTGTTGCTATAGCAATAGCTTACTTTCCAAGGTTTTTACAACATATGAAATGTACATATTGCAATATGATTGTGAATAAAATATTAAACGTATCAATACGACTGATGATTTGTAATCTATTGCAGCTATCGGCATTTTGGAATACTTGCATATCTTCGTTGAAAAAGTTTTGGTTTATAGTTTATAGATAATAAGCTTTTGCTTGTTTACATTTATATTATCATTTGCAACTTTTGTTTATCAATACAAATAATTTGTTTCAAATATATAATTAATATTACTGACATTATTATAATTAATATTGTTAAGGAGGTAAATCTAAGGAATTGATTATTAATTTGGGGTTTATTTTTAAATTTAAAAGTATATACTAGGTAGTGTAATTTGTATTTATCTACTATTTTCTATTAATTTTGATGTGGTTTTGATTAAATTAACATTTACAATTTATAATTATTTTCTCATTTTAAAGTAGATAGGTAGACGCAATTTTTATATTTGTCTACTAATTTAGATTAATTTTGACGTGGTTTTGATTAAAAGATTGTTTACAATTTATAATTATTTTAATTTAACAAACAAGGAAAGGTATACCCACAAGTAGTTTTGTTTCAAATTTATGATTATTATTACTGCTAGTTATTTGATTAAATTAGTTTAGTGTTAGTTGTATCAGATTTTGGGATTTTTTATTAATTATTTTGCTAATAGCTGTTTTGCTATTAATACAGCTATTGTATAGTTACATTCTAATTGATTTTGTTATCATTGTTACTACATTTTATTCGCTTTTAGGTGAACAGACATGAAAATAGGGCATTTAAACGTTCGATCACTTTTTACGGGTTTCAATAATTTGGCCAATTTAATCAATTATCACCAATTCGACGTTTTTTCTGTTACCGAGACCTGGTTATCAGCTGACGTGCTTACAGAGGCAATTCATATACCAGGATACCAGTTTTTTCGCAAAGATAGAGATGGTAGAGCCGGTGGAGTTGGAGTGTATGTGAGAACAGATTTTAATTGTGAAGAGTTATCTTTCGATTTTCCTATTTCAACAACCTTTGAGTACGTATTTATTAAAATAAAATTACATTCGCAAAACATTGTTGTTGGCACAATATACAGACCAACCAAAACAAATGTAAATGATTTTATAACTAGTCTTGATGACTTAGTATCCTCTATAATACCAACTATTGATCACTTCGTATGCTTAGGTGATTTTAATAATTTAGATTTTTTTAATGTAGATAATCCTGTAAGTTCATGTTTGAATGCATATGACTTAGAAAAGATAATAAACGAACCTACTAGAATCACAAGAACTGTTAGTAATCTTTTAGATCCGATCTTTGTAAGCAATAAATCGGTAATTAGTTGTTCTGGTACAATTAATGCAGATGAAATATCTGATCATGAAGCTACTTTTTGTGATTTAAAAATTTTGTTATATAAACATAAATCCAAAATTATTCAAACTAGATGTGTTCGTAACTTTAATCACGACTCATTTTTAACTGATTTACAATCTTTACCGTGGCATATTTTCCTTCGAGAACCCGATGTTGATAACAAAGTCTCCATTCTCATGTCCTTTATTTTATCGGTTTTTGACTTGCATGCCCCTGTAAGGCATGTGAAGGTGACAAAACCGAGAGCACCTTGGCTGACCGATAA
The DNA here is from genome assembly GCA_929113105.1 of Agrypnus murinus. NCBI lineage: Eukaryota > Metazoa > Arthropoda > Insecta > Coleoptera > Elateridae > Agrypnus > Agrypnus murinus. Next base: position 53,318,447 of record OV816027.1, read on the forward strand.
CCTAAAGGTAATTATGAGGGAGCGTGACAGCGCCTTGAGAAAATACAAACGTACTAAATCCGCCTCTGACTGGATCAGGTATAAGGAATTGAGAAATTTCACTGTAGCTTCTTTACGTCGTGAAAAAAGAGCATATCTTACTACTATTACGCAGAACAAAGATACTCAGAAATTATGGACTTCTTTGACTGATCTTAATATAAGATTCAATAATAGCCGTGACACTCTATCTACGTTACACTTTATCTGATCCAAATTCAATTGGGAATTATTTTAGTTCATTTGTTCAGTCTACATCAAACAATTGCAATACTAAAATTCAATATTATTTAAATAATCAAAATGTAACATCGCAAACCTTCAAGTTTTCTTTAACTACAGTAGAAGAAGTTCATGAAATACTATCTAGTTTGAAATCGAATGCACTTGGTGCTGATAATATTTCTCTAGTGATGTTAAAGTATTGTAGTCCGTTTATAGATAAATTTATAACGCATATAATTAACTGTTGCTTACAATCAAATTATTTCCCTTTAGCTTGGAAAGGTGCTATAGGCCTTCCCTTGCCTAAAACTACAAATCCCATATCATTCTCTGATTTACGTATAATTAGTATACTACCGTGTATTTCCAAAATATTTGAAAAAATTTTATACAAACAGATCTATTATTTTTTCAACGAGCACTCGTTGTTACCTGATTGTCAGACCGGCTTCAGGGGTGGATGTGGTACTGTTGATGCTCTAGCTACTGTCATGAACGATATCGTCAATGCAATTGATAAAAAACAGGTTACTGCTTTAATACTACTCGATTTCTCAAAAGCATTTGATACTATTAATCATGATCTCGCTTGTGCCAAATTACGTTGGTATGGTTTCGAAGTTAGTGCTGTTGATTTAATAAAATCTTATTTATCAGAAAGAACTTTAATAATTAAAAGTAATAATCAATATTCTAATTCTTTTTCTATCACTTCTGGTGTGCTGCAAGGCTCAATTTTAGGACCCCTACTGTTTATTATTTATACTGCGGACATTTTAAAACCCTTAAAATTTTGTAAAATTCAAGCATACGCTGACGACACACAAGTTCTTAAATCTTTTTACTTCTCTAATAGAGCACGGGCCTACGAAGAAATCAATAGTGATCTTAATACAATTCATCAACTGTCTTTGGAGCATAACTTAAAACTAAATAGCAGCAAATCGCATTTACTATTTTTTGGGAATAAAAATCAAATTACAACTGTCAAGAGTGATCATAATATATGCATAAACAACCAACTGTTACCAATTACTGATTCTGCAAAAAACTTAGGTTTAATTTTTGATAGTAACTTACGGTTTAAACAACATGTGCAAATTACTTCAAAAAGCTTATTCATCTCTGAAGCTACTGTATGCCAACAGAAATATTTTAACTTTTAGTCAAAGGAAAATGTTATGCGAAACTTTAGTTTTGAGTCACTTTAATTACTGCAATCTTGTTTATGGTCCCTGTCTTGATGCTAGTGATAAATATCGGATTCAAAAAATACAGAACTGGTGTTGCCGTTTTAGTTTTAAGTTGCGTCGTTATGATCATATTTCACATAAAATTAAGGAATTAGGATGGTTGAATATGGAAAATCGTTGGAAGTGCCAGTTGGGATCGTTCACACATGCTCTACTTACATCGAAGTCTTCTACGCCTCTTAGCTCTGAGCTGGTACCTCGTTCGTATGTGCACTCAGTGGGTACTCGCTATAACTATACGCTTACCATTCCACATCATACATCTACCTTGTTTCATCGAGGTTTTGTCTACAACGCAGTGAAACTTTATAATACACTGCCAGCAGATATAAAGAACTATGCTTTAAAACAATTCAAACGCTATTTAAGAAACTATTTTTTGCATTTACAATAAATCCTTGTGTCTAATTTCATCTCTGTTTTACCTACTAGAATTGAATACACATTATGCAACCTTAATGTTGGAAAAATATTTTAAATTATCAGTTTTCTGTAGGGTCTATTGGTTAAATAGAGTAGCCTTTGGCTAGATTTCGCCAGTAGTCCCTACACTTACTTCACACTACAGTAATTAATTTACCTTTCCTACTTTAATTATTTCAATTTAATTTTTGTAATATTTAATTTTTTTTGGAAATTTTGTAAATTTATTTTTGTTACTGTCCAATAAAGGCGATTTATTATTATTATTATTATTAAGAGCATCTAGACCTGATGCTATTCTTGGCATGGCTATAATGTGATCTTTCAGTTTTAGTGCCTGATGCTTTAAATCAACTAAAGCTTCCCATACCTTTTGGTATGTTGGCTTATGATGAAATTTATGTTTTGTGATTATATAGTAGATATTTCGTTTGGGAAAGCATAAGAAAGCTGTTTCTCCAACTTTCTTTCGTTGTGCCCGTAGTTGCCTAACTGAACCAAATTTTTCTAAAATCCACTGCTATTCCTTTTCCCATTCTGAAATCTGAAGAAACACAGTGTGCTAAGGCATATGATTCTTTGGATTCCCATAAGCTTCCTTCTGTTTCGGTAACATTACTATTTTCAACTTCTTCGATTCTTCTTAACTCCAAAAACTCTTCACATGTTATTGGTTCTGTATTCTTTTGTACATCTTCTTCAACCATTCTGCTTAGTGCATCTGCATTGGTGTGTTTTGAACCACTACGATGCACTATGTCAAACGTAAATTCAGAAAGCTTGAGGCTCCAGCGAGCCAACCGTGATGTGGGATCTGAGATTGAAAATAACCACAATAGACTTCTGTGATCAGTAATCACTGTAAATTTTCTACCATAGAGATAACATTTAAATTAATTAATAGCAAAAACAACACTAAGGGTCGGTATTATAAAACTTTTTACTTCCTAGATAAAATTTACTTTGAGAGTAAATTCATTTGTTCTGTCAATTTCATATGCAAATTGACAGAATAAATTAATTTAATCTCAGATTAAATTTTATCTACGAAGTAAAAGTTTTATAATACCGGCCCTAAGACATTCTTTTTCGGATACACTGTAATTTAACTGTGCTCTGTTGAATTTTTTTGATGCAAATGCAATAGGCTTTAGAGTTCCTTCATGTTCCTGACTTAAGATCGCACCCATTCCAGTATTTGATGCGTCACATTCCACTATAAACTCTTTGGAAAAATCAGGATACATTAAAATACTGTTTGTGGTAATGGCGTCTTTAAGTTTATTAAATGCTTCTAAACCTTCCTGTGTGATTTCAAATTTAACATCTTTTCTTGTTAAGTTGGTGAGAGGCTCTGCTATGTCTGAGAAATTCTTGATGTACTTTCTGTACCAACTGGCGAGTCCTAAGAATTCTCGTACCTTTTTGACATTAGTTGGAACTGGGAATAACTTTAAAGCTTGAACCTTATCTGGATCTGGTTGTATTCCATTCTCTGAAATGACATTTCCCAGATACTTGGCAGATTTTTTTAAAAACGAGCATTTGGATGGCTTCAATTTTAAATTTGCTTCTCGAAGTCTATCGAATACCTTTCTTAGTCTTTGTAGGTGATCGCTGACTCCACTTCCATTGAAAACAATGATAACGTCCAGATACACCATGCACATTTTCTCCGCCAGGCCATTTAATGTGATGTTCATAAAGCGTTGAAATGTTCTGGGAGCATTTACTAATCCGAAAGGCATTTTTAGATAGTGGTAATGATTGTTGAGTGCAGTGAATGCTGTTTTTGGAATTGAATCAGTGTCCATGTCTATCTGATGGTACGCGTTCGTAACGTCCAATGTGGTAAATAGATTGGATGTCCCTAAACTGTCCAGTGCTTCTGATAATCTTGGAATAGGGAAGCATTCTTTTTGCGTGATTTTGTTTAATTCGCGATAGTCGATGTATAGTCTATATTTGATTTGGCCATCGGGAAGAGTTTTTGATATTAGAACAGTGGGAGCATTCCATTCTGATGTTGATGGTTAGTAGGTATTGCGCCACCTGAGCGTTGCCCCTCCAGTTTTCTTCTGGCCACGCCTGCTGCTCTCTGATTGGCTATCCCCTCTCCTCTAGCTCCTCCCCTTGCTTCTGATTGGTCGACGCCATCTTGGATGACACGCCTACTATTCTGTGATTGGCTGAAGGCGGCCATTTTGAAAACGCCTATTATTGTCTGATTGGATGACGGCCATTTTGGAACTTCGGGCGCCATTTTTACCCTCCATGACTGGAAACTGTATTACCGGCAACATGCATGCTGCTAAGAGATGGCGCTATGAAGGAATACCGACAAACTATGTACTATTACTACTAGGGGGCGCGTCATGAAGAAAGCTGTATTACCGATTACGGGCGTTCTGCTAATTTGTTAATAGAGGGAGCCAAAGGTTTATCATTTTATATTAATAAATTTTACCGATTTCTTAAAATAATTATCGCCGTCATTAATACTTTAATTACATATAATAATTTAAGATAATTAATTCAGCATTTAAATTTTAAAGGCCGCTTTAAACGCAAATCATGGAACAATTTACGGATATTTCCTAATACATGTCGCTTTAGTATGAATAATAATAATAACAATAATAATAATAATGTGTTTATTTCCTTACATGTTTACATCCAAATAGGGAAAAATATGAATTTAAAAAAAACCTAACAGCTTTAAATGTAAATCGTGGACTTGCTCGATATAAACGGACCGCCAGTTTTCCATCTCTACCATTATATAAATTTCTAATATAATATTTACGTCGAGAGAGAGATTGATCATATAGTTGATATATTAATTAGCTACATTTTCCTCTTCTCTCACAACCGCGATCAATGAAACATTTCCAGTGCGTATTTCTTGGTATCCCTTACAACCCTAATATAATTTTACATACAGCGGTATTTTAAAATCTGTGTCATTTTGAAGTCGACATCTTAGATTTCCCACTCTTCTTGAATTTTTAGCTCTGAGGGATTGGATCGATCATCTTTTATCCCTTTCACTAGACGGAAGCTCTCTCTCTCTCTCTCTCTCTCTCTCTCCTTCTCGCTGCGTACCCTGCTATCTCTCTCTCTCAACGAAGCAATCTGTATTATCGCCTAACAATTTACGGATATTTGCTAATATATGTAGTGATAGTATGAATACCTCGTAGACACGCCAATTAGTGATCTGATTGATCGATAGCTTTTATCCATACCCAGATGGTCGGTCTGTCATCTTGAAGCACGCTCTGATTAGTTCGGCCATCTTTCTCCCTACCATAGGCAATCATCTTGAAACCCCTACCCCTAGCGTTTAATGTCTTGCGTACCTAGCTAGCTATCTCTCGCTACCTACAAGTTCTGCTGCCTTTCTCTCTTTCTCTCTCTCTCTCTCTCTCTCTCTCTCACTTACTCACTCACTCACTCATGCACACACCCTGTACTCTTTCTAACTTTTTAGAAGAAGAAGAAGAAATAATAATGTCAGATAGGAATTATGTTTCTACTTTTCGTGTACCCTCTCTCACGGATAACGATCTACCCTTTTATATAGTTGCCCTTCTCCCTTTGCTAGTAAAAATGAGACATCACCAGCCCTAGAATTTTATATTTCGCGGATGACTACAAGACCGCTGTATTCTAATGAAACTTTCTACCCCAAAGAGATCATGAAATTTAAAGAAACCGACAGTCTTTGACACAACCGCGAGGTTTGCAAGCTCGTCTAACCGTCGTATCTATGTCAGTAGCTGCCCTTCGTAAAGGGGTTTCGGATCTCAATGTTAAAAAAATTACGTTAAAATAAATACACACAGACTATTGAATCACGTTCAGGAATCGGAATGGTTTCTAACACTAACATGTATCAACGGACAAATTAACTACATAAAAAGAGAAAAACCTAATTCTAATGCAGAAAATGTATAGACTTACCCACCTCTGGCGTATCACATTTAAATTAAAAAACGGAAAAACAATAAATATTTACCACTTTTAACCACCTCACCTCACCAGGAAGAAGAAGAAGCTTGAATATTCAGTATAAACAGACACTTTTTTTAAATTTAAAAACAGTTATTATTAATCTTTCAAGCCTCTGTTATATACCACACACACACTGTTATATACCACTTTTAACCACCTCACCTCACCAGGAAGAAGAAGAAGCTTGAATATTCAGTATAAACTGACACTTTTTTTAAATTTAAAAACAGTTATTATTAATCTTTCAAGCCTCTGTTATATACCACACAAGCATACGGCGTATAGAAATGGACTGACGTGAAAATCTTATTTCAAATATTTAGCTCCCTACGAGGCAAAAGGAAACATTTCATTGGTCGTTTAAAAATATAATATGCCTTAGGCTATATACATTCCTTTAGACATTTCAAGGGGTGAAAACAAGATTCTAACCGACCCTTTGCCGAGACTTGAAATCGAGATAATTATCAGATTAAAATGCATCACTATACCCCAAAAAGGTCTAGCTGACTACCTGAGACATGATGGCAGGCAGGTACTAACCCTTGAACATTTTAAACCTTTGTACAGTAAAAACAAAAGAGTATAGTCGACGACGGTTAGGTTTTAACTTATTTCCTAACGAATTTATAAAAAAAAACAGAGAATGAATTTTTACTTTAATCGATAATCAAACTAGGGAAATTAAAAATATAAAACTATTCCTGCTGAATCGGATATTTAACGAATTTCTTGTAAAAAGTAGGTTGTGATATTTTCCTCAAGCTGTATTATCTTTTAAAATTAAAAAACCAGGTATTATTAACACACGGCTATATTCTATAACATTCCGTTCTAAAACAGAACTTATTTTCAAGTATATGAATCTCGACGACGACGAAGACAAAGGGAAACAAACTCCCTGAGGGTGTGTCTTGCATTCTTTTTAAAAAAGGTCCACTCTGATCTGTAACGAGGCCTACCTGCTTCGAGATTTTTGTCGAGTTTATAAATAAATGTACAAAGTTCATCCTCAATAATAAAAATCTATTTGGTTTAGTTTATTAGATTCCTTTGAGAATGCATTCAATTTCAAATAAATAAAACAATTTAATTTTCTTTTCATAGAGTTTATTTTCATTGAATAAATTTTTCTTATTTATAAACAAATTTATTTATGTTGGTTTGTTCAAACGAATGACCGTAGTTATCCTATTTCTAAAATACGAAAGACGCATAATAATTAAAAGAGATATATTTGAAATATTTATTAAACCAGGGACCACATTTAATCAATTCAGAAGTCTTATAAAATCTATACCTGACTTCGTTGATACAAAATTCAAGGACGTACTTCTTATTAAGTATTTAGTTTATATGACAATCCGACCCTACTTACATGTGTATTTATTATTGATTAACTATTGCATTTTGAGATGAAAATTTCAGATACATACAAAGGGGGAAATAGCAAAATTATATCATATCCATCTTGGTAATAATAAAACTTAATCATGAAATAAGTCTCTTCATCATAACAATAATTAGTTTGCGTTCATTTCCTCAGTAAAACTAGAGATTATAAGTGTAACAAATAAATGCAAAAAAAAAGCTTACCGTTGTCGCGCTATAGTAGTAGCATTAGTATTTTTACAGGACAGAAGTCTTATAAAATCTATACCTGACTTCGTTGATACAAAATTCAAGGACGTACTTCTTATTAAGTATTTAGTTTATATGACAATCCGACCCTACTTACATGTATAGGTAATTAGTTAAAATTAATTACATATAATAATTTACGCCAACATTAAAAATTTTTAAGTTTTTTTCTATCTCATTTACGAACTCTGATGCATGAAACTTTATAAGTGACATTAAATTCTGTTACGTTTTGTAATGTATTTATTATTGATTAACTATTGCATTTTGAGATGAAAATTTCAGATACGTACAAAGGGGGAAATAGCAAAATTATATCATATCCATCTTGGTAATAATAAAACTTAATCATGAAATAAGTCTCTTCATCATAACAATAATTAGTTTGCGTTCATTTCCTCAGTAAAACTAGAGATTATAAGTGTAACAAATAAATGCAAAAAAAAAAGCTTACCGTTGTCGCGCTATAGTAGTAGCATTAGTATTTTTACAGGACAGAAGTCTTATAAAATCTATACCTGACTTCGTTGATACAAAATTCAAGGACGTACTTCTTATTAAGTATTTAGTTTATATGACAATCCGACCCTACTTACATGTATAGGTAATTAGTTAAAATTAATTACATATAATAATTTACACCAACATTAAAAATTTTTAAGTTTTTTTTCTATCTCATTTACGAACTCTGATGCATGAAACTTTATAAGTGACATTAAATTCTGTTACGTTTTGTAATGTATTTATTATTGATTAACTATTGCATTTTGAGATGAAAATTTCAGATACGTACAAAGGGGGAAATAGCAAAATTATATCATATCCATCTTGGTAATAATAAAACTTAATCATGAAATAAGTCTCGTCATCATAACAATAATTAGTTTGCGTTCATTTCCTCAGTAAAACTAGAGATTATAAGTGTAACAAATAAATGCAAAAAAAAGCTTACCGTTGTCGCGCTACAGTAGTAGCATTAGTATTTTTACAGGAGATAAAAGGGGTCGGATTTATAACGAGAAACTTACCTAAAGTGTTACACCGTTGTAAATATACACTACGCGCACTTTTAAAAACTCTATACGTTAAACACACGCACGCAGTAAATATTATCAACACCAAAAACAAATAGTATAATTTAAAAACAATAAACCACCACGACCAGAACAAAATATCCTATGTAAAGAACTTATTTTCAAGTATATGAATCTCGATGACGACAAAGGGAAACAAACTCCCTGAGGGTGTGTCTTGCATTCTTTTTAAAAAAGGTCCACTCTGATCTGTAACGAGGCCTACCTGCTTCGAGATTTTTGTCGAGTTTATAAATAAATGTACAAAGTTCATCCTCAATAATAAAAATCTATTTGGTTTAGTTTATTAGATTCCTTTGAGAATGCATTCAATTTCAAATAAATAAAACAATTTAATTTTCTTTTCATAGTTTATTTTCATTGAATAAATTAGATTGTTGTTAAAAAATTGTAATACTGATTAAAAGGTTTTATTAATTTGCATTTAAACTGATCTTTTCTTTAACTTTATCAAAGCAAATAATTTATAATATTTAATAACCTGCATTGCATACAGAGGTTACTGTTTATTTTGCCCGATTAAATGGCATTATTAATGTGCATTGAAACTGATCTTTCTTTAACTTTGTCAAAAGCAAATAATTTATAATATTTAATAACCTGCATTGCATTCAGAGGTTACTGTTTATTTTGCGTCAATTTTTACCATCGTGTAGCATCAAAGCTTTTTATTTTTAATTAAGGGTTAAGAGAGAGACAGTTCGTGAATGGTAAAAGATTTATCTGTCCATTTGTCGCTATATGATTTCTTACCTGCTACTGTTATATTTCAAACAATTTTAGCTTAGTTTGTTGTTTATAATAATAATCTGTCAAAGGGATTTAGTAACAATTTTAAACTCTATATTTGTTTTAAACTAGCTTGCTATTAAAAGTTTAAGAATGGCTACGAGAATCAGGCACTGGTTCTAAACTATGTATCCCTGAATGCTTGTAACTGTCATCTGATGACGTCATGCTCTCCATAGCTCTACCGAAGAGATCTAATGATAAAGTTAGTAGATTAGAGAAACAGACGCATAAACAATATTATTATTATTATTACTCATAACCTGGGTTTCTCAGCTATTTATCGAAGCATTGACCCGTGCCAAGGGTGAATTCCTGCTTAAGGACGGCTAGCCAAGGTTAATTAGTGATGATAAAGGAAGATTGACAGGATGATCAGCTCTACTTTGTAACCTAGGATGTTCGCCATCGGAAAGATTCGGCTTTATTCGTGTACTCTCTCGCTGATAACGATCTACCTTTTATATATATATATAGTCACCCTTCTCCCTTCAACCTTAGCCATGCTAGTCTCTTCACCCTGCACCTTTAGTCATACTAGTCGCTTCACCCTTCGCCCTTAGTTGTGCTAGTAAATGAAACATCACGTGTTCTAACCTAACCTATCTTGGATCACGCCTACTACGCTGTGATTTGTTGGCAGCCATCTTTGATTACTGGGAATCTCATACTGATGGTATTTGGAGTATAAAAAAAAGAAATTTGTATGTGGCGCTATTATGTCTACCCTGAATGTCTGCAAATTCTCGTGTACGAGAATCATACACTGGTTCTAAACTATGTATCCCTGAATGCTTGTAACTGTCATCTGATGACGTCATGCTCTCCATAGCTCTACCGAAGTGATCTATTGATAAAGTTAGTAGATTAGAGAAACAGACGCATAAACATTATTATTATTATTACTCATAACCCGGGTTTCTCAGCTATTTATCGAAGCATTGACCCGTGCCAAGGGTGAATTATGATTTAAATCTCATACTGATGGTATTTGGAGTATAAGAAAAAGAAATTTGTATGAGGCGCTATTATGTCTACCCTGAATGTCTGCAAATTCTCGTGTACGAGAATCATACACTGGTTCTAAACTATGTATCCCTGAATGCTTGTAACTGTCATCTGATGACGTCATGCTCTCCATAGCTCTACCGAAGAGATCTATTGATAAAGTTAGTAGATTAGAGAAACAGACGCATAAACATTATTATTATTATTACTCATAACCCGGGGTTTCTCAGCTATTTATCGAAGCATTGACCCGTGCCAAGGGTGAATTCGTGCTTAAGGACGGCTAGCCAAGGTTAATTAGTGATGATAAAGGAAGATTGACAGGGTGATCAGCTCTACTTTGTAACCTAGGATGTTCGCCATCGGAAAGATTCGGCTTTATTCGTGTACTCTCTCGCTGATAACGATCTACCTTTTATATATATATATATATATATATATATATATATATATATATATATATATAAATATATATATATATATATATATATATATATATATATATATATATATATATATAGTCACCCTTCTCCCTTCAACCTTAGCCATGCTAGTCTCTTCACCCTGCACCCTTAGTCATACTAGTCGCTTCACCCTTCGCCCTTAGTTGTGCTAGTAAATGAAACATCACGTGTTCTAACCTAACCTATCTTGGATCACGCCTACTACGCTGTGATTTGTTGGCAGACATCTTTGATTACTGGGAATCTCATACTGATGGTATTTGGAGTATAAAAAAAAAGAAATTTGTATGAGGCGCTATTATGTCTACCCTGAATGTCTGCAAATTCTCGTGTACGAGAATCATACACTGGTTCTAAACTATGTATCCCTGAATGCTTGTAACTGTCATCTGATGACGTCATGCTCTCCATAGCTCTACCGAAGAGATCTATTGATAAAGTTAGTAGATTAGAGAAACAGACGCATAAACATTATTATTATTATTACTCATAACCCGGGTTTCTCAGCTATTTATCGAAGCATTGACCCGTGCCAAGGGTGAATTATGATTTAAATCTCATACTGATGGTATTTGGAGTATAAGAAAAAGAAATTTGTATGAGGCGCTATTATGTCTACCCTGAATGTCTGCAAATTCTCGTGTACGAGAATCATACACTGGTTCTAAACTATGTATCCCTGAATGCTTGTAACTGTCATCTGATGACGTCATGCTCTCCATAGCTCTACCGAAGAGATCTATTGATAAAGTTAGTAGATTAGAGAAACAGACGCATAAACATTATTATTATTATTACTTATAACCCGGGTTTCTCAGCTATTTATCGAAGCATTGACCCGTGCCAAGGGTGAATTATGATTTAAATCTCATACTGATGGTATTTGGAGTATAAGAAAAAGAAATTTGTATGAGGCGCTATTATGTCTACCCTGAATGTCTGCAAATTCTCGTGTACGAGAATCATACACTGGTTCTAAACTATGTATCCCTGAATGCTTGTAACTGTCATCTGATGACGTCATGCTCTCCATAGCTCTACCGAAGAGATCTATTGATAAAGTTAGTAGATTAGAGAAACAGACGCATAAACATTATTATTATTATTACTCATAACCCGGGGTTTCTCAGCTATTTATCGAAGCATTGACCCGTGCCAAGGGTGAATTCGTGCTTAAGGACGGCTAGCCAAGGTTAATTAGTGATGATAAAGGAAGATTGACAGGGTGATCAGCTCTACTTTGTAACCTAGGATGTTCGCCATCGGAAAGATTCGGCTTTATTCGTGTACTCTCTCGCTGATAACGATCTACCTTTTATATATATATATATATATATATATATATATATATATATATATATATATATATATATATATATATATATAATAATAATAATAATAATAATTACTACAACCCATAACCTTAACCAAGGCCCCAGAAGCTATAAGCTTGTGCGGGAGGGAGGGGGCGATTATTATTATTATGTAGGCCCAATGTGCGGCCGCAGCCGACTTATAGATGGAACAGCGCAAATCCCACATTTGTGTTACAGCTATGGGAAACTGCAGAAAACCTTAACCAGATCTGCCAGCGCCGGGAGTCGAACCCGGGCCGCTTGGGTGAAAGTCCGGCACGCCAGACATTACACTACCAAGGCTGTTAAATTATATATATATATATATATATAGTCACCCTTCTCCCTTCAACCTTAGCCATGCTAGTCTCTTCACCCTGCACCCTTAGTCATACTAGTCGCTTCACCCTTCGCCCTTAGTTGTGCTAGTAAATGAAACATCACGTGTTCTAACCTAACCTATCTTGGATCACGCCTACTACGCTGTGATTTGTTGGCAGACATCTTTGATTACTGGGAATCTCATACTGATGGTATTTGGAGTATAAAAAAAAGAAATTTGTATGAGCCGCTATTATGTCTACCCTGAATGTCTGCAAATTCTCGTGTACGAGAATCATACACTGGTTCTAAACTATGTATCCCTGAATGCTTGTAACTGTCATCTGATGACGTCATGCTCTCCATAGCTCTACCGAAGAGATTTATTGATAAAGTTAGTAGATTAGAGAAACAGACGCATAAACATTATTATTATTATTACTCATAACCCGGGTTTCTCAGCTATTTATCGAAGCATTGACCCGTGCCAAGGGTGAATTATGATTTAAATCTCATACTGATGGTATTTGGAGTATAAGAAAAAGAAATTTGTATGAGGCGCTATTATGTCTACCCTGAATGTCTGCAAATTCTCGTGTACGAGAATCATACACTGGTTCTAAACTATGTATCCCTGAATGCTTGTAACTGTCATCTGATGACGTCATGCTCTCCATAGCTCTACCGAAGAGATCTATTGATAAAGTTAGTAGAATAGAGAAACAGACGCATAAACATTATTATTATTATTACTCATAACCCGGGTTTCTCAGCTATTTATCGAAGCATTGACCCGTGCCAAGGGTGAATTATGATTTAAATCTCATACTGATGGTATTTGGAGTATAAGAAAAAGAAATTTGTATGAGGCGCTATTATGTCTACCCTGAATGTCTGCAAATTCTCGTGTACGAGAATCATACACTGGTTCTAAACTATGTATCCCTGAATGCTTGTAACTGTCATCTGATGACGTCATGCTCTCCATAGCTCTACCGAAGAGATCTATTGATAAAGTTAGTAGATTAGAGAAACAGACGCATAAACATTATTATTATTATTACTCATAACCCGGGGTTTCTCAGCTATTTATCGAAGCATTGACCCGTGCCAAGGGTGAATTCGTGCTTAAGGACGGCTAGCCAAGGTTAATTAGTGATGATAAAGGAAGATTGACAGGGTGATCAGCTCTACTTTGTAACCTAGGATGTTCGCCATCGGAAAGATTCGGCTTTATTCGTGTACTCTCTCGCTGATAACGATCTACCTTTTATATATATATATATATAGTCACCCTTCTCCCTTCAACCTTAGCCATGCTAGTCTCTTCACCCTGCACCCTTAGTCATACTAGTCGCTTCACCCTTCGCCCTTAGTTGTGCTAGTAAATGAAACATCACGTGTTCTAACCTAACCTATCTTGGATCACGCCTACTACGCTGTGATTTGTTGGCAGACATCTTTGATTACTGGGAATCTCATACTGATGGTATTTGGAGTATAAAAAAAAAAGAAATTTGTATGAGGCGCTATTATGTCTACCCTGAATGTCTGCAAATTCTCGTGTACGAGAATCATACACTGGTTCTAAACTATGTATCCCTGAATGCTTGTAACTGTCATCTGATGACGTCATGCTCTCCATAGCTCTACCGAAGTGATCTATTGATAAAGTTAGTAGATTAGAGAAACAGACGCATAAACATTATTATTATTATTACTCATAACCCGGGTTTCTCAGCTATTTATCGAAGCATTGACCCGTGCCAAGGGTGAATTCCTGCTTAAGGACGGCTAGCCAGGGTTAATTAGTGATGATAAAGTAAGATTGACAAGGGTGATGATAGACGTAGTGCTAGGTTAATTAAGAGTGACCTGTAGAACATGTTATATAAATAGGAGTTCATGATCAATTATTAGTCGATATGAACCAACGACGCAAGTGTGACAGTAGTAAGTAGGGTGACTCCCTGAGGCTATTAATTGTTTTTCCGGGAATTTAATTGTTTTTTCCTTGAGACTTAATTGTTTTTTACCTTCCGGGATTCAAGTAGGGTGACTCCCTGAGGCTATTAATTGTTTTCCCTTGAGACTTAATTGTTTTTACCTTCCATGACGTATTTTGTTTTTCTATTTTTCGTGGCCAGGTGACAGTCTCAAGTTAGTATATAAACATTATATTTAAAATGAACGGGGTTTTTAGGGCACCTCGTCGGCCATATTGGGTAAACCCGCTAATGAGTCTGACGTATTTTGTTGTTTCTATTTTTCGTGGCCAGCTGACAGTCTCAAGTTAGTATATAAACATTATATTTAAAATGAACTTATTACTTTTTATTCGAAGTTTATGGAGGTGAGTTATTTTTATTTTGTTATTTCTTTGACTTGTTTGTTAATTTTTCTTGATATTTTTGGATTAAATTATTTTTATTATTTTCTTAGACTTTTTTGTTAATTTATCTTGTTATTTTTGGTTTAGATATCTAAAATGTCGACAAACAAATCAACAAGTGTTAGAAAACCAGATGGGAACCCTACCCTGAGCGAGGAGGAGATTTACCAAAATGTTTAGTTTGAGACTTTTAGAAATGGCGGGGAATTTGAATTTGACCGGTCAGTGAGTTTCTTTAACTAACCGACCAATAGAAGTGTTCGAAATGATTGTAGCTTTATTAAAAATTTTGACGACCTCCGATATCAGAATATAGTTATTTATGTAACTTGTTATTGTTTTTCTTTTGACCGAGCTGTTTTTGGCGTGGAATTTGAATTTATCCGGTCTGGGATTTTGTTTCTTTATAAAAATTTTAACGGCACTCGATGTCCTATTGTTTTTTTCCTTTCACTCGTGCTTCTCTAACGGGGCGTTAATTGGGTTTCTGTATCTGATGTCATATTTTGACATTATAATTGTTACAATGCTACTATATAAGCAAATGTGAAGAATGAAGTTATTACTTTTTTTGTTCGAGTTTATCGAGGTAAGTTATTTTATTTGATTATTTTCTTTGACTTGTGTTTTAATAATTTATCTTGTTATTTTGGATAGATATCTACAACGTCTGTATAATGAAGACCTTCTTAGACGTACAAGGTTTCCGTTCTAACGATAAAAGTTTTATTCCCAAAGAGATTGCAGTTCTATCTGAAGATGGGAGTAAATTAGCACATCTGCTTATAAAACCACCATACCCATTAGAGTCTTTATCGAGAGCCGCCAGGAAGGAGACTTTTTACCTACAAAACTATTACCACGGAATTTCTTGGGATTTAGGATTTTATATTTTGAAGAGGTCCAGTTCCAATTAAGAAAACTTGTAGAAGATTCTCGGACAATCTACGTTAAAGGGGAAGAAAAGAAAACGTTTTTAAAATTTCTTGCCAAAAAAGTTATCAACTTAGAAGATATTGGATGCCCGTCTTTACGCGAGTTAAAAGAAAAATTTATCGCCGTGCAGTGCTTTAACCATAATATTGAAGAACCTGTGTGTGCAATTCAAAATACAATTGTTTTAGCGGATTGGTACAATAATCAACACATTGGAGATTCTTAGGCTCTTGAAAATCATTTAGACTCGAATGAAAACTGCGAAGCACGCTTATTTTGCTAACCAACTCCCAACAAAGATTTCAAAGAGTCGTGTGCTGTAAGTGTTATACACAATTTGAACAAGATGTACCGGAAGCAACAATAGAGAGCCGTACACAGATTCTGGATAGTGGCAGTTTACTGCAGGAGTTAACTTCTAGACACATAAATGATATTTCGCTGAACGAATTGGTATTTAAATCTAGTAATTATTTGGTTAATGAACTCCAGAAATATGTTATTTGTAATTTTAAAATTTATTTCTATGTATCACATATTGTATGTAGCCAATCTAATAAAAAAAAGCTGTTTAACCAATTTATTGTTTACTATATACCTACAAATGCTGCACCTTCCATCATCATTAGGGTATCAACTTCAGAACCCTTTTTAATTATACGTACTGCGAACTTATTTATATCCCTGACTAAGTACCCACCTGCTTCTGTTAAACCTACTCTTTTAAATAATTGTTTAAAAATTCAAAACCTCTATTTTACCAATAAAAATATTTATTAAGAAAAACATAAACAAGATTTACCATAAAAGAATAAATGATTTAAGTGAGCGGCGTTATTTTAACAGAATTTTGATGTGTGATGCAGTATTTTTTATTTAAATAAAAAAACAAATTTAATTGCAACAATATTTTGCAACAAACCACAATAACACTAATACTATAGTTAGTCTATCTACTATAAAGGTTTGTAAAATATTGACTGTTCGTTTTCAATACTAGCTAGCGTAGTTAACAATGCCAATAAAGCTAATTCTGATTTAATAAACTTTAAAGTTTTGTAGTAACTGTGAATTATAGATTTTCAAAATACACCTTCCAATGGTTATGTAAAATATCTGCTTAACCATTTTATTGTTTGCTTTAGCGTTTTTTATTTCTCTATAATGTTTAAACTTTTTATTTACTGTAACTGATAAACGTAAAACGTGTAACGTTTAGTCAGTTTCGTTCTATATGAAAGTGTTAAAACAAGAAATGTATTTGAATCTCAGTGAAGAATATTAGAAACATTTTCCAACAATTTTATATAGGCATTCGAAAAATGGCGGAGGCTAGTTGAAACTAAACGATTTTACAGTTACTATTGTCTGGTTACAAACTTATATTTATTTTTAATAATAGTAATCTGTTTGAAAACGATAATTATTAAATTATCGATGCAAATAACATTTTGACTCTCCCATATATAGGTGTCTTGGAATTTTAATTGACGGAAACAAAACGCATTTTAACTTTCTAACAAAAATATGCTTACGATGATTTGATATATTTGCAACAATCTGCGGTTCAGGGTCTCTAAGGTTTTCCCGTTGGAAGATTCTTCTCGAAAAACTGAAATGAAGCAATCACTACTTCTCCTAGTACGAATTGCAATCAAAAAGGTAACAACAAAATATTTATTCTTTATAAATGATTTGAAATTTAAAAATCTTTAAATTCTTTATGAAATTGTTTTATATTTCCTGACAAAACCTTCCAAAGTATTTAGTAAACAAATGAATTACCTTAAGACAGGTTTCATGTTTCTGCCGTATTCTATACTGGTTGTATTATAATGTAGTGTTACTTAATATTTAAAATTAGTGGTTGGATCTAATACCTAATTAATGAAATTTAATTTTTAGAATCTAAAGATGTAATCTTTAAATGATTTAAAACTGAAAGCTTTTAGAATTTAAAACACTTTACAATTGTTAATCTTTTAAGAAATTAGTTAAACCAATAAAATATAATATTTTATAAAATTGAATCAGTAAGACAACAGTTTTAAATGATTGTATTATCACGATCCATGAATTTCGGTGATTAAGGTTGATCTCTCAAATTGTGTCCAGTATTCTTTTTGTCATAAAACATGTTTCGAAAAAAAGTTTAACTTATGAATTATTATTATTAAGAGTAATATGTGTTCAACGAAATTAAAAAACACAACTGATACTTATATTTTAAGGGTCGTATCTGTTTCATGTACGTTATTTTTCAAAACTCTGCTAGTTACAAGTTCTCACAACTACAAGTTTAGTTTTAAAATAGATAAAATATTACATCTTCAGATTTAAAACGGCGAATTTCAGAGATTGTTAATTAACTTAATAATCCGCTGTTTTAATAATAATATATCAAAATTAGTTTGTTTTTTATTTACTAAAAAACTAATAATAAAAATATTTTATTTTATTCTTGCATTTTTTATTTCACAATGTATAACTACATACAATTTATTTTAAGACCGTTTTTTCTGGAATTTCTAGATTTTAATACAAACAAAATTGAATTACGCTTCAGGAAATCTTTAACCAATTGAAATGTAGTTTTGAAAATATCCAAGTAGATTTACTCGGAATTTACGGTTGTTATTAAATAATAATTAGCCATCGACAACTTTTAAAATATTTCGATCAAAGCAATAGTCTTTTATGTTTGAATTTTAGCTTTCCACACCAGCTAATTGAAAATTCATTAGCAATGGTGAAATCATCGTTACAGAAAATAAATTTTACAATCCAGACGTCATGTTTTTACCTTACCGATCTCATTTTTATATAAGTTAATGTAGAAACTTTAAACTTTAATTTTCAAAAAACATTTTTGATTGTGATGTCAGCTGTCTGTTGTTTTTATTATTAAATTTCTTTATATGTTTAACGCTTTCCCTGATCACGTTCACATATTGGTAGTCGTCTCCTCGACCCTCTGCAATGTGTGTAGGTGACGATCAATTCCCTCAGACTGTGAAAGCATGAAAACATAGTTTCAAATTAGGAACATTGCGTAATTTTTTCAAATTTTAGAATTATCTTACAATATTCAAAATACGCGATGATGGCGTCATAACTCTTGAACTTGAGAGCTTTCCTTCAGCATAGGCAGGAGGATGTGTTAAATTCTAAAAGTTAAAAGCAAACATTTAATATTAAAAGTGATGGGTAGTCGATCATGCCAATATAATTTTCAAAAAAAATTGCAGTTAACATTTTGTTTTAAACTAATTCAGTGCGAAAACGATACATAATTAAATATTGAAAAATGAATGGAAATTTAAATATTTCAATATTAACTTATAGCGTTAGCAGTACGCGAGGGTGTTTCCATGGACTGCACTTTGCAGCGTACGAAAAATATTTAACATAATGCCATCATTATTGATTTTTCACATTGGCTTAAGAAATTTGTTCTGGTTATCAAATAATATTTTTAAATTTTGAAATCTTCAAAATCATAGTGTTGGAAATTCTTAGTAGATATTGAAAAGATTAATGTATTTTAAAGTGCGTAAATTCTAAACGTTTATAGTTTTAAATGTTAATAGATTACATCTTCAGACTGTAAACATTGAATTTCATTAATTATTAAATTCAATCGCAAAATAAAATCTTCACTATCTACGGTTTTCACAATTCTATATATCACAACTTGATGTAAAAAACATTTTTTCTTCAAGTTTTGTCGTACTGATTGGAGTTTTAAGTTTTACTTGTGTATGTTTGAATAAGTTTCGTATCTTTTCACAAAGCTTGTCGGAAGGTGATGTTAATACAACATTTTATTTGTAATATTTATATATAATTTACTAATATGAAACAGTATCGTAAAGTGTTATAAATATAGTATTAAAAAGATTACATTTTAAAGTTTTTACATTTTAATATCTTTTATAAAAGAATAAATATTTTGTTGTCGCCTTTTCTGTTAAAGTTAAAAATTGAATTGTTAAACGAGAACTTGTAACTAGCAGAGTTTTGAAAAATAACGTACATGAAACAGATACGACTCTTAAAATATAAGTAGGTATCAGTTGTGTTTTTTAATTTCGTTGAACACATATTACTCTTAATAATAATAATTCATAAGTTACACTTTTTTTCGAAACATGTTTATGACAAAAAGAATACTGGACACAATTTGAGAGATCAACCTTAATCACCGAAATTCATGGATCGTGATAATACAATCATTTAAAACTGTTGTCTTACTGATTCAATTTTATAAAATATTATATTTTATTGGTTTAACTAATTTCTTAAAAGATTAACAATTGTAAAGTGTTTTAAATTCTAAAAGCTTTCAGTTTTAAATCATTTAAAGATTACATCTTTAGATTCTAAAAATTAAATTTCAAAATTTAAAAATATTTATACCAACCAAAGTTGGTTGGTAT
Source organism: Agrypnus murinus (assembly GCA_929113105.1). NCBI lineage: Eukaryota > Metazoa > Arthropoda > Insecta > Coleoptera > Elateridae > Agrypnus > Agrypnus murinus. The sequence goes on from OV816027.1 coordinate 53,338,843, forward strand.
AAAGCCAATTTAAATTTTATAATTTTTGCATATACAGGGTGGATCCTTTTGCTGTACCTACTATCAACTTGTTATTTTAAATGAAACACCCTATATTCTAGATTGTACACTTTATTTTAAATATCTTTAGTTTAAACATTTATGTCAGAATTTCGCATAGTTTTCCAATAAATTCAATTTTTGGTGAGACTTTGGAAAGTTATCCTCAGGGATGAAACTTGGCAAAAATTCAAGTTAGACTTTTTGGTCTTCTTTTCGCATGAGAAATTTTCCATTTCCATTTCCAGTTGATTAACCAATTATGAATCATGGTATATAACTTGTTTCGTAACTTCTACGTTTTCCATCACCTTACGTGAGCTACCCTGTACAAAAATCAATTACACTTAATAACAGCAATCTATTTTCTAGACACATGTAGAGACGTACAAGTTTCTCAGTAATGAGTATAGATACTTTCCGCTTGAATTTAACAAAAACATATGCGATTATTATAAATATAACTATTTCGGCGCTAGAACTGTACTCGATAAATATACCAACGTGCGGGGATGTCCTGTTAGTGCAGTATGTAAAAGCAATAATAATATTTCATAGAAAACGTTTATTATGAATTAATATCAGGAGAAAATAGTATACTATTTTTCGTTTTATTTTTAAACAAAAATAAGCAGTATGGTTTAGTTGTATTAGTAAATGGCTTGACCGATTCAAGCTGTGATCTAATATCTACAATTGAATCTTTAAAAACTCTACCCGCTCTGAACAATCAATTACAAAAACTGGATGAGTTTCTGACGTATAGGTAGATAATTCCAAATTTTAATCCGTTTTCATTAATGAGTAGACCTAACATAACATTAGTCTTACCGTAGGAAGAAGGACTGCTCAGAATTGCTCTACAGGAAACAGTCTGACACTAGGTTATTCAGATCAAATATTACTTACAAATCGGAAAGGATATCTATGAAACTCGTGCTGGATTAATTGTAGGAACCTGAATGCGTGACAGCATCCGTAGCTATTGCATCAACCGTTTCCTCGCATAGCTTTTAGTTTATCTGTGTGAAATTCTATTTTATAAAATAAGGCGTAGATTAGATTATTAATCTACCCAAAAGATTCACCGACAAACTTACTGAAGATAAAGTGGTCAATCTCAACCAGAAGATAGCGAATAAAACTCTGTCTCTAGGATTGGTTTACCTAGGTAAAGTAAAGACAGAAAGATATCAACTGTATGCTGACTATATGTTTATCGAGACGAATAAGGTATGAAATGTAACAGGTAGCCTATTCAATGAACATTGCCTAATACTTTTATGATTTTTCTAGCCTATATATCAGCAGTTAGAAACACGGGCCTGCTAAATGCCTGCAATTCACCTACCCTATCAGTATGTCGTACAATGCAAACATTTAATATTATTATTAAAATTTTATAAATAAAAACGATAAAAGAAGTTTATAGTTTTCCTTTATTTTTATGTTAAACATATACGGTAGCAGGATCTAGATCGATGTATACAAATTCATATATGACAGAAATGTTATGTATCTCAATACATACCTAAAACGTATTCTTCGTATATTCAGTAAGAGCTACCCATTTTTCTAGACATTCGAATTTTGAACAGCTTAATAATATGTTTTCTCATTTAATCATAATTAGGTTGACTTTATATAGTATTTTTCAGGAAAACCTTCTTTAGAAAAACCCTAATGATTCTTTAATTTACATTAAAAAAAATAATAATTTAAAACATTTGATTACACAATAATCCCATTTTCGATACCTTCGAAATATAAGTCTATAACATATGTTTGTAATAGGTCTTTATAACTTTGAAACACAGGGTAGTTACCTCTTGCAAAATTTACAGTTATGAGAACCCAGAAGACTTAACCTGGAGAAATAAATCAGATAAATATTTTACTTTTATTGAAACGATAACTCTGCATACTAATATACGAAAATAATATAATGTATATCGCCTGATAAATAAAATTGAAATTATTCTTATTCTTTTACAATGAAATTATTCTTTTACAATGATATGTGTTTTGAAAAACACGATGAAACGTTATGTATATTAATGCAGGAGTTCTGTTAACGCATTCGTTATTTAGAGATTCACTTATAAGTACACTATCTATTTAGCTGATTCAATAAAAATTTCGTCATTTTTAAAATTCCTAACGCGGGACCTACTGATAAGCGTTACTACTAGCGTTACTTACTAACAACTAGCACATGCAAATCATTACAATCCGAACATGATTGACACTTTAATTAAACAAAAAGATTATAGGTTAGCTATCAAAAGAATATATCCCATTGACAATAAAACAGAAGACACAAATTACATATCTATACCATATTTTGGCAAAATATCAGAAAAAATTGCACATATACTAAGAAAAACCAACAATTATAAAATAACATTTAAAACCAACACTAACATTTTTTCATTTTTATTTAATGCTAAAGACAGAACACATGATATCATGAAATCGGGCATTTACCGTTTAAATTGTTCTTTTTGTAGTTCGGTATATATTGGCAAACACTTCGAAATTTTGACATAAGATATAAAGAACACGTACGTCATTACAAAAATAAACATCCTGAAAAATCGAATTACGCCAAACACCTTTTAGAACAAAAGCACACAATGACTCCTCAAAATAATATTAAATTCCTACATTTTTGTAATAACAAACGCAAATTACACATTTTAGAAGCTTTTGAGATATACAAACACAAACTCAGGGTACCTTTAATGAATGAACAACTTGAACTCAGTAATTCTCCGTTACTGGAAGTATTAGATATTTAATTCTGATTATTATTATTATTTTATCTAGTTACCTATTTTGTATCTACCTTAGCGACGTGTTTGTTTATAATTATATTACCTTTGATAATGACAGCATAGCTGTCGAAACAGTATTGTCAGGTTATATTTTAATAAAACTGTGAAACTTTTAATAATCTTTATTTATTTCATATATGTACATTATTAAAAAATATCTCATTGCAACCCGGAAAGTCTGTATATTTTGGTTTAGCTTTTATCTTTTTTCAAATTGCAACCATTCCAAAACTGGAATCGAATATATAGAGGTATATTTTCCGTATAAGTTACACATACAAAATTCCACCCTTAAACTATTATTAATGGGTGCTGTACATGGGAATAATTACAGTGGCGGAACTTCATAATTTAGGCCCCCCGCAAAATTCAATTTGGGCCCCTTTATCAATTTCAGTTGAATTGAGATGAATGAATGAATTGCTGATTGATTGGAGAATGTTATACCGTTATTTATTTATTTAAAAAAAATAACATTTAATAAGCATGTATTAAAACAAAAATCAAATCAAACAGAAAGCAAAATTCGAAAATAAACAACAGGTAATACTAATAAAAATTAACATTTATTACATACTTAGCAGAAAACGAAACGTAATAAACTGTAGATAACAATACATAAAAATACAATTTTCTAAAACTAAACAAATGTTTTACGTCGTGCTTTGGCATTTTATGCCGAAATTATGGCGAAATTTTGTATGATTTCTTTTAATTCTAATTTTGATGTCTCTTCAGCTTCTATAGACAAAATAGCAAGTCCGCTTAATCGTTGTTCAGCCATTGTTGATCGCATATAGTTTTTAATTATTTTTAGTGTCGAAAACCATCGTTCCGAGGTTGCTGTAGAGCAACTATGGTAGTTTCTCTCTGGCACTTTTTAGTTCTTTAAGTCTACGCTTTTTTGCTGCGCCGCGTGTAGAGCTTAATTTTTCGTCTTCCATAATTTACACGCTAAATCACTCTTTACTCTCTGACTATCACTAACCAAATAATGTTTTTTTAAAGAAGAAGAAATTGTATATTTTTAGAACCTTTCTTTTCAAGGTATAAATTTAAAAGGTTTCTAAACTAAATTTCTTGGAAATAAATATATAATAGCCATAAAGCATAGTGAGAAACTCATCAATGACCAGATGTATTTCCTTCAGATATTTTACAAATATTAACAACTGGAAATTACCGTTAATCCCTGTTAGTACTGTACTTCTCACGTAAATATTTAGTTGTAATATAATGGTTCGGCACCTGCATCACTGTATATTCAAGTAATTATTTGTAAAACCTTCTTCTGACGATGGTGTAAAAGCCGAAATCGCCGAAAAGATAATAAACTTTCTTTGTAAAATTCAGCCAAGTGTTTATGTATTATTTACGTTACTAAACATTGTATTTATTTAGTAATCAAGTCAAGTAATACATGTAGCAGTAACTTTCCGTCTTTCAAAATTTGAATCGACTTCTGTATTAGTTCATAATAGTAGAAAGCATAGGCGCCCGCAGAAATTTGTCCAGGGGAGGCAAGCAATGAATGGCATACTAGGGGCGGCAAGCCTAGAATAAACGACATGCTAGGGGGGGCAAGCCCAGAAAAAAACGGCTTATTATAAAAAATCTTCAATAAAATTAAAATTGTTCAACTTCCAGGGGGGGGACAAGTGCAAGGGCTTGCCCCCCTTCCGGGCGCCTATGGTAGCAAGGTCATAATAGTATATAAGTTACTACCTAAAACGACAGGCATAAAACTGATAATCGGACACTTTAAACTTTAAAAGGATAAAGGGTATGCCGCCTACCGCTCATACCGTATCGATATCCGAAGGCCCAGCGGCGTCATATAACCCGACAATTTATAAAAATAAATTCCTAAAAAGTTTTCAGCTTTAATTGGGAGGCTCCAGGCCCCCTAGTGGCCTGGACCCCCCGCACTGCTCCCTTTTGCTGTATAGTAGTTCCGCCACTGAATAATTAGTAGATATTATATATGATGTTGTATAATGATTATTATTTGTTAGAATAGTCTAAATAAATTATATAATTTTTGTAAGTTGATTATATAAAGTACTTGTTAGTTACTTATGATATTATTATTATTCATTATTATTAGTTATACATTACCTAAACAATGTTAAGTCACCTGTACTTACATAATTCTATAAAAGGTAAGCATATTCATTAAGAATAGTTAGTCAGTGTTAATTGCGAGCTCTTTGAAGTTGAATGCAAGTTACAATATATGCGCTTATTCTCAACCCTAATAATATTTTATTTGTTAACAATATCAACGTTAACATATTATTATAAAAGATAATTATTTTTATCGGAGAAATTGCGTAGTTGGATCGCGTGTGCTCGGTACTGGCCGCCATTTTGGATGTTTTCGGCGTTTTTAGATCTTTATTTAAAATAACATGGGATTGTGCCGCAGAACTGTCCCAGTCTATCTACTAAACTTGTTTAAAGAAGATCGAAACGCACTTCTTGCACCATGCGGTTCCTTTTTCTGCAGATGTATTTGGCGCTAAAACATTACGGAATTATATGTATAGGTACGTTTAATTATAATGATATTTACATACAGGGAATATGTCTAATTTTGGATGGATCTACAATCGTTGCAAGATGTCAACGACATAATGTTTATTTTCTTTTAACAAAAAACTAAAAATTTTGCCAACTTGGCGTGATTTCTTACAAATCTTATTGTGACAACTGATTTTCCGCAGTTTTCTACATGGGATTTCGTATACTCCTTGGCTTTCTAGTGGTATTTTTGTTTTTGCGGATGGTAGCATTTTTCCAATCTTTTTGTCAGTGTCGAAGATGGTGTCGATGTTGTGTTTTCTCAGCACTCTACTTATTTTGTCCGTGGTCCCTTTGATGTACGATAAGTGCGCTTTGGATACCGATGTTTCTTCTTCCTTTGGCTTTGGGTCCCTTGGTGTTAACGCTTTCTTGATATTTTTCGACGAGAATCCATTTTATTTTAATGCCAACTTCACCTGTTCTAGTTCTTGATGTTTATTATCGTCATCAGTCAATCGTTGCGATCTGGTTATTAATGTTTTGACTACTACCGTTGATCTTTGTAGATGAAGTAGGTGTTGTTTAGGCAGTGTCTTGTTAACTCGATGATTTCATTTGGGACTTGGTATTTCCGTTGTATCATATCTACTGTTTCTTTTACTGGAACATTCGTGAATAATGAGTTTACATCAAAGCTTACTAGCAGATCTTCTGGTGCCACTGTTATGTCTTTTATACGCTCGATGAAGTGGCTTGCGTTCTTTACGTAAGATTCGGCTTCTTCGGCATAAGGTTGCAGTTGCTTGGCCAGGGATTTCATTTATACATTTCTCTTACAAAAACCGTACATTGTCAATTCCATCCATAGTACTAACAATGTTGATTCCAAATATGTATATTTTACACTAGTCCAGTCAAACTGTAGGAAAAATGGGTTTAACTTGGAAAATGGAAGAACATAAGATTTTTTTCTTTTAGCACGCAGGGGGGGTCTAGAAAAGCTTAACTTGAAGTTTTCGACCTCAAATTCATATGAGCTTTTTCCGTCATTTTGAAAAGAAGGGTGAAGTGTTATTTTGAAATTATCTCTGTAACAGTAGGTCCGACAAAAAATTTGTATCAAGAATTTTTGTCGGCAATACGATTGTCTACAACTTTTATTTGAAACTTTTTCGCGTAATATAAAAAATGAAAAAGCTATGAGGAAAAAACATTGGAAAAAGAAGGGATGAAGTGTTATTTTGAAATTATCTCTGTAACCGTAGCTCCGACAAAAAATTTGTATCAATCAAGTTTGTCGGCAATACGATTGTCTACAACTTTTTCATTTTTTATATTGCGCGAAAAAGTTTCAAATAAAAGTTGTAGACAATCTTGTCGACAAAAATCCTTCTTTTCAAAATGGCGGAAAAAGCTCATATGAATTTGAGGTCGAAAACTTCAAGTTAAGCTTTTCTAGACCCCCCCTGTATGCTGCAAGAAAAAAATCTTATGTACTTCCATTTTCCAAGTAAAACCTATGCAGAGGGGTTACTATTATTACATATGCAAAGGTTGGGCTACGCCACCATTAACTCTTATCTCAGGGTTCGTTTATTTTATAGTAAACACTGGTATTTCTTTTTTATTAAATTTAATAACACACATAGGGCCTACGTAATGATAATAATCGCCCCCTCCCTCCCGCACAAGTTTATAGCTTCTGGGGCGTACTTTGCAGGTTATGGGTTGTAGCAATTATTATTATTAATGATAAGAATAAGAAAACATATACACAGATACACATATAGAACCGATAACAAGTAATATAATGCGGTGTTCATATACGCGACCCACCAAGGACAGAGGCTTGGACTTGAGTGCTGAACAACCCCTCGAGCGTTCTTCTTCAACACCCCTCTGCGCACGCTCGCCTGAAGCTACTTCTTCTATATAGTTACAAGGATAACGGCATTTAAGTACAGAAAAAACAAATGAAAGATGCATTTGTACTATAATATAAAAGAATAAACTAAAATGTTAAAGCTACAGATCATAAATCATCATCACGCAGTTTGTTTGTTTTTTGTTTGTTTTTGGGCGAGGAATCAGGATGGCGGAGCATCCTTCGTACCTCATGGCAACGATTGCTATGATGATTTGGCCGACCCTACTAGAATTTAGCCGAATCTGGGGGAATTCCACCCCCAGTAGGGATTTTTAACGTGCCAAACATCGCATTGACACGGGACCTACAGTTTTACTTCCTATCCGAAAAGAAGGCATGTTATTAATTTTTTTCCGCTATGAAAAATTACCAGCTCGGCCGGGGATCGAACCTGCGATCCTTGGATTATGAAGCAAACATGCAAACCACTAATCCACCGAGGCTGGCTCATCACGCAGTTGCGGAGTCTTATATAACTTCAAATTTATGACATTTTGTTTCGAGATCTCAATACCGTCACTGTCCGAAATTATATATGAATTAGGTCCGGCTTACCGCTGAACATAGAATGGCCCTTCGTACAGTAGAAATAATTTCTTTATGGTGCGGTCTTCTGCTGAGGACTGCGCATGCGCACGGACTAGGACTTTATCACCAACTTCGAACGTAACCGGATTACGTGTCGCGTTTGCAGCTACAGCTCGACGCCTAGCTTTGCTTTGTAATCGATGCTGCGCCAAAACTAAAAAATGTTGCAAATTTCCTTCCGGATTCTCGGCTTTCTTGAAAAATTTAAGAAATTCCTCAATTGGATTCGGTACCGACTTTCCTGTCTGAAGAACCAACGGTGAAAACCCTGTACTATCGTTGACAACACGGTTTAAACACGTTTCTATGAAGTCAAGAACATAAGCCCATCTCGTGTGTTTATCGTGGCAATAAGCCCTTAAGAGACGCCCTACCTCTCTGTTATAACGCTCCGTCATGTTTCCTTGAGGAAAGAATACAGATACGTTTTTAACTTTAATACCGAGCCCTTCCAATGTGGTTTTCCACCGCTGAGACGTAAACTGCGTTCCATTATCACTTAATAAACATGAAGGTTTTTGAACCTTAGGTATATAATCTTTGATTATTCTATTTAGAATAGCTGCACTAGTTGCACGCTTTAGAGCATATAGTTTCACATACTTTGTAAAAGCATCTACAATAACTAATATGCATCAATGGAATCCTTGCAACGCAGTTTGTCCAAAGCGGTTTAGAACTTTCCTATAGAAAAAGTGCGTGCTGCTATAGATGAATGGCCAGATAGATTTTGGATTGTAAATTTTATGATTTATAGTAATAACTTCTTCTCCTGTAGTCATCCAGATCTTGTGCTTTAAAAATTCTAAATTGTCTAGTAACAGTGTTCATCGACACGTTTACTTATCACTTATTCTATATCGACAATTTATGGATGGTAATGGAACAATCTACAGAGTACAACGTAAGGATTGTATCGAAAAGAATGTTGACACCTTCAGACTCATATACCTTTTATAATTATCTAATACTTTTAACAATTTTATAATAAAACAACGCTTTAATGTCTAGAAAATTTAATAATTTACCATCTCTCAGTTTATTTTATTAACATATAAGATATATATTGTGTTGTTGATTAAAATAAGGTAGCTCGGTGCGGGGCCCCACTAGTTCTCGGGGCCCCGGGCATACGCCCGGCTGACCGACCGTAGGGACGCTTCTGCAAAGAAGTCAACCATTATTGTTTCACCTTAAGAGTGCGCTTCATTGCGTGCAGAAAGTGTCGTTTCGGACCAATTTTCGTTAGAGTTCACACACCTTCAGGAAAGAGATGAAGATTTGCTCGAGGTCTTAAATTGTAGATAAAGGATAAACCTAGGGCTTGACATATTTTTCAAGGGTGGATATTTTGTAATAATGGATACAGAGCCCTTCAAACTTCGGCAACTTTAGGTTGTTATTTTCTACAAGTTTAAAAGTTCTTCGAAAATTAAAAATATGTCATCCCCTTGGAAACTCAATGGAGAATGTGTTTATGAAAACTGCATGTCGCTATCAGCTTTGAATTTTGTGATGAACTCTAACAAAGTGCGCCATGTTTCTGACAGCGATTTATACAGTTACTCCTAATTTTAGGCTACCCAACTGACAATTGCAGTAAAAAACATCCAAGAGGCGATAAGAAGTTGAGGTATTTTATATCCCACTAGGGGCGCTTCATTCGTATTTGTAATTCGAGCAGTTGTGATGTTTATATAAAAAAATTCTGACATAGAAAAATATATTGGAGATAAATGTACATGTTTTATTAAAACTCTATTTATAAGTGTATAATATTTCGTTCATTCTTTTTCTTCTTAGAATTAAAATATTTTTATGGAATAGAGAATGGGAATTTTAATTCATAAATATCCTTTTGAGCACATACGTAACGTATTTTTTTAAGAAGTAAAACAAAATTAGTAAATAGTTAAAAAATACAACAAAAATAAATGTACAGTATAATTAAATAAATGGATTTATTTATCCGTCGCAAATTTCGCTACAGCATAAAAAATTAGATAGAATAAGTGAATATCCATGCAAGGTCTTTGTTTCAGTAGTTAAATTTGTCTATGGGATAGATTAATTTGAGTGCTTGAATACTTTTATTTATGCCAGAGGCGAGAGTTTATATGTATTTTTCATATAGGAAGGTAGGTATTATCTAGTATTACTGAAACTGAATTAATAAAAAAGTATTAAAATTATCCGTTATTTTCTGCTAAATTGGAAAATCGTACAGAAAGTTCCATTTCATATTTTGATATTATTAGCAAAATCTGCTATGCTATTACACTTTAGACACGAGTGTAAAAAGTGAATTAAATAAATAAATTACCACAAGAACAATTGTTGTTGTGATAATAACAACAATGGTTGTTCTGATAGACGTTCGTTCGTAATTATAAGCCATTCGGTCTTTGCATTACAATTTTGTATTTTTATCATTTTTTAATCCCTTTAATAGGGTTTGAAATAATGTATGAAATACGTGTTAAAAGTGAGATTATTTTGTTCGAAGAGATGACTAACTCTGATGGCGCGTCGTGTGCAACATTCATTTTTGACGCTTTTCTATCGTCATGATTTCAAAATAGTCAGTTAGGGGGTGTAAAAATGTTAAAAAACAAAATTTTCCTTATGTTGAGATATCTTGTTCAAACTAGATATGTGAACGTAAAATGTCGTTAGAAACATTTTTTCTTAATAAAATATTTTCCATATTTTAACAAATAAGGTCATTTTTCGTTGATTTAAAAAATTGCGAATTTAACAGATACCTACCTATAATGCCACCTGTCACCTTTGACATGGCGTATTTTATATTATTGGAAGCAGAGGTTGTTGCCATGCATAGTTGTTTCCAATCAGAATATTAAAGAATTTTCTCATGTGGAATGTGGATCCAACTTTACGACACACACTGTAAACTAAAATCTCAATTTTTAGCTTCTTTTTTTGATAGAAATAGGGATCCCACCAATCGCTACGTTAATATTGTTACGTTCTTTTTAAAATAATAACAAAAGTGCTGTTTAAATCGTCTATTAATAAGAAATATTTATTTACAAACACTAATGAATACACTATAAATTAACGCTATGATTATAAACCACTAAAACTATTATTTACAGACTATGAATTTCTAATACAACATTTATCTTTATATTTATTATTTATTTCGTGATACACAGTTAATGACTTGCTGTTGACTGCCTCTTTTTATTCGCGAAGTCGATTATATACCCTCCTACAAACGTACTAGAAGCCGCTAGAAACTACTATATATTTCTAGAATAAGCGCGTCTCGTTCACATGCTTGGTGCGATGAGTCATCCTCTCGAATGCTGTAGAATATTCCATTTGTTGTTCGAGAAGAGGTTCTTTCTTTTTCTCTCTTGTTACACTGCCCCCCTCTTCAAGTCTGTTCTGTCCCAGAACAGGTTCCTGTAGAACGGGTCATGACGATATCGACAGTCTTCACCTCGACTACACGTTCCATTACGGTTGAAGTAACAGTCTACACTCTTCGTTGGTCTTATGTACCTCTAAAGACAACTTCTAGCATGTTTCTAACGATTCTCCAATCCAGCTGGTCCCGCCCACAGCCGAGTTTGCGAACTGCCAATTTGTTAATACCCCTGGTAAGCAACTCGATCCTCAAATTCCATAATGCCCTCCACAAGTCGGCGTAACTCGGTTTCTGGTAGTAAAACTGCTTGGTTACCAAGTAGTAAATGGATCGGTCATGATCAGGCAAGCGTAAGGATTTACCAACAGAGGGATTTTGTTCTCGAAGTTCATTCATCCGTCCAAATTTATTTCTAAACACTACCGCGATCCCCCTGGACATACGGAGATCCTCAGAGACACAGTGGGCAATGGAATAATCACCAGGGACCCGGAAGAGATCTTGTTGCATCTCAGTCTTGACTCCGAATCGTGCTTTTCTAGTTCCAGAAAACGCAGCCATAAATTCTCTAAAGGTTGGCTGATCATCTCCAGGCCTTACGGTATTGATAGCCACCTCAGCCTCATCTTCCCGATCTGGGACTGCGTCGTTATTTCCCTCATAGTGCGCCAGACGATTGGAGTGTACCACCTTTGGTTTCCCTCTTGGAAATTTCTGGATGCGATAAATCAAGTCATTTATTCGTTTCTTCACCTGGTATGGGCCCTCCCAATTTCGCTGTATCTTTGGAGAATAGCCACGACGTCTTTGCGGGTTGTATAACCAGACAAGCTCTCCAGATAGAAACCCTCCTTCTTGGGCTCTCACATCGTACGTAGCCTTCATCCGGTCACTCGCGATTCGACTATTGTTTCGGGTTCGGTCGTGAATATCCTCCAACTTCTTCTTTAAGTTGATGACATAATCATTCCCGGCTACCTCCTGCTCTAAAGGTGGGGATCCAAATTCCAGATCACACGGTAACCGTAACTCGCGTCCAAACATCACAGACGCTGGTGACTGACCGGTTGTTTCGTGGACCGATGCACGATAAGCCATCAGGAACAGATGCAGGTATTGGTCCCAGTCTCGTTGATGATCGGAGACGACCTTGGCCAAATATTTGCCCATTGTCCGATTCATACGTTCTACCATTCCATCGGACTGCGGATATAACGGTGTGGTCCGAGTCTTGCGAATGCCCAACAATCGACAGACTTCTCCAAAGAGTACAGACTCAAAATTGCGGCCTTGATCCGAATGCAGCTCGATGGGCACTCCGAAGCGACTGAAAAACTCTTTGACTAGTACGTCAGCAACAGTCACAGCTTCCTGGTTTGGTAGGGCATATGCTTCTGGCCATTTGGTAAAATAGTCCATTGCCACTAATATGTATTTATTCCCATCGTCGGTTTCGGGAAATGGTCCGGCAATATCTATAGCTATTCTTTCCAGAGGACTACCCACATTGTACTGCCTCATAGGTGCTCTTCGTTTCCCCAAGGGTCCGTTACCAGTGGCACATAGTTCGCATTTACGGCACCACTCTTTCACGTCTTCTTTACAGTTGACCCAATAAAAACGCTCCCTAACTTTCTCCAAAGTCTTTTTCACACCGAAGTGTCCTCCTGAGGCACCGTCATGGAGATGTCGCAATACTGTAGCCACTCGGCTTCTTGGAACCACGAACTGAGACCTAATGGTGGTGCCATCTTCACTCTCCAGTACTCGCTTCAGGAGATCGTCTTCCACCTTCAAGGACTCCCATTGGGCCCAATATGCTTTGAGCGTTCTGTTGAAAGGGCTGACGGCCTCCCAGGCAGGCCTTTCTCCCACGCGCTTCCATTCCAGTACCATTTTTAGTTCGGGATCAGCCTTCTGCTGTCGTTGCAATTCTTCCGGCAACCAATTGTCGTTGACGATGGTAGTTCTTAATACTTGGCAAACCCTCTCTTCCAAGCGAAAGCAATGACGGCAATCCGTTGGACAGGGTCTTCTTGAAAGAGCATCGGCATTTCGATGACTAGTGCCCGCTCGATGTTCTGTGTCAAAGTCGTATCCTTGTAATCGCTCGATCCACCTTGCGACCTGGCCTTCAGGATTACGGAATTGTAGAAGCCATTTCAACGCTGCATGGTCCGTCCTCAATAAAAACTTCCGTACGTACAAGTATTTGTAGAAGTGCTCAACGGACTTCACGACGGCCAATAGTTCTTTTCTGGTCACACAATAATTCCTTTCGGCTTTCGACAAAACCTTACTAAAATAGCCGATGACCTTTTCTTGTCCATCCTGTACCTGAGAAAGTACACCCCTAATGGCCAGATTACTTGCATCTGTGTCAAGTATGAATTTCCCTTCTGTCCGTGGATAGCTCAATATTGGTGCTGTTGTCAGGGCACGCTTCAACTGCTGGAAAGCTGTTTCACACTCTTCGCTCCAAACATACTCGCGCCCATCTTCAGTTAACCTTGTCAGAGGCTTCGCTATATTGGCAAACCCAGGAACGAAACGCCTGTAGTAGGTACACAATCCAAGAAAACTACGAACTTGGTGTTTATCTTTTGGTGTTGGCCACGCTTGGACTGCACGGATTTTATCGGTGTCGGCTGCCACTCCATTTTGTGATACGACCTGCCCGAGATATTTCACCTCCCTTCGGAATATGTGGCACTTTTTCGGACTCAATTTCAGGTTGGCTGTACGCAGTCTCCGGAGCAATTCCTCCAGATTTTCCAAATGTTCACTGAATGATCTTCCAACTACGATCACATCATCCAGATAGACCAGGCAAGTCTTCCACGACAGCCCCCTCAGGATGGTCTCCATTAGACGCTCAAAGGTGGCCGGAGCGTTACATAGACCAAAAGGCATAACTGTAAACTGCCATAGTCCAGCACCAATAGTGAACGCGGTCTTCAGGTTCCATTTCAACTTGCCAATAACCACTCTTTAAGTCCAAGAGTCGAAAACCATCGTGAACCAGACAGGGTATCTAACGTGTCGTCGATGCGTGGTAAGGGATAGCTGTCTTTCTTGGTCACGTTATTGATCTGCCGATAGTCCACACAAAATCTCGTTGACCCGTCCTTCTTACTGACCAGGACCATCGATGATGCCCATGGACTGCTGGATGGCTCGATGACCCCTTGTTCTTCCATATTGGTAATAATCTTCTCGGCTTCTGCTCGCCGTGCTAGAGGTAGACGCCTCGGCTGCTGACGGACAGGCATAGAGTTGCCTGTATTGATTTTATGTTTTACTATATCTGTTCGTCCCTTCTGGCTATCGTCAAGAGCGAAGATATCTTGGTATCGGTGAACCAAACCCTGTACCTCTTTCACTTCCGTTCTATTTAGGTCTTCGCACGAACTGACAACCATACCCACTAATTTTTCACCATGGTCTTTGGGCACTGGTTTTGGAACATCAGCCATACACCTGGCTACTCGGAATACTGGCACACACTGTCCCACAAGGGTACTCTTCTTCAATGTCACCGGATCCACATTAACGTTCATAATTCTCACCGGTACTATCTTTCCAACCTTGATCAGCGCTTTTCCCACCAGTATGCCACTATGGATCTTCTTATCACAGACAGGCTCCATCATTCGCACACATCCTACCCGAAGATCTCCATCCAAACCTGCCTCGACAACCATCTCGCTTTGACCCGGCAATATCACATCTTCAGTTAGCAAAACTCTTACAACCGCGTCTTCTCGTGGGTGCAACGGAAGTTCTTCGTTACCGACCTTCAAAACACCCTCTTTCAAATCCAACGTAAAACCAAATTTTCTCAGGAGGTCCATTCCCAAGATGAAATCGTCAGCGATGTCGGCTACCAGCACCTCATGATCACGTTCTTCACTTCCAATGCCAATCTTCATCTTCACCACTCCGCGTGTTGGTATTACTTCACCCGTCGCTGTACGGAGTTGAGTAGTCGTCTGTAACAGCTTCATACTTGTTCGTAGAACGTCAGGGCGTATAATTGATTTTGTCGCCCCCGTATCAATGAGTAGTGGAACAACTCGATTCGCAATTTTCCCATCTATCAACAAACTGCTGGTACTATTCCTAGATGTTACGGCATGAACGGTGATCTCTAGGGCATCTTTATTAACAGTCAACGTTCGCCCTCTCTTGCCAACCCCCTTTAACTTTTTCGAAGGTTGTGCTTTTCTTATTTTGGGACAACGGCGTTCTACATGTCCTTGTTCGCCGAAATTCCAACAACGAGGTCCTCGAACTTCTTGATGATTCTTCTTACTCTCTTCCTTCTGAAGAACTCTCATTAATAATTCTTCCAGACGATCTTTAGAACCTTCATCTTCTTTCACAACGGTCCGAACACGCCCGTGACCTCGGGACGCTTGTTTTGCAGCTTCAAATTCTAAGGCGTGAGCAAGCGCATCATCAGTTGTTCTTGGTCGAGCCAGCCTCAATGATTGTTGTGTTTCCCCGTCTCTTAACCCATCAATGAAGGTCTGCACAGCCAGTTGTCCCAGAAATGAATCGGGTGCCGTAGGGTACGCCAATCGGACAAGCCGCGCAACATCGGCTTCAAACTCCTGCAGGCTTTCTCCATTCTTCTGGATACGATTCTTCACTTGCGCGTGATACACTTGTTAAAGATGCGCGTCTCCATATCTCATCTCCAATCTAGACACTAACAATTGGTAATCATTTTCCTGTCCTGCTGGAATTGTTTGCAGGACGTTCAACGCGTCTCCACGCAAAGCCACAGTTACAGAAATGGCCTTTTCTTTGTCTGTCCATCCGTTGGCCCCAGCGGCCGCCTCAAATTGTTTGTAGTAGGTGGACCAAGGTATCTTTCCATCGAACGTGGGTGGTTTTACTTTTATCCCTACGGCAGGACCCTTTTCTTCTTTAAATTGCTTCTTTACTTCATTAAACTCAGAAGTTGAAGGAAACCGTAGTTGCCTCATTCTATCTTCCAGCATTTCGGTTATGTCGTCTTTCTTAGTTGTTGGTGGTAATTGCATTTGGGCTATTTTCTCTTCTACCATCTTTATTACCCTATCTTGTTCCGCCAATCTACCTTCCAATAGTCCTAGCGCGCTGGCATTCTCCAAAAATTCTTCGAAAACTTTTTCTTCCAACGTTTTAACATTGTCCTGCAATTCTTCTTTAAGCCTTCTAGAACTTTCTTCGGACTTTCTAGAATTTTCCATAACTTTTTCTTCCAGTGCTTTAGTATTTTTAAGTAATTCTTCTTTAAGCATTTTAGAACTTTCTTCGGACTGTCTCGAATTTTCCAGTAGTTCTTCTTTTAATATTCTAACATTTTCTTCGGACTTTCTAGAATTCTCTTCGTGCTTTTCTAATAATTCCTCTTTTAACATTCTAGAATTCTCTTCCATTTTACTTAATAACAAATTAGTATCAATTGCGGGTCCAGGTATTTCGAAGAGGAAACTTTCAGGGTCTTCTTGCTGTTCCAAAATCCATTCTCTTAGCCGATTTATTAACACGCTTTTAAGGCCCGTTGTGTCTAAATCTCGTTCTTCAAGTTCGTGTTTTAAGTCTATTACTTTGAGATCTTTTAACAATTTCATCGCCATTTTAATTGTTTGTTGAAATTATTTTTAACACTAAAATTTTATTCTCACAGCACTTTAGTTAATTATTACGCGATTTTATTTATTTTAAAACACCACGCCTGACACCACTGTTACGTTCTTTTTAAAATAATAACAAAAGTGCTGTTTAAATCGTCTATTAATAAGAAATATTTATTTACAAACACTAATGAATACACTATAAATTAACGCTATGATTATAAACCACTAAAACTATTATTTACAGACTATGAATTTCTAATACAACATTTATCTTTATATTTATTATTTATTTCGTGATACACAGTTAATGACTTGCTGTTGACTGCCTCTATTTATCGGCGAGGTCGATTATATACCCTCCTACAAACGTACTAGAAGCCGCTAGAAACTACTATATATTTCTAGAATAAGCGCGTCTCGTTCACATGCTTGGTGCGATGAGTCATCCTCTCGAATGCTGTAGAATATTCCATTTGTTGTTCGAGAAGAGGTTCTTTCTTTTTCTCTCTTGTTACAATATTGTCAGTTAAGATGTATTAGTCTTTATTCGCAAAGAAGATAACGATACGATTACGAATTACTTAGACAAAAGGAATATAGAAATTAAGAATCGTCAGCGAACATTTTCAACTTACGTTTTAACATATGTATGTGTGAAAAGTGGAAGTATAAATGATAAAGAGAAGGGGTCCCAATATAAAACCATGAGGTACTCCACTTACTACTGGTGAAAAGCTAGAAATTCCATTGTTTATTGCTTGCATTGCATTGTTATACACTGTGCACCATTGGCTAATTGTTTATTGCATATAATATTAAATACAATAACGCAATAAAATACTATTAAAATCTTCACTAAAATATTTAATTATAAATTATAACTGTCGTTTCGCTACACAATAGCTTCTTCGGATAAAGACTGGTTATAAATAAAACTAAAACCAGTCTTTGTCTGAAAAAGCTACCGTGTAGCGAAAGGACAGTTATAATTTTTAAATAAATATTTTAGTGAAGATTAATAGTATTTTATGGTGTTATTGTGTTTAATATGGATCTTCATCAAGTACAGGCCGAATCAATGCAATTGATATTATTGTTACGTTCTTTTTAAAATAATAATCAAAAATGCTGTTTAAAAATCGTCTATTAATAAAGAAAAGATTATTTACAATGCACTTAATTAAAAACACTATAACTATAAACTATTTAACAAACTATTAAAAATGCTAGGTATTTACAAATTTATTTGATGACTATTTATATATAAAAACTATTTATGTAATACAATAATTATTAACATTTATTTATTCAGAGTACATTTCAACACGACGCCGGTTAAACATTAACTAACTCCTTCTACCCGCGAACTCAATTTATATTCATACAATGACTCATACATCTAGAATGTTTGATGACGTCATAAGTGGGTTTACTATTCGTTACATTATGTTACTTTTTTGCATGTCGCAAAGGTTTAAATAATCTTTTCTTGCTCCTGAACATGAGTCGCTACCTAAAAGTTTCAACTACCAAGGTATTTTATGTTATACACTTCTCCAAGAAATTAACGCACCACGAAAAAATAACCAAAAGTTTGAAGTTAATTTATGTCTAGACCATGTGTCCAATTTCAATGTTTCTTTTTTTGTATGATACGTTTTTTATTCAAAAACATCAATATACCTTACAATTGCTTTGTCAAAGAAATTATTTTTTTATGAATACAGTGTGTACCAATTGCGACGTGTTTTTTTTATAAAATTTATAACACCCTGTAACGTTTAACCGTTACACCAGCAAGTTAGAAATCATATCGTACACTAGCCTTATCGTTTCTTAACATTTAGGTTTTTTGATTCACTTTATTATCATATTAGTACCGGAAAACATAATTTTATAGCATAACAGGATTTACGTAAAGTTAATATCAACATGTCCATTGTCCATTCTTTTATTAGATATTTTATATAACATATTATGCATTCATATATGCCAAGGGATGCTGCGTAATCGTATACATTTAAAATAGGTACTGTTTTAGAAGTTTGAAACCCCACTTCCAACGTTTTAAGGTATCAAAAATTCGAAATTTATAATTCCAATACTGTGTAATTTCAAAGATAAAGAGCTTTACAGCCCAGAGATGCGGCTTTGAAGTTTCAAACAGAAATCTTTCAGAGGTTCACAATTACAAGATCAGAATTACAACAGTTTTTAAAGCATTGATTATAGAACTTCCTCTATGTTTTAAAATCTCAAAAATTATAAATTTCAGAGATATAATATTCGAAAACTTTAAAAATTGCAGAATGTTACAGTAAATACCAATTCTGTTGGCTGAAGATTCTTGAAACGAAACGCCATCTGTCACGTAGTGAAAAGTATTCCTAGAATGTTACATTCGGGTGTTTTAAAGTCCAAAAATGAAGATTAAATCTAAAACCGACATAATTTTAAAATGTAGTTTAAGAAGTTTAAATTGTAAAGTCTTAATCTTAAGGTTCTAAAATTCGAAATTTCAGAAATTTAAAATTCAAGTCACAGATGTCACGTTTTAGCTTTCAACTCTAGTCACCTAGGCCAGCTGGTCGATCAGAGTAACGAAAACCGCCGCCATTTGTATTCTTCATCTTGGCATGATTGCTAATCGATCAAATCAACTTGGCCCCGAGAACAAAATTCTTTTAAAACTATAGGTTTAGTAATCAAATTTGTTTGTTTCGATTTTACCATTTCTTTTCTTAAGACAAATTTCACACGATTATAGAAATATCCGAAAACAGGTAGTGGAATCTGATCTGATTTTAAAGCAAAAATCATTTTATCTCTAGCACCATGGCCCAGTGAAATATGTGCCGAATACAATATTGCAAATAAGTCTTCTTATGGTGTCACATAGATAATATTACCATGCTTTCCGCGGAATAACGCATTACACCAAAAGCCAACGACATACAAATATGTTTAATAAATATTTTCTCTTAATTGTTTGATTTTTTGTTTAGAAAAATAAATACGTATGTATTCCTTAGCCCACCCTGTATAGTAACCTCTAACTGTGTCTTTTAACAAAATGTAACTCTTGCATTCTATGCTTTTTTTAATTGAAACTTCCACATACTGAAAAATTTATTTCCACTAGAAATCTTTTATTTTAATAATAGCTAGAAGTATGTATTTTAAATAGCTTATGGCTTATGCTATTATAACTTAATAGTTTATAAGCATAATAGCAATAACCTTGACATCCATAGGTGGAATTAAACGTAAACCCGTTAATAATATGAAACTAAATTAATATTATTAATTTATTTCGTAATTCTTAATAATATAATAATAAATACTTTTAATTTAAGGAAAGAGATTTCAGTTGACATTCAATAATGTCTTTCATTTTGATAAACAGAAAAATGAACAATTATAACTGACGCTTATAAAAATTAAAATGAAACCTAAACCTAATAATATGTTTAGTGTTGTTTATAACACAGTAATTTACGAGCGGCCCGGTCGGAATATTTGGGAATTCCAATGTTGAATTAGTCATATCTTCTGTCTGAAAGGAAAGAGCCCAGTGTAAGATGGGTTACCTAATTAATTTTCTTTTAAGGCGCTATGGAATTTGTAGTTTCGCGTTATCAAGCGCGCTCTTAAGAGCGAGAAATTTTTAGCACAGGCCATTAAACGTCTCAGAAAACTTTAAATAACTGGGCTACTATAATGGAATCTCCTTTCTATTGAATTACTGCTGACACCCTCTCAATGGGAGGTCTCGGTCAGTAGGGTTGTAAAAATATTTAAAAGCAGGTCGGGATGCAAGTGTAGGTAAATCCAAAACAGCTTTAAAAACGGTAATGGGTTTTATATGTACGTAATGTATAAAAATACTAATAACCAGATGATTATTTTACAAAAATATCTAAATAAAATATCGATGTCTTTACTACTATTTAAACTCTAGACTAATAAAAGACTTCCTCAAAACAATGAAATAGGAAATAACGCTATTGCGTTTTTTTATGTTTTAGTGAATGTGCTTGTGCCAAAGATTGCATATTTTAATAATACAATTTAATAATTATTTACATAATTTAATAGGATTTTTGCTTTAAAATTATTATCATTGCAATACTATGTGTTTTGATTTTGTAGCTTCCTTTTACTGTTTCTTTCCCTTTGTGCTTTTAAAATGTAATCAGGATTACGAATTGCTAACTCTCTTCGTCTTCTAGGATCGATAAGTTCTGGTAACAAGCAATTATAATAAAAAGTTTCTAACTTTTCAACCATATTTTTGCAAAATGTTTCGTCATAAACAATAGTATCGATTTTTAATCCTTTTGTTGTCCATATAACAAAAATACATTTTGATCGTTTTGTTATTAACATTTGGCCCTGCATTTGATAGTAATATGCATGGTTTTTGTTCATGCTCACTTCTCCTTTCTTATTTTTTTTGTATCATGGTATTAATTTGTCAAATATTCCTTCATCTGGAGTCATATCTTTAGCAGCGTATGAACATTTGACTTCCAAAACACAGTCATCATCAATTAACCCATCTGGTGTTGCACACAAGAATGGTTTGTTTATGTCAATAAACAAGCCATTACGTTGCACATTTATGTCTAATTCTTTTTCTAGCGCTACAATAGCGTTTTTTTTCATTGGTTTTTCATTGGTGTAGGAAGTTCTGGCGTTTTATATAGCATTGCACTTACAATTTTTTCACAGCTAGTGTATGGTTTCCTTCCACAAATTCTACCAAACATGGAAGCACCTATCCTTTTCCTTCGTAATTCTTTCCATTTTACTGATTGAGATTTGTCAACAGTTTTCTCCATTATGGACAACTGGTCCTCTTGTATAACAATTAAATTTTTTAGAAATTCTTCTTTTTTTCTAGCAAATGCTTCTGGTGGCATATCTTGTTTAGTGCAACTAGGACCATAATCTTTATCTTCAATGGTAGATTGTGCATTGCGATGGTATCTATATCTGTTCCTTTGCTGTCTTTTGTCTTTAGCTAATGCGATCTTTCGTTGACTTTTCCGTTCCAGTTTTAGAACATGTTCAGAATAAGAATTATTTTTTAGTTCTCTTGTTCGTGATTGTACGTGTCCGTCAGTATTATAATCAATAGCGGCTAGTGCAACTCTCGTACTGTATAATGTTCGATGAAACAGATTTGTTCTATTTCCACCAACCTTTTTGGTAATTCGTGAATTAAAGTGCTCTACTAAATTATTCGTTTTTTGATGCATCAGACTATTAGAATGGTTTGCCAAATAACTTACAAAAGACAATATCTGAGACAGTACACCACTTTGTCGAAAATCTTCTAGAACCTTTTTTTCATTTTCTTTGGGACCCTTACAAAAATATCTGTCGCAGCTTTCGTGTTCACCAAAAACATGAAAAGGAGAGTTTAATAAATCACGTTTTAAATTTTGCGTTTTTTCTTTTAAATCATAATTTTGTGTTTTTCTAAATTGTACTGCTTTGTGAGATCTATATATGGTCTACTTTCTAATATCTTCTAATATCTCGGAGTAAACGCTGCTGTCTCCATCAGCTACTAATGTAGCGTAACGAATGTCGTGCAGCTCTTCACTTTGTCGAAACCATTCAACAACAATTGATGATTCCATACTACTAGAGCCGCCCGTATAGTTTTTATAACATATGTGTTTTTTGGAATACGTCCTTTATTTGTTGCAACGGAACATATCAAACAATATTTATTTAAAACACCTAGATGTAATAATTTTTTGGTATGATAATCTATTATTGCCGCTGCGCCAGACAACGAACTAAAATGACGACCAAATGATCTTTTTTCCCAGGACCCGTCTGCAACAACTGTCAACAAGGGAATGTTATCCTTATCAACGTCTCCTCGTTGTCTTGCAGCTGCTATTTTTGCATTTTCGCTTATCTCATGTTCCAATTCCATAGTCCATATTCTATGCAATTTGGTTTGGCATTCAATAAAAGTTTGATGTGACATACACGGCATATCTATTCCGTTAATTATTTCTTCTAATCCTGAAAATCCAACTCCTGCTACATTACTTGCACTTACAGCACACATATTTATATTCATTTGGTCATTGTCCACAACGTCGGTGTAAATATACTTTGCGATGTTGCAGAACTTGCAACGCAGTTTAAAACAAGACGTCAATCCTAGTTGTTTTTCGGTCTCAATCACCATGTCTGCCAAACCACACCCAAACGGTGGATGCGTCGAGATGTCTTGTAGTGCTTTAAAAAAATATTCAAATTTTATAATTCTGTAACCAGATATCAAATGCTTTTTATCCTTAATCATTCCCTCATGAGTACTTTGTGTATTTTCAGAAACATGGGGATTCCCAACAGTATTTTCCGTTTCAATGTCATTATATTCCATGACGGTATTTTCAAATTCTGTGTTAGAAACGTTATCAATCGCGGCATTGCTGTCTTTTATCAGAACTTTGCTAGTTCCAGCTGCATGTTCCAGGTTAGGTGTTACATTTTCTTTTTGAGAAAGACGCCACCTTTTTAAATTGTCAGTTTTTCTCTTCTTAGGTTTTGCAGAAAGGCATAACTTTCATCCTTTTGTAAAACGAACCATACTGCCAGAAAACGCTTTATGTCCGCTCCTTTTTGTGTTATTTATAAATGACCACCTGCGTCTGTACGACACTCGAAGTACCTATCTATTATTTGCAAATGATTTCAAACTCTATCGGAAAGTTGATTATCATAAATAAATATTTAATTGAAATAATTAATTGAATAAATAAAGCAATAAAACATCAGAATTTAGCGAATTATACTTTTTTAGCATAAGGTTAATTCGAGCAACGTTGTTAGATAAGAAATTTACATACTTACCTGCTCCAGTAGAACAGAGGAAGCAAATGTAACACAATTACTGCTTATAAATATTATAAAATAAAAGTTTTTATGTCAATTATTTCGTCACACACGCACTATTTTGAAAAAAAGAAACTTTTTCAATACTATAGGTACGTTTTCACTCACAGAAAATCTGCCAATGACCAATTTCAACAAAATTATTTTATTTACTTAGTCATTCGGTAAAAGCACAACTTTTCCAGATGTTATTTTCAAAAACTAATGGGGGGTAGAATTATTTTGTTAGCAAGACGGGTGGCTTTGTCGGCGCTTTGAATATTATGTCTTATGTGTAGTCACGTATACTTGCAAAAATTCTTGGATGACAAAAATAAGTAGCTTCTCCTTGCTAATAGTATTCTAAAGTCGTATAAAAAGTCATATATTTTATAAAATAATAACAAGACGTCTTGATGTTTTTGAGCAAGTAAGATGTTTTTGCTAGTAGGTTTTTTAATTATCACTCATGTATTTTATAACATATTAGGTAAATCTATACAAGTGAAATTATGTATAGCAATCTACACATTTCAGTTTCTTATTACATACAAATATAGCCTTGTACTTGATTGACAGTAATAAAGAAACACATTTTTAACATAGGACTCTTAGGTCCAGATGTTTCGGCCCTTGTATCTGAGCGTGGCCCACAGTGGCCCAGATAAATATTGAAAAGTAAATTAGGAATTGAATTCAGTATTGTTTGTCATTAATATACCGTTTATTAATCACTATTTTTTAATTCTGTAAAAACTTATAAAATTAGTATTTACTTTGCAATAGATCTACTTTAACAAAAATACAAATTTTTTTACGTAACGGTGAAATTTTACAATGAGGTAAATTAGCCTAATTTGCAACCGCAATATAACGGGTTTACAAATATTTTTTTCAAAAAGTCGCAAGGTACATCTGTAGATATCTACATTTTCTTCCTTCTGTAAAAATCTCATTTGAATAGGACAAAAGGATTTTGTTCTACAACGAACTAACGTTATCATTAAAAACGCCTATACTGAATTTTACTTGAGCTCACTCTTAATTAAACGAACTGTTTGCAGTTCGTTCAGTTAAGATTTGTCTTTATGTGGGTATTAAATTGTCATACATAAAATATGAAGGAATCGAATACTTCTAATTCGTATAAATAATTACTGTCATAGACTCTCAACACTTATTGCGACCATACGAACTTAACACTTTTATGGTTTTATTAGAGTTTTCCTTGTGCATATACAGTGTGTAAATAAAGTAAGGAATAAAATTTATATTTTTTGTATTACCACTGTTTGGAATAAAAGCTCGGACACATCAATTTTATTTGTTTCTTGTGGATGTTATGGTCGTCAATTTTAATTTTTTAATTTACTACTATGGGGCCTAGACGTCATCGACTTTTTTTAAATGGAACCCCTTATTTCTTTGTCGTCGTCGTGACGTGGAGACGCAATAAGGATTATGTAAGGACGCAACAATGATAGCGGGATGTATATGTGTGTGTGTGTGTGTGTGATATAAGAGGCGTATTTTTAAAGTAAGTACCGTTTAGTGATTAAAAGAAAACAGAAGTATTTTGAAAAAGTAAAATGTTTATTAGTTTTCCTATATTTTAAACTATTTTTCTACATAGTTTCCACCATTGCTGAGGTATTACTCGTCTCGTGGCACCAGCTTTTGTATGCCCTTTTCAAATAAGTCGGCCGCCTGTGAAGATAGCCTCGTTTGCACTGCTTGTATGACGCTAGCATCATCGTCGAAACAGATGAAAATCGCTGGGTGACAAATCCGGACTGTAGAGAGGGTGGGTCATTTCTTTCCAGCGAAATGACGAGATTAGTTTGCGCTGCAGAATGACGGCGAGCATTGTCATGGAGTAACACTATACCGCGAGTAAGCATACCATGCCTTTTGTTTTGGATTGCACGTCGCAACTTCTTGAGGGTCTCACAATAGGATGCCGCATCTTTTTTGGGCCTTGAGGTAAAATTCAACCAGCAAAACACCTTGCCTGTCCTAAAACACCGTACACATGATCTTGCGGGTTGAAATTGTTTGTTTGAATTTCTTTTCGGCGATGAAGTGTCTCCACTCTATGGACTGCTGTTTAGATTCTGGAGCCACATGGGATATCCTCGTTTCATCACCTGTGACGATACGACTTAAAAACTGGTCACTTTCCTCAGTGTAGCGAGTCAGAAAGGTTAACGCAGCCTCAGCACGCTTATTCGTGTATTCGTCGGGTAGCATTTGCGGTACCCAGCGTGCGCACAACTTTCGAAACATCAAACCTTATGTCACAATTAATATTGTACAGAACAGACCTTGAAATTTGAGGAAAACAAACTGAGCGCTGAAATTGTGAACCGTCTATTCTCATGAATCTTTGCGTCGACTATGCGCAACAAATCGTCAGTAATCACAGACGGTAGACCACTCCTTGCTTCATCATGCACGTTGTCACGATCATTGCCGAGCTTCCTCGCCCATTTTCTAACAATTCCATTAGTCATAGCATTCTCACTGTAGAAATCACAAACCTGTCGATGAATGTCAGCCGTTTCAACGTTTCTAGCATTCAAAAAAAGTCCGTATTTCAGTCGGCGGGCCGCTCTATCATCTTAAACATTTTAAACGCATAGGACAACACGTTAACACACCCTGAACCTGTGAAAATGTCTTCTCTAGATTGCTAATGAATGACAGCAGCCAACTGACATACGTGGAATAACGATAGCAGCGCTGAAGCGGAAGTAGGTACTCCGAAACGATACTTACTTTAAAAATACGCCTCGTAGCTATCACATTAAAACTTGTAAAAAATCAACCCAAGTTGACAAAATAGTTAGTTTTTGTTAAAAGAAAATATAAATACATATATATCATTGACAACTTGAAACGATTATAGATCCATTAATGTAATAACAAATGATGCATCATTAAAATTAAACATATAATTCCGTGATGTTTTAGCACCAAATACATCTGCAGAAAAAAGAAACCTCATGGTTTAAGAAGTGCGGTTAGATCTTCTTTAAACTAGTTTTGTTTTTTGAACAAGTTTGTACCTTCCGATATTTGTATACTCTTCTTAATAAAAAAAAACATCATAGTGTACTATTCTGTATTTTATTTTTTCACTTTTAATTAACAAAATAAAAAGCTATCACAGCATTGAATATATGTTAATTTTAAATTTTCCGCCGTTTTCATGCCCATTTAATAGTTGAAATGTATGAGACGACCTACTTTTCTAAGCTTACTTTAGCCATTTACGGACCTTGGACACGACTGACAAGACTGCATGCAAACTCCACCGAGATACTTTTTTTAACTAATTTGAATACGACTTTACTATTCACAAATATGACGAGGAGCATAAAAAAAAAGTTACAATCAAAAAATAGAAAATCATGTATTGTAAAAAGTACGGTAAAATCTTTTACAGGTCCTGCAATATTTTAACATAAAAACTAAATTATTCAACTTAACGGATTTAAATCGTTCTTACATTCATTCATGTCGATGTTGTTATACATACTCAAATG
Source organism: Agrypnus murinus (assembly GCA_929113105.1). Classification (NCBI taxonomy): domain Eukaryota; kingdom Metazoa; phylum Arthropoda; class Insecta; order Coleoptera; family Elateridae; genus Agrypnus; species Agrypnus murinus. Next base: position 53,366,241 of record OV816027.1, read on the forward strand.
TATGCTTTAGTATATGCGTTTGCAAACTTCCTTTTGGTAAGCATTCATAATTACATATATTACATTTAAAACGTTTATCACCACTATGAGTCAGCATATGCTTTTGCAAACTTCCTTTTCGTGAGCATTTATAATTACATATATTACATTTAAAAGGTTTCTCACCACTATGTGTGAACATATGCCTTTGCAAATTTCCTTTTTGTGTGCATTTATAATTACATATATTACATTCAAATGGCTTCTCACCACTATGTGTGAGCATATGCCTTTGCAAATGTTCTTTTCGTGTACATTTATGATTGCATATATTACATTCAAAACGCTTCTCACCACTATGTGTGAGCATATGCCTTTGCAAATGTCCTTTTTGTGTGCATTTATAATTACATATATTACATTTAAATGGCTTCTCACCACTATGTGTGAACATATGCCTTTGCAAATCTCCTTTTTGTGTGCATTTATAATTACATATATTACATTTAAATGGCTTCTCACCGTTATGTGTGAGCATATGCATCCGCAAACTTCCTTTATGTGTGCATTTATAATTACATATATTACATTCAAAAGGCTTCTCACCACTATGTGTGAGCATATGCATCTGCAAACTTAATTTTTGTGTGCATTTATAATTACATATATTACATTCAAATGGCTTCTCACCACTATGTGTGAGCATATGCATCTGCAAACTTCCTTTTTGTGTGTATTTATAATTACATATATTACATTCAAATGGCTTCTCACCACTATGTGTGAGCATATGCATCTGCAAATTTCCTTTTTGTGAGCATTTATAATTACATATATTACATTCAAATGGCTTCGCACCACTATGTGTGAGCATATGCCTTTGCAAATCGCTTTTTTGTGTGCATTTATAATTACATATATTACATTCAAATGGCTTCTCACCACTATGTGTGAGCATATGCCTCCGCAAATGTCCTTTATGTGTGCATTTATAATTACATATATTACATTCAAATGGCTTCTCACCACTATGTGCAAGCATATGCCTTTGCAAACTTCGTTTTTGTGAGCATTTATAATTACATATATTACATTCAAATGGCTTCTCACCACTATGTGTGAACATATGCAGTTGCAAATTTCCTTTTCGTGTGCTTTTATAATTACATATATTACATTCAAATGGCTTCTCACCACTACGTGTGAACGTATGCTTTTGCAAACTTCCTTTAACCGAGCTTTTATAATTACATATATTACATTTAAATGGCTTCTCACCACTATGTGCAAGCATATGCTTTTGTAAACTTCCTTTTTGTGTAAATTTATAATTACATATATTACATTCAAATGGCATCTCACCACTATGTGCAAACACATGTCTTTGCAAACTTCGTTTTTGTGAGCATTTATAATTACATATATTACATTCAAATGGCTTCTCACCATTATGTGTGAGCATATGCTTTTGCAAATGTCCTTTTTGTGTGCATTTATAATTACATATATTACATTCAAATGGCTTCTCACCACTATGTGTGAGCATATGCATTTGCAAATTTCCTTTTTGTGTGCATTTATAATTACATATATTACATTCAAATGGTTTATCACCACTATGCAGGTGTTTTTGTGAGTTTGCCATTTGTGAGAATTTACGATTATAAATATTACATCACCAAATGGTTTCTTAGTATTATGAAGAATCATATGTTGTCATAGATGTCCTTTTCATGAACATTTATAGCCACATAAGTATCTTACATTCAAATGAGGTGCTTTCTAGTGATGAATCATATTTATGCATGTATTTAAACCCAGTTGACGTGCGATATCATCTGAAAAAGTCACTGGAATGAAGTATTTTAAACCACTGTTTTATAGGCATGGTTTATTAAACAAATCGTAAATGTAAAATGTATCCTACAACTTAGAAATCAACAAAACTTTTCTGCAAGTGTAATATGTAAGTAATCTTATTTTGTTATGAAATGATGGGCATTCCAAGTATAATTTTGTATATATCTCGATAATCATCTTCAATTCCTTATGCAATAGATAAGAAACAGAAATGATAAAGAATGTTTGATACTATTCTTCTGAATGCTATATTACATCACAAATTATTGTTATTACAACCAAACAACTGTCAATAATGTCAAAAACAAAATGTTAGGATGCAAGTCACTAATCTAAATATATGCATGAGGCCACTGCAGCTTAAAACTGTTTGAACCAGTTTCTTTTTGTAAGTTATGGTACGTAATTATATATATTCCCATGGTATTTCAACACCATTAATGAATTTATTTTGTTGCGTATTTATGTGTGTTGAACATTTACAGTCGCATATATTACGTGCGATTGCTTAGTAGCATGGATGCACACGATTCTGAAATTATCTTAGAAGAAAATGTATGAGAACATGTTTTACATCTAAACTTTGAAATAGTGTCCTTTTTTAAACTGTTGTTGCTAGCAGCTTATTATTGTCGAGTACAAATAAACTTAACACTTATCTTCCTTCCACGGTGCAATGAAATAGCTTTTGACCACTAAAAGACGTGATGATGATGTATTTGATTTGATTCAATAAATTTCTTCTTGCTTTCTTCTAGTAGAAATACTTGAACAGACATTAGCATTAGAGAGTTACGGCATAACGTATGGATTTATTTAAATTACTTTCAACTCCTACCTGAAAAAAAATATATGTACTTATATTACAAAGGTCTGGCATACTTTAGAAATAAAATAGTAAGTGTAATGTGTAACTATCGTAGCACTTCTGAGGTACATGTTGAGATGGAATGTTTTGTAACATTAATAAAAACAATTGGTTAGAATGAAAAAGCAAATGAACTGAAATGTTTCTAACCTTCTAATATAAATGCACAAATATTAAGGATGTATGTCAGTGATACTGTGATCAACACAGGCTATGTGAGAAAAAAAAAGAAAGTTCGTAACAAGTATAGTTGCCCTGTCATTCGAATTGTGTAAAATTTGTAAACCTGAAGGTTTTTTATAATAAATACAACAATAACTAAAATTATTAAATTATTTGCATCCTGGTCACCCTGTTAGGTAAGCAAATGAAGTAAAGTTACCTCATTTACTTAAATATGTTCTTTGTGATGTGAAACAGATAGTTCATAAACACTTTGCGAGATTTTGATTGTTAGGATAACACATACATTGCTGAAATATTGTTTGATTTATATACTCTTTTAGACAATTTAATACAACCCTGTATCCGACAAACAGATTAGCCCTCAATAAAACGTTCCCTCATGACTCTGCGTTCATATCCTGCATACAGCTAACCTGCAATCTCTGAAGTGCAAAACAATCTTTATTTTGCCACAGATGAGAATTCAATGAAATTTAAATATGTTAGAGATAGTTCAGTGACAGCTTTGTTGGAAAAATTTAATAAAGCTAGACTAAGCCGTTATTAAGGTATTATCATTAAAACTTTAAAGTATTTATCATGTCGTTAAATGGAAAGCTTCCATATCACAACATAAATTTGAGAATATCTATGAAGAAAATAATGATACTTTTTCCAATTATTTGTACTTTTTGTAGGAGCATACTAACCATCCTAACCATAGATGAAATATAGTACCAGCGTTGCCAACTTGGACGAAAACGGAAATAGTACAGGGGTATTGAAAATTATAGTACACTTACTAAAAATTATAGTACTCTCAAGCAGTTGTCCAACTGTTAGAAATGCCTAACGTAAATGAACTAAAAGCTAAAACGTAAAAACCAAATCTAATAGTATTTGATAACTAAAGAGCAATCTTTCTAATGTTACTATGCTTACTCATTTATTTCGGAACTTTTTATGTAGTCAAAACAATAAACATACAGGGTGATCCAAATTGATTGAAGACTGTTTGAATTTCGCGCCGTAGGTTTTAGTGTATTTCACATTGTTGGTGTAGCACTATTGAAAATCGTTGCGACAAATTACAGCGACAACTTGTCACTTTGTCGTTTACATCGTTGTTCCAGGTTTTCATTGGATTTTTGCTTTGGTTTGTTTGTTGTCTTATTTTAGAAAACAGTTCTTTTCAGAACTACAGTTTTTTAGACGATTTTATTGTCAGTTAAGTAAAAGAAGGTAAAAAATCCCTGAAAAATATTTGTGTTGCCAACGTAACAGTAATTTAACGTGGCGGTAAATTCAAACAGTCTTCAAACAATTTGGATCACCCTGGATTATTTTTATTAAAAGAAGGGCGTGAACGCGAAATTTGCGACAGTTAGCTGCAGTTTTCGATACCTAATGCTGAGTTATGAAAGTATTTACTTACCGCTAAATTATTTATGTATACCTATTTTAAGTTCCTAGAAGAATTTTATTGTTTGTTATTAGCGATGAAAGAATATAAATGATTTTTATAATGAAGAAGTTTTTCATCTATCTTTGCATGTTGTTATTATACGTGTAAGTTAATATTAGACAAATACTGAAAAAATATAGTACATTTGGCGTACTATTTACATTTTAAAAGTACATAGTACTTGTAGACCCAATTATAGTATAAATTCTATAATTATAGTACGGTTGGCAAAGCTGTATATATAGATAAGAAAGTCACTGTATATATTTCGTTCAAATGAACAGCTCCATCTCGTGCCTCCAGTCATAAACTACCTGAATCTTAAATGCAGTTTTCTGTTTTGTACTGTTACATTCCTTGTAAAACATAATTTTATTTTATTAAAAGGAAAATGCCAATATAATATATTTGCATTTTTCTTTTAATAAAATTAATTTAAATTTTGCAAGGAATATATTAGTACAAAATAGAAAACTGCATTTACTATGTTAATAAATTACTATGATTGACACCATAAGTAGTCTTATTAAAATATATGACATTTTCTGGTTATAATAGTAAAAACAATATATAATATAGAGAGATTACAAACTGCCGACATCTCGGTTGCTGTGAAAAATAGAACATAGGAACTTTATATAGTATGCCAGCACGCTATACTGACATTATTGACAATTAATATGAAATTTCACAGCAACTGAGATGTCGAGAGTTTGTAATCTCTCGATAGTATATTCTGTAACGAGGTTAGAAGAAATATTCGATGCGAGTGGAAAATTCCGAATGCGAGCTGAAAGCGAGCGTGAGGAACCACGAGCATCGAATTTTAATTCTAACCGAGTAACAGACCGTGCTTTCTCCATGACCACAAGAGAATTTAAACTTAGCAGTATTTACAATAGATCACTTTCATTTAGGTTGCGCTGTAATCGATGTTAGGTATAGAAACATAACCTCACTTTTTCTGCCTATTTATTTCTGTAGATTTGTTATTGTAACTGCAAAATGCCTTATAATTGTTGTATGCCTCAGTGTTCATCTTTTACTGATAAATATTTAATTAGAAAATGGTTGTTTGCCATTAGATCAGGAAAAAAACCAACAAAATATACAAAAGTTTGCTCTAAGCATTTTCTACCAAAAGATTATAAAATTACCAGTATGGGTAAGTTTTGTAACTGTAATTTATTTTATATCCAAGTTTACATATTTTATTTTTAGGACAATGGAAAATTCTTAATTACAGAACTGCAGTTTCCTCTCAATGTTTACCTGTAAGAAAATTTGACAAGGGTCACATCAGAGAACGATTTAATACTATCCAATACAAAATTAATTAATTTAATGATGCCTCTACAATTTTAAAATGTTTCTTTTTTTATGTATAAAAAGATGCTGCTGATTTTGCATGATTGCTATTAAAGATTATTAGTATTATATTATTATTAAAGACAAAACAGTAGTAACGAAAAAGCTGCAGCTATCGATTTGGACATTGCTAAAAATATCATAATTGATAATTCCCTGGAATTTCCTGCTGAACTTTCCAAACAAAAAGCAAACACACTTCTGTTTAAACTCTATTTTCCTGTAGCAGGGCTCCGTAGAATAATTGAAAATGTAATAGGACAAGTTAAGAAAAATAAAATTTTATGCGATCGAATGTCTAAACATATGTAGTACTACATCGCCAATGAAATAATCTTTTAATTGCTTTATGTAACAAAATTCCAAAAATTCTATTGTCACTTGATTTTCTGTAAAATTGTTCATGTAAATAAAAAAATGTGTATGGATTGTATAATAAAATTATATTTTGTTATAATAGTCACTATCTAACAGTTTCTACATCCTTAAATACTAAAACACTGTTTCTTATAAACAAAACAAATAAACAATACTAATATAAAAAAACAGATCATCGTCAATGTTAATATTTATCCTTGATTTCTTTGTAATGTCATAAACAGACGACATGTACTCCATACCTTTTATAGCTTTCTTTTTGTTTCAAACTACTGGCTGTGAAGTGCACAAAACATATTCTTGCACTTTGCCTATAGCAAACAATATTTAAATTTTATGTATCAACAAATAAAGAAAACTGCTCATCTGTCAGTGTAAAATATTCAAGACAATAACACAATGCTCCAATATGTTTACATGCTGCTGACCAGCCTGTAGCGGCAGGGCACGAACAAGTACAGCTAAGTACTTATGCCAAATTGCTTTGATTTCTTCAATAGAATCATTGTAACTTTATATTCAGAAGTTTTCTTTTGCTTTGCACAAGTTGATTTCTATATATCTTTATAATATTGATTTGATATCGGTTGCCTTCAAAAAATGCTGACTTGTTTGCTTGTGACGTTTTCAATGGTTTAAAATAAGCATCATGAGGAAAACTTCTTACTTCTTCAACTGGAATCATTTTCGCGTTTAATAAGAAAGTTTTGTGTAATTATTTTTCCTTCCAAATGGACAATCTAAAATTTGTAGGTTATAGTTCAAAATAGAACTTAAACTAAAATACGAACTTACCGACGCTTTAAAACCTCCTTGGAACCTGTTGTTTTTGCTACTAGCTTTTTTAATTCGTTGCGTAAATAATTTAAGTCCATTCTTAGTCTTTTAATTACTTAAAATTCACATACAACACCCGAAATACATAAACAGAACGTTGCTGTCAAACTTTTAATACCTAACCCCGACTGTGCGCACCTAGTGGTGATTTGATTAACTAAACTAGTTCAATTGATCTATTTGAAAACAAGAACAATAACCTTAAAAAGTATGACATTTAATGTAAACAATGAAATCAAGACTAACCGTTTTTTTATTATACTGTTACAGAATATTCATTCCATATATAGTGATGGCATGAAATACATGCAAAACACATAAGTAGGTTAGTGTTTTAGAATATTTATTCTAAAACAAGAGTTAGAATCTTAAGTTTTTATTATCAAAATTAATTTCAGAATTTACAAATTTTCTAATTCAAATTAAATCTTTCAATCAACTATTCGCTAGTATAGTACTAAACACTTATTTACATGAGAATGAAATTAAAAAGTTTGCAAAACTTAAATGCAATTATTATTCATGAATTTTTTAAAATGAATACCATTAAAAAAATTATTTTATTAGCATGACAAGACTAAAAGGGTGGTACATATCTTAACATATTTTACTTGTTTTAAATCTAAAACGTTAATTTTATAGTTAATTCATATTAAAATTCGTTACTTTTAAGAGGAAAAGCCATCTTATCACCGTACACAAAAACGAATGTATACTAATTAAGCACATACCTACAGTCTTGTTTAAGATTACCTTACTTATTACATTTGTATCATTATAAACTTTTACGCGATTATAAATGTTGTACATTTGCTAAAACAAGTAACATTTTTATATTATCAGTTACGTTATCTTCTCAGTTTCCAACACTAAAAAAAAGATACGAAACACTTTCAAACTAATCACAACAATCATAGTATTAGTATCGTTCACACCGGTTCATAAGAAGTATAACACCGATCAAAAGTTTGTTTATTCGTATTACTATGGCTAACACTATATTTTTCCAATATCATCCACGCTTTCAAGTTTAAATGTACAAAAGCAATTAAGAAACCGTTTCTCTAGGTTATAACACAATTATAAGATTTTAAAAAGTCCATCTGTAGTGTCTTAGGGGATTGTAGAGAAATCTCATAAAAAACCAATAACTACAAATTAGTACTGCTTAGTACTGCCAAGTACTTGCTTATCATACCATTAAAAGGCCCATTCATAAACATAAATTTCCGTTTAATTAATATAATAAATACTTGAACATAAATAATTATGATAATAAATATTGAGAGTAATTAATTGTATATTGAAACAAATATTAACTGTACTGTAAAATATATTGAGAGGATTAAAAAAAAAATGATATTATTGTATATCAGTCAGTATCAAGTTCTTGGTAATTGTTCTATCGAGGGCTGAATATAGTAGGTATTCTAATATGTAATTATAAAAGAAGTAACCCAAAAAAAAAATAAAATAACCATCACCAATGTTAGAACATGTAATAGGGGAGAGGGGTTAGCCGTCGTAAGCTTACGATTTATACCTTCGCAATATAATGCAGAAATACTATGAGCAATTAAGCATTTGTTCAACTAACAGACTTGACAATGACTAGATTACACACTTATACAATTGACAAGTTCTAATCCAATGAATAAACTAAATAATGTATCTAATTAGTATTAATTATATTCTAGTCCTAACGAAAGGACTCAATGTCCAAATGACTGATTCATCATCACTAAATTAATAAATGACCTCAATAAAAATTGATTGACGGCTTAGTTAACAAATTACAGGTTATCTCTTATGATAAACTTAGCTGATTTCGACATTCGACCCAGAAGATTCTTCAAATCCTGCTACTCGCTGGTTTATTTCCTTAACTACCAAACTTCCAGGTAGGGGTGAACTACAGTTTGAGTTTCTGTTAAAAATAGTCTTCTTACTATACTTAATGGGGTACACCTTTCACAAGAAGCCTAAAAGAAAATTCCTGACTAGGAAAATAGTTCGATACATAAACATGTTAAGAATTCATACCTCTGATGGTGGGCGGCTAAAAGGTAAAAGGGCGGTATCTACCCGATAACAAAATGCATCCACATTCAAAGAATAATTTAGTAATCCTAAAATATAAGACTGTATGTAACTTCTTTGACGTAAATCCATTATCTAAAAATTTTACCTGTGAAGAACTTCAGGGATTGGGTAGGGGTTAATTCGTATCGATCGAAGGAATTGATCTGGTCTAATGAATCCGCTTGTGCGACAAAATGGCTTCCCTCCAAATATTCCAATAGGGTAGTTACCAGTTTGATTATTATTGATGTGGTGCTAATAATCCGCTGAAGCGTAATTGAAGACAAAATCTCACCATTACCATCATATATGGCTCCAGAGATTTGTTTCTTAAATAGCACCCACAATATTTCACCAAGATCAAATTCGATCGTAGTTGATTACTACTAAACCAAAAGAAGAATGTCGTTCAAACCTTTCTTTAAAAGCCTATCACCGGATATCCGTCGACGGCAAAAATGCGCAATCTCAAATATCAAAGTACGTCCGCGAGGGGCAGCGTTGCAAATATTATTCCAATCTAATTAAGAAATTCCATGTCAAATGGGTTAAATAATTAACACAACATGTTTCAAAACACGCGGCAGCTATTACGTAATGCGATAGCTTCTGCGCAAAGAAGATGTATGACCAGTAGTCTCAAGTAGCATGAAGAGATAACTGCGGCAACAATGTTTATTAAAGGGAATTATTCGAGACGGCGCAACAGAAAGACAGTTGCAAGATAAGGTTTGTTTACATATCGTATGCAAAATGGAAATTTATAATTTCTATTAAAAATACTTTTAAATACGACAAAATTGTTTACAAGGCGCTGTCCGCAATATGCATGAAGAAGTCAGCACCAGCGTTAAGGCTAAATAGATGACTCGAAAGTTGGGTAAGTACAAAACAAGTTAATTACTGTTTATTTTGAACTAATAATCTCTATCTTTTAGGAATAACCACAAGACTACGAGAAGAATTCTTTTTCAAGTAAGTACGAAACTCTAGTGAAAGTTCCAATTCACTAATGCTAATACCTAATAATTTTTTTAGCTAATAAAAGAGTTGAAAACAAAAAAATGCCAACTCATCACTAAGATTCTTACCTAAGCAAGAAGAGTTGCCTATACCATCAACATTTTACTTTATTTTATTGTGTATTTGAAATATTTCAATAAAGAAAATATAAGAATAATATTTTATTGCTTTCGTACTATAAATTATAAGCTCAAATCAATGCCAATTGGTAAATAATTCAAGATAAATCTACTGACAAAAACGAACCGTTACACCTCGTTACTTAAACGTTTTCACAAAACGTTGAAATTAATTTATTTGGTTTCCGTTGTTATTACGTTAAATTATTACGAACCTAAGAAAGAACGTTTAAGTGCCGTTGAGTTGGTCTTTTCTTCTACGTTGTTATAACATTTTGGAAAGCAATAACAAAATTGTTTTATTTTAACAAAGGTTTAGGTGACCTTTTTACAAACTTAAAACGTTAAGGAGTTACTTGGAAAACGCGTTTATTTCCATACGGACAGGAAAAACATTTGTTTGACGTTGAATTAGTATTTTATAATGCTTTTCATTAAATTCCGATTCGAAAAAGATAATAGACTATGAATACCGCGTGAATACCTACATATTTATACCTATACACTCAGTTTCTTCTCTGTAGATGCATTGGCACTTACTACTTGTTATAATAAATAAATAAATATCTCTTTGTTATTATTTAATAAATAAGATAGTTTTTAAAAAATGCCACGAAGTATATTCGTTGAGAAGCGATTATCTCATAGATTATCTTATCAACAGAGAAACAAGCTATACCGAGCAAGTCGTATTGTGTTCACAGATTATGTTCAGCAGCTTATTCAGCACTCGTCAGCAGACGCATAACACCCAGAGATATAGAGGTAGGGAGAACGCGCTTCGACGAATGCGCATTCAGTTTTTCGAGAACGGAAAGTGCAGCGCCATTTTGCCCCACGATTGTCACTTTTGTTGTCACCATGATGATGATTGTTGTTGATAGTAATTTGTGAGGTTATTAGAATCGATTTGTGATTATCGGATGTTTTGTGCTGGTGGTACAACTTTGTGTAATAAGAGCATGTTTTTACAACTTCATTATACTACAATGTGGTGTGCTGCATAAAGCTGTACGAATTAAGATTTCGACTCGAAGGAATTTCCTTTCATTAATTACATATTTCGTCTAAATTATGTTAAGTTGTTAATTGTGTTAAATTCTAGGTTTTCAAGAGATTTTCTTTTTAAGCAGTGGGTAGCATCTTTAGGTTTAAATGAGGACTTCACATGGTCGAAAAATAAGTACGTTTGCTCCAAACATTTTAAAGAATGATTTTATAAAAGCAAGGAATCATATAAGGTTAAGTACCTCAGCTAGTCCTCAAATAAATTTGTAAATATCTATAGCATTTAAGTTTGTTAAATAGTTTATAATTATAGTGTTTTTAATTAGTGTATGTAAATTAATATTTCTCTGGGGAATAGACGATTTAAACAGCATTTTTGTTATTATTTTAAAAAGAACGTTACAGTGTTGTCAGGTGTGGGGTTTTAAAATAAATAAAATTGCGTAATAAATAAAGTGCTGTGAGAATAAACTTTTAGTGTGTAAAATAATTCCAACGAATAATTAAAATGACGATGAAATTGTTAAAAGATCTTAAACTAATAAACTTAAAACACGAACTTAGAGAACGAGATTTGAACACAACGGGCCTTAAAAGCGTATTAATAAATCGGCTAAGAGAATGGCTTTTAGAACAGAAGGAAGATCCTGAAAATTACCGCTTCGAAATACCTGGACACGCAATTGATACTAATTTGTCGTTAAGTAAAATGGAAGAAAATTCTAGAATGTTAAAAGAAGAATTATTGGAAAAGTCTTCAGAAAATTCCAGAATGTTAAAAGAAGAATTACTGGAAAAACCCGAAGAGAATTCTAGAAAGTCTGAAGAAAATTCTAGAATGTTGAAGGAAGAATTACTGGAAAATTCTAGAAAGCTAATGGATAATACTAAAGCACTGGAAGAAAGAGTTTTTGAAAAATCTAGAATGCTTAAAGAAGATTTACTAAAAAAACGCAAGATTGCTCAAGGAAGAATTACTATAAAAGTCCGAAGAAAGTTCTAGAATGCTTAAAGGAGAATTGCCGGAAAATGTCAAAGCGTTGGAAGATAAAGTTTTCGAAGAATTGTTGGAGAAATCCAGCGCGTTAGGACTATTAGAAATTAAATAAATTGGAGAAACAGGATAGGGTAATAAAGATGGTAGAAGAGAAAATAGCCCAAATGCAATTACCACCAACAACTGAGAAAGATAGCATAACTAAAGTGCTCGAAGATAGAATGAGTCAACTACGGTTTCCCTCAACTTCTGAATGGCAGTTTAATGAAGTAAAGAAACAATTTAAAGAAAAAAGGGTCCTGCCGTAAGGATAAAAGTAAAACCACCCACGTTCGATGGAAAGATACCTTGGTCCACCTATTACAAACAATTTGAGGCGACCGCTGGGGCCAGCGGATTGACAGGCAAGGAAAAGACCGTTTCTTTAACTGTGGCTTTGCGTGGAGACGCGTTGAACGCCCTGCAAACCATCCCAGCAGGACAGGAAAATGATTACCAGTTGTTAGTGTCTAGATTGAAGATCTAGATGGAGATATGGAGACGCGCATCTTCAACAAGTGTACCATGAGCAGGTGAAGAATCGAGTCCAGAAGAATGGAGAAAGTTTTCAGGAGTTTGAAGCTGAAGTTGCCCGGCTGGTCCGATTGGCGCACCTGATTCGTTTCTGGGACAACTCGCTGTGCAGACCTTCATTGATGGACTAGGAGACCGGGAAACACAACAACCATTGAGGCTGGCACGACCAAGAACGACTGATGACGCGCTTGCCCATGCCCTAGAATTTGAAGCCGCAAAGCAAGCGGACACGGTCGAGTTCGAACCGTTACGGAAGATGAGGAAGGTTCTAAGGATCGCCTAGAGGAGTTACTGATGAGAGTTCTTCAGAAGAAAGAGGGTCGTAAGAAGAATCTTCCGAAGTTCGAGGACCCCGTTGCTGAAACTGCGACGAACAAGGGCACATACGATGCCGTTGTCCTAAACCAAAAACAACTTCAGCCGTCGGAAAACTAAAGGGGGTCGGCGAGAAGGGGCGAACGTTGACCTTGAGTGGAGATGCCCCGAAGATCACTATCCATGCCGTAACGTCGAAGAATCACACCTGCAGTTTGTTTGTAGATTACTAACCGAACTGTTCCACTACTTATTGATACTGGAGCGACAAAATCGATTATACGCCCTGACGTTCTACAAACAAGTATGAAGTTGTTACCTACAACTACTCAACTCCGTACGGCTACAGGTGAAGTAATACATACACGCTGAGTGTTAAAGATGAGGATTGGCAGTGGAAGTGAAGAGCGTGATCATGAGGTGCTGGTAGCAGATATCACTGACGACTTCATCTTGAGCATGGACCTCCTGAGAAAGTTTGGTTTTACGTTGAACTTGAAGGAGGATGTTTCGAAGGTCGGTAACGAAGAACTTCCTTTGCACCCACGAGAAGACCCTGTTGTAAGAGTCTTGCTGCAAAAGACGTGATATTACCGAGTCGGAGCGAGATAATTGTCGAGGCGGGTTTGGATGGAGATCTTCGGGCAGGATGTGTGCGAATGATAAAGCCTTTGTGTGATAAGAAGATTCATAATGACATACTGGTGGGAAAGGCGCTGATAAAGGTTGGAAAGACAGTGCCGGTGAGGCTTATGAACGTTAATATGGAGCTGGTGACATTGAAGCAAAGCACCCTTGTGGAACAGTGTGTGCCAGTATTCCGAGTATGGCTGGTGCCACACCATATGATATACACCAGCCAGGTGTATGGCTGGTGTTCCAAAACCAGTGCCCAAAGACCATGGTGGAAAATTAGTGGGTATGGTTACTAGTCCATGCGAAGATCTTAACATAAGTGAAGAAAGAAGTTAACAGGAAGTGAAAGAGGTACAGGGTTTGATTCGCCGATACCAAGACATTTTCGCTCTTGACGATAGCCAGTAGGGACGAAGTGCGTCATAAAATCAACATAGGGAACTCTGGGCCAATCCGTCAGCAGCCGACACGTCTACCTCTAGCAAGACGAGTAGAAGCCGAGAAGATTATTACCGATATGGAAGAATAAGGGGTCATCGAGCCAACCTACAGCCCATGGGCATCACCGCTGGTCCTGGTCAGCGAGAAGGACGGGTCAACAAGATTCTGTGTGGACTATCGGCAGCTCAATAACGTGACCAAGAAAGACAGTTATCTTTTACCGCGGATGACACGTTAGATACCCTGTCTGGTTCACGATGGTTTTCGACTTTGAACTTAAAGAGTGGTTATTGGCAAGTTGAGGTAGAATCAGAAGACCGGGAGAAGACCGCGTTCACTATTGATTCCGGGTTATGGCAGTTCACGGTTATGCCTTTCGGCCTATGTAACGCTCCGGCCACCTTCGAGCGTCTAATGGAGACCATCCTGAGGGGGCTGTCGTAGAAGACTTGCCTGGTATACCTATGTGATGTGATTGTAGTCGGAAAATCATTCAACGAACATTTGAAAATTCTAGAGTAAGTGTTCCGAAGACTACGTGGCGCCAATCTGAAACTGAGTCCAGAAAGTGCCACATATGCCGAAAAGAAGTGAAATATATCGGACACGTTGTATCACGAAATGGAGTGGCAGCCGACTCCGATAAAATCCATGCAGTCCAAGAGTGGCCAACACCGAAAGATAAACACCAAGTTCGTAGTTTTCTTGGATTATGTACCTACTACAGGCGTTTCGTTCCTGGGTTTGCCAATATAACGAAACCGCTGAACGGAAGGTTAACGGAAGATGGGTGCGAATATGTTTGGAGCGGGGATTGCAAAACAGCTTTCCAACAGTTGAAGCGTGCCCTGACAACAGCACCAATATTGAGTTACTCACGGACAGAATGAAAATTCATACTAGACACAGACGCAAGTCATCGGCTATTTTAGCAAGATTCTGTCGAAAGCCGAAAGGAATTATTGTGTGACGAGGAAAGAATTATTGGCGGTCGTAAAGTCCGTTGAGCACTTCTACAAGACTTATACGGACGAAGGGGAAGTTTTTGTTGAGGACAGACCATGTCGCGTTGAGATGGCTCCTGCAATTCCGTAATCCTGAAGGCCAGGTCGCAAGGTGGATTGAACGATTACAAGAGTATGATTTTGACACGGAACATCGAGCCATCGAAATGCCGATGCTCTTTCAAGGAGACCCTGCCCGACGGACTGCCGTCATTGCTCTCGTCTGGAAGAGAAGGTTAGCCAAGTATTAAGAACCACTATCGTCAACGAAAATTGGTTGCAGGAAGAATTACAACGACAGCAGGAGGTTGATCCGGAATTAAAAATGGTACTGGAATGGAAGCGTGTGGGAGAAACGCATGCCTGGGAAGCCGTCAGCCCTTCCAACAGAACCCTAAAAGCATATTGGGCCCAGTGGGAGTCCTTAAAGGTGGAAAGGGTCTTCTGAAGCGAGTGCTGGAGAATGAAGATGGTACCACTATTAGGCCTCAGTTCGTGGTTCCAAGAAGCCGAGTGTCAACGGTATTACGACATCTCCATGACGGTGCCTCAGGAAGACACTTCGGTGTGAAGAAGACTCTGGAGAAAGTTAGGGAGCGTTTTTATTGGGTCAATTGTAAAGAAGACGTAAAGGAGTGGTGCAGTAAATGCGAACTGTGTGCCACTGGTAACGGACCCTCGGGGAAAGGAAGAACACCTATGAGGCAATACTATGTAGTCCAATGTAGTACAATGTAGTCCTCTGGAAAGAATAGCTATAGACATTGCCGGGCCATTTCCCGAGACCGACGATGGAAATAAGTATATTTTAGTGGCAATGGACTATTTTACCAAATGGCCAGAAGCATACACCTTACCAAACCAAGAAGTACCAAGTACTAGTCAAGGAGTTCTTCAGTCGTTTAGGAGTGACATGAAGTTGCACTCGGACCAAGGTCGTAATTTTGAGTCTATACTCTTTGGAGAAGTCTGTCGATTGTTGGGCATTCGGAAGACTCGAACCACACCGTTATACCCGCAGTCTGCTGGAATGGTAGAACGCATGAACCGGACAATGGGCAAATATTTGGCCAAGGTCGTCTCCGATCACCAACGAGACTAGGATCAATATCTGCATCTGTTCCTGATGGCTTATCGTGCATCGGTTCACGAAACAACCGGACAGTCATCAGCGTCTGTGATGTTTGGACGAGAGCTACGGTTACAGTGTGATCTGGAATGTGGATCGCCACCTGCAGAGCAAGAGGTAGCCGGAAATGATTATGTTGTCAACTTAAAGAAGAAGTTGGAAAATATTCAAGACCGAACCCGAAAAAATAGCCGAACTGCTAGTGACTTTTGAATGAAGACTTTTTACGATGTGAGAGCCCAAGAAGGAGGGTTTCAACCTCGAGAGCATGTTTGGTTATACAACCCGCAAAGACGTCGGGGCTACTAACCAAAGTTGCAGTGCGATTGGGAGGGCCCACACCAGATGAAGAAACGAATAAATGATTTGATCTACCGCATCCAGAAATTATCAAGAGGGAAACCAAAGGTGGTACACTCCAATCGTTTGGCGCCCTAAGAGGTTAATAATAACGCAGTCCCGAATCAGGAAAGTGAGGGTAAAGTGGCTGTCCAAACAGTAAGGCCTAAAGATGATTAGCCAGAGTAGGGAAAGAATGAGCCTAGTGGAGCCACATAACCTTGAAATCTCATTTGACTCAGGTATAATGAAAATCCACAAAAATTTATGTTTATGCTAGTTTTCAGATAAGATGAAGATGTTAATAAAATTTTTAGCATTACAGATATAATGGGTATTAGAGTTGAAATACAACCAATTAAAAAATCTAAGCTGGTATCACAATGTAAAAGATGCCAGGCTTATGGACAAACCCAAAGATATTGCGCAAAGGATCCACGATGCGTTAAGTGTACTGGCAAACACTTAACTGCAGAGTGCGGAAAGCCGAAAGACGAGAAACCTAGAAGCGTTCACTGCGGCGAAGAACACCCTGCCAGCTACAGGGGTTGCATAGTAGCAAAAGAAATGCAAAAAATTAAAAACAACACAATGAAAAAACAGAACTTGCCTAAACAGCAGCAACGAG
Source organism: Agrypnus murinus (assembly GCA_929113105.1). NCBI lineage: Eukaryota > Metazoa > Arthropoda > Insecta > Coleoptera > Elateridae > Agrypnus > Agrypnus murinus. The sequence goes on from OV816027.1 coordinate 53,383,458, forward strand.
TAACTCAACGTCAGCCTGAAGCTAAAAATAATATTGTCGACAAATCTAGATCATTCAGCCAAGTGGTATCTAGCAAAAAAGAAAATTTAACAGATAACAATCATGCGTCTACCATTAACAATACTCTTCAGCAAATACTGGAAAAGTTGAACATAATGGAAGAGCGCATCACTAGGTTGGAATATAGCGCCAAAGGAGCCATACCTAAGGCAAAGTAATACGTAAAAACTTAAGGATAATGGAATGGATTGCCAATGGATTGCTGCAGCACCAACAAGAGTTGCAAGCAGTTCTAGACATAGAAAAAATTGATGTGTGCCTCATATCTGAGACTCACGAAAGAGTCATACATCAAATTTAAAGGATTCAAAGCCTATCATACAATCCACCCGGATAATACAGCAAAAGGAGGAAGTGCAATTATCATAAAGGAATCCATTCAACACCACCAAGAACTGGGTTATCAAACAGCGAAAATACAGGCCACATCTGTCAATATTAAAACTAAATTATATGAAATAATGATTACGGCAATATATTGCCCACCGCGACATACTATAAAGAAAGAACAATATGTAGACTTCCTCAGTAGCCAAGGAAATAGATTCATCGTTGGAGGTAACTTTAATGCAAAGTACACACACTGGGGATCTAGACTAACTACAACTAAAGGTAAGGAACTTTTAGCAGCAGCAATAGAGCTTAAATGCGAAGTATTATCATCCGGTAAGCCAACGTACTGGCCTATTGACCCGCATAAAATTCCTAATCTCATAGACTTTTATGTAATCAGAAACTTCTCAACCAATTATATCCATGTTGAAGAAGCATGGGATATGAACTCAGAGCACTCTCCGATACTATGCACACTAACCGACAGTGTACTATGCACAACCCCAGACTCTGGGGTTGTGCCAGCAAAAGCAACATTCAAGCACTACGGAACATCGTTGACGCACCCTGGTACTGCCGAAACAGAGATATTCATCGGGATACTGTTGACCAAACCATCACCAAATTTGCCAGTAGCCACGAGCAAAGGCTACTCAACTACGTGAACGTCGAGGCCATCCAGCTCCTGGACAACACAAATATGTTAAGAAGACTCAAGAGAACGAAGCCTTTTGAGTTAGTGAAAGAGTGATAGGCAAAGCAGAGCATTGTGCGGGTTGTGCTACATGTTAAGTTTAGTGTATTTAAGTTACTAGAACACAAGGCGAACTAGTGAGTAAAACCTTAGTTTAAGAATTTTCAAACGTAATAATTTAAGTTAGAACAAAATTGCTCATTGATCTACAAAAGATCAGATTGTAATAACATTAAAGGACCCGTAATGGTTATAAAAAAATATATATCTTCATTTTGATTTTTGCACGAAAGAAAATTATATAAAAGAAAAAACCGATTTTGAAAAATCGATACTCTAAAGCGAGAAGCTTAAAAAAATACACGACAGTATCATTCATATATTCCTATGGATAATGTTAAACTTGAATGTAAATATTTTGCCAGTGATACACGAACTATGATTGCTGATATTATTAAAAAGTAGTTTTATTAATATAAACGTATTTATTAATTTCACTGTTTATAAATAAAGTATAATTTATGCAAAATTGGAACTTTTGTTACAAATGGAAGTTGAATTTTAAACCCATGACTTCTATGCGCGAGGCTCCTCGCGTATCGCTAATTCGCAGGTAAGTTCCGATTCCCTTTTCGCCTTGCTTTCATCCCTCTCCCCTTCCCGAGACTTCACTGCTTGTTAACCTGGGAGTCTCATCCTTTCATCCCTCACCCCTTTCCGAGACTTCACTGCATGTTAACCTGGGAGTCTCATCCTTCTGCCCCTTTCCGAGGTTTCACTGCGTGTTAACCGGGGTCTCATCCCTTGTCCTTTCCGAGACCTCACTGTGAGTTAACCTGGGGGTCTCTTTTCGCCCTCCCTTTCGTCCAGTTGGTCCGCCATTACCCGACAACCTGCTTTCCGACCTCGTACTTCGATGCCGTGTGCACGCCTGCTTATTACCGTACGGTGTATTGCACCCCGCTTGTTGTGGCTACCGTAGATAACTGTATGATTGTAAAATTCTTGCTAAAGAAGAATTTCCTGAAGTGGCAACTGCCGACTTTTATTTTTCTGAAAGTGATGGAAATACATATATTAGAAGAAAATCAGGCATCAAGGTAACTTTTCTAATTAAGATAGCAGTAACTTAAAAATAACATTTTATTGTAGTTAGCGAGGATGAAATTGCTGGTACTTATAGTGCGGCATCAACTAGTATTTCATCACATAGTTCTACAGATAAGATTGTTTTACGGAATACTTCAAGCTCAGGTAATACTATTTTATTCTTTAGAAACAAAATTCTTAAAATTAACAGTGTCAAGAATAGTTATGGGTACATTTTTAACTGTCATAATAATATTATGAAAGGAGTGGAAAAATATATTTTGGAAAAAGGAGGTACAGATATTTTTAAATTTTACCAATCAGAAAATATGTTAGATGGTATATTAGCAAAAAAAAATGCTGAATATTTGTTGTTCTAGTTTACTAGGTAATAGAAAACTATTAAAGTTCTCGAATATGTCAAAATTCAATTGGCAAAAGAAATTACATTATTTCCCAAAATACGGGATCCTTTTACCAAAGATAGAATAGTTATTTATTTGGCTACCCTTTATATTTAAATTATTTTATTTACAAGAGGCCTTGTATACAAATAAAAAGGAAGGTGAAGACTAGCGTCTTCAAACTGTCGCCAGAAGTAGCAATGACGAAAATGGCCTAAAATTAATAAGAGGAAGGAAAATAAATTAAACTGAGTAAGACCCTCATCAGGTATTGTGAATAAATTACCACAATTTCAACAAACATAAGAGATTAAATTGCCGACAAAACGCTTAGTCTCATGTTGAGTGCAACGGAATGAGGAAATCTATACTTCTTGTCATTTAAGACGTATTCAGAAAAACGAAACTTTAAATTTGATTAATTCTAGTGCCCCGGTTCAGGATTTGAAACTAGAACGTCTATTTATTTATTGTTATTATTGCTACACGTTTGTTGCCTGTGTTTATTATTAATGATTTATATTAAGACATTATTAAGAGATCATTATATTAATCATTTTTCCTTTGAATTAATTAAAAAAGTATTAATAATTATTAAGTATTCTTTAAATTAATATTTCAGTATTGTAAATACGTTTTTGTTAAATAAACCATTTTGAGCTAATATTTGTGCACTAATTGAAAATTTTAAATTATTCAGTTCACGTACAACAAACATGAACCCTACATCTGCCATTGAAGAGTTAAGTATTGATTCTTATAATTTTTTGACGCTCTCCGAATTTGTTTATCAAAGTAATAATAATAATAATAATAATAAAGTGCATAATCTCATCGAGATCTAAAATATCTAATAGAGCGAAAAATAAAGTTGATTCCTTATAAAAAACACAAATAAATAATTTTGAAAAACATTACAATAGCAAATGTCAGAGCTATTTAGTTGCTGCATATTGCAATTGCATTACAAATTTAATATTTTCAAATACTAGTAAAATTATAAAAGATTTGTAACAAATACTTGTGAAGAATTTATTGTATTTTTATTGAAAAGAGAGAAGTCGGTATCAAGCATTCAACATAATTATAATGATAATTTAACACATTTTCGTTTAGCTCGCATACATTTATAATGAGGTCGCACTTCGCTTGGGTAATAAACAAATGTTAACTCCTCCCACGCAAGAATAAAATATACTTTGAAGAAGAATATTTCAGTGATGACAATAAAGTGACTGGCTAAATGAAAAGTAGGAGGTGTCACAATTACAAATTTACTGATAATAATAAGAATACATAATAAGACAGTAAATAAAATAGTACTTAATATATGGAGATTACATAGATATATAATAGAGTACATAATATTAATATAGAACAGAGTAATAATGTAATGATAATATATATAACACTAATACTAATGTGTAATCATAATTAGGTATGAGGTTAGTATTGATAATAACAATAATAGTTATGTTAAAGGTGATCTGCTTTGGACCAGGGGACTTGAAGTTGGGTTAAAAGTTACATTGTCGGGTTCTTTAAGGGGTGACGTTAGTTGATACATTTTGGTGGCGATTAATCTGCGTTTGTAGTATACAAAGAAGATAAGACTTATTGTTATGATAGTCATGATCAGCGTGAGAATAAAAGGGCCATAATGTAATGGTATAGATCTGATGGGACTGATACTTTCGAGTGTAGACATGTCCTTTGTTAATCTCGCTTGATTCTGGATTAATTGATGAACATTTATAGGCGATAGGTCAAGTTTTGTAATTTCGGGTACATGGACTGAATCGGGTTGCAATTTTCCGATGGATGCCATAGCGATTTGTTTCTCTTCTAGGGAAGATGATTGAAATGTAGCCAAAAGTTCGTTTTGATTGATTAGAACGGAGCAGCCACTGGTAAGATGGAGTAATATTGATCCAGTAATGGTCTTTCGTGTTATAGAGTCGATACATCTGCTATCGATGATCGTTTTATTAGGGGAAGCAATGATCCAGGTAGATCGATTTATTTTTATTACGTTTGTCGTATGCAATTCAAATATGACAGGTTGACAGTTTTGAGCTTCATTGAAGGCTAATAATTGTGTTTCGCACAATTTGGAATTTGGGATTGTGAAGTAATTTGTTTGTGAACAGAAATAATGTGAAAGGGTTATTTGCATACACTGATTATCGGTGATGGGAATGCTAAAGTCGGTATTAAACAGTATGGTGTTGTAGATGGGAATGACCATTTGGAATTGGTTGTTGTGAGCAGCAGGAAATGGGATTAGTCTTATGTATTGGTGTTCTGTGGATGGTTTTATTAGAGGAATCTCGTATATAAAAGTGAGTGTGGTGTTCTTTTGATATGCCTTGATCCAAATTAAGGATTCGTAAAGATGTAGATTCTCATGGTTAATGGGATATGGGACATCCAAAGTTTGTTTGGTAGGTAGTCTTTGTAGTGTGTTTGAGATTTGAGATAGTATCGATAACAAATCGTTGTTATCAATTAAAGATAAATGTAGCTGATGGTTTTGGGCAAAGGTTAACGAGGTTTCGAGATCCATACATGTGGTGATAAATAGTTGTAAAGAGTGAATTGATTGATCTAATACAGTAAACGTATTTAGGGTTCCAATGATTTCTCGAATTTTTACAGTGGTATTGAGAATGATTTTATTGAGATTTTGACTTAGAAGATTTTGGTTCTGTGCGAGGGTTTCAATATTGGTTTTGAAGCTGTTGATTGTATCATTTAAAATTTGGGCTTGTTCTTGTAGGATCATTTTTTGAGTATCGGTAGATGTTGTCAATTTTTGGATAAGTTCTTCATAGCGTCGACCGTCGTCAGCGTCAAGGTTACCCGTTAAGAATTTAATAACGTTACCTACACCGTCAAATAGGGACCGTTTTGATCTTTGATGCGTCTGTAAGTCAGGAAATAATTGATTGACTAATTGATCGGCTCTGTCTAAATATTGTCGTATTAGTAGTAATTGATTATCATGGCTAATAGCAATGTCTTTCGTAGTTTTGAAAGATCGATGAGGAAGTAAATATTCTTGATTGTTTAACAAGGAAATAGTGTTAAGTAAATTAATTTTGAGGGTTTGATAATTATTTAATAAAGGAGAATAGTCTAATGTTTTAATTAAGGTCCAAGTGCTTTCTTTAATGAGTGCTTTGCCTTGCACTAAAGGGTATAATCCGGGGTTGTCGATTAGTTGGTGAATCGTTACGTCACAGTGAACGGGGGTCCAGATGAAGAAGAGGATCTTGATTGTCCTGAAAAGATCATCAGGTCATTAGCATGTCTTTTTAGCAATGCCTTTGTAAGTTCATGTCTTATGTCATATGTGTCACGTTCATGGATCTTTTCGATTATGTAGTTTTATGATTATTCGTAGGGATAACAAAGAAATAAATTAGATCTTGTGAGTCTGATCTGTCAGGGTTACATTGTATAGGTGAGCATTAAGTTATGGAGTTGGTCTGTCAGGTATACACTGTATAGGTCAGAATTAAGTTCTGGATGGTTCTGGAGTTTTTGATTATTTCAACGTTTATAGTATCATTATTAATTATCAAGGGGGGTATTGCTGTTTAGCAATGTTAAAATAAAAATTGCTTTATTGGGAAATGATTTCCAGGAAAGTTTTTCCATTGATGGTTCTAATAATTATTTCTGTAGTACTGGGTTTACAATTTCAGCTATGATTCGATTTAATTTCATCTTTAACTGACATTAAAATTTTTTATGAGGTTTATTTTAAAAGCAAACTTGAAGAAGGTATTACTTATGTATTACGTATGTTTATTATATGCATTTAAATATTTTTGGGTTAATATAGTTGTCAGGAATTGACGTTGACTTAGAAATATTTATAAAATTGGGTAAATTAAATTGTTAAAATTACTCGAGAGTTATTTGCTGACGCTTAATTAAATAAATGGTTAATTGTAAAGTTTTATTTATTTTATCAGAGTAAGCATTGAAGAATTTTATCTTCTGAAACAGGTGGTGTCTTAAAATAGATTTGCTAAGTGTAATTGTTGAAGGTCACATTCCGAGATTTAGCGTATATAGTATAATGCACTTTTAAACTTCGTCAAAGGGAATAAGTACTACCAAGAAGGTTAATTTGGAAAATATTTAATTGTTGTTCTAGTAGCAAATTTATAAATAAAGTATTGACAAATGATTAAAAGGTGTTACGTTTTACGCAATCCGCTTATTATAGGAACACAATGTTGAACAACGTCTAGCTTTTATTGGAATAAAGACCTTATACGTATTTGCAAAAGTGTTTATTTATCTAAAAACAAAGATTCTTATTATTAAGGATTGGCAAAAGATGAATAGTGCAGACTCTACCGTAAGCTTATCTTTAAAATGTATTTTAATGTTGCATCTAATTAGCATTTCATTAGATAATAAATAGAGGTCATATTTCGAGATTTTGCTCTATCCGACTCTTATAATATGTACAGTTTGAATTTTGCAAAAGGGGGTTTTGTTAATTGAAATATCTTTAATATATTAATAAATATGAGTATATGAAAGTATTTTCTTTTTTAAATCGTATTCAAGGTTCTTTGCCTGCCAGTCATTTTGATCTACTTGAAATTTAGTTTGTCAGATGATTATTTCATTTTGGGTTTTAAATATGTAAATCGTCTATTATTTATCCTAAGAGGGATTATCTGTTTATTCTTATCTTGAAATTTTAGGTGTCCCATTAGTTGTTGGTTATTTCTTTTCAACCAAGTTTTGTTACGACTTGATTTTCTTAAAATCTTTTTCTTAGTTTTATGCAAAACAGTTTTACATTTTCTAACATGTCTTTTCCGTTTCGGTTTACGGAAACCGTTTTTGAGTGTTTTATTTATACCGATAAATTGTTTGATTTTAATTCGTTTTGCTCTTGGGTTAGATTTTGCTTCATAAGATTTGCGTTTTTTGGTCCTTGTAGGACGTTATGTAATTTTTGGGTTTTAGTGCTATTAAGATTATTGGTTTTGGAACAATGATTTCTGTATCGTTTAAATTGGATTGATCCTTTTGATTTGATTCTTGAGTTACCGTCGGGACAATGTTTTCTCTATTTGGTTGAGTTAGAAAATTTTGGAAAATATTTTCAAAGTCGTTATAATAAACATTGTTTGAAGTTGATTTTTCTTGAACATTTTTATGTTGTTCCGACAGATTTGGTAAAGGAAAATTATTTTTATGATTAAAACTAATATATGTTGGGTCAAATTTCGGAGTAAAGTTTTTTGAAGTATTTAAAATTTTGGATTTCTTTTAAGCGGGATTTTCGAAATAGGATGGTTGTATTAATATAGTTTCTTTAAGAGATGGTTCGTTGAAAAAGAATGCTACTACGGTTATTCCGTTTCGTTGGATATAATTTCCACGAAAATTGATGCTTGCTCCTAATTTCTTCAAGAGGTCGTTTCCAAGAATGCCAATATAATTGTAATAAAAATTAAGAAGGTATACTAAATGTTTTCCTTCTATTTTATCGAGCAAAAGGGAAATAGGAACTGTAGCTACTTGATTGTGATACGTTGTACCGTGAGAGGTTGTAATTTCAAAAGGATATTCAAAAATGGATTCGGGGTAATGGTTATAAACAAATTCGGATGAAAGGATAGTTTTGCTACTCCCTGTGTCTACTAGGAATTTTTCATTTGTTTGGGGTATAATTATAAAGGGGGTAGACGATTTAGGGTTAAATGTAAAAGATTTTAATTGTTCTCCGAGGCTTCTTCGCGAAAATTTTTGTTAATTTCTTCTCCGTGGGTCTCACCGTAGTGGTCGTATTCAAAGTCAGTGTTAATTTGATTAACTGGTGGGATTTCTTCTTGAAATTCTGTTGAATATAATTCTTCAGAAAGGAAATTTCGTGGTTGGGGACTTGGTCGAATAAAATTAGGTTGATTTATATTTCGATTGAAATTTGGATTAGGGGGTCTCATGGATGTATTAGGATGTATCGGTCTTGGTTTAATGGTACTAGCTTGCATTGATTCTGGCCGATCTTGTGGTTGAAAATCTCTTTTGGGTGCAAAAACGTTAGGTCGGGAATTATTTCCAAACTGCTGAGTTACTGGATTAAATTTAAATTGATTTGTATTATTAACATTTGGTTTGCATTGATGAGTGGGATTAAAATTAGTCTTAAATTGAGGCAATACGTTCTGGTATTGTTGTGGTTTAAACTGAGGGGGTTGAGAAGTTGGCTGTGGTTTATTGCAATTTCTCAGGGGAACTGGTTGTGGTAAAAACTTAGGTTGTGAGTTATTTTGTTGTGTATTTTGAAAATATCGTATGTCCAGTTTTTCTTTTATATAAGTAAAGGTTACTTCGAGCGATGTTGGTGCTCTACTACGAAGGAAGCTTCCAAAATGTTCGGAAAGTCCTCCTAAATAGGTTTTAAGAGCTAAATCTTTAGCATCTCGCGCTTGGTACTCTTTTATTTCTGGTATTTCCGAGCCTAGTGCAATTTTAGTATTTAGTATGGCTAATAAGGATCTAATTCGATTATAGAATTCTACGGGAGATTCTCGTGATAATTGTGTCATACGAGACAGATCGATCCGGTTGTTCAGTTCCGATCGTTGGTCTCCAAAATTACTAAGAAGGAGGAAAAATTACTTCAAATACTTGTCCAGTTACGACCTCTAAGGCTGGGCCTTTTAAGCGGTTGCGTGCTGAGGAAAGTAAAAGTCTGTTGATATAAGCCGCTGGGTCGTGTGGTTGCCAAAATTGGCAGAAAATGTCCTCTACAGCTCGAATATATTCAGATAATTCGACGGGGTTTCCGTCATAGGTTGGAATTTCATTTAAAAGGCTTGTATGAAAGCCAGGTGGGTAGCCTACACATTGTTGGACAATAGGTGCTGGTGTTACTTGGGGTTGTACTTGAGGTTGATTACCTTGTGCCATTGTAGCATGGCTTTGCTTGCTGATCGATAATTTAGATGGACGTAAACTTATTGGTCGTGGTGCAGATCTTACAAAAGTTTTGTTAATCGGTAAGTCAGTTTCACTATCTGATGATGTATCAGTATTAATCATGAAAATGAATTCGTGATGTCAAAGTAGTGAAATATTAAACGATTAGTAAATCGTTTGCACTTTAAAAATAAATACTTAAAAATTCTATGAATTTGTTAACAAAGTTTGAAATATTCTAAACTTAATAAAAATGATTTTTACGTTAGTAAGGGTTCAATTCAAGGTAATTCAAGGTGCCTACCCATTGCTTGCAAGTGGGCTGGAAATTAAGTATCACTAGTTGATACACCAATCCGTCTAGCTTACTACAAGCAAACGTGAACTTAAATCTAAAGGGTTTAGTATGTATTAAACTTAAAATTAATAAATTGTTAATCTTGTTTGATTTTTGAATATAATTTGTAAATTTGTTTGATATTTGTTTGCGCAATGCGCCTTTAACAATAATAATAATTGATAGTTAGTTTCTTACTCTATCTTCATTGTTGGCTTAAATTTTGCCGTTAAATGACTCCAATAGTCAGGCTTCTGCAGCAGCGATGCGTTCTTCGGGCGATGCTTGTCCCTTGGAAACGGCTACTTACAGGTGATGCTCTGGAAACAGCTATGGTCTCAGGCGATGTTTGTCCTTTGAATCGATAGTTCCCAGATGCAGACTCGATAGGCAAATAAAGACTTAAAAGCCAAGGAACTCGACGGTGCTTTTAATTTTTGAAAAACGGTGTCCTGAGCCCTTTTGCCTATCCTACCGACTGCGCCAATTAACGTTTATTGACGAAGAAAGGCGTTTTTAAAAATGGTACTTTATTTTAAAAACGCAAAAGACGGAGCCCAAGTTACAAAATGAACACAGTTTACAGTTAAGTACAATAAGATATTTATTCGTCGTGGATTTACACAGTATGCACTTGCATAATCACTTAAATACTATTATACAATTTTAACTTAAAGCTGGTAATTATGATGTTCAGAAAGACCGAGGTAAACAGTAACCATGGGTACCAGTTTCTACTGCTTTCTGGGTGAGTATTGCTTGAAAGGAGGTAAACATTTACCCTGGTAACCAGTTTCTACCTTTCGAGCTTCGTCGTAACTCAGACTGAACTGTCCCATAAAGTGCTGGTCTTTATATACTCCTTCTGTGGGCGTGAAATCGTGGCCGTGTGCCTACGTGACTTCCTTATAGAGTTCTAAGTACTGCAGCTGCTGTGGCCTACGTGACTTACTTATAGAGTTCTGCGTACTGCGGCTGCTGTGGTCTACGTAACTTCCTTATAGAGTTCTGCGTACTGCAGATGCTTGCCATGCACACACGTGGTCGTGGGTTTGATACCGCACCTGCAATCGTGGGCGCCCCGCTCGAGGCGTTTAGCTCGCATACATTTATAATGAGGTCGCACTTCGCTTGGGTAATGAACAAATTTATTTATTTATTTATTCCAAACAGGCATAAAGCCTAATTACATGGAATTACATAAATTATAATTATAATATGAAATTTAATAAACTTAAAACTAATTATCAGAAATTGAAGCATCGTAGGAATCGCATGAAGTAATATACAATAAATTTAAATTTTAAATAATATAAGATGTGCATAAATTACATTGAGTTTGAACATATTGCTTTGTTAATTACTATAATTTTAGGTTACTTTATACCTATATAATATAATATTACCAAAATATTTGAGGATGTTAATGATTTTGAAAGTATTCATATACTATAAGCTTTTTATAATTACTAAATTTTATTAAAAAAATATCAAAATTTAACAGAGACAGAATGTAATTGATTAATTTGAGCATAGTGATCATCGGCGAATGAAGTGTTCGAACAGCAGGCGGCACCTTAAATAATACAGGATTTCTAAGCAACCGTCCCTGCACTTTAAATCTAAAAAGACAAAGGATGTCTGGGCAATCTGTCAAACCATTTAATATTTTAAATCCAAACATTAAGAGGGCGCATTGCCTTCGGTTAGATAAAGTCATAGTTTTATAAGAGTTCCTGAGATGATTAGATCTTACTATGTTATAATCAGGATAGGTTCCAAATTGCTTAAAGTAGAGATACCTTAAGAATCTATTTTGTATTTTTTCAATAAGCTTAATGTTTTTAATAGTATGCGGATTCCAAATAATAGAACAATACTCGAGCTTTGAACGAACTAATGCAAAATACAAGGCTTTAATAGTTGTAATATGCTTAAAATTAAATGAATTTCGTATGACATAACCCAGTGCCATTCTAGCAGCGTTGGTAATTTTCTGTATATGATCATTAAAAGTTAATTTTCTGTCTAAGGTAACACCGAGGTCATCAATTGTACTTAATCTTTTTAACTTTACATTGTTCATGAAATAGTCACTTTTGACTGGATTTACGCTATTTGTAAACGTGATTGTAGAGCATTTACTTGTATTAAAATATAATTTGTTCATTAAACTCCACTCATACATATTATTAACATCATTTTGTAATGCGATAGCATCTTCAGGTGTATTCACTGCAGTGTAAATCTTTATGTCATCAGCAAATAATAAATACATGCGCAATATCATTAATAAATATTAAGAAAAACAGGGGCCCAAGGTTGGAACCTTGTGGGACACCTGAGTTGGAATTAAATTGTTTTGATACACTATTGTTAATTTTAACATAAAAAGATCGATTTTTTAGATAAGATGATAATAACAGTAGAGTGGGGTTAAGAATCCCATAGTTTGACAGTTTGCCCAGTAGTATATCGTGATCAACACTGTCAAATGCCTTTGCAAAATCTGTGTAAATTGCATCTACTTGCGTACCTTCCTCAAAAGCATTATATATTTCATTAGAGAATACTAACAGATTAGTAGCAGTTGATCTGCTAGGCATAAAACCGTGTTGCTTATCAGTTATGTACTTGCCTATATAGTTAAATAATTTCGTAAATAGGATTTGCTCAAATACTTTAGCTGGAGCCGATAAAATAGATATGGGCCTGTAATTTTCAACCCGAAGCTGATCTCCCTTTTTATGCACTGGACACACATACGTTTCTTTCCATATGTCAGGAAACGTATTACTTGTTATGGCTAACTTATAGATATGTAATAAAGGGACTTCTAGTAAGGGAGCGCATGCTTTTATAACATACGGTGGTATTTTATCTGGACCAGTTGCACGTTTAGGTTTTAATTTATTAATGGCATTGACATAGTCATCATGGGAAATTTCATCTATTTTAAAACAATCATTAGTTAAGGATTTTGTATTGTATTCATTAATATTATAGCTGGCAGGTTGGTCAGCATATATAGATTGAAAATATTTAGCAAATGTATTTGCAACCTCAGCCTGTTCAATAATTTTATTATTGTAAGTATAACTTACTGATTGACCTGATTTCTTATTTGATTTGATAAAATTCCAAAATCCATTTATGTCAGTAGTTATATTTTCTTCCACACCAGCAATGTAATCCTCATACGCTTTTTTGTTTAGGACTTTTAGTTTTTTCCTTTCTTCTTTATAATTATTGACTAGTTTATTTTTCCTATAATAATTTTTCAGTTTTAATGAATCAATTACACTTTTATTAAACCACGCAGGGTATTTAGACGTCTTACAGTGGTATCGTGGTACAAGTTTGTTAAGAACTTTATTTAGCTTTTCATAAAAAATTTCAGTAGAGTTATTAAGATTACTGGTGTGTAGAACTGTATCCCAATTTATATTTAGTATTTCATTGTAGAGACTTAGAAAGTTACATTTTTTAAAGTTAAATTGATTGTTCAACTGAAGATTTTTATGAATAAATGATGATGTACAATTTTGTTTTGTTTGAAGTGAACACACTAGCGCAGGATGGTAATGATCTTCTTGTAAGAGTGGTGGTTCACATTTCTTCAAGGTGCATGTGATATCATCATCTATTGTACAAATAACTAAGTCTAACTTATTTCCAAAGACATTATTTACATTATTAATTGAAACTAGATTAGAATCATTGATGAAATCTAAAACTGTGTTTGCTTTTATCCCTTGCATTATAGGAATATTAAAATCTCCAAATAAATAATGTTTTTCATTAGCATTTACATTTTGTGAGATAAAGTTTAATACTAGACCGAGATGAAGTTACAACAGCTACCTTTATAATTTATTTTCACTATTAACAATTCGTCATGACCTGTGCTGATACATGACTTAGTCACCCTGTACTTATTATCCACTGCTGTCAAAACACCCCCACCTCTGGTTTTATTAGTCACATCTTGATCTCTATCGCAACGGAATAACTGGTACTTATTTAAATCAATTACCTCTGCATCATATATAGCATCATTTAGACTTGTTTCAGTTAATGTTATTATACTATAATCACTTACGCTTGATTGAGTGTATATGTCCTTCAATTTTGTACGTAATCCTCTAACATTTTGGTAATATATCGAAAAGTCATTTGGCATTCAATACTAATCTCGAATAAAATCTAAAAATATGATAAAAGAATTAATTATATAACTAGAAAAAATTCAAATTTATTATATTAACAAAAACAAAAAGAAAAATATGTGCAATACTCAAACGATTCAAAACGTAATCTTATGTTTAGAAGAATACATATATGGAGCAGTAGGATACTGTGAACAGAGTTCTTAATATCTCTATTCAAAACGACCGACTTCCATAACAAGTAAAATGAACAGACATGTTTATTTAATACAGGTTAAATCAATAACATTAGTACAATATTGTAATAAATTCATAGACATAAATAGAACAGTAAAATTTTCAGAAAGAAAAACAAAGGGCATACACGAAGCAGCGAAAAATAATTAACGTCCGTCAGAAATTAACAGAGACTGTTTACAAAAATACATATAATCTAATAATATTTAAGTAAACAAGCCTAATAATGAAACTCCAAATAAATCAAAACAAAGATAAACTGTTGCTGTAGTTGAATGTTCTGATATATATTAAAATATATAAAAATTACTATGCAACAAATAACTCTTTTATCCTAATCTAAAATTAAAGAAAAGTATATATTCCAGGACCTTTATATATGTAAAAAAAATATTTCTGCCAAAAAGTGTCAAACGTATACCAATCGCAAACATCGAGATAAATTGGATATACGTCTGTACAAACATATTAGGAGTAATAAGTAGAAGAAAAAAAATAGTTATATGTATGTATTATAATCAATTAACCATTAACGAGAAAATATTACATAAACGCAAAGAAAAACAAAACAAAAACAAATGAAAAGTGTAACTAGAAATGAACTATCATTCTTACAAAAATATTAAGTTTCATTTTTGATTAGATTTTGTAGATCGAGTATTATATGCATTCTGGTTAGTTTTTACAAACTCCTTCTGGTCATTCGAAGCTTCGCACAGAGATTCAACCTGCCTGGGATTGGAAATAATCATCCTCTTTTTGTTAGCTAGAGCGACATGAATTTTCCCGTCATGAGTCCATACATCCTTATCACCGAATTGTTCGCATGCCTTTTTGTAAATACTCAAGCGTTTTCTTGTCAAGGATTCCGTTAAATATTGACGAGTTCCCTTCAGTTGCTTTTTGTTGAACCAAATTTGTTGTCGTATCATGTACCTTCTAAATTTTATTATTACTGGTCTAATCTTATCACCATCATTCTTAATAGAGCCAAGTCTGTGTAAATTATCTACCATTTCTTCAGTGAATACAAAATTCGGAATCTTTAAATCCTTATTAAAAAAAACGACAACTTTTTTGATCAGTATTTCATCTTTTTCTTCCGGAAGTCCATGGAGTAATAGACAATTTTTCCTGCTGTAGTTTTCTAAGTTTTCTAATTGATCCACTTTATTCAATGCAGTTGCTGTACCGTCTAAGCAACTGAGCACTTCGTTTTTAAATTGATCAAATAGACCACACAGTGCGTTAATATCGTTAACATTAGCTAACGTATTTTTCATTTTTAAATCTTGGAGTTTATTATTGAAATCAGCCATCAGAGATCCAATACTCTGACTTACTGCCTCAAAAGCCACCCTGTTATTACCTTGTTGGTTCATGGCCTATATTAATAATACTACAGAAGTTCACTTATTGTTATTGTAATCTTGTACACCAGCAGGAAATCAGGTGTATGTTTACACACACAAATGAATTGTTTAGTATAACAGATTTTCACACAAAATTAAATTTACCAGTCTATATTTAGAAAATGATAATGAGACTATCACATTTAGGTGGGGCAATTCTAGCCTCATAAGTATTATTAATAAATTTATTAATTATAGATAAACAGCCTTTAAAAAGATAGATATTACAAGTTATAGATATTATTAAGTCCACTTACTGTAATCTCGCAGTCCAACAAGTATTAACCAGATGTCTGTTTACACGCACAAACACTTTAAAATAGCGGTTTTAATATAAATTTAATAGTTTTTAACCAGAAACTGATATCAAAAATATAACCATTAGATAGAGTATACTTAACTACCCTTTCTCATAGTGAATTCATTATTTTTTTGGATAAATAAACCTTTGAAAAATAGATTTGTATCGCGTCTCCATATCTCATCTCCAATCTAGACACTAACAATTGATAATCATTTTCCTGTCCTGCTGGGATTGTTTGCAGGACGTTCAACGCGTCTCCACGCAAAGCCACAGTTAAAGAAACGGCCTTTTCCTTGCCTGTCCATCCGTTGGCCCCCAGCGGCCGCCTCAAATTGTTTGTAGTAGGTGGACCAAGGTATCTTTCCATCGAACGTGGGTGGTTTTACTTTTATCCCTACGGCAGGACCCTTTTCTTCTTTAATTTGCTTCTTTACTTCATTAAACTCAAAAGTTAAGGGAAACCGTAGTTGCCTCATTCTATCTTCCAACATATCGGTTATGTCGTCTTTCTTAGCTGTTGATGGTAATTGCATTTGGGCTATTTTCTCTTCTACCATCTTTATTACCCTATCTTGTTCCGCCAATCTACCTTCCAATAGTCCTAACGCGCTGGCATTCTCCAAAAATTCTTCGAAAACTTTATCTTCCAACGCTTTGGCATTTTCCAACAATTCTCCTTTAAGCCTTCGGCCTTTTCTAATAATTCTGCAAACCTTCTAGAATTCTCTTCGGACTTTTCCAGTAATTCCTCTTTAAGCATTCTAACATTTTCTTCGGACTTTCTAGAATTCCCTTCCATTTTACTTAATAACAAATTAGTATCAATTGCGGGTCCAGGTATTTCGAAGGGGAAACTTTCATGGTCTTCTTGCTGTTCCAAAAGCCATGCTCTTAGCCGATCTATTAACACGTTTTTAAGGCCCGTTGTGTCTAAATCTCGTTCTTCAAGTTCGTGTTTTAAGTGTATTACTTTGAGATCTTTTAACAATTTCATCACCATTTTAAATGTTTGTTGAAATTATTTTTGACACTAAAAATTTATTCTCACAGCACTTTATTTAATTATTACGCGATTTTATTTATTTTAAAACTCCACACCTGTCAACACTGTAACGTTCTTTTTAAAATAATAACAAAAGTGCTGTTTAAATTGTCTATTCACCAAGAAATATTTATTTACAAACACTAATGAATACACTATAAATTAACGCTATGATTATAAACCATTAAAACTATTATTTACAGACTATGAATTTCTAATACAACATTTATCTTTACTATTTATTTCGTGATACACAGTTAATGACTCGCTGTTGACTGCCCCTTTTTATCCGCGAAGTCGATTTTATACCCTCCTACAATCGTACTAGAAGCCGCTAGAAACTACTATATATTTCTAGAATAACCGGGTCTCTTTCACAGGCTTCGTGCGATGAGTAATCCTCTCGATTGCTGTAGAATATTCCATTTGTTGTTCGAGAAGAGGTTCTTTCTTTTTCTCTCTTGTTACAATATCAACTAAATGAAAAAATAATTTGAAAAGTGCAACACTTCAAGTAGATAGGTGCAGTGATAAAACTTGAAGTAGGTAGGTGCAATGGTATATATAATTACTGTTATTACTATGGAGACGGCGTAAACAAGGGTAGCTATTTTTCTAGCGGGCTCTAAAAAGCTTTAGAGCCCTAGAACACTAATTTAGCAACTTACGCTCTAAAAACAGGTCGCTAAATAGGTCATAACGCCAGACCGGACAATAGTTATTTATGAATTAAGGGCATAAAAGCAAGTTATGCCCGCTATACATACACTATTTTATGTACAGATTAAGTTTTTATCTCAAATCTATTATTGTGTAAAAAATATTATTAAATGAGTACGTAGGTACATCAAGCCGCTATGCGTATACTTATGTGCTTATACGAAGTACGTTACTATAGTTACTATTCCAAAATATTTAATTTCAGCTTATTTTCATTGGTGATAAGTTTACAAATTATATTAAGAGCCAATCAAGTTTTACAAAAAAACTTCTTACATTTAATTGACGTTTCGTTATTGCCCGTCTGATCAAGAGGCCCTTGGGCCATAAAGAGACGGTTATGTTTAGATGAGTCTAGCAATAATAGTCTAATTATAACGTATCTGTGCATAAAATAATTAAATTTTGGATCAGTTATCTTAAACTATTATTAATGGGTGCTGTACATGGGAATAATTACAGTGGCGGACCTTCATAATTTAGGCCCCCCGCAAAATTCAATTTGGGCCCCTTTATCAATTTCAGTTGAATTGAGATGAATGAATGAATTGGCGATTAATTGAAGATTGTTATATTGTTATTTATTTATTTTTTTAAAAAAATTAACATTTAATAAGCATGTATTAAAACAAAAATCAAATCAAACAGAAAGCAAAATTCGAAAATAAACAACAGGTAATACTAATAAAAAATTACATTTATTACATACTTAGCAGAAAACGAAACGCAATAAACTGTAGATAACAATACATAAAAATACAATTTTCTAAAACTAAACAAATGTTTTACGTCGTGCTTTGGCATTGGCGAAATTTTTTATGATTTCTTTTAATTCTAATTTTGAGGCCTCTTCAGCTTCTATAGACAAAATAGCAAGTCCGCTTAATCGTTGTTCAGCCATTGTTGATCGCATATAGTTTTTAATTATTTTTAGTGTAGAAAACCATCGTTCCGAGGTTGCTGTAGAGCAACTATGGTAGTTTCTCTCTGGCACTTTTTAGTTCTTTAAGTCTACGCTTTTTTACTGCGCCGCTTGTAGAGCTTAATTTTTCGTCTTCCATAATTTACACGCTAAATCACTCTTTACTCTCTGACTATCACTAACCAAATAATGTTTTTTTTAAAGAAGAAGAAATTGTATATTTAAGAACCTTTTTTTCAAGGTATAAATTTAAAAGGTTTCTAAACTAAATTTCTTGGAAATAAATATATAATAGCCATAAAGCATAGTGAGAAACTCATCAATGACCAGATGTATTTCCTTCAGATATTTTACAAATATTAACAACTGGAAATTACCGTTAATCCCTGTTAGTACTGTACTTCTCACGTAAATATTTAGTTGTAATATAATGGTTCGGCACCTGTATCACTGTATATTCAAGTAATTATTTGTAAAACCTTCTTCTGACGATGGTGTAAAAGCCGAAATCGCCGAAAAGATAATAAACTTTCTTTGTAAAATTCAGCCAAGTGTTTATGTATTATTTACGTTACTAAACATTGTATTTATTTAGTAATCAAGTCAAGTAATACATGTAGCAGTAACTTTCCGTCTTTCAAAATTTGAATCGACTTCTGTATTAGTTAATAGTAGTAGAAAGCATAGGCGCCCGCAGAAATTTGTCCAGGGGAGGCAAGCAACGAATGGCATACTAGGGGGGCAAGCCTAGAATAAACGACATGCTAGGGGGGGCAAGCCCAGAAAAAAACGGCTTATTATAAAAAATTTTGAATAAAATTCAAATTGTTCAACTTCCAGGGGGGGACAAGTGCAAGGGCTTGCCCCCCTTCCGGGCGCCTATGGTAAGCAAGGTCATAATAGTATATAAGTTACTACCTAAAACGACAGGCATAAAACTGATAATCCGACACTTTAAACTTTAAAAGGATAAAGGGTATGCCGCCTACCGCTCATACCGTATCGATATCCGAAGGCCCGGCGGCGTCATGTAACCCGACAATTTATAAAAATAAATTCCTAAAAAGTTTTCAGCTTTAATTGTGGAAAATAAAACTTTCTTCAAGTAAAATGGATGGAGTGCACTCTGTCAGAGGCTCCAGGCCCCCTAGTGGCCTGGGCCCCCCGCACTGCTCCCTTTTGCTGTATAGTAGTTCCGCCACTGAATAATTAGTAGATATTATATATGATGTTGTATAATAAGTATTATTTGTTAGAATAGTCTAAATAAATTATATAATTTTTGTAAGTTGATTATATAAAGTACTTGTTAGGTACTTATGATATTATTATTATTATTCATTATTATTAGTTATACATTACCTAAACAATGTTAAGTCACCTGTACTTACATAATTCTATAAAAGGTAAGCATATTCATTAAGAATAGTTAGTCAGTGTTAATTGCGAGCTCTTTGAAGTTGAATGCAAGTTACAATATATGCGCTTATTCTCAACCCTAATAATATTTTATTTGTTAACAATATCAACGTTAACATATTATTATAAAAGATAATTATTTTTATCGGAGAAATTGCGTAGTTGGATCGCGTGTGCGCGATACTGGCCGCCATTTTGAATGTTTTCGGCGTTTTTAGATCTTTATTTAAAATAACATGGGATTGTGTCGCAGAACTGTCCCAGTCTATCTACTAAACTTGTTTAAAGAAGATCGAAACGCACTTCTTGCACCATGAGGTTCCTTTTTCTGCAGATGTATTTGGCGCTAAAACATTACGGAATTATATAGGTACGTTTAATTATAATGATATTTACATACAGGGATTATGTCTAATTTTGGATGGATCTACAATCGTTGCAAGATGTCAACGACGTAATGTTTATTTTCTTTTAACAAAAAATTAAAAATTTTGCCAACTTGGCGTGATTTCTTACAAATCTTATTGTGACAACTGATTCTCCGCAGTTTTTACATGGGATTTCGTATATCCCTTGGCTTTCTAGTAGTATTTTTGTTTTTGCGGATGGTAGCATCTTTCCAATCTTTTTGTCAGTGTTGAAGATGGTGTCGATGTTGTGTTTTCTCAGCACTCTACTTATTTTGTCCGTGGTCCCTTTGATGTACGGTAAGTGCTCTTTGGATACGGATGTTTCTTCTTCCTTTGGGTCCCTTGGCGTTAACGCTTTCTTGATATTTTTCGACGAGAATCCATTTTGTTTTAATGCCAACTTCACCTGTTCTAGTTCTTGATGTTTATTATCGTCATCAGTCAATCGTTGCGATCTGGTTATTAATGTTTTGACTACTGACTGTAGTTGCGCTGGGTGGTGATGTGACTGCGCGTTCAGGTAGCGATTTGTGTGGGTTGATTTTCGGTATACTGTGTATCCCAGGCTGCCGTCTTCCTTTTTGATTATAGATACATCTAGGAAAGGTAGTTGATTGTCCTTTTCCACCTCCATTGTGAATTTGATCTTCTGGTGAATGTTGTTTAGATGCTGTAAGAACGTCTGGAGTTTCTCTTCTCCATGGGTCCATATAATAAAAGTATCGTCTACGTATCTTAGCCATAGTTTAGGTTTGTCACTTGCCGTTTCTATTGCTCGGACTTCTAATTCTTCCATGAATAGGTTGGCTATTACCGGCGATAAAGGTGATCCCATAGGTGCTCCTTCCACTTGTTTGTACCGTTGATCTTTGTAGTTGAAGTAGGTGTTGTATAGGCAGTGTCTTGTTAACTCGATGATTTCATTTGGGACTTGGTATTTCCGTTGTATCATATCTACTGTTTCATTTACTGGAACATTCGTGAATAATGAGTTTACATCAAAGCTTACTAGCAGATCTTCTGGTGCCACTGTTATGTCTTTTATACGCTCGATGAAGTGGCTTGCGTTCTTTACGTAAGATTCGGCTTCTTCGGCATAAGGTTGCAGTTGCTTGGCCAGGAATTTCGCTTATACATTTCTCTTACTAAAACTGTACATTGTCAATTCCATCCATAGTACTAACAATGTTGATTCCAAATATATATATTTTACACTAGTCCAGTCAAACTGTACGAAAAATGGGTTTAACTTGGAAAATGGAAGTACATAAGATATTTTTCTTCCAGCATGCAGGGGGGGGGGTTTAGAAAAGCTTAACTTGAAGTTTTCGACCTCAAATTCATATGAGCTTTTTCCGTCATTTTGAGGAAAAGAAAAGAAGGGTGAAGTGTTATTTTGAAATTATCTCTGTAACAGTAGGTCCGACAAAAAATTTGTAGAAAGCATTTTTGTCGGAAATACGATTGTCTACAACTTTTTCATTTTTTATATTACGCGAAAAAGTTTCAAATAAAAGGTGTAGACAATCTTTTTGTCGACAAAAATGCTTTATACAAACTTTTTGTCGGGCCTACTGTTACAGAGATAATTTTAAAATAACACTTCATCCTTCTTTCCAAAATGGCGGAAAAAGCTCATATGAATTTGAGGTCGAAAACTTCAAGTTAAGCTTTTCTAGACCCCCCTGCATGCTGGAAGAAAAAAATCTTATGTACTTCCATTTTCCATTTCAAATGTTTAGTTTGACTGGACTACACATTGTACGCATACTATTACGTCCTGCAGCGTTGCCGCGGTTTGAAGCGTCTATTACAGGTTCGAATGGATCGAAGTGGGTTAGTCTATTGCTGACGTGAGGTGATATTGGTAAATGTAAATGGATTTATTAGTGTATAATGATACATACGATTACTAGTTCATATTTACACTTACATTTATTTGTATTATACTGTAACAAGAAGAACCTATGCAGAGGGGTTACTATTATTACATATGCAAAGGTTGGGCTACGCCACCATTAACTCTTATCTCAGGGTTCGTTTATTTTGCAGTAAACACTGGTATTTCTTTTTTATTAAATTTAATAACACACATAGGGCCTACGTAATGATAATTATCGCCCCCTCCCTCCCGCACAAGCTTATAGCTTCTGGGGCCTGCTTTGCAGGTGACGGGTTGTAGCAATCTACAGAGTACAACGTAAGGATTGTATCGAAAAGAATGTTGACACCTTCAGACTCATATACCTTTTATAATTATCTAATACTTTTAACAATTTTATAATAAAACAACGCTTTAATGTCTAGAAAATTTAATAATTTACAGTCTCTCAGTTTATTTCATTAACACAAGATATATATTGTGTTGTTGATTAAAATAAGGTAGCTCGGCTGACCGACCGTAGGGACGCTTCTGCAAAGAAGTCAACCATTATTGTTTCACCTTAACTAAACGAACTGTTTGCAGTTCGTTCAGTTAAGATTTGTCTTTATGTGGGTATTAAATTGTCATACATAAAATATGAAGGAATCGAATACTTCTAATTCGTATAAATAATTACTGTCATAGACTCTCAACACATATTGCGACCATACGAACTTAACACTTTTATGGTTTTATTAGAGTTTTCCTTGTGCATATACAGTGTGTAAATAAAGTAAGGAATAAAATTTATATTTTTTGTATTACCACTGTTTGGAATAAAAGCTCGGACACATCAATTTTATTTGTTTCTTGTGGATGTTATGTTCGTCAATTTTAATTTTTTAGTTTACTTTTACTTTTTTTAAATGGAACCCCTTATTTCTTTGTCGTCGTTTAACTACATAGTTGCCACCATTGCTGAGGTATTTCTCGTCTCGTGGCATCAGCTTTTGTATGCCCTTTTCAAATAAGTCGGCCGCCTGTGAAGATAGCCTCGTTTGCACTGCTTGTATGACGCTAGCATCATCGTCGAAACAGATGAAAATCGCTGGGTGACAAATCCGGACTGTAGAGAGGGTGGGTCATTTGTTTCCAGCGAAATGACGAGATTAGAGAGTTTGCGCTGCAGAATGACGGCGAGCATTGTCATGGAGTAACACTATACCGCGAGTAAGCATACCATGCCTTTTGTTTTGGATTGCACGTCGCAACTTCTTGAGGGTCTCACAATAGGATGCCGCGACTTTTTTGGGCCTTGAGGTAAAATTCAACCAGCAAAACACCATACACATGATCTTGCCGGTTGAAATTGTTTGTTTGAATTTCTTTTCGGCGATGAAGTGTCTCCACTCTATGGACTGCTGTTTAGATTCTGAAGTCACATGGGATACCCACGTTTCATCACCTGTGACGATACGACTTAACAACTGGTCACTTTCCTCAGTGTAGCGAGTCAGAAAGGTTAACGCAGCCTCAGCACGCTTATTCGTGTATTCCTCGGGTAGCATTTGCGGCACCCAGCGTGCGCACAACTTTCGAAACATCAAACCTTATGTCACAATTAATATTGTACAGAACAGAGCTTGAAATTTGAGGAAAACAAACTGAGCGCTGAAATTGTGAACAGTCTATTCTCATGAATCTTTGCGTCGACTATGCGCAACAAATCGTCAGTAATCACACACGCTAGACCACTCCTTGCTTCATCATGCACGTTGTCACGATCATTGCTGAGCTTCCTCACCCATTTTCTAACAATTCCATTAGTCATAGCTTTCTCACTATAGAAATCACAAACCTGTCGATGAATGTCAGCCGTATTCACGTTTCTAGCATTCAAAAAAACAGTCCGTATTTCACAGTCGGCGGGCCGCTCTATCGTCTTAAACATTTTAAACGCATAGGACAACACGTTAACACACCCTGAACCTGTGAAAATGTCTTCTCTAGATTGCTAATGAATGACAGCAGCCAGCTGACATACGTGGAATAACGATAGCAGCGCTGAAGCGGAAGTACTCCAAAACGGTACTTACTTTAAAATACGCCTCGTAGCTATCACATTAAAACTTGTAAAAAATCAACCCAAGTTGACAAAATAGTTAGTTTTTGTTAAAAGAAAATATAAATACATATATATTATTGACAACTTGAAACGATTATAGATCCATTAATGTAATAACAAATGATGCATCATTAAAATTAAACATATAATTCCGTGATGTTTTAGCGCCAAATACATCTGCAGAAAAAAGAAACCTCATGGTTCAAAAAGTGCGGTTAGATCTTCTTTAAACTAGTTTTGTTTTTTGAACAAGTTTGTACCTTTCGATATTTGTATACTCTTCTTAATAAAAAAAAAACATCATAGTGTACTATTCTGTATTTTATTTTTTCACTTTTAATTAACAAAATAAAAAGCTATCATAGCATTGACTATATGTTAATTTTAAATTTTCCGCCGTTTTCATGCCCATTCAATAGTCGAAATGTATGAGGCGACCTACTTTTCTAAGCTTACTTAACCATTTACGGACCTTAGACACGACTGACAAGACTGCATGCAAACTCCACCTAGATACTTTTTTTAACTAATTTGAATACGACTTTACTATTCACAGATAAGACGAGGAACATAAAAAAAAGTTACAATCAAAAAATAGAAAATCATGTATTGTAAAAAGTACGGTAAAATCTTCTTCAGGTCCTGCAATATTTAACATAAAAACTTAATTATTCAACTTAACGGACTTAAATCGTTCTTACATTCATTCATGTCACCACTATGTGTGAGCATATGCCTTTGCAAACTTCCTTTTTGTGTGCATTTATAATTACATATATTACATTCAAATGGCTTCTCACCACTATGTATGAGCATATGCGTTTGCAAATGTCCTTTTTGTGAGCATTTATAATTACATATGTTACATTCAAATGGCTTCTCACCACTATGTGTGAGCATATGCATCTGCAAACTTCCTTTTTGTGTGCATTTATAATTACATATATTACATTCAAATGGTTTAGCACCACTATGTGTGAACATATGCATTTGCAAATTTCCTTTTCGTGCGCTTTTATAATTACATATATTACATTCAAATGGCTTCTCACCACTATGTGTGAACATATGCTTTTGCAAACTTCCTTTAACCGAGCATTTATAAATACATATATTACATTTAAATGGCTTCTCACCACTATGTGTGAACATATGCATCTGCAAACTTCCTTTTTGTGTGCATTTATAATTACATATATTACATTCAAATGGCTTCTCACCACTATGTGTGAGCATATGCTTTTGCAAACTTCCTTTAACCGAGCATTTATAATTACATATATTACATTTAAATGGCTTCTCACCACTATGTGTGAACATATGCATCTGCAAACTTCCTTTTTGTGTGCATTTATAATTACATATATTACATTCAAATGGCTTCTCACCACTATGTGTGAGCATATGCCTTTGCAAATCTCCTTTTTGTGAGCATTTATAATTACATATATTACATTCAAATGACTTCTCAACACTATGTGTGAGCATATGCATCTGCAAACTTCCTTTTTGTGTGCATTTATAATTACATATATTACATTCAAATGGCTTCTCACCATTATGTATGAGCATATGCGTTTGCAAATGTCCTTTTTGTGAGCATTTATAATTACATATGTTACATTCAAATGGCTTCTCACCACTATGTGTGAGCATATGCCTTTGCAAATGTCCTTTTTGTGTGTATTTATAATTACATATATTACATTCAAATGGTTTCTCACCACTATGTGTGTGCATATGCCTTTGCAAATCTCCTTTTTGTGTGCATTTATAATTACATATATTACATTCAAATGGCTCCTCACCACTATGTGTGAGCATATGCCTTTGCAAATTTCCTTTTTGTTTGCATTTATAATTACATATAATACATTCAAATGGCTTCTCACCACTATGTATGAGCATATGCTTTTGCAAATGTCCTTTTTGTGTGCATTTATAATTACATATATTACATTCAAATGGCTCCTCACCACTATGTCTGAGCATATGCCTTTGCAAACTTCCTTTTTGTTTGCATTTATAATTACATATATTACATTCAAATGGCTCCTCACCACTATGTCTGAGCATATGCCTTTGCAAACTTCCTTTTTGTTTGCATTTATAATTACATATATTACATTCAAATGGCTCCTCACCACTATGTGTGAGCATATGCCTTTGCAAACTTCCTTTTTGTTTGCATTTATAATTACATGTATTACATTCAAATGGTTTCTCACCACTATGTGTGTGCATATGCATTTGCAAACTTGCTTTTAGTGTGCATTTATAATTACATATATTACATTCAAATGGCTTCTCACCACTATGTGTGAGCATATGCTTTTGCAAATTTCCTTTTCGTGTGCATTTATAATTACATATATTACAGTCAAGTGGTTTATCACCACTATGCGGGAGGCGTTTTTGTGAGTTTGCCATTTGTGGGAATTTACGATTATAAATATTACATCACCAAATGGTTTCTTAGTATTATGAAGAATCATATGTTGTCATAGATGTCCTTTTCATGAACATTTATAGCCACATAAGTATCTTACATTCAAATGAGGTGCTTTCTAGCGATGAATCATATTTATGCATGTATTTAAACCCAGTTGACGTGCAATATCATCTGAAAAAGTCACTGGAATGAAGCATTTTAAACCACTGTTTTATAGGCATGGTTTATTAAAAACATCGTAAATGTAAAATGTATCCTACAACTTATAAATCAACAAAACTTTTCTGCAAGTGTAATATGTAAGTAATCTTATTTTGTTATGAAATGATGGGCATTCCAAGTATAATTTTGTATATATCTCGATAATCATCTTCAATTCCTTATGCAATAGATAAGAAACAGAAATGATAAAGAATGTTTGATACTATTATTCTGAATGCTATATTACATCACAAATTATTGTTATTACAACCAAACAACTGTCAATAATGTCAAAAACAAAATGTTAGGATGCAAGTCACTAATCTAAATATATGCATGAGGCCACTGCAGCTTAAAACTGTTTGAACCAGTTTCTTTTTGTAAGTTATGGTACGTAATTATATATATTCCAATGGTATTTGATCACCATTAATGAATTTATTTTGTTGCGTATTTATGTGTGTTGAACATTTACAGTCGCATATATTACGTGCGATTGCTTAGTAGCATGGATGCACACGATTCTGAAATTATCTTAGAAGAAAATGTATGAGAACATGTTTTACATCTAAACTTTGAAATAGTGTCCTTTTTTAAACTGTTGTTGCTAGCAGCTTATTATTGTCGAGTACAAATAAACTTAACACTTATCTTCCTTCCACGGTGCAATGAAATAGCTTTTGACCACTAAAAGACGTGATGATGATGTATTTGATTTGATTCAATAAATTTCTTCTTGCTTTCTTCTAGTAGAAATACTTGAACAGACATTAGCATTAGAGAGTTACTGCATTACGTATGGATTTATTTAAATTACTTTCAACTCCTACCTGAAAAAAAATATATGTACTTATATTACAAAGGTCTGGTGGCATACTTTAGAAATAAAACAGTAAGTGTAATGTGTAAGTATCGTAGCACTTCTGAGGTACACGTTGAGATGGAATGTTTTGTAACATTAATAAAAACAATTGGTTAGAATGAAAAAGCAAATGAACTGAAATGTTTCTAACCTTCTAATATAAATGCACAAATATTAAGGATGTATGTCAGTGATACTGTGATCAACACAGGCTGTGAGAAAAAAAAAGAAAGTTCGTAACAAGTATAGTTGCCCTGTCATTCGAATTGTGTAAAATTTGTAAACCTGAAGGTTTTTTATAATAAATAAAACAATAACTAAAATTGTTAAATTATTTGCATCCTGGTCACCCTTTTAGGTAAGCAAATGAAGTAAAGTTACCTCATTTACTTAAATATGTTCTTTGTGAAGTGAAACAGATAGTTCATAAACACTTTGCGAGATTTTGATTGTTAGGATAACACATACATTGCTGAAATATTGTTTGATTTATATACTCTTTTAGACAATTTAATACAACCCTGTATCCGACAAACAGATTAGCCCTCAATAAAACGTTCCCTCATGACTCTGCGTTCATATCCTGCATACAGCTAACCTGCAATCTCTGAAGTGCAAAACAATCTTTATTTTGCCACAGATGAGAATTCAATGAAATTTAAATATGTTAAGAGATAGTTCAGTGACAGCTTTGTTGGAAAAATTTAATAAAGCTAGACTAAGCCGTTATTAAGGTATTATCATTAAAACTTTCAAGTATTTACCATGTCGTTAAATGGAAAGCTTCCATATCACAACATAAATTTGAGAATATCTATGAAGAAAATAATGAAACTTTTTCCAATTATTTCTACTTACGTCTCGTTTAGTATAATTATTTTAATCGTTCACTAATTAATATTAATTATCAAAAATGTAGATAAATGCGGTGGATAAACAGTAGACATTTTGTAGGAGCATACTAACCATTCTAACCATAGATGAAATATAGTACTTATAGATAAGAAAGTCACTGTATATATTTCGTTCAAATGAACAGCGCCATCTCGTGTCTCGATCCATAAACTACCTTAATCTTAAATGCAGTTTTCTGTTTTGTACTGTTACATTCCTTCAAGATCAGGCACTAGACAGCGAGATTTCTAAACCTAATGGACTTTCTTACGGACGTGTATTGTGGCGCCGTGATTGGTCAGCTTCTGTGGCGCACAAATATGAAATGAAAACTATCATAACAACTGACGTGTTTAGATAAATTCAATGTTGTTTTATAGTAGAGTGCATATTAATCCTTTTTGTGACTTAATAATACCGGGTGATTTTTTAAATTTCTGATCTAGTAAGTCGTGATTTTTACGCCGTATCGAAGGTCACCGAAACGTAGGGCGTAGCGTTGATCACACTGCTATTCGCGAGAAGCGAGAACAACACTGGAGTAGGTTATGTTTATGTCAACATTTTTGAAATCTGACAGTTGTGACAAATCGAACGATTCAAACTACGCCCTACGTTTTCCGCATCTTTTGTTTTAAAATTATGTCATGGCTTTCTAGATCAGAAATTTAAAAAATCACCCAGTAGTTTAATTAATAAGTCGTTTTAATTAATTAGAATTAATTAAAACGATAGATGTTTAAAGGTTTAACTATTAAAAGAAGCTTTGATATTTTAAATAAATAATATAATCGATTTCGTGCTGTCGAATACTGTGTCACAATAATTTAAACAGCAGGGTCGACTAAATTTTTTGCAGGAATTATCAGAACCCATCATCTCTTTCAAATGATTATGAAGATTGTGGTCATTCACATTTTTAGAAACTTATTATGTAAATAGGACTAATTTTAATATTAAATGTGCCATAAATATCAATATTTTAAATAATTTTCGAAGTTAATCACCACTGCTTGCAAGGAAAAAGCCTTTAAACTTGCAGAATATATCAAAAAATATAAATGTCATCAGTACATTATTAAGGATTTTAAATTAAAAAAGAAGGAAATCTAATGTAAAGCTCTTTAAAATAAATTATAGTTCGTGTGTGAGATAATATGTACAGGAAACTATTAAATCTATCGAATTGTTTCAAACTAGTAACAAGTTTCTTAATTCAAATCTGACGATTAATTAAGTTGAATAAAAAATTAAATTAAAAAGAAATCATGATACATATTTTCGGAGAATTGGAGAAAAGTCATTTAAATGCATCTTCAGATAAAGTAGTCATCTAATTACTCAATAAATACCCATTTAATCCAAAAAACTAATTATAATCCACAGAAATATATAAAGCACAAGCACTTGTTATAAAAAATATTAATAAGGGGTAGCATCTAGCAAAGCATAAAACTGGAAATCACGTACCATTATTATTACGTACGATTAACACTATCATTAACACACAACAATCATAGCGCAACAACACGACAGTATTTAATAAATACTAGACACCAATTATTGTGACTTTTATATTGTAAAGATGAAGGCAAGCCGGTTATGAAACTTCTCGAAGCGCCGAAGGCCGTCCACTAGTGGGAACGTAAACAGCCAATCACGGCGCTACAATGTAGATCCATAAGAAAGTCCATTAGGTTTAGAAATCTCACCACTAGACATCCTTATGGAAAAGAATTGTTCGTGGTCACGTGACATAATAGTACCTGATATGTTTCTAGAGGTCGCTACATCTTAACATGTATGCGTAGAGTACAGACATACTTTTATTAATGCATCTTTGTTTAATACGTTTTTCTAGCATTTCGTATCTCTTTTTTGGAGTGGGGTGTATCGGGAGCATTTGTTCATTCGATAGAGTTGATCCTTCAGGCGTGGTTGTTGTTTGTTGTTGTTTGTTAACCTGTTTACGTGGTGTTAAACAATAGTGATTTTTGTGCTTAAAATCGCTATATTTGTGATGATTGTTCGATATAAAAAATTGTATATAGAACTTGTAAAAGTGCAACCTGGAAGTTGATGATAAATATTAACGGTTTATCTGTTTAAACCACGCGTTTCTAATTAAGGTTAGTTGAGGTTGTGTACACTTGAAAAACGAAAAATGATAACAGTTTTATTTTATTTTAGGAATTTTTATTGTCTAAAATGTTTCGAAATTATCAGAAGTGTGCCGTACCAGGCTGTAACCGGCGGTTTGATACCAACCCTGATGTACAATACTTCTGTTTCCCTGCAAACAATGGACGATGCTTGATATGGCTCAGGGCTATAAATAACAGAAAGCTGCGAGTTATGCCTCTCAGTTCAATAAGAAAGTGTTTCAGTATTTGTGAACACCATTTTGAAGCTAGTCAGTTTCAAACAGTTCAGCGTATAAAATTGAATAGGAATGCTACACCAACACTTTTTTTGCCAGGTAACTATGAGAATTGTTCACGCAGATATATATGTGCTAACAAATTTTTACGTCTTTGTAGGGAATGGGAACCAACAAAAACCATCAGAATCATCAAGTCAACAATCTCCGACTCCAACTGAAATAAGACATGAGGAATTACCAGGAGCAGTAGAGGAGACTCATATGAGTCATATGGGACTGTCTACTCCTCCTCCAGTTTCCAGTATGCTACATCAATCAGTCATACATGATGCTGTTCCAAGTACTTCATGGGGAACAGGCACTGTTGGTAACAATCTTTATTGTGTTTTTTTATTGCCTACCTGAACAGAAGGTGCATGAGTAATGACCTATTTTATGGGCAGAAAATACATTTATTTTTAGTTTATATTCCACTTTTGAAAATACAAATCAATTCATTGTATGTCTGTTAGGCAGAAAAAGATTTGCAGTCCTTGCAGCTTAACAGGTGCAAATGTCTACTTTCTGCCCTAGAGACTTAAAATACTGTCATAAATAGGGATTTATAAAAGAAGCTTTATTTATATATCTGTGACTGTACAGTAAGTTTTAAATTTTTAATTTTTACTATTCGCAGGTACACGAACACACAAGCAGAGGGGAATTTTAAAAGAAATTGGATTTCAAAAATCAAAGGCGTTAACACCGAGGAAATTGAAACTCTACAAAGAATATAAACGTGCAAGGCGATCTGCCAAGTTTTATAAAGCAAAATCGGCAAGAAAACTGCTGGGCATTTCTGAACTTTTTATTAAATGATAAACACTTGCGGACTCTGCATGAGATATCAAAATCAGGTCAGGCGTTTATTTTGTCTCAGTTCAAGCGGGCAGGAAAATTGAAAAAAAGAATTCCGTGGACTGCTGCAGAGAAGGCAGTGTTTGTAGCAATTTATAAACATTCCCCAAAGGGATATCGTTTTTTGCGAAAAATGTTTGCTCTACCTTCTCCGTAAACCTTACAAAGGAGTTTGAATGCAATCCCTCTAAATCCAGGCATCAATGATAATGTCTTTCAACAGTTACACAAATTGTCAACATATTTGAACGATGAAGATCGTTATTGCTCCCTTGTTTTCGATGAAATGGCCATCCAAGCTCATTTAGATTTAAATGTTAAATATGGGTGCATTGATGGTCTTGAAGACTTTGGCAGTGGAAAATCAAAAACGATAGCGGACAACTGCCTGGTGTTCATGATACGTGGCATAACAAAGAAGTGGAAGCAACCAATAGCTTATTTTTTTGTGAAATCGGCAACAAAATCCACACAGTTGCAAATATTGATTTCTCTTATTATAGAAAATATTCATGCAAAGACGATGTTCAAAGTGGTTGCATCCATCTCAGATTTAGGGACATCAAATCAATCAGCAGTTCGCGAGTTGAGCGAAAACAGTGGGCGCAAAGACGAATATATATATATATATATATATATATATATATATATATATATATATCAATGATTAGCAGTAATAATGCGCGTAGAGATATACATGAAAGTGTTATAATAATGGGATATCGCGCAACAGAGAAGAAAGAAAAACATAAGTTGCAGCCGTCTACACGTGTTTCACACTTATTAGTGATCATCAGGACGGCATAGCAGATGGAATAAATATAAAAGCAACTAACTCAGAAAGATGTAACAACACAAGGTTTCACTGATAGCAGCCAACCGCACATTTGCAGTATCGGCCTGAAGACACTGAGTTTTCAGTGCAACAACAAACGTCACTACGGAGGCAGCTAAAGCCACTACCGTGAGACAACCAATCCCAAAGTATAATATCAATGATTAGCAGTAATAATGCGCGTAGAGATATACATGAAAGTGTTATAATAATGAATAGTGTTATAATTTAGCTGCCTCCGTAGTGACGTTTGTTGTTGCACTGAAAACTCAGTGTCTTCAGGCCGATACTGCAAATGTGCGGTTGGCTGCTATCAGTGAAACCTTGTGTTGTTACATCTTTCTGAGTTAGTTGCTTTTATATTTATTCCATCTGCTATGCCGTCCTGATGATCACTAATAAGTGTGAAACACGTGTAGACGGCTGCAACTTATGTTTTTCTTTCTTCTCTGTTGCGCGATATCCCATTATTATAACACTTTCATGTATATATATATATATATATATATATATATATATATATATATATAAAGTTAATAACAATACTATAATTCACATTTTTGATCCGCCTCATTTATTAAAATGCTTTAGAAACCATTTGTCAACAAAAGACATTCATTTTATGGGTTTTGTTGCAAAATGGTCTGATATAAAAACCCTCTATGATCTAGATGGTATGATGTCTCATATAGATTAGCATAAGAAACATTGTGAACCTACCTTTAATAGTAAGCTATGTGAATGTACCATTATGATTGATGTTGATGTAATACTTGTGTTATGTGTTAATAAAGATAAAAATAAATGTTTGATCAGTTGGCTAATATAATATATGCTCCCTAATAACAAGACATGGTGTCAGGTGTAAAATAAACCAATTTTAAAAAAGGAAACAGAAAGAAGAAAAAGGAAACGAGGAAAAAGAAGAATCCTAACCTAAAAAAAAAAAAAAAATAAAACGTGCTATGGACGTAGTAAGTAAAAACGAGAAGAATTTGTTATTGTAATAATAAAATTAATAAAAATGAGTCAAACAACCTTTAAAACACCACCAAATCTGACATTTGAAGGAGATCTAAACAAAAATTTTGAAAAATTTATGCAATCGTTTGACATGTATTTACAAGCAACGGAATTAAACAAAGTTAGTGATGAAAGAAAGATTGCCATTTTCCTAAATGTAGCAGGTGAAGAGGCTTTAGAAGTGTTTAATACATTTCAACTGAGTGATGAAGAAAAAAAGAAATATGATACAGTAAAACAAGCTTTTGCAAACTACTGTAAACCCAGAAGCAATGAAGTTTATGATCGATTTAAATTCTTCACGAGGAGTAAGAAAGATGAAGAAACTTTTGATTCATTTATAAAAGATTTAAAAATATTGGCGAAACCTTGTAATTTTGCAACTCAACAAGAGTCTCTAATTAGAGATAGATTAGTTCTAGGGATTAATGACAAACACCTACAAGAAAAACTCTTGAGAACAACCGATCTAACACTGTTAAAAGCTGAAGAACTTGTAAGGGCTGCCGAGGCAACAACTATTCAAGTTAAAGGGTTACGAGGAGATCCTGAAGTAAACATCATTAAGAAAAATCCAAGAGGAAATAAGTTCAACTTTAAATCAGAAAATGGAAAAAGCAAGCAAGGTAACACAAGTGAAAGTGAGTATGATTGTTTAAAGTGTGGAAAATGTCATAAAAAAGGTGAATGTGGTGCATATGGTAAAATATGTAGAATATGTAATAAGTACAATCACTTTGCCATAGGGTGTAGATTTAATAGAAATAAACAAAATAATGATAAGAAGCAGAAATATATTAAACATCACAAAATTAGAAATGTTAATAGTATTAATGATGAAAGTGATGACAATATGTTTATAGATAGTATAGAAATTAACAGCGTAAGAAATAATAGTAGACAAAATAACCTAGTATGGGACGAAAAGATCCTAATTGGAAATAATTATGTGAATTTCAAACTTGACACAGGAAGTCAATGTAATGTACTACCATTAAGATGTATAAAATTATTAGGTTTAGAATCTAAAATAGAAATAAGTAATGAAAAAATTTTAGCATATGGAGAAAATGAAATTCAGGTTTTAGGTTACATTATTTTAAAATGTTTAGTAAGGCATAGGAACTATAATATAAAATTTGTTATAGTAGATGTAAAAAGTAAACCAATATTGGGTCTTAATGCGTGTAATAAATTAGATTTAGTACAAAGGGTTAAAGATTTAAACGTAAGTAAAAGTCAGGTAAATGACATAAATTTAAAAAAGTCAGAAACAGTAAAAGTAGGAAAACAAAAAGAGATAAGTAGGGATACAGAAAAAATAAAATTTTTAGAAAAAAATAAAGATTTATTTGAAGGAGTAGGAAAAATTCCGATTCAGTATGAAATAAAATTGAAAGAAAATTATATTCCTTTTTCAAGTGGATGTAGGAGATTACCAAACAGTATAAATGATAGGTTAAGGGGAACGTTAAAAGAGCTTGAAGAGAAAGAAATTATAGAAAGGGTCGATGAGCCTACAGAATGGGTTAATAACATTGTAGTTAGAGAAAAAACTGATAAAAAATTAAGAATTTGTTTAGATCCACATAAACTTAATCAAAACATTTGTTTAGACCAACATCCAATACCTACTAGTGAGGAAATAAGTCTGAAATTAAAAGACAAAAAGGTTTTTAGTGTTATTGATATGAAAGATGGGTTTTTCCAAATTCCGCTAAGTAAAAAGTCATCAGATTTATGTACATTTATAACACCGTATGGGAAATGGAAATTTTTAAGATTACCATTTGGTTTATCAGTTAGTCCAGAAGTATTTCAGAAAGTAAATGAATCTATATTTGGAGATTTAGATATAGGTATTTATTTTGATGATTATATAATTGCAGGAAAGACAGAAAAAGAGCATGATGAATTAATGACAAAATTTTTAGACAGGGCTAGAAAACATAACATAAAATTTAATAAAGAAAAGCTACAATATAAAGTAGATAAAGTAAAATACATAGGTAAGGAATATTCTGAAAAGGGAGAAAGACCAGACTTAGATTATATAAATGCTGTAGTAAAGCTAGAAGAACCTAAAAATAAAAAAGAGTTATTATCAGTATTAGGTATGGTAAATTATTTAGTCAAATACATTCCGCATTTAGCAGAATTGAGTGCACCTTTAAGAGATTTGACAAAGAAAAACATTGAATTTGTTTGGGACTTAGCTCAAAAAGAGGCATTTAAAAATATAAAGGAAGTAATAAGTGAAATGCCAACTCTAAAAATTTTTGATCCTAGTAAGAAAATAATAATACAAGCAGATGCAAGTCAAAATGGTCTAGGAGGATGCTTAATGCAAGAGGGAAGGCCAGTAGCATTTTGCTCTAGAAGTTTAACAGATTCAGAAAAACGATGGGCACAAATAGAAAAAGAATTTCTAGCCATTACTTATTGTTTAACAAAATTCCATCAGTTTGTATATGGAAAAGACATTATAGTTCATTCAGATCACAAACCTCTTGTAGCAATACATGAAAAAGAAATAAATAAAGTAAGTTCTAGATTGCAAAGATTAAAATTAAAAGTTTTAAAATATAAATTTCAAATTCAGTACTTACCTGGAAACAAAATGTTTATCGCAGATCTTTTATCAAGGTCATATCTAAAGGATAGGGTCTCTGATGATCCAGAAATGAGAGAAATAGTACACTCAATTGAAACAGAATTACCAATAGCAGATGAAAGGATAAACGAAATAAAAGAAAAAACAAAGCAAGATCAAGTTCTAAGTAAAGTTTTAGAATATACAGAGTCAGGTTGGCCTGAAAATTTCAAAACTGATATTAAAGAATTAAAAGGTTATTATAAAATCAGAGAAAACATTATAAATAAAGAAAATATTCTGTTTTTGGAAGACAAAATCATAATTCCAAAAATGTTGAGATTATACATATTAAAACAATTACATAAAGCTCACTTTGGTGTAGAAAAGACTAAGAAAAGGGCTAGGAGATTATTTTATTGGCCAGGGATAACAACAGAAATTGAGAATTATGTATTAAGTTGTAAAGTATGTGAAAAGTTTAGGAGGTCAAATGTAAAAGAACCTTTAATACCTTATGAAATACCAAATCTACCATTTCAAAAGGTAACGGGTGATATTTTAGAGTTTGATTCAAATTCATATCTTGAAGTTACGGACTATTATTCAAATTGGATTGAACTTAAAAAATTAAATAATAAAACTATACAGGAAGTTATCAAAAAATTAATAGAAATTTTCACTATACATGGTTATCCATCTGAATGGGTATCTGATAATAATCCGTTCAATAGTCAAAATTTTAGGAAGTTTGCCAAGGACATTGGT
This sequence comes from Agrypnus murinus, assembly GCA_929113105.1. NCBI lineage: Eukaryota > Metazoa > Arthropoda > Insecta > Coleoptera > Elateridae > Agrypnus > Agrypnus murinus. Next base: position 53,420,867 of record OV816027.1, read on the forward strand.
ATGAAACTAACTTTTATTAGTCCGAGGTATTCACAATCTAATGGGTTGTCTGAAAGATCAGTAGGCATTTGTAAAGACATGTTAAAAAAGAGTAAAGAGACAGGGAAAGATGTATTAGAATATTTGTTAGAGTATCGAGCTACTCCATTGTGTTCATTAGGAGTATCGCCATCAGAATTATTGTTTAATAGGTTAGTTAGGACAACATTGCCTATACATGAATCACAACTTAAACCAAAAATGAATAAAACTACTAAAAGTGATTTTAAATTAAAACAACAAAATCAAAAAAGACATTATGATAAAAATGCTAAAACAAGACCTGATTTTGATTTATATCAAAATGTAACATTGAAAAAAGGGAATAAATGGGTGCCGGGTAGAATTATTGAAAAGTGTAATACCCCTAGGTCTTATGTAGTTAAAGATGAGGAGGGTTCTGTACTTAGAAGAAATTCTAGATTTTTAAGAAAGTCTAGAAATATACCAAATTTTGAAAATATAATTAAGGATTTAGATGTAGACTTTGAAAATGTAGAAAATACTAAAATTGATTGTCAAGGAGAAGTAAATGGAGGACAAGAGATTATAGTAAGACAGGAGAATAGTTTAAGAAAAAATGAGACATATCCAGAAATCGAAAATAAGTCAAATACTACACGAAGTGGTCGAAAATGTCAAAGACCAATTTGGTTGAAAGACTATGAAACATAATGCTTTGGAAAAAAAGGAGATGTCTCATATAGATTAGCATAAGAAACATTGTGAACCTACCTTTAATAGTAAGCTATGTGAATGTACCATTATGATTGATGTTGATGTAATACTTGTGTTATGTGTTAATAAAGATAAAAATAAATGTTTGATCAGTTGGCTAATATAATATATGCTCCCTAATAACAAGACATATGACAGCCGAGTCAAAAATTTGTCCTAAACTAACTGAAGCCCATATAAACCCTACATCGAAACAAAAAATGAGGGTGAAACTAGAAGCTCAAATTTTTAGCCAATCTGTGCATGCTGGACTTAATTTTGCCACAAATTGTAAAGCCATGGAAGGTAGAGGAACTGCACATTTATGTTCATTTATGGATAGATTGTTTAATTCTGTAAATGGAGTTCGACAATCCAAACGTCCGTTGAACGGTCCACTGTCTTCAAAATCAGAACATGAAGCATTTTGGCTGGAAGCAGTGGAGTTTATAAATAACTTAATATTTAAGAAAATGGACAAATCGTGAGCACTCCAGTGTCAGTAAAAATGTGGATTGTCACAATTAAAAATATACAAAACTTGTGGAATATTTTGAAGGATAAGGGCGTTAAATACCTACTCACACGCAATCTCAATCAAGACCCTCTAGAGAATTTGTTTGGAGTTGTGCGTGGGTTATCAGGGCAAAATATGCGTCCTACGTCTGTACAATTTGTAGCTGCCTATAAAACTTGTTTGTTTAATAATTGAATTGCCAATTCAAGCGGTACAAATTGTGAAGACGATGGTGCCGAATTTTTAAGTTTTTTTTTGAAAAGTGAGCCATTTTTGACACCTGCTACATTGAATGTTCCCATGCTGGAAACAGGTGCAGTTTCTGATGTGGAATATTTTCCTCCTGGAGGTTTAAAGACCTTTTCTCATGCAGGGGCATCTTACATTACTGGTTTTTTATTAAAAAGATATCTTGACACAGCTTGTGTAACTTGTCGGCAATATTGTTTAACACTGGAATGTACAGATTCCCATGCATTTATTGTATTAAAAGATATGGGAAACAAATTGATGTATCCATCTGTGACATTTATAAATGTTATAGATATTCTTAAAAAAGAAATTCTGCATATGTTTCTCAGCCATATAAATGAGTTTAGATTACTCTCAGTAATTAAAAATAATATTAATGTCGACATTAATGTCAATTGTGGAAACCATAGGGACATTGTGGATAATATTATTTTCGGCACTATTTTTATTTTTGTTAAACATGTTATTACAATTATCAACAGGAAGATGCAGTTGAAAGATTTGAGATTGTATGCTCCCATTGATTTATATTTAAAACAACATGGGCCTACATATTACAAACGATAATGTAATGCTTGTGAATACAGTATACTTCTTAATACAAGGCGTTTTATTTCATTTAGTTGTATAAAATCACCAACTCAGAATAAATAATAATATCTGATAGAAAGCATGTATATAAAATTTTAAAAGCGGTATGCAACCCGCCGTACATATGGCGTTAGTACCTGATATGTTCATAGAGGCGCTCGCAGCAGTCAGTCTACAATTTTAGTATGGATTCGTTCCTTCTTGTCTTGGTATATTCTTTGTTCAAGATATATATAACATATGGTATGTCAACTCGCCGTCATTTCGTCAACCAATTTTAACGCGAGCTAAATTTCTGATAGATGGCGCGACGTGCGCAAGCATGATTGTCATTCCACAGCAACATAACTTGTAATAATGAATATTTACTTTTGGCGTATTTTTCGTAATACAAATCAAATAAAGTTTTTCATGATGATAGAGGTACATGATTCTTTGGCACTATTAAAATGCTAAATTGTGACTCTTCTTTATTTAAAACATCTTTGGTAATAAAACTAAATTGAAATTTTATTTTTTACAGCAAACTAAGGTAACATCTTTTTTTATTTTCATTTAACTTAAATAATAAGACTACAAATTGACCTATGCAAACATTTCTTTTGAGAATTGTAATTAAATTCATCAATTATTTTAAATAATATTTTCGTTCGTAATATTTTACGGAAAGCAGATAAACTGCAAGCATGGATTGATGCAACAGGAGTTTTATTAACAAGTAAAGACCTTGTGTGCCACTATAAAAAATCTATATGCGAAATTCAAACCTATTAGACGCTCTAAAGATTTCAAATATTGAAAAAGAGTAGGTATAAGTCGAATTATATATACTTAATGCTTAAACATGTTTTTAATTATATGCATTAAGCAGGTTAAGTAAAACTGATACTGGTAATTAATAGCAATAAAGCACACATCTCAGCATAATTTTTATAGCAACAAGAAGCTAAATAGCAATATAAACATGGTCCACATGTGAAAGGGACAAAAATATTAAATACAACAGCAGAACACAGACTTTTGTACTGAAAAGCAATAGTTTTTTTGACTTGATAACAATTATATTATTGCGCATCTAACTCTGTAACAAACAAGATCAATTACAGCAAAACTATCCATGAAATATTTATATTTTAAAAATTTAATTACAAACATTTATAAAATAACAAATAATGAAATCAATGATATACCAGACCAATTGTGGTCTGGCAAGGAAAGTGAAGTCGACATCGATCACTATTACAATAAAATCTAAACATAAATGTAATGTACGTAAAGATTGGTTTGACCCTGTAATACAGACATATTCATATTTTGGAAACAAAATTCTTTCTGGTAACCAAATTTTGAAGTTATTTTAAGAACCTCAGTGACTTCCATGAGAATCCATACAAGACCTTCCATGCAATGTCCCTGTTAAATATAAGAGGTTTAGATTAAAGCGATTTCATTTTATGATAAATTTAAAAATTACATTTTGACAACTGATTTTCTAAATACCTTATATTGTGATTGAGAAATACATAACGGCCCTCACTCCATTACCATTAGAGTAGGTATTGCGACACCTCAGTCAGACAGTTCTAGGGACCCTAGATTCTCTGTCTCTCTCTAATCTGGTGACTTTTTGTCTGTCTCTCTCTCTAGGTAGTTAGGTACGGAATCTGCATTACCGACATTCTGTATTACCGGCATTTGGTTCGTCACTTGGCTAAATGGTGTTAGTGTTGCTAGGGGAAAACAGATGGCGCCAGTGTCGTTTTACGTGATTTTTGTACCGACATTCTGTATTATCGGCATTTGGTTCGTCAGATGGCTAAATGGTAGCGTCGTTGCTAGGGGAAAACAGATGGCGCCGGTGTCGTTTTACGTGATTTTTGTACCGACATTCTGTATTATCGGCATTTGGTTCGTCAGATGGCTAAATGGTAGCGTCGTTGCTAGGGGAAACAGATGGCGCCGGTGTCGTCTGACGTGATTCTCGAAGTACGTAATCTGTATTACCGGCCTTGTCCGGCATTTGGTTCGGCGCTCGGCTAAATGGTGTTGCTAGGAAAAAACCCAGAGGGCGCTGTTAATAGAGGGCGTCATGACAGCGGGGATCTGTATTACCGGCAATCTGTGTATCGTCAATAGAGGGCGTCATGAAGAAATCTGTATTATCGACGACGACGACGACGACCTATGTACCACCAATAGAGGTCGCATTAAAGAAACCTGTATTACCTGTACGTACTGATGCTATTAGAGGTCGCATTAAAGAATCTCCTCTCCCGATGTATCCTCTCTCACTCTCTCACTCTCTCGCTCTCTCACTCTCTCCTCATTCTCTCCTTCTTGCTCTCTCAATCTCACACACTCTCCTTCTTCTTCAATAATGAAATCTGTATTACCTGTATGTACTGATGCTATTAGAGGACGCATTAAAGAACCTCCTCTCTCTCTCTCTCTCTCTCTCTCTCTCTCTCTCTCTCTCTCTCTCTCTCTCTCTCTCTCTCTCTCTCTCTCTCCTCTCTCTCTCTCTCTCTCTCTCTCTCTCTCTCTCTCTCTCTCTCTCTCTCTCTCTCTCTCTCTCTCTCTCTCTCTCTCTCTCTCTCTCTCTCTCTCTCTCCTTCTCACACTCTCTTTTTTCATCCTAATGCTAGTAAATGAAACAACACTGGATAGAGGTAACCGTTACGTCTACTGTTCTAGGATTGGTTCGGACAGGTTTGTTATTTTATACGTGAAAATAAAAATCGATAAATGTTTTACTGTTTTTTTATTATTTTTCGTAAAGTTACACAATATTACTAATATTCTATTGTAAATCAGCTTAAACTAGGTGATTATAGTTATATATAGTATAATACTTTATTACTCAATATAAACTAGATATGTTTATTATTAATTAATTAATTTTCTAACAAAATGACTTAGATCAACTTATAAATATATATATATATTGTAGTGGATTTTGCCCTTTGAAAGTATTTATTTTAAAAGGAAAATATTTTTTTTTAGGCTAAGGTCAATTTTCGTGATGTTAGGTGATCATTAATGAGTTTCCGTTATGAAAGAACGAAATATGAATTTTCTTTTTGTGATTAAGCCCAATTTTATGAGACGCTAATGGTTTTGAGATTTATTGTACGCAAATTTTTATTATTTTGAAATTGTAGTTTCAAATTACTATATTGGAAACAATCAGACTAATTAAACATTTATAAATTGTGTCACTATTAATTAATTACGTTATTTTATATTTAATTTTGTAAATCAAAATTAATGCATTAGACTGTATATTAAGAAATGGGAATATTTTGAAGAATTTTGAAAATTCTACTAGAGGGCACTTTATGTGTCAGGTTTTTGGGAGAGAATTGAAATGTGGGGACTTGATTAGAGATGCTTGAGGTGTAAACAGTTAAGTTCACCGTGGTATTACTAGATATTTGAATAAAAGGTGTAAACAATAAAGTCACCGCAATAGTAATTTTAAATATTTAAAACAAAAGTGTAAACAGCAAAGTTCACAAAAAATATAATAAATTAATAATAATAAAGATTAATGTAAAAATAACGTTCATCACAGTTATAGCCTAATGTTTGTAATTTGTTTATGTGGAAATAATATTTTTTGTTTGGGATAGCGGGAAATAAAAATACTAAAGTGTTATTGTGTTTTTATTTTATTAAAAATAAAAAAGCATTAGATATAAATTGCGTATACAATACTGCAATAAAAGATTAATAAACAAAACAACAAAACAGGACTTACTCTATAAAATAAAAGAAATAAATCAACAAATCTTCAAGAACGGTAAGCTGAATCCATGTTCCATATTACTCCAAGGCATCCTGGATGGCAGCTTCCTGGCAATCATGCGTCCTGCATCAACTATGAGCTCTTCAGCTGCTAATGTTCCGGCGAGCTTCTCCAGGTAGGAAAATATTGTGTGGTGAAACATTTTTCTTTTGGTTTTGTGTGTGCAAGAGAATTTTCAGCTACAAGACAACAATCTAGATTCTCAGTTTTATGATACTCGTAATAGTTATTTTTTTTAATTATTAGACAGAATGTAAAGTCTGATCGTTATTTGAATCATAAAAGTAATTTATTAATTTTTCTTAGGAAAGAAGGAATTTGAGAACTTTTCATGACACTACCTGAGATCAACAATTTCAATTAACTTGAAATTTGTAACATGTTTATCATGCTCAATCTGAGTGAGCTGGCGCCCAACTTTTAGTTTTTATAGAATTAGTCGATATTTGTTTTGGTTAAGTCGACGAACATCATTACAATATATATATATATATATATATATATATATATATATATATATATATATATATATATATATATATATATATATATATATATATATATATATATATATATATATATATATATATATATATATACAGGGTTATGATAATGTAATGCACAAAATTCATAAAACGTACAACGATTATTATGAAACTTACGTTTATTTCGTTTTTTATTCATTTTCTCGTTTTTTTTTCTTATGTGAGCCCTACTGCAACTATTGTTCCCTAGTGTAACAAAACAAGCTTTCTCCAATAATGTAATAAAAATCTTAGCTTCCCATTAAAAAAATATGTTAATGACGTCATAACTTTGACAAATTTGACGTGTTATTTTTGTAACTTATGTCAAAAGATGCGGAATAAAAAAAAACATTTGACGTGTTTTTGCATTTTGTTCCAAAGTGATCGTTGTACGTTTTATGAATTTTGTGCATTACATTATCATAACCCTGTATATATATATATATATATATATATATATATATATATATATATATATATATATATATATATATATATATATATAATATTTTGAATGCAAATTCATATAGAAAAATTTATCGACTCTGCTGGGACTCGAACCCAGGACCCTCCACTGTCTAGGTGGTATCTCTACCAACTGAGCTACAGAGCACGACTATCAGCAAAGCGAGAAATTTTCCAATGAATTAGATAGTAGGCAAACATACACAGTAACTAGATATTTTTTGAACATTATTAATGAAGATCAGCAAGTCGCATGACAACAACATCAATATTCAAAGCATCTAGATTATAATGAATCATTCCGAAAGGAAATTAATTTTTATAAATTTTTAGATAGAGTTAATTTTTATCAAGTTGCATAATGATTTTACATTAAATAATATTTTGAATGCAAATTCATATATAAAAATTTATCGACTCTGCTGGGACTCGAACCCAGGACCCTCCACTGTCTAGGTGGTATCTCTACCAACTGAGCTACAGAGCACGACTATCAGCAAAGCGAGAAATTTTCCATATGAATTAGATAGTAGGCAAACATACACAGTAACTAGATATTTTTTGAACATTATTAATGAAGATCAGCAAGTCGCATGACAACAACATCAATATTCAAAGCATCTAGATTATAATGAATCATTCCGAAAGGAATGATTCATTCCTTTAAAAAAAAAAATTTTTCTATATGAATTTGCATTCAAAATATTATTTAATGTAAAATCATTATGCAACTTGATAAAAATTAACTCTATCTAAAAATATATATATATATATATATATATATTTATATATATATATATATATATATATATATATATATATATATATATATATATATATTGATAATGGGTACCTTGTCACCTCCAAATGTAGGGTTAGCAAAAAACATGAAAATTAAATAATATATCTATATCGCAATACGAATATTACAAGCTCACCACTAGGTTTATGATAAACGACTGCAATTGATTGAAAAGAAGCTGACGAGAAAGGTGATCAGTCGTGTAAATATTTAGGATGTGATAAAATAAAATTATTTTTTAATATTTTAATAATGTTTTATTTCAATGATATATGGTTATATTTTATAAGGAAATTGAAAAACATATTAAGAACATATTTTGATGTACTAATTACATATTAATTAAACATATATAGAAGTAAACAAGGGTTAGTTTAAACGATAAATTACATTATAAAATTTTCAAATCAAATCGTCAATTCGACACAACAGTACAAACTTTCATTTTAATGACTACAGATACATAGAGCGAGGTAAAGGATCTAAAGAACAACATTTTAGTAACAGTTGACAAAGTAGAAGCTAACAATATGAATTTACTAAAGAAGGTAGAAGAAACGGGTGTCTTAGTAATCGACAATTCTAAAACTTCATAGAGAGTTTTAAGGATTCTACTGTAGACATTAGATTAGAGCTCCGATTTGTAAGCAATATTTGATCAGATTAACTATAATTTGGTCAAAAGTGGAAATTAAAAGGTTAAGTTAGTGACAGATCAAATTCAATAGTCATCATTAATAAAGTAACTTTTTTCAGTCAGTCTGTATTTAGCTACTATACTATGTAACGTTTATAAATAAATAATACATCATTATAGAATAGTCTTTGATTAATGCTCATCAACTGTTAACAATCTAACATTTCCTTTATATGAGCAGTTGATAGTATTAAACCTATGCATCGCCGTTACGAATTTTTGATATTCGAGTAATGTTTTAAGAAATTCAGAACCGACTTATAACATACCCTTTTCTTCATGTACCCTTTCGTAGTCTTACATCGTAGTTATATCGTGTGTATAAGGTATTCATGAATTTAGACATTAGAGCTTGAGTCGGTCAACCCACTTTCTGATACAACTAAAGCATACTACTTAATTTTACATGATTCGTTGATAGGATACAATGCGTTTGCTGAAACTATGACTAGACATATACACATACCATAATGAAAATTATTAAGCAAAAGAAGTCGCTAAATATATTTAACTTAGACGATCATGTTTCTCGATAATATTCCGATGGTGATAAGAAGCATGGTAAGCTTTTACCTGTTTCCTGCAGAGCAATTTTGAGTGTACCTTCTTCTTGTAGTAAAACTATTGCCTTGTTAGGTCTAGTAATTAATGAAAACGGATTAAAATTTGAAAATATCTACCTATACGCCGAGTCTTTATTTCAACCTAAATATGGCGAAAACGTTGATGTAATCACCCCTAATGATGTGAAACCTAATTCAGTATTCATTTTGATGATATAATTTCTGATAAACAAGAAAAATAGACAATATTTTAGCAAGGATAGACATAAAGGGTGTTGATTCATTTTATTTAGGTCAAACATATACGAAAATTCCCAAACATCTGATTAGGGACAACGCTAACTTACTTATTCTCTTTAAGCAAGATGAATTGAATTTAAAACATGTGTATAACGCTCATATTTTAGGAACTGCAAGCTATGATGAACTTAAACATTTAAACGCATAGTATAATTATTTTCTCAACGCAGGATATATATCGATATTTTTCTAGTTTGATTAAATCCTATAAGTTATATTCATATAGCCCTTTTTGTTCTGTTAAGATGTTTATAATAATCATGGTGAGCTTGGTATGAACGATTGTACCTATTCTTTTCTCTCCGTTTGTATAATATAAAATATATATTCCGCGTCAGACTGATTAGTATCGTCATATGTACCGATTGTTATATTTCTGTGAATATTTGAGTTTTCACCAATACACAGGATAAATTTTTATCTCTAATTTTACTTATGGCGTTTTATATAGAGCAGGAGTCTCACGATAATTTATTGTCATATACTGTCTTTGAATATTCTAAAACAGATAAACAACCCTGAACCTTTGTTAGGAATTTTAAAAATAACGAAATTTTTATTGAATCAGCTAAATAGATATTGTACTTATGAGTGAATCTCTAAATAACGAATGCGTTAACAGTACTCATACATAACGTTTCATCGTGTTTTTCAAAACATATTTCATTGTAAAAGAATAAGAATAATTCCAATTTTATTTATCAGGCGAAATACATTATATTATTTTCATATATTAGTACGCAATAAAAAAGTAAAATATTTATCTGTATTATTTCTCCAGGTTAAGTCTTCAGGGTTCTCATAACTGTAGATATTCCAAGAGGTAACCACCCTGTGTTTCAAAAGCTTTAAAAACGTATTACAAACATATATTATAGACTTATATTTCGAAAGTATCGAAAATGGTTACAGATTATTATTAATCATACGAGTTTACTATAGATACGTTAAATATCCTCAAGAGTATATAGTATATTATTACATATCTGCGTATTTCGAAGCTATTGAAAATGTATGATATATTGTAAAATAACGTTTAAATATGGCGACGAACTTATTTCTTTTAAAACTGACGACACCTCGTCATACAAAACATACTGTATTTATGTATTCCCTTTCTCTGCTGATATGTTTTCTACAGTGTGTTTTTAAATATTATACCCCGTTCTCTCAAGAATGCATAAAATTTTCGAAATATCCGTTTATTATTATTTTACTTAGCACATATAAAAGTAGCAAAATGAATTTCTATTTTAACCTGTTAACTTTTATGTACTTTATTCAACTTGACCCTAATTATGAATAAATGAATGTACTTTATTCAACTTGACCCTAATTGTGAATAAATGAGAAAACATGTTATCAAGCTGTTCAAAATTCGAATGTCTAGAAAAAAATGGGTAGCTCTTACTGAATATACGAAGAATACGTTTTAGGTATGTATATGAATTTGTATACAACGATCTAGATCTTGCTACCGTATATGTTTAACATAAAAATAAATGAAAACTATAAACTTCTTTTATCGTTTTTTTTTATTTATAAAATTTTAATAATAATAATATTAAATGTTTGCATTGTAGGACATATTGATAGGGTAGGTGAATTGCAGGCATTTAGCAGGCCCGCGTTTCTAACTGCGGATCCATAGGCTAGAAGAAGAATCAGAAAAAAGTATTAGGCAATGTTCATTGAATAGACTACCTGTTACATTTCATAACTTATTTGTTTTAATAAATAGACATTAATCAAACGATGGATATCCTCATGTCTTTACTCTACCTTCAATATATAATATATTTATTTATGATATCTAGTTAATGATTTATATTGTGGTCCTGATTGCATGTAATCTTTTTCCTGTAAGATGCTATAAAAGCCGTAATCAATATTTCTTAATATATAGTTTAGTTTAATCCGTGTATATATTTTATTCATGCATTTTTTATTTCACAATGTATAACTACATACAATTTATTTTAAAACCGTTTTTCTGAAATTTCTAGATTTTAATACAAACAAAATTGATTTAGGCTTCAGGGAATATCCAAACAGATTTACTCAGACTTTACGGTTGTTATTAAATAATAATTAGCCGTCGGCAACTTTTAAAATATTTCGATTAAAGCAATAGTCTTTCATGTTTGAATTTTAACTTTCTACACCAGCTAATTGGAAATTCATTAGCAATGGTGAAATCATCGTTACAGAAAATAAATTTTACAATCAAGACGTCATGTTTTTACCTAACCGATCTCATTTTTTCATATAAATTAATGTAGGAATTTTAAACATTAATTTTCACAAAAACATTTTTGATTGTGATGTCAACTGTCTGTTGTTTTTATTATCACATATTGAAAAGATTAACGTATTTTAAAGTGTGTGAATTTTAAACGTTTATAGTTTTAAATGTTAAAAGATTACATCTTCAGACTGTAAACATTGAATTTCATTACGTAATTCAAACATTAATAATAATACTGGGGGTTGAAGTAATCTGTTTAATGAATCTATAGCAATTATAAATATTTACTGACATATGTTTTGAATTTACAAAAGCATTACCCAATATTCGTTTTTCTATAAATAAATAAATTATGGTTGTTTTAAACATAATGGACACCTTTCAAGAAATTTCAAAAGGAAGCTAATCGGTTAACAAATGTTTGTCGGCCGTTGTATGAAACAATACATTTGAGAGATGTCTAATTAGGGAAATCTGCAAGCTGCATAATAAGATAGGATTTTTATATTACATAACGGGATTCAATATGGAATATATTCATTTATGATATCTAGTTAACAGTTTAATATGTTGTGTTAAAGAGATAATGAGATAAGGATGTAATCGGCCTTCATTCCGAAGAAATATGTAATACTAAACAAGTGACTATATTGAAAGTAATTATATTTGCATTGTTTTGAACTTAATGGTATGTTATGATAAGAAATATTTGACGGGCATCGGATGAAGCAATACATTTTATTGGGGTTTCTTGTTGGCGTAGAGATAATCTTATAGATCCGGTTATGGTAACATAGTGTTAATTATCTTACACATTTTAAATGTTCTGACTAATAGATTTATATTTTAGGAAATGTCTGTAGTTGAAATGTTATATGCAGATGAGAAATAGAAAAATGAAATGCTCGATATGAACAGGCACAGTAATATTATTTACTATAAGATATTACAAAAGTTAGAGTGTACGACATATAGTTAAACCTAAAAAGAGAAAAATAGCTGTTAAATGCGGGCCTTGTTAGTCGTATTCTATTTAACTTAAGTAAATAATTGTTTCAAAGTGATTTGAGATCCATTAAGAAAAATTGGACTTTCTTCACGATTAGCTCATATAAGACTGACTAATTGTCTTGTACGTAATTAGCATATTCGGATAATGTTAGAAAACATATTTAACCGAGCGTCAGTATTAAAATTTTATTTTATTTTTTAAGTTTTATTTAAATAAATCTTTAGGATTCAAAAAGCATTTTTCCTATTATTATTATTATTAATGTACAATATTTATCAATATTTTCCGGGAATTATTTTTAAATAAATTGGATTTAATGAAATATACGTGAAAGCATTTTTATAAATAACTCGTATGTAGTAATTTAAAAGACAAGCTCCGTGGTCTCGGGGTTAAGCTATGGAGTTCTAATCAGATGGTTGAGCGTTCGAACCCCGGTTACTCCAAAATTGATTTTTATAAAAAAGTGTAACAGGTTGCCTATCTACAGGCGTATAGAAGTCTACTATACCGATCACAGGACGTTACCGATAGATGGCATTAGCAGCGCTAGGAATTCAAATCTTTCAGCGGGAAATGATGACAAGTTGGAAATGAGGAGAGGGAGAGAGAAGGTGAGAGCGAGAGAGAGGGCGAGGGCCAGGGCGAGAGAGAGCCAGGGCGAGAAAGAGGGCCAGAGCGAGAGAGAGAGGGCGAGGGCCAGAGCGAGAGAGAGACGGCGAGGGCCAGAGCGAGAGAGAGGGCTAGAGCGAGAGAGAGGGCCAAAGCTAGAGAGAGGACGAAAGCGAGAGAGAGGGCCTGAGCCAAGCGAGAGCGAGAGAGAGGGCCTGAACCAAGCGAGAGCAAGAGAGAGGAATCTACTATACCGTTGACATGACGCCACCGATAGATGGCAGTAGCAGTACTAAAAATTCAAATCCAAGGGCGGGAAATCTAAGATGACAAATTGAAAATGATAGATACAAAATGTCGGATATGTAAATGACATTCAAAATTGACAGATTCAAAATGACATTTCAAAATGGCTATTCAAAATGGCGATTCAAAATGGCTATTCAAAATGGCGATCCAAGATGGCGATTCAAAATGGCGATTCAAAATGGCGATTCAAAATGGCGATTCAAAATGGCGTCGACCAATCAGAAGCAAAGGGAGGAGCTAACAGAAGGGGAAAGGGGCGTGGCCAAGAAAAGAGTGGGGGCAGCTCAACTGAGGGTATACCTACTAAAGGGTGTAAAACCAGAATCGGGTCAGTGAAAGTATGTAAAAAAAATATTACGACAAATTTTCCCAAACATTTTATTTCACAATAAAGGTATAGGTAATACGTCACAATACTGCATATTATTTCTTACGGATGACGATCCATAAGCCACTGAGCGCACTTTTCGACGAACCCCTTTCATTATCGTTTGCACAGTGCCCACATTAACCTTCCCCGCAGCAAGACGCCACTTGGAACGGAACTCTTGCACTGTAGACGCTTTAACACCAGTCTTCCTGAGTGTTGCCTTTACAACTGACCAATAATTTTCGATAGGACGCAAATCTGGACAATTGAGCGGGTTGCAGTTCTTTGGTACATAATCCACATTATTTTGTACATACCAATCGATCGTATCCTTAGCATAATGACATCTCCAAATCCGGCCAAAATAGCGGTTTGATGTCTTCGGTGTTATGCTTCTCCACAAAATGGTAGCAGACGTTTGTGGAGACATTCTTGACGTTTTTGTGAGTTTATAGTGCCATTAATGACAAATATCTGTTATTTTTGTCCACACGTACATATCGCTTGCCAAACTAGATATTTTCCCTGAAATTTAATTTTGTATTTCCGTTTCAGGTGTTCAGGAGCATTTTTCCTATCATTTGGAGTGTAGAAATCCTGGCCCGGTAGATATTTGAACTTTTTGAAGCAATATGATTCATCATCCATAGTAACGCATGGATATTTCGTAAGAAATTGCTCGTAAAGCTTCCTACAACGTGTTTTTACAGCTAGCTGTTGTTTTGCGTCAAGATCTGGGTAATTTTGGGCCATAAATGATCTTAATCCTGCTCTGGCTTTCACTTTTTGAAACAAATCCGTGTGTCATTTTCATATTTTTTGCAACTGAGCGCGTCGATATCTTGGGGTTTTCTTGAAAAGCCTTAAGGACACTTTTTCCTTTTTAAGATTAGTTTGGTGATGTTCACCACCGCTTCCATGCTTCCTTTCAACCGTTAGACACTCTTTGTAACGTTGCAAACAACTGCTGCAACAGTGGATTGTGGAAATTTAACCTTCTTCGCGATAAAACGTGTACTAGCACTTGGATTTTGCACATATTCGTGCACAATTGCCTTTCTGCTTGTTAATTCATTGGATGTCATCTTGACAACTAAAAGGACATGTCAAAACATTCCATGGGGATCTTGTTTGTGTATGTATTGGTAACAGCAACACAAAATCCCATAGGCAAACCTGATGGCACTTGGGCTAGATCGAACAAAGAGAAAGCTGACACCTTCGCTGAGCATTTGTCGAAAGTCTTTCAACCTTTTGATTCTAACGTACCTGATGAAACTAGAGAGGAATATCTAGACGTTTCATGTCAGATGTCCCTACCTGTTAACCCATTCTCACCAAGAAATATCCAACTGGAAATTAAGAAACTAAACAACCATAAAGCACCTGGATATGACCTGATTACAGGTCAAATATTAAAAGAACTCCCTAAAAAAGCAGTCGTACTTTTAACCACTATTTTTAACCGCATGTTAATCATGTCTTATTACCCCATACTATGGAAGTACGCACAAATAACAATGATCCGCAAACCTGGTAAGGCACCAAAAAATGTAACCTCATACAGGTGGATTAGCCTCCTTCCTATATTAGGTAAACTCTTCGAAAAAATGTTTCTTGGATGGCTTCTGAGTAATACAGACTTAGCATCGCACCTGCCCTTATACCAGTTTGGATTTCGAAATGGACACTCCACCACGCAACAAGTGCATAGGATAGCGAATAAAATTGCACGCAGCTTGGAAGAAAAGAAATACTGCACAGCTGTATTTTTGGATATAGCCCAGTCTTTTGATAAAGTCTGGCATACTGGACTACTTTACAAATTAAAACGTATACTCCCAAGCTACTATTACCTCCTCCTTAAATCCTATCTAACAGACAGACAGATATTTTGCTGTCAAACACAACAATGAACTCTCTAGTTGTTCTTCCATAAAATCTGGTGTCCCGCAAGGTAATGTTCTCGGCCCCCTCCATAACCTCATCTATACTGCTGATATACCTGAAGATGATTCCACGGTTATTGCCACTTTTGCCGATGACACTGCTGTTTTATCCACACATGAAGACCCTGTGATCGCGTCTGAGAATCTGCAGCGGCATCTAAACCTTATTCATGAATGGCTTAGTAAATGGCATATCAAGATCAACGCAACCAAATCCGTTCAAGTAACGTTTCGACTTGTCTTAACACATGTCCTCCAGTTAGCCTAAATAATAGTACAGTACCTGTCAAAACGGAGACCAAGTATTTAGGATTACACTTGGACCAACGTCTAACCTGGAACAAACATATGGCCAGGCCAAGCGACAGCAACTGAACCTAAAATTTAGGCAAATGTACTGGCTACTTGAAAGAAGGTCAAAACTGTTCTTAACCAACAAAATACTACTATACAAAACCATACTCAAGCCCATATGGCATACAACTCTGGGGATGTGCTAAACCATCCAGAATAAAATTGATACAACAATCCCAGTCCAAGATACTCCGAGCCATGGCGGATGCACCGTGGTATGTAACAAATCAAACCCTACATGCAGACCTCGGCATACCATTCGTCACAGAAGAAATTAGTAGATTCTCCCAAAACTACTTCAGTCGACTTCCGGAGCACACCAACGAATTGATTCATCGGCTGTCCACTGTCCATCCACCCATGCGAAGGTTGAATAGAAACTGGCCACACGACCTCCAAACACCATAATATTTAAAAATTATTTCTACAGGAGTATCACTGATGAGTGATTACTCCTAACACTGCCTATTCATGTAATCATATTTACTTAATACTCCTTGTAGAGTAGATTGTAAATATCCTATAAATAAACAAATAAAAAAAGTTTTTTTTGGAATCAAATGGGCACCTGTCAAAACCAAAATTCCAACATGACCCAAATAAGAACCACCCTGATGTGTATATATAAAGCTACAATATGACCCATTGTCACTTATTCAACAGAGACAATCTGCCTTACAAAAGAAAGAAGAAAAGTTAAAGATATTTAAAAGAAAAATAATAAGAAGTATTTGTGGCCTACAGAAAGTAAGAGAAGAGGAATATAGAGTGTTAATAAATAGCTAAACAGGAGACATTTGAAAGGAGTAAAAATAGTGAGAAACATAAGCTGCGTTTGGTATTTCAGATCTGCTTACTTAAAGAGCTCGGTTTCTATGGTATCAGTTGTTGTAAATAATTGTAACGATAGCAATAGAGCTTATAGAGCAAAAAGAGTTGAAATACCGAACCCAGCAGTTAAAGCATATAGATTAAAATGGTATTGACACATTTACAGAAAAGCAGAGCAAACAGCCATAAAAAGAGTTATGGATTGGAAACCAACTGAAAGCTGACAGAGAGGAAGACCGAAGACAAGACTTACAGAAGATGGAAGTTGGAGGCTATAATAATAAGAGTTAGAAAAAGTGGAGAGAAGTAGTGCAAAGAGCGAAATCACGGTACAGCTGACTACCAGGTTTTATCTGTTAAAAATTCCTAATACAGAAAATTTTTAACAAATGATATTTTCAGCTAAATATACCTAGCTTTTCCTTATTTTATTTTGTTACTTGGCAGACATAGTCGGATTGAGATATGCTTAAAAAACTTTTGTCAGTGCTCCCAGTTCACACTGGTGGAAGCAAGGTTGTTATCCACCCTCTTCAAGATATTGTACGAGTTCTCCTCTTGGGATCCCTAGGGAGTTCCTGTGCCCTTAGTCCAGCAAGAGAGGTTTCTATATACCCCATTAAATCCAACCCAAACCTAGGCGAGGCTTGAACAATTTGACCACCACAATGCAACAATTAAAAGCCTGGTTTACCCAGTTGGGGTGGAATTCTCTCTCATCTAGCTAAATTATAGTAGGTTTGGCCATATGAACAAAGTGTTCTAATATATGAAGTACGAGGAATATTTTTCCACCCTGATTACTCATTAAAAAACAAACAAACAAATATATGAGATCTGGCAACCCTAAATAAAGTATTCATACAGCCTTTTATAAAAAAAGGGATTAAAAGTTGTTAGTGTTGCGTAACCACCAGGCAATCATAGCGGTCAGAGTGTATTGGTGGTTGCTTACAAGATTTTCTTTTTAATATTTAAGGTTATAATCTTTATATGTAATAAAGATGTATATTTATTTATATATACATTAATTATCAATGTTGATGACATTTTAGCTTGTTTTGACAGTTCTTTTGAGGTTATCAATGAATTATTAATTCTTATAAACAGTATCCACCCTAATATAAAATTTACACTAGAAACAGAACAAAACAGGGCTATAAACTTTCTAGACTTAAATATCAAGATTAACACAGACAATCTATTTGAATTTTCCATATACAGAAAACCAACACAAACGGACATAACAATACCAAATGAATCTTGTGACCATAATACACATAAAATAGCAGCCTACAGATCATTAGTACACAGAGCTTTAACTATTCCACTAACAAAATCAGATTTTAGCAAAGAGATATCAACCATTAAACAACTAGCACATGCAAATCATTACAATCCGAACATGATTGACACTTTAATTAAACAAAAAGATTATAGGTTAGCTATCAAAAGAATATATCCCATTGACAATAAAACAGAAGACACAAATTATATCTATACCATATTTTGGCAAAATATCAGAAAAAATTGCACATATACTAAGAAAAACCAACAATTATAAAATAACATTTAAAACCAACACTAACATTTTTTCATTTTTATTTAATGCTAAAGACAAAACACATGATATCATGAAATCGGGCATTTACCGTTTAAATTGTTCTTTTTGTAGTTCGGTATATATTGGACAAACACTTCGAAATTTTGACATAAGATATAAAGAACACGTACGTCATTACAAAAATAAACATCCTGAAAAATCGAATTACGCCAAACACCTTTTAGAACAAAATCACACAATGACTCCTCAAAATAATATTAAATTCCTACATTTTTGTAATAACAAACGCAAATTACACATTTTAGAAGCTTTTGAGATATACAAACACAAACTCAGGGTACCTTTAATGAATGAACAACTTGAACTCAGTAATTCTCCGTTACTGGAAGTATTAGATATTTAATTCTGATTATTATTATTATTTTATCTAGTTACCTATTTTGTATCTACCTTAGCGACGTGTTTGTTTATAATTATATTACCTTTGATAATGACAGCATAGCTGTCGAAACAGTATTGTCAGGTTATATTTTAATAAAACTGTGAAACTTTTAATAATCTTTATTTATTTCATATATGTACATTATTAAAAAATATCTCATTGCAACCCGGAAAGTCTGTATATTTTGGTTTAGCTTTTATCTTTTTTCAAATTGCAACCATTCCAAAACTGGAATCGAATATATAGAGGTATGTTTTCTGTATAAGTTACACATACAAAATTCCACCCTTAAACTATTATTAATGGGTGCTGTACATGGGAATAATTACAGTGGCGGAACTTCATAATTTAGGCCCCCCGCAAAATTCAATTTGGGCCCCTTTATCAATTTCAGTTGAATTGAGATGAATGAATGAATTGGTGATTGATTAGAGAATGTTATACCGTTATTTATTTATTTAAAAAAAAATAACATTTAATAAGCATGTATTAAAACAAAAATCAAATCAAACAGAAAGCAAAATTCGAAAATAAACAACAGGTAATACTAATAAAAATTAACATTTATTACATACTTAGCAGAAAACGAAACGTAATAAACTGTAGATAACAATACATAAAAATACAATTTTCTAAAACTAAACAAATGTTTTACGTCGTGCTTTGGCATTTTATGCCGAAATTATGGCGAAATTTTTTATGATTTCTTTTAATTCTAATTTTGAGGCCTCTTCAGCTTCTATAGACAAAATAGCAAGTCCGCTTAATCGTTGTTCAGCCATTGTTGATCGCATATAGTTTTTAATTATTTTTAGTGTCGAAAACCATCGTTCCGAGGTTGCTGTAGAGCAACTATGGTAGTTTCTCTCTGGCACTTTTTAGTACTTTAAGTCTACGCTTTTTTGCTGCGCCGCTTGTAGAGCTTAATTTTTCGTCTTCCATAATTTACACGCTAAATCACTCTTTACTCTCTGACTATCACTAACCAAATAATGTTTTTTTAAAGAAGAAGAAATTGTATATTTTTAGAACCTTTCTTTTCAAGGTATAAATTTAAAAGGTTTCTAAACTAAATTTCTTGGAAATAAATATATAATAGCCATAAAGCATAGTGAGAAACTCATCAATGACCAGATGTATTTCCTTCAGATATTTTACAAATATTAACAACTGGAAATTACCGTTAATCCCTGTTAGTACTGTACTTCTCACGTAAATATTTAGTTGTAATATAATGGTGCGGCACCTGCATCACTGTATATTCAAGTAATTATTTGTAAAACCTTCTTCTGACGATGGTGTAAAAGCCGAAATCGCCGAAAAGATAATAAACTTTCTTTGTAAAATTCAGCCAAGTGTTTATGTATTATTTACGTTACTAAACATTGTATTTATTTAGTAATCAAGTCAAGTAATACATGTAGCAGTAACTTTCCGTCTTTCAAAATTTGAATCGACTTCTGTATTAGTTCATAATAGTAGAAAGCATAGGCGCCCGCAGAAATCTGTCCAGGGGAGGCAAGCAATGAATGGCATACTAGGGGCGGCAAGCCTAGAATAAACGACATGCTAGGGGGGGCAAGCCCAGAAAAAAACGGCTTATTATAAAAAATCTTCAATAAAATTAAAATTGTTCAACTTCCAGGGGGGGACAAGTTCAAGGGCTTTCCCCCCTTCCGGGCGCCTATGGTAGCAAGGTCATAATAGTATATAAGTTACTACCTAAAACGACAGGCATAAAACTGATAATCGGACACTTTAAACTTTAAAAGGATAAAGGGTATGCCGCCTACCGCTCATACCGTATCGATATACGAAGGCCCGGCGGCGTCATATAACCCGACAATTTATAAAAATAAATTCCTAAAAAGTTTTCAGCTTTAATTGTGGAAAATAAAAATTTCTTCAAGTAAAATGGATGGAGTGCACTCAGGCATAGGCTCCAGGCCCCCTAGTGACCTGGACCCCCCGCACTGCTCCCTTTTGCTGTATAGTAGTTCCGCCACTGAATAATTAGTAGATATTATATATGATTAGTTTAAGAATTTATAAACATAATGAAAAATTATCATCTCTGACTGGGATTCGAACCCAGGACTCTCTGCTATCCAGGCAGATGCTCTACCAACTGAGCTACCTGAGACGACTCCCAATTGAAACGACAATTCTTCATATAAGATGGAAATAATGTTAACAACTGAAGTATACTAATTATTTGCTATGTATAAATTGGTTGTTCGCTAATCCGCGACTCATTTTTACCAACTATCACAGCTGAATTAGATTTTTAGAAATATTCTTCCATAGGAAATTTTAATAATAGTAAATGAAAATTAATTGTGATAATCACAGAAATACATCAAATTAGTTTAAGAATTTATAAACATAATGAAAAATTATCATCTCTGACTGGGATTCGAACCCAGGACTCTCTGCTATCCAGGCAGATGCTCTACCAACTGAGCTACCTGAGACGACTCCCAATTGAACTATTTTTTACTATTATTAAAATTTCCTATGGAAGAATATTTCTAAAAATCTAATTCAGCTGTGATAGTTGGTAAAAATGAGTCGCGGATTAGCGAACAACCAATTTATACATAGCAAATAATTAGTATACTTCAGTTGTTAACATTATTTCCATCTTATATGAAGAATTGTCGTTTCAATTGGGAGTCGTCTCAGGTAGCTCAGTTGGTAGAGCATCTGCCTGGGTAGCAGAGAGTCCTGGGTTCGAATCCCAGTCAGAGATGATAATTTTTCATTATGTTTATAAATTCTTAAACTAATTTGATGTATTTCTGTGATTATCACAATTAATTTTCATTTATTATATATGATGTTGTATAATAATTATTATTTGTTAGAATAGTCTAAATAAATTATATAATTTTTTAGTTGATTATATAAAGTACTTGTTAGTTACTTATGATATTATTATTATTCATTATTATTAGTTATACATTACCTAAACAATGTTAAGTCACCTGTACTTACATAATTCTATAAAAGGTAAGCATATTCATTAAGAATAGTTAGTTAGTGTTAATTGCGAGCTCTTTGAAGTTGAATGCAAGTTACAATATATGCGCTTATTCTCAACCCTAATATTTTATTTGTTAACAATATCAACGTTAACATATTATTATAAAAGATAATTATTTTTATCGGAGAAATTGCGTAGTTGGATCACGTGTGCTCGGTACTGGCTGCCATTTTGGATGTTTTCAGCGTTTTTAGATCTTTATTTAAAATAACATGGGATTGTGTCGCAGAACTGTCCCAGTCTATCTACTAAACTTGTTTAAAGAAGATCGAAACGCACTTCTTGCACCATGCGGTTCCTTTTTCTGCAGATGTATTTGGCGCTAAAACATTACGGAATTATATGTATAGGTACGTTTAATTATAATGATATTTACATACAGGGATTATGTCTAATTTTGGATGGATCTACAATCGTTGCAAGATGTCAACGACATAATGTTTATTTTCTTTTAACAAAAAACTAAAAATTTTGCCAACTTGGCGTGATTTCTTACAAATCTTATTGTGACAACTGATTTTCCGCAGTTTTCTACATGGGATTTCGTATACTCCTTGGCTTTCTAGTGGTATTTTTGTTTTTGCGGATGGTAGCATTTTTCCAATCTTTTTGTCAGTGTCGAAGATGGTGTCGATGTTGTGTTTTCTCAGCACTCTACTTATTTTGTCCGTGGTCCCTTTGATGTACGATAAGTGCGCTTTGGATACCGATGTTTCTTCTTCCTTTGGCTTTGGGTCCCTTGGTGTTAACGCTTTCTTGATGTTTTTCGACGAGAATCCATTTTGTTTTAATGCCAACTTCACCTGTTCTAGTTCTTGATGTTTATTATCGTCATCAGTCAATCGTTGCGATCTGGTTATTAATGTTTTGACTACTGACTGTAGTTGCGCTGGGTGGTGATGTGACTGCGCGTTCAGGTAGCGATTTGTGTGGGTTGATTTTCGGTATACTGTGTATCCCAGGCTGCCGTCTTCCTTTTTGATTATAGATACATCTAGGAAAGGTACCGTCCTAGGTATTGTCCTTTTCCACCTCCATTGTGAATTTGATCTTCTGGTGTATGTTGTTTAGATGCTGTAAGAACGTCTGGAGTTTCTCTTCTCCATGGGTCCATATAATAAAAGTATCGTCTACGTATCTTAGCCATAGTTTAGGTTTGTCACTTGCCGTTTCTATTGCTCGGACTTCTAATTCTTCCATGAATAGGTTGGCTATTACCGGCGATAAAGGTGATCCCATAGGTGCTCCTTCCACTTGTTTGTACCGTTGATCTTTGTAGATGAAGTAGGTGTTGTTTAGGCAGTGTCTTGTTAACTCGATGATTTCATTTGGGACTTGGTATTTCCGTTGTATCATATCTACTGCTTCTTTTACTGGAACATTCGTGAATAAAGAGGTTACATCAAAGCTTACCAGCAGATCTCCTGGTGCCACTGTTATGTCTTTTATACGCTCGATGAAGTGGCTTGCGTTCTTTACGTAAGATTCGGCTTCTTCGGCATAAGGTTGCAGTTGCTTGGCCACGGATTTCATTTATACATTTCTCTTACAAAAACCGTACATTGTCAATTCCATCCATAGTACTAACAATGTTGATTCCAAATATGTATATTTTACACTAGTCCAGTCAAACTGTACGAAAAATGGGTCTAACTTGGAAAATGGAAGAACATAAGATTTTTTTTCTTCCAGCACGCAGGGGGGGTCTAGAAAAGCTTAACTTGAAGTTTTCGACCTCAAATTCATATGAGCTTTTTCCGTCATTTTGAAAAGAAGGGTGAAGTGTTATTTTGAAATTATCTCTGTAACAGTGGGTCCGACAAAAAATTTGTATCAAGCATTTTTGTCGGCAATACGATTGTCTACAACTTTTATTTGAAACTTTTTCGCGTAATATAAAAAATGAAAAAGCTATAAGGAACAAACATTGGAAAAAGAAGGGATGAAGTGTTATTTTGAAATTATCTCTGTAACCGTAGCTCCGACAAAAAATTTGTATCAAGCAAGTTTGTCGGCAATACGATTGTCTACAACTTTTTCATTTTTTATATTACGCGAAAAAGTTTCAAATAAAAGTTGTAGACAATCTTATTGTCGACAAAAGTCCTTCTTTTCAAAATGGCGGAAAAAGCTCATATGAATTTGAGGTCGAAAACTTCAAGTTAAGCTTTTCTAGACCCCCCCTGTATGCTGCAAGAAAAAAATCTTATGTACTTCCATTTTCCAAGTGAAACCTATGCAGAGGGGTTACTATTATTACATATGCAAAGGTTGGGCTACGCCACCATTAACTCTTATCTCAGGGTTCGTTTATTTTGCAGTAAACACTGGTATTTCTTTTTTATTAAATTTAATAACACACATAGGGCCTACGTAATGATAATAATCGCCCCCTCCCTCCCGCACAAGCTTATAGCTTCTGGGGCGTACTTTGCAGGTTATGGGTTGTAGCAATTATTATTATTAATGATAAGAATAAGAAAACATATACACAGATACACATATAGAACCGATAACAGGTAATATAATGCGGTGTTCATATACGCGACCCACCAAGGACAGAGGCTTGGACTTGAGTGCTGAACAACCCCTCGAGCGTTCTTCTTCAACACCCCTCTGCACACGCTCGCCTGAAGCTACTTCTTCTCCTGGCACTTAACAGACATAAGCGCGCACTTATTTAAAAATAAACACTTGAACCACCTCATCACCCCCCCTACTTAAATATAGTTACAAGGATAACGGCATTTAAGTACAGAAAAAACAAATGAAAGATGCATTTGTACTATAATATAAAAGAATAAACTAAAATGTTAAAGCTACAGATCATAAATCATCATCACGCAGTTTGTTTGTTTTTGGGCGAGGAATCAGGATGGCGGAGCATCCTTCGTACCTCATGGCAACGATTGCTATGATGACTTGGCCGACCCTACTAGAATTTAGTCGAATCTGGGGGAATTCCACCCCCAGTAGGGATTTTTAACGTGCCAAACATCGCATTGACATTAATACAGAGCCCTTCCAATGTGGTTTTCCACCGCTGAGACGTAAACTGCGTTCCATTATCACTTAATAAACATGAAGGTTTTTGAACCTTAGGTATATAATCTTTGATCATTCTATTTAGAATAGCTGCACTAGTTGCACGCTTTAGAGCATATAGTTTCACATACTTTGTAAAAGCATCTACAATAACTAATATGCATCAATGGAATCCTTGCAACGCAGTTTGTCCAAAGCGGTTTAGAACTTTCCTATAGAAAAAGTGCTTGATGCTATAGATGAATGGCCAGATAGATTTTGGATTGTAAATTTTATGATTTATAGTAATAACTTCTTCTCCTGTAGCCATCCAGATCTTGTGCTTTAAAAAATTCTAAATTGTCTAGTAACAGTGTTCATCGACACGTTTACTTATCACTTATTCTATATCGACAATTTATGGATGGTAACGGAACAATCTACAGAGTACAACGTAAGGATTGTATCGCAAAGAATGTTGACACCTTCAGACTGATATAGCTTTTATAATTATCTAATACTTTTAACAATTTTATAATAAAACAACGCTTTAATGTCTAGAATATTTAATAATTTACAATCTCTCAGTTTATTTTATTAACACATAAGATATATATATATATATATATATATATATATATATATATATATATATATATATATATATATATATATATATATTGTGTTGTTGATTAAAATAAGGTAGCTCGGTGCGGGGCCCCACTAGTTCTCGGGGCCCCGGGCATACGCCCGGCTGACCGACCGTAGGGACGCTTCTGCAAAGAAGTCAACCATTATTGTTTCACCTTAAGAGTGCGCTTCATTGCGTGCAGAAAGTGTCGTTTCGGACCAATTTTCGTTAGAGTTCACACACCTTCAAGAAAGAGATGAAGATTTGCTCGAGGTCTTAAATTGTAGATAAAGGATAAACCTAGGGCCTGACATATTTTTCAAGGGTGGATATTTTGTAATAATTGATACAGAGCCCTTCAAACTTCGGCAACTTTAGGTTGTTATTTTCTACAAGTTTAAAAGTTCTTCGAAAATTAAAAATATGTCATCCCCTTGGAAACTCAATGGAGAATGTGTTTATGAAAACTGCATGCCGCTATCAGCTTTGAATTTTGTGATGAACTCTAACAAAGTGCGCCATGTTTCTGACAGCGATTTATACAGTTACTCCTAATTTTAGGCTACCCAACTGACAATTGCCGTAAAAAACATCCAAGAGGCGATAAGAAGTTGAGGTATTTTATATCCCACTAGGGGCGCTTCATTCGTATTTGTGATTCGAGCAGTTGTGATGTTTATATAAAAAAATTCTAACATAGAAAAATATATTGGAGATAAATGTACATGTTTTATTAGAACTCTATTTATAAGTGTATAATATTTCGTTCGTTCTTTTTCTTCTTAGAATTAATAGTTATTTATGTATTAAGGGCATAATCTATTAGATTATGGCACGAGAGAATGTTTAAAGCCCGACGAAGGAGGGCTTTTAATTTCCCGAGGGCCATTATCTTGATTATGCCCGTGGTACATACAACGGTTTATTTTATTTTGCTTCATGGAAAGGATAACTCAGTATTTCAAACCCAAGCAATTGCACATTTCATTTTGAAAAAATGTAAGTTATAATTATTTCTTAAAATTGTTAGAACTCTATAGAAACGTTTGTTTTTATCTTAGCAACTTTATTAAAATTGTTAGAACTCTATAGAAACGTTTGTTTGTATCTTAGCAACTTTATAGGCCCTAGGGCTATAAAAGCCAAATTATGCCCGCAATTGAGTGCCAATAAAGACGATTATCATGTCAAAATAGAATAAAATATTTTTATGGAATAGAGAATGGGAATTTTAATTCATAAATATCCTTTTGAGCACATACGTAACGTATTTTGTAAGAAGTAAAACAAAATTAGTAAATAGTTAAAAAATACAACAAAAATAAATGTACAGTATAATTAAATAAATGGATTTATTTATCCGTCGCAAATTTCGCTACAGCATAAAAAATTAGATAGAATAAGTGAATAGCCATGCAAGGTCTTTGTTTCAGTAGTAAAATTTGTCTATGGGATAGATTAATTTGAGTGCTTGAATACTTTTATTTATGCGAGAGGCGAGAGTTTATATGTATTTTTCATATAGGAAGGTAGGTATTATCTAGTATTACTGAAACTGAATTAATAAAAAAGTATTAAAATTATCCGTTATTTTCTGCTAAATTGGAAAATCGTACAGAAAGTTCCATTTCATATTTTGATATTATTAGCAAAATCTGCTATGCTATTACACTTTAGACACGAGTGTAAAAAGTGAATTCAATAAATAAATTACCACAAGAACAATTGTTGTTGTGATAATAACAACAAAGGTTGTTCTGATAGACGTTCGTTCGTAATTATAAGCCATTCGGTCTTTGCATTACAATTTTGTATTATTATCATTTTTTAATCCCTTTAATAGGGTTTGAAATAATGTATGAAATACGTGTTAAAAGTGAGATTATTTTGTTCGAAGAGATGACTAACTCTGCTGGCGCGTCGTGTGCAACATTCATTTTTGACGCTTTTCTATCGTCATGATTTCAAAATAGTCAGTTAGGGGGTGTAAAAATGTTAAAAAACAAAATTTTCCTTATGTTGAGATATCTTGTTCAAACTAGATATGTGAACGTAAAATGTCGTTAGAAACATTTTTTCTTAATAAAATATTTTCCATATTTTAACAAATAAGGTCATTTTTCGTTGATTTAAAAAATTGCGAATTTAACAGATACCTACCTATAATGCCACCTGTCACCTTTGACATGGCGTATTTTATATTATTGGAAGCAGAGGTTGTTGCCATGCATAGTTGTTTCCAATCAGAATATTAAAGAATTTTCTCATGTGGAATGTGGATCCAACTTTACGACACACACTGTAAACTAAAATCTTAATTTTTAGCTTCTTTTTTTGATAGAAATAGGGATCCCACCAATCGCTACGTTAATATTGTTAGTTCTTTTTAAAATAATAACAAAAGTGCTGTTTAAATCGTCTATTAATAAGAAATATTTATTTACAAACACTAATGAATACACTATAAATTAACGCTATGATTATAAACCACTAAAACTATTATTTACAGACTATGAATTTCTAATACAACATTTATCTTTATATTTATTATTTATTTCGTGATACACAGTTAATGACTTGCTGTTGACTGCCTCTTTTTATCGGCGAAGTCGATTATATACCCTCCTACAAACGCACTAGAAGCCGCTAGAAACTACTATATATTTCTAGAATAAGCGCGTCTCGTTCACATGCTTGGTGCGATGAGTCATCCTCTCGAATGCTGTAGAATATTCCATTTGTTGTTCGAGAAGAGGTTCTTTCTTTTTCTCTCTTGTTACACTGCCCCCCTCTTCAAGTCTGTTCTGTCCCAGAACAGGTTCCTGTAGAACGGGTCATGACGATATCGACAGTCTTCACCTCGACTACACGTTCCATTACGGTAGAAGTAAAGGTCTACACTCTTCGTTGGTCTTAATGCGGGCTGTGGGTCAAAACTGCAGACTAAGATCTTGACATCCGTACCTCTAAAGACAACTTCTAGCATGTTTCTAACGATTCTCCAATCCAGCTGGTCCCGCCCACAGCCGAGTTTGCGAACTGCCAATTTGTTAATACCCCTGGTAAGCAACTCGATCCTCAAATTCCATAATGCCCTCCACAAGTCGGCGTAACTCGGTTTCTGGTAGTAAAACTGCTTGGTTACCAAGTAGTAAATGGATCGGTCATGATCAGGCAAGCGTAAGGATTTACCAACAGAGGGATTTTGTTCTCGAAGTTCATTCAGCCGTCCAAATTTATTTCTAAACACTACTGCGATCCCCCTGGACATACGGAGATCCTCGGAGACACAGTGGGCAATGGAATAATCACCAGGGACCCGGAAGAGATCTTGTTGCATCTCAGTCGTGACTCCGAATCGTGCTTTTCTAGTTCCAGAAAACGCAGCCATAAATTCTCTAAAGGTTGGCTGATCATCTCCAGGCCTTACGGTATTGATAGCCACCTCAGCCTCATCTTCCCGATCTGGGACTGCGTCATTATTTCCCTCATAGTGCGTCAGACGATTGGAGTGTACCACCTTTGGTTTCCCTCTTGGCAATTTCTGGATGCGATAAATCAAGTCATTTATTCGTTTCTTCACCTGGTATGGGCCCTCCCAATTTCGCTGTATCTTTGGAGAATAGCCACGACGTCTTTGCGGGTTGTATAACCAGACAAGCTCTCCAGATTAAAACCCTCCTTCTTGGGCTCTCACATCGTACGTAGCCTTCATCCGGTCACTCGCGATTCGACTATTGTTTCGGGTTCGGTCGTGAATATCCTCCAACTTCTTCTTTAATTTGATGACATAATCATTCCCGGCTACCTCCTGCTCTATAGGTGAGGATCCAAATTCCAGATTACACGGTAACCGTAACTCGCGTCCAAACATCACAGACGCTGGTGACTGACCGGTTGTTTCGTGGACCGATGCACGATAAGCCATCAGGAACAGATGCAGGTATTGGTCCCAGTCTCGTTGATGATCGGAGACGACCTTGGCCAAATATTTGCCCATTGTCCGATTCATGCGTTCTACCATTCCATCGGACAGCGGATGTAACGGTGTGGTCCGAGTCTTGCGAATGCCCAACAATCGACAGACTTCTCCAAAGAGTACAGACTCAAAATTGCGGCCTTGATCAGAATGCAGCTCCATGGGCACTCCGAAGCGACTGAAAAACTCTTTGACTAGTACGTCAGCAACAGTCACAGCTTCCTGGTTTGGTAGGGCATATGCTTCTGGCCATTTGGTAAAATAGTCCATTGCCACTAATATGTATTTATTCCCATCGTCGGTTTCGGGAAATGGTCCGGCAATATCTATAGCTATTCTTTCCAGAGGACTACCCACATTGTACTGCCTCATAGGTGCTCTTCGTTTCCCCAAGGGTCCGTTACCAGTGGCACATAGTTCGCATTTACGGCACCACTCTTTCACGTCTTCTTTACAGTTGACCCAATAAAAACGCTCCCTAACTTTCTCCAAAGTCTTTTTCACACCGAAGTGTCCTCCTAAGACACCGTCATGGAGATGTCGCAATACTGTAGCCACTCGGCTTCTTGGAACCACGAACTGAGACCTAATGGTGGTGCCATCTTCACTCTCCAGCACTCGCTTCAGAAGACCGTTTTCCATCTTTAAGGACTCCCACTGGGCCCAATATGCTTTTAGGGTTCTGTTGGAAGGGCTGACGGCTTCCCAGGCATGCCTTTCTCCCACACGCTTCTATTCCAGTACCATTTTTAATTCCGGATCAACCTCCTGCTGTCGTTGTAATTCTTCCGGAAACCAATTGTCGTTGACGATAGTGGTTCTTAATACTTGGCAAACCTTCTCTTCCAGACGAGAGCAATGACGGCAGTCCGTCGGGCAGGGTCTTCTTGAAAGAGCATCGGCATTTCGATGACTAGTGCCCGCTCGATGTTCTGTGTCAAAGTCGTATCCTTGTAATCGCTCGATCCACCTTGCGACCTGGCCTTCAGGATTACGGAATTGTAGAAGCCATTTCAACGCTGCATGGTCCGTCCTCAATAAAAACTTCCGTCCGTACAAGTATTTGTAGAAGTGCTCAACGGACTTCACGACGGCCAATAGTTCTTTTCTGGTCACACAATAATTCCTTTCGGCTTTCGACAAAACCTTACTAAAATAGCCGATGACCTTTCCTTGTCCATCCTGTACCTGAGAAAGTACACCCCCAATGGCCAGATTACTTGCATCTGTGTCAAGTATGAATTTCCCTTCTGTCCGTGGATAGCTCAATATTGGTGCTGTTGTCAGGGTACGCTTCAACTGCTGGAAAGCTGTTTCGCACTCTTCGCTCCAAACATACTCGCGCCCATCTTCAGTTAACCTTGTCAGAGGCTTCGCTATATTGGCAAACCCAGGAACGAAACGCCTGTAGTAGGTACACAATCCAAGAAAACTACGAACTTGGTGTTTATCTTTTGGTGTTGGCCACTCTTGGACTGCACGGATTTTATCGGGGTCGGCTGCCACTCCATTTTGTGATACGACATGCCCGAGATATTTCACCTCCCTTCAGAATATGTGGCACTTTTTCGGACTCAATTTCAGGTTGGCTGTACGCAGTCTCCGGAACAATTCCTCCAGATTTTCCAGATGTTCACTGAATGATCTTCCAACTACGATCACATCATCCAGATAGACCAGGCAAGTCTTCCACGACAGCCCCCTCAGGATGGTCTCCATTAGACGCTCAAAGGTGGCCGGAGCGTTACATAGACCAAAAGGCATAACTGTAAACTGTCATAGTCCAGCACCAATAGTGAACGCGGTCTTCTCCCGGTCTTCAGGTTCCATTTCAACTTGCCAATAACCACTCTTTAAGTCCAAAGTCGAAAACCATCGTGAACCAGACAGGGTATCTAACGTGTCGTGGATACGTGGTAAGGGATAGCTGTCTTTCTTGGTCACGTTATTGATCTGCCGATAGTCCACACAAAATCTCGTTTCCCGTCCTTCTTACTGACCAGGACCACCGGTGATGCCCATGGACTGCTGGATGGCTCGATGACCCCTTGTTCAAACTAAAAAATAAATAATTCTTAGATATAAACCTGTGTTTTATTCCGCCTAAAAGAATTAATAATAAGTGTAACACTAACACCGCCACAGTGTTAACCCCGTTACAAATAAATAATAAATTTGTTTAACATTTGTAACGGGTTAACACTGTGGCGGTGTTAGTGTTACACTTATTATTAATTCTTTTAGACTGAATAAAACACAGGTTTATATCTAAGAATTATTTATTTGACTTATTTATTTATAGTTTTATTGGTAATAATCTTCTCGGCTTCTGCTCGCCTTGCTAGACGTAGACGCCTCGGCTGCTGACGGACAGGCATAAAGTTGCCTGTATTGATTTTATGTTTTACTATATCTGTTCGTCCCTTCTGGCTATCGTTAAGAGCGAAGATATCTTGGTATCGGTGAACCAAACCCTGTACCTCTTTCACTTCCGTTCTATTTAGGTCTTCGCACGAACTGACAACCATACCCACTAATTTTTCACCATGGTCTTTGGGCACTGGTTTTGGAACATCAGCCATACACCTGGCTACTCGGAATACTGTCACACACTGTCCCACAAGGGTACTCTTCTTCAATGTCACCGGATCCACATTAACGTTCATAATTCTCACACGTACTATCTTTCCAACCTTGATCAGCGCTTTTCCCACCAGTATGCCACTATGGATCTTCTTATCACAGACAGGCTCCATCATTCTCACACATCCTACCCGAAGATCTCCATCCAAACCTGCCTCGACAACCATCTCGCTTTGACCCGGCAATATCACATCTTCAGTCAGCAAAACCCTTACAACCGGGTCTTCGCGTGGGTGCAACGGAAGTTCTTCGTTACCGACCTTCAAAACACCCTCTTTCAAATCCAACGTAAAACCAAATTTTCTCAGGAGGTCCATTCCCAAGATGAAGTCGTCAGCGATGTCGGCTACCAGCACCTCATGATCACGTTCTTCACTTCCAATGCCAATCTTCATCTTCACCATTCCGCGTGTTGGTATTACTTCACCCGTCGCTGTACGGAGTTGAGTAGTCGTCTGTAACAGCTTCATACTTGTTCGTAGAACGTCAGGGCGTATAATTGATTTTGTCGCCCCCGTATCAATGAGTAGTGGAACAACTCGATTCGCAATTTTCCCATCTATGAACAAACTGCTGGTACTATTCCTTGATGTTACGGCATGAACGGTGATCTCTAGGGCATCTTTATTAACAGTCAACGTTCGCCCTCTCTTGCCAACCCCCTTTAACTTTTTCGACGGTTGTGCTTTTCTTATTTTGGGACAACGGCGTTCTACATGTCCTTGTTCGCCGCAATTCCAACAACGAGGTCCTCGAACTTCTTGATGATTCTTCTTACGGTTCTCTTCCTTCTGAAGAACTCTCATTAATAATTCTTCCAGACGATCTTTAGAACCTTCATCTTCTTCCACAACGGTCCGAACACACCCGTGACCTCGGGACGCTTGTTTTGCAGCTTCAAATTCTAAGGCGTGAGCAAGCGCATCATCAGTTGTTCTTGGTCGAGCCAGCCTCAATGATTGTTGTGTTTCCCCGTCTCTTAACCCATCAATGAAGGTCTGCACAGCCAGTTGTCCCAGAAATGAATCGGGTGCCGTAGGGTACGCCAATCGGACAAGCCGCGCAACATCGGCTTTAAACTCCTGCAGGCTTTCTCCATTCTTCTGGATACGATTCTTCACTTGCGCGTGATACATTTGTTGAAGATGCGCGTCTCCATATCTCATCTCCAATCTAGACACTAACAATTGGTAATCATTTTCCTGTCCTGCTGGGATTGTTTGCAGGACGTTCAACGCGTCTCCGCGCAAAGCCACAGTTAAAGAAACGGCCTTTTCTTTGTCTGTCCATCCGTTGGCCCCAGCGGCCGCCTCAAATTGTTTGTAGTAGGTGGACCAAGGTATCTTTCCATCGAACGTGGGTGGTTTTACTTTTATCCCTACGGCAGGACCCTTTTCTTCTTTAAATTGCTTCTTTATTTCATTAAACTCAGAAGTTGAAGGAAACCGTAGTTGCCTCATTCTATCTTCCAGCATTTCGGTTATGTCGTCTTTCTTAGTTGTTGGTGGTAATTGCAGTTGGGCTATTTTCTCTTCTACCATCTTTATTACCCTATCTTGTTCCGCCAATCTACCTTCCAATAGTCCTAGCGCGCTGGCATTCTCCAAAAATTCTTCGAAAACTTTTTCTTCCAACGCTTTAACATTGTCCTGCAATTCTTCTTTAAGCCTTCTAGAACTTTCTTCGGACTTTTCTAGTAATTCTTCCTTAAGCAATCTTGTGTTTTCTAGTAAATCTTCTTTTAACATTCTAACATTTTCTTCGGACTTTCTAGAATTTTCCATAACTTTTTCTTCCAGTGCTTTAGTATTTTTAAGTAATTCTTCTTTAAGCATTTTAGAATTTTCTTCGGACTGTCTCGAATTTTCCAGTAGTTCTTCTTTTAACATTCTAACATTTTCTTCGGACTTTCTAGAATTCTCTTCGTGCTTTTCTAATAATTCCTCTTTTAACATTCTAGAATTCTCTTCCATTTTACTTAATAACAAATTAGTATCAATTGAGGGTCCAGGTATTTCGAAGAGGAAACTTTCAGGGTCTTCTTACTGTTCCAAAAGCCATTCTCTTAGCCGATTTATTAACACGCTTTTAAGGCCCGTTGTGTCTAAATCTCGTTCTTCAAGTTCGTGTTTTAAGTCTATTACTTTGAGATCTTTTAACAATTTCATCGCCATTTTAATTGTTTGTTGAAATTATTTTTAACACTAAAATTTTATTCTCACAGCACTTTATTTAATTATTACGCGATTTTATTTATTTTAAAACACCACGCCTGACACCACTGTTACGTTCTTTTTAAAATAATAACAAAAGTGCTGTTTAAATCGTCTATTAATAAGAAATATTTATTTACAAACACTAATGAATACACTATAAATTAACGCTATGATTATAAACCACTAAAACTATTATTTACAGACTATGAATTTCTAATACAACATTTATCTTTATATTTATTATTTATTTCGTGATACACAGTTAATGACTTGCTGTTGACTGCCTCTTTTTATCGGCGAGGTCGATTATATACCCTCCTACAAACGTACTAGAAGCCGCTAGAAACTACTATATATTTCTAGAATAAGCGCGTCTCGTTCACATGCTTGGTGCGATGAGTCATCCTCTCGAATGCTATAGAATATTCCATTTGTTGTTCGAGAAGAGGTTCTTTCTTTTTCTCTCTTGTTACAATATTGTCAGTTAAGATGTATTAGTCTTTATTCGCAAAGAAGATAACAACTGATTTTTGAGGATTGATAATTAAAGAGTGCTGTTGTGACACCATATCTATAGCATTGAGATCGACGTTAATATCACGCATAGATGTACTTACTTTTACGATACGATTACGAATTACTTAGACAAAAGGAATATAGAAATTAAGAATCGTCAGCGAACATTTTCAACTTACGTTTTAACATATGTATGTGTGAAAAGTGGAAGTATAAATGATAAAGAGATGGGGTCCCAATATAAAACCATGAGGTACTCCTCTTACTATTGGTGAAAAGCTAGAAATTCCATTGTTTATTGCTTGCATTGCATTGTTATACACTGTGCACCATTGGCTAATTGTTTATTGCATATAATATTAAATACAATAACGCAATAAAATACTATTAAAATCTTCACTAAAATATTTAATTATAAATTATAACTGTCGTTTAGCTACACAATAGCTTCTTCAGATAAAGACTGGTTATAAATAAAACTAAAACCAGTCTTTTTATGAAAAAGCTACCGTGTAGCGAAAGGACAGTTATAATTTTTTAATAAATATTTTAGTGAAGATTAATAGTATTTTATGGTGTTATTGTGTTTAATATGGATCTTCATCAAGTACAGGCCGAATCAATGCAATTGATATTATTGTTACGTTCTTTTTAAAATAATAATCAAAAATGCTGTTTAAAAATCGTCTATTAATAAAGAAAAGATTATTTACAATGCACTTAATTAAAAACACTATAACTATAAACTATTTAACAAACTATTAAAAATGCTAGGTATTTACAAATTTATTTGATGACTATATATAAAAACTATTTATGTAATACAATAATTATTAACATTTATTTATTCAGAGTACATTTCAACACGATGCCGGTTAAACATTAACTAACTCCTTCTACCCGCGAATCAATTTATATTCATACATCTAGAATATTCGATGACGTGTTGATGAGTCATACATGCAGCTGTCGGTGACCTCAATGAGGCGTGTTGATGAGTCATACTTGCACGTGTTGATTGATGAGTCATACAGTTGATGACTCATACATCTAGAATGTTTGATGACGTCATAAGTGGGTTTACTATTCGTTATATTATGTTACTTTTTTGCATGTCGCAAAGGTTTAAATAATCTTTTCTTGCTCCTGAACATGAGTCGCTACCTAAAAGTTTAAACTACCAAGGTATTTTATGTTACACACTTCTCCAAGAAATTAACGCACCACCAAAAAATAACCAAAAGTTTGAAGTTAATTTGTGTCTAGACCATGTGTCCAATTTCAATGTTTCTTTTTTTGTATGATACGTTTTTTATTCAAAAACATCAATGTACCTTACAATTGCTTTGTCAAAGAAATTATTTTTTTATGAATACAGTGTGTACCAATTGCGACGTGTTTTTTTTATAAAATTTATAACACCCTGTAACGTTTAACCGTTACACCAGCAAGTTAGAAATCATATCGTACACTAGCCTTATCGTTTCTTAACATTTAGGTTTTTTGATTCACTTTATTATCATATTAGTACCGGAAAACATAATTTTATAGCATAACAGGATTTACGTAAAGTTAATATCAACATGTCCATTGTCCATTCTTTTATTAGATATTTTATATAACATATTATGCATTCATATATGCCAGGGGATGCTGCGTAATCGTATACATTTAAAATACATAGGTACTGTTTTAGAAGTTTGAAACCCCACTTCCAACGTTTTAAGGTATCAAAAATTCGAAATTTATAATTCCAATACTGTGTTATTTTAAAGCTAAAGAGCTTTAGAGTCCAGAGATGCGGCTTTGAAGTTTCAAACAGAAATCTTTCAGAGGTTCACAATTACAAGTTCAGAATTACAACAGTTTTTAAAGCATTGATTATAGAACTTCCTCTATGTTTTAAAATCTCAAAAATTATAAATTTCAGAGATATAATATTCGAAAACTTTAAAAATTGCAGAATGTTACAGTAAATACCAATTCTGTTGGCTGAAGATTCTTGAAACGAAACGCCATCTGTCACGTAGTGAAAGGTATTCCTAGAATGTTACATTCGGGTGTCCAAAAATGAAGATTAAATCTAAAACCGACATGATTTTAAAATGTAGTTTAAGAAGTTTAAATTGTAAAGTCTCAATCTTAAGGTTCTAAAATTCGAAATTTCAGAAATTTAAAATTCAAGTCACAGATGTCACGTTTTAGCTTTCAACTCTAGTCACCTAGGCCAGCTGGTCGATCAGAGTAACGAAAACCGCCGCCATTTGTATTCTTCATCTTGGCATGATTGCTAATCGATCAAATCAACTTGGCCCCGAGAACAAAATTCTTTTAAAACTATAGGTTTAGTAATCAAATTTGTTTGTTTCGATTTTACCATTTCTTTTCTTAAGACAAATTTCACACGATTATAGAAATATCCGAAAACAGGTCGTGGAATCTGATCTGATTTTAAAGCAAAAATCATTTTATCTCTAGCACCATGGCCCAGTGAAATATGTGCCGAATACAATATTGCAAATAAGTCTTCTTATGGTGTCACATAGATAATATTACCATGCTTTCCGCGGAATAACGCATTACACCAAAAGCCAACGACATACAAATATGTTTAATAAATATTTTCTCTTAATTGTTTGATTTTTTGTTTAGAAAAATAAATACGTATGTATTCCTTAGCCCACCCTGTATAGTAACCTCTAACTGTGTCTTTTAACAAAATGTAACTCTTGCATTCTATGCTTTTTTTAATTGAAACTTCCACATACTGAAAAATTTATTTCCACTAGAAATCTTTTATTCTAATAATAGCTAGAAGTATGTATTTTAAATAGCTTATGCTATTATAACTTAATAGTTTATAAGCATAATAGCAATAACCTTGACATCCATAGGTGGAATTAAACGTAAACCCGTTAATAATATGAAACTAAATTAATATTATTAATTTATTTCGTAATTCTTAATAATATAATAATAAATACTTTTAATTTAAGGAAAGAGATTTCAGTTGACATTCAATAATGTCTTTCATTTTGATAAACAGAAAAATGAACAATTATAACTGACGCTTATAAAAATTAAAATGAAACCTAAACCTAATATGTTTAGTGTTGTTTATAACACAGTAATTTACGAGCGGCCCGGTCGGAATATTTGGGAATTCCAATGTTGAATTAGTCATATCTTCTGTCTGAAAGGAAAGAGCCCAGTGTAAGATGGGTTACCTAATTAATTTTCTTTTAAGGCGCTATGGAATTTGTAGTTTTGCGTTATCAAGCGCGCTCTTAAGAGCGAGAAATTTTTAGCACAGGCCATTAAACGTCTCAGAAAACTTTAAATAACTGGGCTACTATAATGGAATCTCCTTTCTATTGAATTACTGCTGACACCCTCTCAATGGGAGGTCTCGGTCAGTAGGGTTGTAAAAATATTTAAAAGCAGGTCGGGATGCAAGTGTAGGTAAATCCAAAACAGCTTTAAAAACGGTAATGGGTTTTATATGTACGTAATGTATAAAAATACTAATAACCAGATGATTATTTTACAAAAATATCTAAATAAAATATCGATGTCTTTACTACTATTTAAACTCTAGACTAATAAAAGACTTCCTCAAAACAATGAAATAGGAAATAACGCTATTGCGTTTTTTTATGTTTTAGTGAATGTGCTTGTGCCAAAGATTGCATATTTTAATAATACAATTTAATAATTATTTACATAATTTAATAGGATTTTTGCTTTAAAATTATTATCATTGCAATACTATGTGTTTTGATTTTGTAGCTTCCTTTTACTGTTTCTTTCCCTTTGTGCTTTTAAAATGTAATCAGGATTACGAATTGCTAACTCTCTTCGTCTTCTAGGATCGATAAGTTCTGGTAACAAGCAATTATAATAAAAAGTTTCTAACTTTTCAACCATATTTTTGCAAAATGTTTCGTCATAAACAATAGTATCGATTTTTAATCCTTTTGTTGTCCATATAACAAAAATACATTTTGATCGTTTTGTTATTAACATTTGGCCCTGCATTTGATATATGCATGGTTTTTGTTCATGCTCACTTCTCCTTTCTTATTTTTTTTGTATCATGGTATTAATTTGTCAAATATTCCTTCATCTGGAGTCATATCTTTAGCAGCGTATGAACATTTGACTTCCAAAACACAGTCATCATCAATTAACCCATCTGGTGTTGCACACAAGAATGGTTTGTTTATGTCAATAAACAAGCCATTACGTTGCACATTTATGTCTAATTCTTTTTCTAGCGCTACAATTGCGTTTTTTTCATTGGTTTTTTCCCACATAATCGAAGGTGTAGGAAGTTCTGGCGTTTTATATAGCATTGCACTTACAATTTTTTCACAGCTAGTGTATGGTTTCCTTCCACAAATTCTACCAAACATGGAAGCACCTATCCTTTTCCTTCGTAATTCTTTCCATTTTACTGATTGAGATTGGTCAACAGTTTTCTCCATTATGGACAACTGGTCCTCTTGTGTAACAATTAAATTTTTTAGAAATTCTTCTTTTTTTCTAGCAAATGCTTCTGGTGGCATATCTGGTTTAGTGCAACTAGGACCATAATCTTTATCTTCAATGGTAGATTGTGCATTGCGATGGTATCTATATCTGTTCCTTTGCTGTCTTTTGTCTTTAGCTGATGCGATCTTTCGTTGACTTTTGCGTTCCAGTTTTAGAACATGTTCAGAATAAGAATTATTTTTTAGTTCTCTTGTTCGTGATTGTACGTGTCCGTCAGTATTATAATCAATAGCGGCTAGTGCAACTCTCGTACTGTATAATGTTCGATGAAACAGATTTGTTCTCTTTCCACCAACCTTTTTGGTAATTCGTGAATTAAAGTGCTCTACTAAATTATTCGTTTTTTGATGCATCAGACTATTAGAATGGTTTGCCAAATAACTTACAAAAGACAATATCTGAGACAGTACACCACTTTGTCGAAAATCTTCTAGAACCTTTTTTTCATTTTCTTTGGGACCCTTACAAAAATATCTGTCGCAGCTTTCGTGTTCACCAAAAACATGAAAAGGAGAGTTTAATAAATCACGTTTTAAATTTTGCGTTTTTTCTTTTAAATCATAATTTTGTGTTTTTCTAAATTGTACTGCTTTAGTCACAGCTGATCGTAAGCGCATAATGTTTTCTTATATAACTTTGCGCTGACTGACCGGATATTTTGTATTCGTACAGAGGTCACTTAGTTTTTTTGCAGTAGTTTCTGAGATGATTTGTACATTCAATTTTTTCTACAGTGAGATCTATATATGGTCTACTTTCTAATATCTTCTAATATCTCGGGTAAACGCTGCTGTCTCCATCAGCTACTAATGTAGCGTAACGAATGTCGTGCAGCTCTTCACTTTGTCGAAACCGTTCAACAACAATTGATGATTCCATACTACTAGAGCCGCCCGTATAGTTTTTATAACATATGTGTTTTTTTGGAATACGTCCGTTATTTGTTGCAACGGAACATATCAAACAATATTTATTTAAAACACCTAGATGTAATAATTTTTTGGTATGATAATCTATTATTGCCGCTGCGCCAGACAACGAACTAAAATGACGACCAAATGATCTTTTTCCCCAGGACCCGTCGGCAACAACTGTCAACAAGGGAATGTTATCCTTATCAACGTCTCCTCGTTGTCTTGCAGCTGCTATTTTTGCATTTTCGCTTATCTCATGTTCCAATTCCATAGTCCATATTCTATGCAATTTGGTTTGGCA
The DNA here is from genome assembly GCA_929113105.1 of Agrypnus murinus. NCBI lineage: Eukaryota > Metazoa > Arthropoda > Insecta > Coleoptera > Elateridae > Agrypnus > Agrypnus murinus. The sequence goes on from OV816027.1 coordinate 53,461,660, forward strand.
TTCAATAAAAGTTTGATGTGACATACACGGCATATCTATTCCGTTAATTATTTCTTCTAATCCTGAAACTCCAACTCCTGCTACATTACTTGCACTTACAGCACACATATTTATATTCATTTGGTCATTGTCCACAACGTCGGTGTAAATATACTTTGCGATGTTGCAGAACTTGCAACGCAGTTTAAAACAAGACGTCAATCCTAGTTGTTTTTCGGTCTCAATCACCATGTCTGCCAAACCACACCCAAACGGTGGATGCGTCGAGATGTCTTGTAGTGCTTTAAAAAAATATTCAAATTTTATAATTCGGTAACCAGATATCAAATGCTTTTTATCCTTAATCATTCCCTCATGAGTACTTTGTGTATTTCAGAAACATGGGGATTCCCAACAGTATTTTCCGTTTCAATGTCATTATATTCCATGACGGTATTTTCAAATTCTGTGTTAGAAACGTTATCAATTTCGGCATTGCTGTCTTTTATCAGAACTTTGCTGGTTCCAGCTGCATGTTCCAGGTTAGGTGTTACATTTTCTTTTTGAGAAAGACGCCACCTTTTTAAATTGTCAGTTTTTCTCTTCTTAGGTTTTGCAGAAAGGCATAACTTTCATCCTTTTGTAAAACGAACCATACTGCCAGAAAACGCTTTATGTCCGCTCCTTTTTGTGTTATTTATAAATGACCACCTGCGTCTGTACGACACTCGAAGTATCTATCTATTATTTGCAAATGATTTCAAACTCTATCGGAAAGTTGATTATTATAAATAAATATTTAATTGAAATAATTAATTGAATAAATAAAGCAATAAAACATCAGAATTTAGCGAATTATACTTTTTTAGCATAAGGTTAATTCGAGCAACGTTGTTAGATAAGAAATTTACATACTTACCTGCTCCAGTAGAACAGAGGAAGCAAATGTAACACAGTTACTGCTAAAAAGTCATATATTTTATAAATATTATAAAATAAAAGTTTTCATGTCAATTATTTCGTCACACACGCACTATTTTGAAAAAAAGAAACTTTTTCAATACTATAGGTACGTTCTCACTCACAGAAAATCTGCCAATGACCAATTTCAACAAAATTATTTTATTTACTTAGTCATTCGGTAAAAGCACAACTTTTCCAGATGTTATTTTCAGAAACTAATGGGGGGTAGAATTATTTTGTTAGCAAGACGGGTGGCTTTGTCGGCGCTTTGAATATTATGTCTTATGTGTAGTCACGTATACTTGCAAAAATTCTTGGATGACAAAAATAAGTAGCTTCTCCTTGCTAATAGTATTCTAAAGTCGTATAAAAAGTCATATATTTTATAAAATAATAACAAGACGACTTGATGTTTTTGAGCAAGTAAGATGTTTTTGCTAGTAGGTTTTTTAATTATCACTCATGTATTTTATAACATATTATGTAAATCTATACAAGTGAAATTATGTATAGCAATCTACACATTTCAGTTTCTTATTACATACAAATATCTTGTACTTGATTGACAGTAATAAAGAAACACGTTTTTAACATAGTTTCTGACTCTTAGGTCCAGATGTTTCGGCCCTTGTATCTGAGCTTGGCCCACAGTGGCCCAGATAAATATTGAAAAGTAAATTAGGAATTGAATTCAGTATTGTTTGTCATTAATATACCGTTTATTAATCACTATTTTTTAATTCTGTAAAAACTTATAAAATTAGTATTTACTTTGCAATAGATCTACTTTAACAAAAATACAAATTTTTTTACGTAACGGTGAAATTTTACAATGAGGTAAATTAGCCTAATTTGCAACCGCAATATAACGAGTTTACAAATATTTTTTTCAAAAAGTCGCAAGGTACATCTGTAGATATCTACATTTTCTTCCTTCTGTAAAAATCTCATTTTAATAGGACAAAAGGATTTTGTTCTACAACGAACTAACGTTATCATTGAAACGCCTATACTGAATTTTACTTGAGCTCACTCTTAACTAAACGAACTGTTTGCAGTTCGTTCAGTTAAGATTTGTCTTTATGTGGGTATTAAATTGTCATACATAAAATATGAAGGAATCGAATACTTCTAATTCGTATAAATAATTACTGTCATAGACTCTCAACACATATTGCGACCATACGAACTTAACACTTTTATGGTTTTATTAGAGTTTTCCTTGTGCATATACAGTGTGTAAATAAAGTAAGGAATAAAATTTATATTTTTTGTATTACCACTGTTTGGAATAAAAGCTCGGACACATCAATTTTATTTGTTTCTTGTGGATGTTATGGTCGTCAATTTTAATTTTTTAATTTACTACTATGGGGCCTAGACGTCATCGACTTTTTTTAAATGGAACCCCTTATTTCTTTGACGTCGTCGTGACGTGGAGACGCAATAAGGATTATGTAAGGACGCAACAATGATAGCGGGATGTATATGTGTGTGTGTGTGTGATATAAGAGGCGTATTTTTAAAGTAAGTACCGTTTAGTGATTAAAAGAAAACAGAAGTATTTTGAAAAAGTAAAATGTTTATTAGTTTTCCTATATTTTAAACTATTTTTCTACATAGTTTCCACCATTGCTGAGGTATTTCTCGTCTCGTGGCACCAGCTTTTGTATGCCCTTTTCAAAGAAGTCGGCCGCCTGTGAAGATAGCCTCGTTTGCACTGCTTGTATGACGCTAGCATCATCGTCGAAACAGATGAAAATCGCTGGGTGACAAATCCGGACTGTAGAGAGGGTGGGTCATTTGTTTCCAGCGAAATGACGAGATTAGTTTGCGCTGCAGAATGACGGCGAGCATTGTCATGGAGTAACACTATACCGCGAGTAAGCATACCATGCCTTTTGTTTTGGATTGCACGTCGCAACTTCTTGAGGGTCTCACAATAGGATGCCGCATCTTTTTTGGGCCTTGAGGTAAAATTCAACCAGCAAAGCACCTTGCCTGTCCTAAAACACCGTACACATGATCTTGCGGGTTGAAATTGTTTGTTTGAATTTCTTTTCGGCGATGAAGTGTCTCCACTCTATGGACTGCTGTTTAGATTCTGGAGCCACATGGGATACCCTCGTTTCATCACCTGTGACGATACGACTTAAAAACTGGTCACGTTCCTCAGTGTAGCGAGTCAGAAAGGTTAACGCAGCTTCAGCACGCTTATTCGTGTATTCCTCGGGTAGCATTTGCGGTACCCAGCGTGCGCACAACTTTCGAAACATCAAACCTTATGTCACAATTAATATTGTACAGAACAGACCTTGAAATTTGAGGAAAACAAACTGAGCGCTGAAATTGTGAACCGTCTATTTTCATGAATCTTTGCATCGACTATGCGCAACAAATCGTCAGTAATCACAGACGGTAGACCACTCCTTGCTTCATCATGCACGTTGTCACGATCATTGCTGAGCTTCCTCACCCATTTTCTAACAATTCCATTAGTCATAGCATTCTCACTATAGAAATCACAAACCTGTCGATGAATGTCAGCCGTTTTCACGTTTCTAGCATTCAAAAAAAGTCCGTATTTCAGTCGGCGGGCCGCTCTATCGTCTTAAACATTTTAAACGCATAGGACAACACGTTAACACACCCTGAACCTGTGAAAATGTCTTCTCTAGATTGCTAATGAATGACAGCAGCCAGCTGACATACGTGGAATAACGATAGCAGCGGTGAAGCGGAAGTAGGTACTCCGAAACGATACTTACTTTAAAAATACGCCTCGTAGCTATCACATTAAAACTTGTAAAAAATCAACCCAAGTTGACAAAATAGTTAGTTTTTGTTAAAAGAAAATATAAATACATATATATCATTGACAACTTGAAACAATTATAGATCCATTAATGTAATAACAAATGATGCATCATTAAAATTAAACATATAATTCCGTGATGTTTTAGCACCAAATACATCGGCAGAAAAAAGAAACCTCATGGTTTAAGAAGTGCGGTTAGATCTTCTTTAAACTAGTTTTGTTTTTGAACAAGTTTGTACCTTCCGATATTTGTATACTCTTCTTAATAAAAAAAAACATCATAGTGTACTATTCTGTATTTTATTTTTTCACTTTTAATTAACAAAATAAAAAGCTATCACAGCATTGAATATATGTTAACTTTAAATTTTCCGCCGTTTTCATGCCCATTCAATAGTTGAAATGTATGAGACGACCTACTTTTCTAAACTTACTTAGCCATTTACGGACCTTGGACACGACTGACAAGACTGCATGCAAACTCCACCGAGATACTTTTTTTAACTAATTTGAATACGACTTTACTATTCACAAATATGACGAGGAGCATAAAAAAAAAGTTACAATCAAAAAATAGAAAATCATGTATTGTAAAAAGTACGGTAAAATCTTTTACAGGTCCTGCAATATTTTAACATAAAAACTAAATTATTCAACTTAAAGGATTTAAATCGTTCTTACATTCATTCATGTCGATGTTGTTATACATACTCAAATGTATGCTTTAGTATATGCGTTTGCAAACTTCCTTTTCGTAAGCATTCATAATTACATATATTACATTTAAAACGTTTATCGCCACTATGAGTCAGCATATGCTTTTGCAAACTTCCTTTTTGTGAGCATTTATAATTACATATATTACATTTAAAAGGTTTCTCACCACTATGTGTGAACATATGCCTTTGCAAATCTCCTTTTTGTGTGCATTTATAATTACATATATTACATTCAAATGGCTTCTCACCACTATGTGTGAGCATATGCCTTTGCAAATGTTCTTTTCGTGTACATTTATGATTGCATATATTACATTCAAAACGCTTCTCACCACTATGTGTGAGCATATGCCTTTGCAAATGTCCTTTTTGTGTGCATTTATAATTACATATATTACATTTAAATGGCTTCTCACCACTATGTGTGAACATATGCCTTTGCAAATCTCCTTTTTGTGTGCATTTATGATTACATATATTACATTTAAATGGCTTCTCACCACTATGTGTGAGCATATGCATCTGCAAACTTCCTTTTTGTGTGCATTTATAATTACATATATTACATTCAAAAGGCTTCTCACCATTATGTGTGAGCATATGCATCTGCAAATTTCCTTTTTGTGAGCATTTATAATTACATATATTACATTCAAATGGCTTCGCACCACTATGTGTGAGCACAGCCGACTCAAGCTACTAGCCATGACATACCATGTGGCAACGTCGCGAGCGATGATTGTCGTGGTCCGGACTGTGTTGCGCGTGAATGCAAGTACATGTAAACTGATACGTCTTTTCGCAAAGTGATTTTTTAATTCTTGGTAATTTCGGTGTAACATCATTTGTATTTAATAGCGGATGATATTTTTTTAAATGTTTTCTCAAATTATAATTTTGCGTAAAAGTTTTCTTGCAAACTTCACAAGACAATGTTTTATTAATTGCCGAAGTGGAAGCCAGATCCATAGTTGTTCTTTAAAAAAGCACCTCAGTTATTTAAACACATTTACGATAAAATAAAATACCTATATTTACCTGAAGAAGATTTATTGGCTTCAAAAGAGAAAACAAAAGTCAATGTAAAATTGAATAGTGTATGTACTGACAGCACTCACTTCACTTTTCATGTTAATAAATATTCTAAATTTCATTAACACTTCAAAAAGCAAAAACGCATAGAAAAGAAACTGTTAATTTAAATACACAGTAAGGTTAAGTTTCTACTTCGGCAATTAATAAAACATTGTCTTGTGAAGTTTGCAAGAAAACTTTTACGCAAAATTATAATTTGAGAAAACATTTAAAAAAAATATCATCCGCTATTAAATACAAATGATGTTGCACCGAAATTACCAAGAATTAAAAAATCACTTTGCGAAAAGACGTATCAGTTTACATGTACCACTTGCAACAAAAACTTCAATCATCTTAAAAATCTAAAACTACACACAAAAATACATAGCGCATGTCGGGAATGATGTAGTTGCCTTCAGCCTCTAGACGCTTGTACAGAAGACGAATACTCACCTGCTACGTTGACGGTTTTAAGGTTATGCGTAAAAACAGAGCCTCGATTTATCAAAATCAAACTGTTTATACTACTTGACACATATATGATTGAAACACAGATCACAAGTAGAGCATAATGCTTAGCACAGAACTGTGTTAGCACATTAATTGTTATAAACAAACGCACAAATTCGAGCACGACATTTAAAATCTCATAATGCCGGTAACCCGGTGCGAACTACTGCGAACATACACAGGACCACAGCGGTGTTGCCAATGTTACCTGTGTCGCGGCTAGTAGCTTGAGTCGGCTGTGGTGTGAGCATATGCCTTTGCAAATCGCTTTTTTGTGTGCATTTATAATTACATATATTACATTCAAATGGCTTCTCACCACTGTGTGTGAGCATATGCCTCCGCAAATGTCCTTCATGTGTGCATTTATAATTACATATATTACATTCAAATGGCTTCTCACCACTATGTGCAAGCATATGCTTTTGTAAACTTCCTTTTTGTGTAAATTTATAATTACATATATTACATTCAAATGGCTTCGCACCACTATGTGTGAGCATATGCCTTTGCAAATCGCTTTTTTGTGTGCATTTATAATTACATATATTACATTCAAATGGCTTCTCACCACTGTGTGTGAGCATATGCCTCCGCAAATGTCCTTTATGTGTGCATTTATAATTACATATATTACATTCAAATGGCTTCTCACCACTATGTGCAAGCATATGCTTTTGTAAACTTCCTTTTTGTGTAAATTTATAATTACATATATTACATTCAAATGGCATCTCACCACTATGTGCAAGAACATGCCTTTGCAAACTTCGTTTTTGTGAGCATTTATAATTACATATATTACATTCAAATGGCTTCTCACCACTATGTGTGAACATATGCATTTGCAAATTTCCTTTAACCGAGCATTTATAATTACATATATTACATTCAAATGGCTTCTCACCACTATGTGTGAGCATATGCATTTGCAAATTTCCTTTTTGTGTGCATTTATAATTACATATATTACATTCAAATGGTTTATCACCACTATGCACGAGGTGTTTTTGTGAGTTTGCCATTTGTGAGAATTTACGATTATAAATATTACATCACCAAATGGTTTCTTAGTATTATGAAGAATCATATGTTGTCATAGATGTTCTTTTCATGAACATTTATAGCCACATAAGTATCTTACATTCAAATGAGGTGCTTTCTAGCGATGAATCATATTTATGCATGTATTTAAACCCAGTTGACGTGCGATATCATCTGAAAAAGTCACTGGAATGAAGTATTTTAAACCACTGTTTTATAGGCATGGTTTATTAAACAAATCATAAATGTAAAATGTATCCTACAACTTAGAAATCAACAAAACTTTTCTGCAAGTGTAATATGTAAGTAATCTTATTTTGTTATGAAATGATGGGCATTCCAAGTATAATTTTGTATATATCTCGATAATCATCTTCAATTCCTTATGCAATAGATAAGAAACAGAAATGATAAAGAATGTTTGATACTATTATTCTGAATGCTATATTACATCACAAATTATTGTTATTACAACCAAACAACTGTCAATAATGTCAAAAACAAAATGTTAGGATGCAAGTCACTAATCTAAATATATGCATGAGGCCACTGCAGCTTAAAACTGTTCGAACCAGTTTCTTTTTGTAAGTTATGGTACGTAATTATATATATTCCAATGGTATTTCAACACCATTAATGAATTTATTTTGTTGCGTATTTATGTGTGTTGAACATTTACAGTCGCATATATTACGTGCGATTGCTTAGTAGCATGGATGCACACGATTCTGAAATTATCTTAGAAGAAAATGTATGAGAACATGTTTTACATCTAAACTTTGAAATAGTGTCCTTTTTTAAATTGTTGTTGCTAGCAGCTTATTATTGTCGAGTACAAATAAACTTAACACTTATCTTCCTTCCACGGTGCAATGAAATAGCTTTTGACCACTAAAAGACATGATGATGATGTATTTGATTTGATTCAATAAATTTCTTCTTGCTTTCTTCTAGTAGAAATACTTGAACAGACATTAGCATTAGAGAGTTACAGCATAACGTATGGATTTATTTAAATTACTTTCAACTCCTACCTGAAAAAAAATATATGTACTTATATTACAAAGGTCTGGCATACTTTAGAAATAAAACAGTAAGTGTAATGTGTAAGTGTCGTAGCACTTCTGAGGTACATGTTGAGATGGAATGTTTTGTAACATTAATAAAAACAATTGGTTAGAATGAAAAAGCAAATGAACTGAAATGTTTCTAACCTTCTAATATAAATGCACAAATATTAAGGATGTATGTCAGTGATACTGTGATCAACACAGGCTGTGAGAAAAAAAAAGAAAGTTCGTAACAAGTATAGTTGCCCTGTCATTCGAATTGTGTAAAATTTGTAAACCTGAAGGTTTTTTATAATAAATACAACAATAACTAAAATTATTAAATTATTTGCATCCTGGTCACCCTTTTAGGTAAGCAAATGAAGTAAAGTTACCTCATTTACTTAAATATGTTCTTTGTGATGTGAAACAGATAGTTCATAAACACTTTGCGAGATTTTGATTGTTAGGATAACACATACATTGCTGAAATATTGTTTGATTTATATACTCTTTTAGACAATTTAATACAACCCTGTATCCGACAAACAGATTAGCCCTCAATAAAACGTTCCCTCATGACTCTGCGTTCATATCCTGCATACAGCTAACCTGCAATCTCTGAAGTGCAAAACAATCTTTATTTTGCCACAGATGAGAATTCAATGAAATTTAAATATGTTAGAGATAGTTCAGTGACAGCTTTGTTGGAAAAATTTAATAAAGCTAGACTAAGCCGTTATTAAGGTATTATCATTAAAACTTTCAAGTATTTACCATGTCGTTAAATGGAAAGCTTCCATATCACAACATAAATTTGAGAATATCTATGAAGAAAATAATGATACCTTTTCCAATTATTTGTACTTACGTTTCGTTTAGTATAATTATTTTAATCGTTCACTAATTAATATTAATTATCAAAAATGTAGATAAATGCGGTGGATAAACAGTAGACATTTTGTAGGAGCATACTAACCATCCTAACCATAGATGAAATATAGTACCAGCGTTGCCAACTTGGACGAAAACGGAAATAGTACAGGGGTATTGAAAATTATAGTACACTTACTAAAAATTATAGTACTCTCAAGCAGTTGTCCAACTGTTAGAAATGCCTAACGTAAATGAACTAAAAGCTAAAACGTAAAAACCAAATCTAATAGTATTTGATAACTAAAGAGCAATCTTTCTAATGTTACTATGCTTACTCATTTATTTCGGAACTTTTTATGTAGTCAAAACAATAAACATACAGGGTGATCCAAATTGATTGAAGACTGTTTGAATTTCGCGCCGTAGGTTTTAGTGTATTTCACATTGTTGGTGTAGCACTATTGAAAATCGTTGCGACAAATTACAGCGACAACTTGTCACTTTGTCGTTTACATCGTTGTTCCAGGTTTTCATTGGATTTTTGCTTTGGTTTGTTTGTTGTCTTATTTTAGAAAACAGTTCTTTTCAGAACTACAGTTTTTTAGACGATTTTATTGTCAGTTAAGTAAAAGAAGGTAAAAAATCCCTGAAAAATATTTGTGTTGCCAACGTAACAGTAATTTAACGTGGCGGAAAATTCAAACAGTCTTCAAACAATTTGGATCACCCTGGATTATTTTTATTAAAAGAAGGGCGTGAACGCGAAATTTGCGACAGTTAGCTGCAGTTTTCGATACCTAATGCTGAGTTATGAAAGTATTTACTTACCGCTAAATTATTTATGTATACCTATTTTAAGTTCCTAGAAGAATTTTATTGTTTGTTATTAGCGATGAAAGAATATAAATGATTTTTATAATGAAGAAGTTTTTCATCTATCTTTGCATGTTGTTATTATACGTGTAAGTTAATATTAGACAAATACTGAAAAAATATAGTACATTTGGCGTACTATTTACATTTTAAAAGTACATAGTACTTGTAGACCCAATTATAGTATAAATTCTATAATTATAGTACGGTTGGCAAAGCTGTATATATAGATAAGAAAGTCACTGTATATATTTCGTTCAAATGAACAGCTCCATCTCGTGCCTCCAGTCATAAACTACCTGAATCTTAAATGCAGTTTTCTGTTTTGTACTGTTACATTCCTTGTAAAACATAATTTTATTTTATTAAAAGGAAAATGCCAATATAATATATTTGCATTTTTCTTTTAATAAAATTAATTTAAATTTTGCAAGGAATATATTAGTACAAAATAGAAAACTGCATTTACTATGTTAATAAATTACTATGATTGACACCATAAGTAGTCTTATTAAAATATATGACATTTTCTGGTTATAATAGTAAAAACAATATATAATATAGAGAGATTACAAACTGCCGACATCTCGGTTGCTGTGAAAAATAGAACATAGGAACTTTATATAGTATGCCAGCACGCTATACTGACATTATTGACAATTAATATGAAATTTCACAGCAACTGAGATGTCGAGAGTTTGTAATCTCTCGATAGTATATTCTGTAACGAGGTTAGAAGAAATATTCGATGCGAGTGGAAAATTCCGAATGCGAGCTGAAAGCGAGCGTGAGGAACCACGAGCATCGAATTTTAATTCTAACCGAGTAACAGACCGTGCTTTCTCCATGACCACAAGAGAATTTAAACTTAGCAGTATTTACAATAGATCACTTTCATTTAGGTTGCGCTGTAATCGATGTTAGGTATAGAAACATAACCTCACTTTTTCTGCCTATTTATTTCTGTAGATTTGTTATTGTAACTGCAAAATGCCTTATAATTGTTGTATGCCTCAGTGTTCATCTTTTACTGATAAATATTTAATTAGAAAATGGTTGTTTGCCATTAGATCAGGAAAAAAACCAACAAAATATACAAAAGTTTGCTCTAAGCATTTTCTACCAAAAGATTATAAAATTACCAGTATGGGTAAGTTTTGTAACTGTAATTTATTTTATATCCAAGTTTACATATTTTATTTTTAGGACAATGGAAAATTCTTAATTACAGAACTGCAGTTTCCTCTCAATGTTTACCTGTAAGAAAATTTGACAAGGGTCACATCAGAGAACGATTTAATACTATCCAATACAAAATTAATTAATTTAATGATGCCTCTACAATTTTAAAATGTTTCTTTTTTTATGTATAAAAAGATGCTGCTGATTTTGCATGATTGCTATTAAAGATTATTAGTATTATATTATTATTAAAGACAAAACAGTAGTAACGAAAAAGCTGCAGCTATCGATTTGGACATTGCTAAAAATATCATAATTGATAATTCCCTGGAATTTCCTGCTGAACTTTCCAAACAAAAAGCAAACACACTTCTGTTTAAACTCTATTTTCCTGTAGCAGGGCTCCGTAGAATAATTGAAAATGTAATAGGACAAGTTAAGAAAAATAAAATTTTATGCGATCGAATGTCTAAACATATGTAGTACTACATCGCCAATGAAATAATCTTTTAATTGCTTTATGTAACAAAATTCCAAAAATTCTATTGTCACTTGATTTTCTGTAAAATTGTTCATGTAAATAAAAAAATGTGTATGGATTGTATAATAAAATTATATTTTGTTATAATAGTCACTATCTAACAGTTTCTACATCCTTAAATACTAAAACACTGTTTCTTATAAACAAAACAAATAAACAATACTAATATAAAAAAACAGATCATCGTCAATGTTAATATTTATCCTTGATTTCTTTGTAATGTCATAAACAGACGACATGTACTCCATACCTTTTATAGCTTTCTTTTTGTTTCAAACTACTGGCTGTGAAGTGCACAAAACATATTCTTGCACTTTGCCTATAGCAAACAATATTTAAATTTTATGTATCAACAAATAAAGAAAACTGCTCATCTGTCAGTGTAAAATATTCAAGACAATAACACAATGCTCCAATATGTTTACATGCTGCTGACCAGCCTGTAGCGGCAGGGCACGAACAAGTACAGCTAAGTACTTATGCCAAATTGCTTTGATTTCTTCAATAGAATCATTGTAACTTTATATTCAGAAGTTTTCTTTTGCTTTGCACAAGTTGATTTCTATATATCTTTATAATATTGATTTGATATCGGTTGCCTTCAAAAAATGCTGACTTGTTTGCTTGTGACGTTTTCAATGGTTTAAAATAAGCATCATGAGGAAAACTTCTTACTTCTTCAACTGGAATCATTTTCGCGTTTAATAAGAAAGTTTTGTGTAATTATTTTTCCTTCCAAATGGACAATCTAAAATTTGTAGGTTATAGTTCAAAATAGAACTTAAACTAAAATACGAACTTACCGACGCTTTAAAACCTCCTTGGAACCTGTTGTTTTTGCTACTAGCTTTTTTAATTCGTTGCGTAAATAATTTAAGTCCATTCTTAGTCTTTTAATTACTTAAAATTCACATACAACACCCGAAATACATAAACAGAACGTTGCTGTCAAACTTTTAATACCTAACCCCGACTGTGCGCACCTAGTGGTGATTTGATTAACTAAACTAGTTCAATTGATCTATTTGAAAACAAGAACAATAACCTTAAAAAGTATGACATTTAATGTAAACAATGAAATCAAGACTAACCGTTTTTTTATTATACTGTTACAGAATATTCATTCCATATATAGTGATGGCATGAAATACATGCAAAACACATAAGTAGGTTAGTGTTTTAGAATATTTATTCTAAAACAAGAGTTAGAATCTTAAGTTTTTATTATCAAAATTAATTTCAGAATTTACAAATTTTCTAATTCAAATTAAATCTTTCAATCAACTATTCGCTAGTATAGTACTAAACACTTATTTACATGAGAATGAAATTAAAAAGTTTGCAAAACTTAAATGCAATTATTATTCATGAATTTTTTAAAATGAATACCATTAAAAAAATTATTTTATTAGCATGACAGACTAAAAGGGTGGTACATATCTTAACATATTTTACTTGTTTTAAATCTAAAACGTTAATTTTATAGTTAATTCATATTAAAATTCGTTACTTTTAAGAGGAAAAGCCATCTTATCACCGTACACAAAAACGAATGTATACTAATTAAGCACATACCTACAGTCTTGTTTAAGATTACCTTACTTATTACATTTGTATCATTATAAACTTTTACGCGATTATAAATGTTGTACATTTGCTAAAACAAGTAACATTTTTATATTATCAGTTACGTTATCTTCTCAGTTTCCAACACTAAAAAAAAGATACGAAACACTTTCAAACTAATCACAACAATCATAGTATTAGTATCGTTCACACCGGTTCATAAGAAGTATAACACCGATCAAAAGTTTGTTTATTCGTATTACTATGGCTAACACTATATTTTTCCAATATCATCCACGCTTTCAAGTTTAAATGTACAAAAGCAATTAAGAAACCGTTTCTCTAGGTTATAACACAATTATAAGATTTTAAAAAGTCCATCTGTAGTGTCTTAGGGGATTGTAGAGAAATCTCATAAAAAACCAATAACTACAAATTACTTTTTTTTGATGTGAGAACTCTTCTATTCTTTTTTTAAATAAAATCTTAGTCACAAATAGAAATTTTACAAATATACACACAATTCATAAAATCTAAATAGCAAACTAATAAAAATACGACATTGTCAAGAACAAGGTTTTTCGCGGTCAGCAATTTTTAAAGGTGGAATAGACCTCTACCACCTTTTTTTATCGACAGTAGCAGCAACAGTGCCATCCCGTGTCTTTAGTCATGAACCATAATTTGTAATTCACGCGCGAGTCATTTGTACGACCTTGATCATAAGACTTTCTACCCATGATACTAACCCACAGAACACGTACTTTAGAACTAAAAGTTAAATGTGCAAACTTTGAAGTATAATTTGAAGGTTTACGTATTTGCTTAAGTTTTTCCCCGCAAACGACGAGAGGCGCTACCCAAAGCAATCATGGCCAACTGCATCAATCATAGGTTAGCTATTGCAGATGGACATGAAACAATCGAAGAAAATTGTAAAATTTCAAACTGTCGGCATTCGCACATGATGTGAGTGTTAAATTTGCCTATTAGTCGTTATTGTGTTCAGTAATTAATTCTGAAATGGTTCAAATAAATAATTTTGTTATTAATTTGTGGAGTCTAAATTTAGCGAATAAATTTAAGTTGTAAGTTTAACAAAAATATATTAGTTTAATGCTTTTTCTTCACTGTGTGCATCATAGACAATAAAAGATTTACAATGCGCTTAGCTCACTGCGCATTCAAATTTACATGGGACTGTGTGTGCGCGACCATCTTGACACAACTTTGCCGTCATGCAATGAGTAAGAGTGAGATACAAGCAAAACCGATCTGAACCGCAAGTTATATCAGCTTCAAGTTCCTTATCTGATAATGAACACAGCAAAAGAATTAACAACAATAAAATTCACAAAAGAAGCTGACAATGTATTTTTTATGACGAGACCACATAAAATAAGGTGTTGCCAAATGATTCACAAGGACTATCAGGTATTTTGAAAAGACAAGAAGAAAATAAAAAGGTAATTATAGTTACATACTTTGAAATAATTTTCTAATACTGATTAAATAACAGCAAAAATGACGTGAAGCCAAATGAAATCAAATCGTCAAGCTCACCATCCAGTTTCACCAAAAGGAAATGACCGAAATTATAGGTAAATCATTATATAACACAAATCATTTATGTAATGTAAATATATTGAAACATTTCTATTACAGTAAAAATCCTGGAAAAGTCAAGAAACGATACGTGGAAACCAGACGAAAACTAACATTACATCTAAGAAACTGTATGCAGCTTGAAAATCTATTGAATATTTAAAATATAGAACCTTTGTAAAACTATGATTACAGATCTTCAAGATCCTAACCTAAGACACAAATTAATATTGTTTAATTATTATCAATAAATAAGGAATTGCACGTATAATAAATGCATCAATTTAGACACATTTTGTTAACAATGTTTTATTACTTAACTACCATATTACATTATTAGTTCATGATATTTTTCCTTTATTATAGGTGATAATTTATAAAATTCATAACACTATCAGTCACCCAGTAAGCACACAGACCTTGAAAAAATGTTTTTATAACGTTTTTTCGTTGAAATATGAAACGTTGGTATTTGGTTGATTTTAAAAGGTTTCGAAAAGACGTTTTTCAAATGTTTGTAATCGACATATTATCAACAAAATAGTGAGTTGGCTACATCTATATAACGTTTTAATTTAATGGTCATAAATTACATAAGTTTCTGACGTCTAAGTCACGCAATATATTAATACAGGCTCTTGATTTTGTTAAAAAACCTCGTTACTTAAACGTTTTCACAAAACGTTGAAATTAATTTATTTGGTTTCCGTTGTTATTACGTTAAATTATTACGAACCTAAGAAAGAACGTTTAAGTGCCGTTGAGTTGGTCTTTTCTTCTACGTTGTTATAACATTTTGGAAAGCAATAACAAAATTGTTTTATTTTAACCAAGGTTTAGGTGACCTTTTTACAAACTTAAAACGTTAAGGAGTTACTTGGAAAACGCGTTTATTTCCATACGGACAGGAAAAACATTTGTTTGACGTTGAATTAGTATTTTATAATGCTTTTCATTAAATTCCGATTCGAAAAAGATAATAGACTATGAATACCGCGTGAATACCTACATATTTATACCTATACACTCAGTTTCTTCTCTGTAGATGCATTGGCACTTACTACTTGTTATAATAAATAAATAAATATCTCTTTGTTATTATTTAATAAATAAGATAGTTTTTAAAAAATGCCACGAAGTATATTCGTTGAGAAGCGATTATCTCATAGATTATCTTATCAACAGAGAAACAAGCTATACCGAGCAAGTCGTATTGTGTTCACAGATTATGTTCAGCAGCTTATTCAGCACTCGTCAGCAGACGCATAACACCCAGAGATATAGAGGTAGGGAGAACGCGCTTCGACGAATGCGCATTCAGTTTTTCGAGAACGGAAAGTGCAGCGCCATTTTGCCCCACGATTGTCACTTTTGTTGTCACCATGATGATGATTGTTGTTGATAGTAATTTGTGAGGTTATTAGAATCGATTTGTGATTATCGGATGTTTTGTGCTGGTGGTACAACTTTGTGTAATAAGAGCATGTTTTTACAACTTCATTATACTACAATGTGGTGTGCTGCATAAAGCTGTACGAATTAAGATTTCGACTCGAAGGAATTTCCTTTCATTAATTACATATTTCGTCTAAATTATGTTAAGTTGTTAATTGTGTTAAATTCTAGGTTTTCAAGAGATTTTCTTTTTAAGCAGTGGGTAGCATCTTTAGGTTTAAATGAGGACTTCACATGGTCGAAAAATAAGTACGTTTGCTCCAAACATTTTAAAGAATGATTTTATAAAAGCAAGGAATCATATAAGGTTAAGTACCTCAGCTAGTCCTCAAATAAATTTGTAAATATCTATAGCATTTAAGTTTGTTAAATAGTTTATAATTATAGTGTTTTTAATTAGTGTATGTAAATTAATATTTCTCTGGGGAATAGACGATTTAAACAGCATTTTTGTTATTATTTTAAAAAGAACGTTACAGTGTTGTCAGGTGTGGGGTTTTAAAATAAATAAAATTGCGTAATAAATAAAGTGCTGTGAGAATAAACTTTTAGTGTGTAAAATAATTCCAACGAATAATTAAAATGACGATGAAATTGTTAAAAGATCTTAAACTAATAAACTTAAAACACGAACTTAGAGAACGAGATTTGAACACAACGGGCCTTAAAAGCGTATTAATAAATCGGCTAAGAGAATGGCTTTTAGAACAGAAGGAAGATCCTGAAAATTACCGCTTCGAAATACCTGGACACGCAATTGATACTAATTTGTCGTTAAGTAAAATGGAAGAAAATTCTAGAATGTTAAAAGAAGAATTATTGGAAAAGTCTTCAGAAAATTCCAGAATGTTAAAAGAAGAATTACTGGAAAAACCCGAAGAGAATTCTAGAAAGTCTGAAGAAAATTCTAGAATGTTGAAGGAAGAATTACTGGAAAATTCTAGAAAGCTAATGGATAATACTAAAGCACTGGAAGAAAGAGTTTTTGAAAAATCTAGAATGCTTAAAGAATATTTACTAAAAAAACGCAAGATTGCTCAAGGAAGAATTACTATAAAAGTCCGAAGAAAGTTCTAGAATGCTTAAAGGAGAATTGCCGGAAAATGTCAAAGCGTTGGAAGATAAAGTTTTCGAAGAATTGTTGGAGAAATCCAGCGCGTTAGGACTATTAGAAATTAAATAAATTGGAGAAACAGGATAGGGTAATAAAGATGGTAGAAGAGAAAATAGCCCAAATGCAATTACCACCAACAACTGAGAAAGATAGCATAACTAAAGTGCTCGAAGATAGAATGAGTCAACTACGGTTTCCCTCAACTTCTGAATGGCCGTTTAATGAAGTAAAGAAACAATTTAAAGAAAAAAGGGTCCTGCCGTAAGGATAAAAGTAAAACCACCCACGTTCGATGGAAAGATACCTTGGTCCACCTATTACAAACAATTTGAGGCGACCGCTGGGGCCAGCGGATTGACAGGCAAGGAAAAGACCGTTTCTTTAACTGTGGCTTTGCGTGGAGACGCGTTGAACGCCCTGCAAACCATCCCAGCAGGACAGGAAAATGATTACCAGTTGTTAGTGTCTAGATTGAAGATCTAGATGGAGATATGGAGACGCGCATCTTCAACAAGTGTACCATGAGCAGGTGAAGAATCGAGTCCAGAAGAATGGAGAAAGTTTTCAGGAGTTTGAAGCTGAAGTTGCCCGGCTGGTCCGATTGGCGCACCTGATTCGTTTCTGGGACAACTCGCTGTGCAGACCTTCATTGATGGACTAGGAGACCGGGAAACACAACAACCATTGAGGCTGGCACGACCAAGAACGACTGATGACGCGCTTGCCCATGCCCTAGAATTTGAAGCCGCAAAGCAAGCGGACACGGTCGAGTTCGAACCGTTACGGAAGATGAGGAAGGTTCTAAGGATCGCCTAGAGGAGTTACTGATGAGAGTTCTTCAGAAGAAAGAGGGTCGTAAGAAGAATCTTCCGAAGTTCGAGGACCCCGTTGCTGAAACTGCGACGAACAAGGGCACATACGATGCCGTTGTCCTAAACCAAAAACAACTTCAGCCGTCGGAAAACTAAAGGGGGTCGGCGAGAAGGGGCGAACGTTGACCTTGAGTGGAGATGCCCCGAAGATCACTATCCATGCCGTAACGTCGAAGAATCACACCTGCAGTTTGTTTGTAGATTACTAACCGAACTGTTCCACTACTTATTGATACTGGAGCGACAAAATCGATTATACGCCCTGACGTTCTACAAACAAGTATGAAGTTGTTACCTACAACTACTCAACTCCGTACGGCTACAGGTGAAGTAATACATACACGCTGAGTGTTAAAGATGAGGATTGGCAGTGGAAGTGAAGAGCGTGATCATGAGGTGCTGGTAGCAGATATCACTGACGACTTCATCTTGAGCATGGACCTCCTGAGAAAGTTTGGTTTTACGTTGAACTTGAAGGAGGATGTTTCGAAGGTCGGTAACGAAGAACTTCCTTTGCACCCACGAGAAGACCCTGTTGTAAGAGTCTTGCTGCAAGAAGACGTGATATTACCGAGTCGGAGCGAGATAATTGTCGAGGCGGGTTTGGATGGAGATCTTCGGGCAGGATGTGTGCGAATGATAAAGCCTTTCTGTGATAAGAAGATTCATAATGACATACTGGTGGGAAAGGCGCTGATAAAGGTTGGAAAGACAGTGCCGGTGAGGCTTATGAACGTTAATATGGAGCTGGTGACATTGAAGCAAAGCACCCTTGTGGAACAGTGTGTGCCAGTATTCCGAGTATGGCTGGTGCCACACCATATGATATACACCAGCCAGGTGTATGGCTGGTGTTCCAAAACCAGTGCCCAAAGACCATGGTGGAAAATTAGTGGGTATGGTTACTAGTCCATGCGAAGATCTTAACAGAAGTGAAGAAAGAAGTTAACAGGAAGTGAAAGAGGTACAGGGTTTGATTCGCCGATACCAAGACATTTTCGCTCTTGACGATAGCCAGTAGGGACGAAGTGCGTCATAAAATCAACATAGGGAACTCTGGGCCAATCCGTCAGCAGCCGACACGTCTACCTCTAGCAAGACGAGTAGAAGCCGAGAAGATTATTACCGATATGGAAGAATAAGGGGTCATCGAGCCAACCTACAGCCCATGGGCATCACCGCTGGTCCTGGTCAGCGAGAAGGACGGGTCAACAAGATTCTGTGTGGACTATCGGCAGCTCAATAACGTGGCCAAGAAAGACAGTTATCTTTTACCGCGGATGACACGTTAGATACCCTATCTGGTTCACGATGGTTTTCGACTTTGAACTTAAAGAGTGGTTATTGGCAAGTTGAGGTAGAATCAGAAGACCGGGAGAAGACCGCGTTCACTATTGATTCCGGGTTATGGCAGTTCACGGTTATGCCTTTCGGTCTATGTAACGCTCCGGCCACCTTCGAGCGTCTAATGGAGACCATCCTGAGGGGGCTGTCGTAGAAGACTTGCCTGGTATACCTATGTGATGTGATTGTAGTCGGAAAATCATTCAACGAACATTTGAAAATTCTAGAGTAAGTGTTCCGAAGACTACGTGGCGCCAATCTGAAACTGAGTCCAGAAAGTGCCACATATGCCGAAAAGAAGTGAAATATATCGGACACGTTGTATCACGAAATGGAGTGGCAGCCGACTCCGATAAAATCCATGCAGTCCAAGAGTGGCCAACACCGAAAGATAAACACCAAGTTCGTAGTTTTCTTGGATTATGTACCTACTACAGGCGTTTCGTTCCTGGGTTTGCCAATATAACGAAACCGCTGAACGGAAGGTTAACGAAAGATGGGTGCGAATATGTTTGGAGCGGGGATTGCAAAACAGCTTTCCAACAGTTGAAGCGTGCCCTGACAACAGCACCAATATTGAGTTACTCACGGACAGAATGAAAATTCATACTAGACACAGACGCAAGTCATCGGCTATTTTAGCAAGATTCTGTCGAAAGCCGAAAGGAATTATTGTGTGACGAGGAAAGAATTATTGGCGGTCGTAAAGTCCGTTGAGCACTTCTACAAGACTTATACGGACGAAGGGGAAGTTTTTGTTGAGGACAGACCATGTCGCGTTGAGATGGCTCCTGCAATTCCGTAATCCTGAAGGCCAGGTCGCAAGGTGGATTGAACGATTACAAGAGTATGATTTTGACACGGAACATCGAGCCATCGAAATGCCGATGCTCTTTCAAGGAGACCCTGCCCGACGGACTGCCGTCATTGCTCTCGTCTGGAAGAGAAGGTTAGCCAAGTATTAAGAACCACTATCGTCAACGAAAATTGGTTGCAGGAAGAATTACAACGACAGCAGGAGGTTGATCCGGAATTAAAAATGGTACTGGAATGGAAGCGTGTGGGAGAAACGCATGCCTGGGAAGCCGTCAGCCCTTCCAACAGAACCCTAAAAGCATATTGGGCCCAGTGGGAGTCCTTAAAGGTGGAAAGGGTCTTCTGAAGCGAGTGCTGGAGAATGAAGATGGTACCACTATTAGGCCTCAGTTCGTGGTTCCAAGAAGCCGAGTGTCAACGGTATTACGACATCTCCATGACGGTGCCTCAGGAAGACACTTCGGTGTGAAGAAGACTCTGGAGAAAGTTAGGGAGCGTTTTTATTGGGTCAATTGTAAAGAAGACGTAAAGGAGTGGTGCAGTAAATGCGAACTGTGTGCCACTGGTAACGGACCCTCGGGGAAAGGAAGAACACCTATGAGGCAATACAATGTAGTCCAATGTAGTACAATGTAGTCCTCTGGAAAGAATAGCTATAGACATTGCCGGGCCATTTCCCGAGACCGACGATATTACCAAATGGCCAGAAGCATACACCTTACCAAACCAAGAAGTACCAAGTACTAGTCAAGGAGTTCTTCAGTCGTTTAGGAGTGACATGAAGTTGCACTCGGACCAAGGTCGTAATTTTGAGTCTATACTCTTTGGAGAAGTCTGTCGATTGTTGGGCATTCGGAAGACTCGAACCACACCGTTACACCCGCAGTCTGCTGGAATGGTAGAACGCATGAACCGGACAATGGGCAAATATTTGGCCAAGGTCGTCTCCGATCACCAACGAGACTAGGATCAATATCTGCATCTGTTCCTGATGGCTTATCGTGCATCGGTTCACGAAACAACCGGACAGTCATCAGCGTCTGTGATGTTTGGACGAGAGCTACGGTTACAGTGTGATCTGGAATGTGGATCGCCACCTGCAGAGCAAGAGGTAGCCGGAAATGATTATGTTGTCAACTTAAAGAAGAAGTTGGAAAATATTCAAGACCGAACCCGAAAAAATAGCCGAACTGCTAGTGACTTTTGAATGAAGACTTTTTACGATGTGAGAGCCCAAGAAGGAGGGTTTCAACCTCGAGAGCATGTTTGGTTATACAACCCGCAAAGACGTCGGGGCTACTAACCAAAGTTGCAGTGCGATTGGGAGGGCCCACACCAGATGAAGAAACGAATAAATGATTTGATCTACCGCATCCAGAAATTATCAAGAGGGAAACCAAAGGTGGTACACTCCAATCGTTTGTCGCCCTAAGAGGTTAATAATAACGCAGTCCCGAATCAGGAAAGTGAGGGTAAAGTGGCTGTCCAAACAGTAAGGCCTAAAGATGATTAGCCAGAGTAGGGAAAGAATGAGCCTAGTGGAGCCACACAACCTTGAAATCTCATTTGACTCAGGTATAATGAAAATCCACAAAAATTTATGTTTATGCTAGTTTTCAGACAAGATGAAGATGTTAATAAAATTTTTAGCATTACAGATATAATGGGTATTAGAGTTGAAATACAACCAATTAAAAAATCTAAGCTGGTATCACAATGTAAAAGATGCCAGGCTTATGGACAAACCCAAAGATATTGCGCAAAGGATCCACGATGCGTTAAGTGTACTGGCAAACACTTAACTGCAGAGTGCGGAAAGCCGAAAGACGAGAAACCTAGAAGCGTTCACTGCGGCGAAGAACACCCTGCCAGCTACAGGGGTTGCATAGTAGCAAAAGAAATGCAAAAAATTAAAAACAACACAATGAAAAAACAGAACTTGCCTAAGCAGCAGCAACGAGTAACTCAACGTCAGCCTGAAGCTAAAAATAATATTGTCGACAAATCTAGATCATTAAGCCAAGTGGTATCTAGCAAAAAAGAAAATTTAACAGATAACAATCATGCGTCTACCATTAACAATACTCTTCAGCAAATACTGGAAAAGTTGAACATAATGGAAGAGCGCATCACTAGGTTGGAATATAGCGCCAAAGGAGCCATACCTAAGGCAAAGTAATACGTAAAAACTTAAGGATAATGGAATGGATTGCCAATGGATTGCTGCAGCACCAACAAGAGTTGCAAGCAGTTCTAGACATAGAAAAAATTGATGTGTGCCTCATATCTGAGACTCACGAAAGAGTCATACATCAAATTTAAAGGATTCAAAGCCTATCATACAATCCACCCGGATAATACAGCAAAAGGAGGAAGTGCAATTATCATAAAGGAATCCATTCAACACCACCAAGAAATGGGTTATCAAACAGCGAAAATACAGGCCACATCTGTCAGTATTAAAACTAAATTATATGAAATAATGATTACGGCAATATATTGCCCACCGCGACATACTATAAAGAAAGAACAATATGTAGACTTCCTCAGTAGCCAAGGAAATAGATTCATCGTTGGAGGTAACTTTAATGCAAAGTACACACACTGGGGATCTAGACTAACTACAACTAAAGGTAAGGAACTTTTAGCAGCAGCAATAGAGCTTAAATGCGAAGTATTATCATCCGGTAAGCCAACGTACTGGCCTATTGACCCGCATAAAATTCCTAATCTCATAGACTTTTATGTAATCAGAAACTTCTCAACCAATTATATCCATGTTGAAGAAGCATGGGATATGAACTCAGAGCACTCTCCGATACTATGCACACTAAGCGACAGTGTACTATGCACAACCCCAGACTCTGGGGTTGTGCCAGCAAAAGCAACATTCAAGCACTACGGAACATCGTTGACGCACCCTGGTACTGCCGAAACAGAGATATTCATCGGGATACTGTTGACCAAACCATCACCAAATTTGCCAGTAGCCACGAGCAAAGGCTACTCAACTACGTGAACGTCGAGGCCATCCAGCTCCTGGACAACACAAATATGTTAAGAAGACTCAAGAGAACGAAGCCTTTTGAGTTAGTGAAAGAGTGATAGGCAAAGCAGAGCATTGTGCGGGTTGTGCTACATGTTAAGTTTAGTGTATTTAAGTTACTAGAACACAAGGCGAACTAGTGAGTAAAACCTTAGTTTAAGAATTTTCAAACGTAATAATTTAAGTTAGAACAAAATTGCTCATTGATCTACAAAAGATCAGATTGTAATAACATTAAAGGACCCGTAATGGTTATAAAAAAATATATATCTTCATTTTGATTTTTGCACGAAAGAAAATTATATAAAAGAAAAAACCGATTTTGAAAAATCGATACTCTAAAGCGAAAAGCTTAAAAAAATACACGACAGTATCATTCATATATTCCTATGGATAATGTTAAACTTGAATGTAAATATTTTGCCAGTGATACACGAACTATGATTGCTGATATTATTAAAAAGTAGTTTTATTAATATAAACGTATTTATTAATTTCACTGTTTATAAATAAAGTATAATTTATGCAAAATTGGAACTTTTGTTACAAATGGAAGTTGAATTTTAAACCCATGACTTCTATGCGCGATCTGAACTAGTGCGCGAGGCTCCTCGCGTATCGCTAATTCGCAGGTAAGTTCCGATTCCCTTTTCGCCTTGCTTTCATCCCTCTCCCCTTCCCGAGACTTCACTGCTTGTTAACCTGGGAGTCTCATCCTTTCATCCCTCACCCCTTTCCGAGACTTCACTGCATGTTAACCTGGGAGTCTCATCCTTCTGCCCCTTTCCGAGGTTTCACTGCGTGTTAACCGGGGTCTCATCCCTTGTCCTTCCGAGACCTCACTGTGAGTTAACCTGGGGGTCTCTTTTCGCCCTCCCTTTCGTCCAGTTGGTCCGCCATTACCCGACAACCTGCTTTCCGACCTCGTACTTCGATGCCGTGTGCACGCCTGCTTATTACCGTACGGTGTATTGCACCCCCGCTTGTTGTGGCTACCGTAGATAACTGTATGATTGTAAAATTCTTGCTAAAGAAGAATTTCCTGAAGTGGCAACTGCCGACTTTTATTTTTCTGAAAGTGATGGAAATACATATATTAGAAGAAAATCAGGCATCAAGGTAACTTTTCTAATTAAGATAGCAGTAACTTAAAAATAACATTTTATTGTAGTTAGCGAGGATGAAATTGCTGGTACTTATAGTGCGGCATCAACTAGTATTTCATCACATAGTACTACAGATAAGATTGTTTTACGGAATACTTCAAGCTCAGGTAATACTATTTTATTCTTTAGAAACAAAATTCTTAAAATTAACAGTGTCAAGAATAGTTATGGGTACATTTTTAACTGTCATAATAATATTATGAAAGGAGTGGAAAAATATATTTTGGAAAAAGGAGCTACAGATATTTTTAAATTTTACCAATCAGAAAATATGTTAGATGGTATATTAGCAAAAAAAAATGCTGAATATTTGTTGTTCTAGTTTACTAGGTAATAGAAAACTATTAAAGTTCTCGAATATGTCAAAATTCAATTGGCAAAAGAAATTACATTATTTCCCAAAATACGGGATCCTTTTACCAAAGATAGAATAGTTATTTATTTGGCTACCCTTTATATTTAAATTATTTTATTTACAAGAGGCCTTGTATACAAATAAAAAGGAAGGTGAAGACTAGCGTCTTCAAACTGTCGCCAGAAGTAGCAATGACGAAAATGGCCTAAAATTAATAAGAGGAAGGAAAATAAATTAAACTGAGTAAGACCCTCATCAGGTATTGTGAATAAATTACCACAATTTCAACAAACATAAGAGATTAAATTGCCGACAAAACGCTTAGTCTCATGTTGAGTGCAACGGAATGAGGTAGAAAAATCTATACTTCTTGTCATTTAAGACGTATTCAGAAAAACGAAACTTTAAATTTGATTAATTCTAGTGCCCCGGTTCAGGATTTGAAACTAGAACGTCTATTTATTTATTGTTATTATTGCTACACGTTTGTTGCCTGTGTTTGTTATTAATGATTTATATTAAGACATTATTAAGAGATCATTATATTAATCATTTTTCCTTTGAATTAATTAAAAAAGTATTAATAATTATTAAGTATTCTTTAAATTAATATTTCAGTATTGTAAATACGTTTTTGTTAAATAAGCCTTTTTGAGCTAATATTTGTGCACTAATTGAAAATTTTAAATTATTCAGTTCACGTACAACAAACATGAACCCTACATCTGCCATTGAAGAGTTAAGTATTGATTCTTATAATTTTTTGACGCTCTCCGAATTTGTTTATCAAAGTGCATAATCTCATCGAGATCTAAAATATCTAATAGAGCGAAAAATAAAGTTGATTCCTTATAAAAAACACAAATAAATAATTTTGAAAAACATTACAATAGCAAATGTCAGAGCTATTTAGTTGCTGCATATTGCAATTGCATTACAAATTTAATATTTTCAAATACTAGTAAAATTATAAAAGATTTGTAACAAATACTTGTGAAGAATTTATTGTATTTTTATTGAAAAGAGAGAAGTCGGTATCAAGCATTCAACATAATTATAATGATAATTTAACACATTTTCGTTTAGCTCGCATACATTTATAATGAGGTCGCACTTCGCTTGGGTAATAAACAAATGTTAACTCCTCCCACGCAAGAATAAAATATACTTTGAAGAAGAATATTTCAGTGATGACAATAAAGTGACTGGCTAAATGAAAAGTAGGAGGTGTCACAATTACAAATTTACTGATAATAATAAGAATACATAATAAGACAGTAAATAAAATAGTACTTAATATATGGAGATTACATAGATATATAATAGAGTACATAATATTAATATAGAACAGAGTAATAATGTAATGATAATATATATAACACTAATACTAATGTGTAATCATAATTAGGTATGAGGTTAGTATTGATAATAACAATAATAGTTATGTTAAAGGTGATCTGCTTTGGACCAGGGGACTTGAAGTTGGGTTAAAAGTTACATTGTCGGGTTCTTTAAGGGGTGACGTTAGTTGATACATTTTGGTGGCGATTAATCTGCGTTTGTAGTATACAAAGAAGATAAGACTTATTGTTATGATAGTCATGATCAGCGTGAGAATAAAAGGGCCATAATGTAATGGTATAGATCTGATGGGACTGATACTTTCGAGTGTAGACATGTCCTTTGTTAATCTCGCTTGATTCTGGATTAATTGATGAACATTTATAGGCGATAGGTCAAGTTTTGTAATTTCGGGTACATGGACTGAATCGGGTTGCAATTTTCCGATGGATGCCATAGCGATTTGTTTCTCTTCTAGGGAAGATGATTGAAATGTAGCCAAAAGTTCGTTTTGATTGATTAGAACGGAGCAGCCACTGGTAAGATGGAGTAATATTGATCCAGTAATGGTCTTTCGTGTTATAGAGTCGATACATCTGCTATCGATGATCGTTTTATTAGGGGAAGCAATGATCCAGGTAGATCGATTTATTTTTATTACGTTTGTCGTATGCAATTCAAATATGACAGGTTGACAGTTTTGAGCTTCCTTGAAGGCTAATAATTGTGTTTCGCACAATTTGGAATTTGGGATTGTGAAGTAATTTGTTTGTGAACAGAAATAATGTGAAAGGGTTATTTGCATACACTGATTATCGGTGATGGGAATGCTAAAGTCGGTATTAAACAGTATGGTGTTGTAGATGGGAATGACCATTTGGAATTGGTTGTTGTGAGCAGCAGGAAATGGGATTAGTCTTATGTATTGGTGTTCTGTGGATGGTTTTATTAGAGGAATCTCGTATATAAAAGTGAGTGTGGTGTTCTTTTGATATGCCTTGATCCAAATTAAGGATTCGTAAAGATGTAGATTCTCATGGTTAATGGGATATGGGACATCCAAAGTTTGTTTGGTAGGTAGTCTTTGTAGTGTGTTTGAGATTTGAGATAGTATCGATAACAAATCGTTGTTATCAATTAAAGATAAATGTAGCTGATGGTTTTGGGCAAAGGTTAACGAGGTTTCGAGATCCATACATGTGGTGATAAATAGTTGTAAAGAGTGAATTGATTGATCTAATACAGTAAACGTATTTAGGGTTCCAATGATTTCTCGAATTTTTACAGTGGTATTGAGAATGATTTTATTGAGATTTTGACTTAGAAGATTTTGGTTCTGTGCGAGGGTTTCAATATTGGTTTTGAAGCTGTTGATTGTATCATTTAAAATTTGGGCTTGTTCTTGTAGGATCATTTTTTGAGTATCGGTAGATGTTGTCAATTTTTGGATAAGTTCTTCATAGCGTCGACCGTCGTCAGCGTCAAGGTTACCCGTTAAGAATTTAATAACGTTACCTACACCGTCAAATAGGGACCGTTTTGATCTTTGATGCGTCTGTAAGTCAGGAAATAATTGATTGACTAATTGATCGGCTCTGTCTAAATATTGTCGTATTAGTAGTAATTGATTATCATGGCTAATAGCAATGTCTTTCGTGGTTTTGAAAGATCGATGAGGAAGTAAATATTCTTGATTGTTTAACAAGGAAATAGTGTTAAGTAAATTAATTTTGAGGGTTTGATAATTATTTAATAAAGGAGAATAGTCTAATGTTTTAATTAAGGTCCAAGTGCTTTCTTTAATGAGTGCTTTGCCTTGCACTAAAGGGTATAATCCGGGGTTGTCGATTAGTTGGTGAATCGTTACGTCACAGTGAACGGGGGTCCAGATGAAGAAGAGGATCTTGATTATCCTGAAAAGATCATCAGGTCATTAGCATGTCTTTTTAGCAATGCCTTTGTAAGTTCATGTCTTATGTCATATGTGTCACGTTCATGGATCTTTTCGATTATGTAGTTTTATGATTATTCGTAGGGATAACAAAGAAATAAATTAGATCTTGTGAGTCTGATCTGTCAGGGTTACATTGTATAGGTGAGCATTAAGTTATGGAGTTGGTCTGTCAGGTATACACTGTATAGGTCAGAATTAAGTTCTGGATGGTTCTGGAGTTTTTGATTATTTCAACGTTTATAGTATCATTATTAATTATCAAGGGGGGTATTGCTGTTTAGCAATGTTAAAATAAAAATTGCTTTATTGGGAAATGATTTCCAGGAAAGTTTTTCCATTGATGGTTCTAATAATTATTTCTGTAGTACTGGGTTTACAATTTCAGCTATGATTCGATTTAATTTCATCTTTAACTGACATTAAAATTTTTTATGAGGTTTATTTTAAAAGCAAACTTGAAGAAGGTATTACTTATGTATTACGTATGTTTATTATATGCATTTAAATATTTTTGGGTTAATATAGTTGTCAGGAATTGACATTGAGTTAGAAATATTTATAAAATTGGGTAAATTAAATTGTTAAAATTACTCGAGAGTTATTTGCTGAAGCTTAATTAAATAAATGGTTAATTGTAAAGTTTTATTTATTTTATCAGAGTAAGCATTGAAGAATTTTATCTTCTGAAACAGGTGGTGTCTTAAAATAGATTTGCTAAGTGTAATTGTTGAAGGTCACATTCCGAGATTTAGCGTATATAGTATAATGCACTTTTAAACTTCGTCAAAGGGAATAAGTACTACCAAGAAGGTTAATTTGGAAAATATTTAATTGTTGTTCTAGTAGCAAATTTATAAATAAAGTATTGACAAATGATTAAAAGGTGTTACGTTTTACGCAATCCGCTTATTATAGGAACACAATGTTGAACAACGTCTAGCTTTTATTGGAATAAAGACCTTATACGTATTTGCAAAAGTGTTTATTTATCTAAAAACAAAGATTCTTATTATTAAGGATTGGCAAAAGATGAATAGTGCAGACTCTACCGTAAGCTTATCTTTAAAATGTATTTTAATGTTGCATCTAATTAGCATTTCATTAGATAATAAATAGAGGTCATATTTCGAGATTTTGCTCTATCCGACTCTTATAATATGTACAGTTTGAATTTTGCAAAAGGGGGTTTTGTTAATTGAAATCTCTTTAATATATTAATAAATATGAGTATATGAAAGTATTTTCTTTTGTAAATCGTATTCAAGGTTCTTTGCCTGCCAGTCATTTTGATCTACTTGAAATTTAGTTTGTCAGATGATTATTTCATTTTGGGTTTTAAATATGTAAATCGTCTATTATTTATCCTAAGAGGGATTATCTGTTTATTCTTATCTTGAAATTTTAGGTGTCCCATTAGTTGTTGGTTATTTCTTTTCAACCAAGTTTTGTTACGACTTGATTTTCTTAAAATCTTTTTCTTAGTTTTATGCAAAACAGTTTTACATTTTCTAACATGTCTTTTCCGTTTCGGTTTACGGAAACCGTTTTTGAGTGTTTTATTTATACCGATAAATTGTTTGATTTTAATTCGTTTTGCTCTTGGGTTAGATTTTGCTTCATAAGATTTGCGTTTTTTGGTCCTTGTAGGACGTTATGTAATTTTTGGGTTTTAGTGCTATTAAGATTATTGGTTTTGGAACAATGATTTCTGTATCGTTTAAATTGGATTGATCCTTTTGATTTGATTCTTGAGTTACCGTCGCGACAATGTTTTCTCTATTTGGTTGAGTTAGAAAATTTTGGAAAATATTTTCAAAGTCGTTATAATAAACATTGTTTGAAGTTGATTTTTCTTGAACATTTTTATGTTGTTCCGACAGATTTGGTAAAGGAAAATTATTTTTATGATTAAAACTAATATATGTTGGGTCAAATTTCGGAGTAAAGTTTTTTGAAGTATTTAAAATTTTGGATTTCTTTTAAGCGGGATTTTCGAAATAGGATGGTTGTATTAATATAGTTTCTTTAAGAGATGGTTCGTTGAAAAAGAATGGTACTACGGTTATTCCGTTTCGTTGCATATAATTTCCACGAAAATTGATGCTTGCTCCTAATTTCTTCAAGAGGTCGTTTCCAAGAATGCCAATATAATTGTAATAAAAATTAAGAAGGTATACTAAATGTTTTCCTTCTATTTTATCGAGCAAAAGGGAAATAGGAACTGTAGCTACTTGATTGTGATACGTTGTACCGTGAGAGGTTGTAATTTCAAAAGGATATTCAAAAATGGATTCGGGGTAATGGTTATAAACAAATTCGGGTGAAAGGATAGTTTTGCTACTCCCTGTGTCTACTAGGAATTTTTCATTTGTTTGGGGTATAATTATAAAGGGGGTAGACGATTTAGGGTTAAATGTAAAAGATTTTAATTGTTCTCCGAGGCTTCTTCGCGAAAATTTTTGTTAATTTCTTCTCCGTGGGTCTCACCGTAGTGGTCGTATTCAAAGTCAGTGTTAATTTGATTAACTGGTGGGATTTCTTCTTGAAATTCTGTTGAATATAATTCTTCAGAAAGGAAATTTCGTGGTTGGGGACTTGGTCGAATAAAATTAGGTTGATTTATATTTCGATTGAAATTTGGATTAGGGGGTCTCATGGATGTATTAGGATGTATCGGTCTTGGTTTAATGGTACTAGCTTGCATTGATTCTGGCCGATCTTGTGGTTGAAAATCTCTTTTGGGTGCAAAAACGTTAGGTCGGGAATTATTTCCAAACTGCTGAGTTACTGGATTAAATTTAAATTGATTTGTATTATTAACATTTGGTTTGCATTGATGAGTGGGATTAAAATTAGTCTTAAATTGAGGCAATACGTTCTGGTATTGTTGTGGTTTAAACTGAGGGGGTTGAGAAGTTGGCTGTGGTTTATTGCAATTTCTCAGGGGAACTGGTTGTGGTAAAAACTTAGGTTGTGAGTTATTTTGAAAATATCGTATGTCCAGTTTTTCTTTTATATAAGTAAAGGTTACTTCGAGCGATGTTGGTGCTCTACTACGAAGGAAGCTTCCAAAATGTTCGGAAAGTCCTCCTAAATAGGTTTTAAGAGCTAAATCTTTAGCATCTCGCGCTTGGTACTCTTTTATTTCTGGTATTTCCGAGCCTAGTGCAATTTTAGTATTTAGTATGGCTAATAAGGATCTAATTCGATTATAGAATTCTACGGGAGATTCTCGTGATAATTGTGTCATACGAGACAGATCGATCCGGTTGTTCAGTTCCGATCGTTGGTCTCCAAAATTACTAAGAAGGGTGTCTTTTAAAGAATACCATGAATCAAATACTTGTCCAGTTACGACCTCTAAGGCTGGGCCTTTTAAGCGGTTGCGTGCTGAGGAAAGTAAAAGTCTGTTGATATAAGCCGCTGGGTCGTGTGGTTGCCAAAATTGGCAGAAAATGTCCTCTACAGCTCGAATATATTCAGATAATTCGACGGGGTTTCCGTCATAGGTTGGAATTTCATTTAAAAGGCTTGTATGAAAGCCAGGTGGGTAGCCTACACATTGTTGGACAATAGGTGCTGGTGTTACTTGGGGTTGTACTTGAGGTTGATTACCTTGTGCCATTGTAGCATGGCTTTGCTTGCTGATCGATAATTTAGATGGACGTAAACTTATTGGTCGTGGTGCAGATCTTACAAAAGTTTTGTTAATCGGTAAGTCAGTTTCACTATCTGATGATGTATCAGTATTAATCATGAAAATGAATTCGTGATGTCAAAGTAGTGAAATATTAAACGATTAGTAAATCGTTTGCACTTTAAAAATAAATACTTAAAAATTCTATGAATTTGTTAACAAAGTTTGAAATATTCTAAACTTAATAAAAATGATTTTTACGTTAGTAAGGGTTCAATTCAAGGTAATTCAAGGTGCCTACCCATTGCTTGCAAGTGGGCTGGAAATTAAGTATCACTAGTTGATACACCAATCCGTCTAGCTTACTACAAGCAAACGTGAACTTAAATCTAAAGGGTTTAGTATGTATTAAACTTAAAATTAATAAATTGTTAATCTTGTTTGATTTTTGAATATAATTTGTAAATTTGTTTGATATTTGTTTGCGCAATGCGCCTTTAACAATAATAATAATTGATAGTTAGTTTCTTACTCTATCTTCATTGTTGGCTTAAATTTTGCCGTTAAATGACTCCAATAGTCAGGCTTCTGCAGCAGCGATGCGTTCTTCGGGCGATGCTTGTCCCTTGGAAACGGCTACTTACAGGTGATGCTCTGGAAACAGCTACGGTCTCAGGCGATGTTTGTCCTTTGAATCGATAGTTCCCAGATGCAGACTCGATAGGCAAATAAAGACTTAAAAGCCAAGGAACTCGACGGTGCTTTTAATTTTTGAAAAACGGTGTCCTGAGCCCTTTTGCCTATCCTACCGACTGCGCCAATTAACGTCTCTTGACGAAGAAAGGCGTTTTTAAAAATGGTACTTTATTTTAAAAACGCAAAAGACGGAGCCCAAGTTACAAAATGAACACAGTTTACAGTTAAGTACAATAAGATATTTATTTGTCGTGGATTTACACAGTATGCACTTGCATAATCACTTAAATACTATTATACAATTTTAACTTAAAGCTGGCAATTATGATGTTCAGAAAGACCGAGGTAAACAGTAACCATGGGTACCAGTTTCTACTGCTTTCTGGGTGAGTATTGCTTGAAAGGAGGTAAACATTTACCCTGGTAACCAGTTTCTACCTTTCGAGCTTCGTCGTAACTCAGACTGAACTGTCCCATAAAGTGCTGGTCTTTATATACTCCTTCTGTGGGCGTGAAATCGTGGCCGTGTGCCTACGTGACTTCCTTATAGAGTTCTAAGTACTGCAGCTGCTGTGGCCTACGTGACTTACTTATAGAGTTCTGTGTACTGCGGCTGCTGTGGCCTACGTAACTTCCTTATAGAGTTCTGCGTACTGCAGATGCTTGCCATGCACACACGTGGTCGTGGGTTTGATACCGCACCTGCAATCGTGGGCGCCCCGCTCGAGGCGTTTAGCTCGCATACATTTATAATGAGGTCGCACTTCGCTTGGGTAATGAACAAATTTATTTATTTATTTATTCCAAACAGGCATAAAGCCTAATTACATGGAATTACATAAATTATAATTATAATATGAAATTTAATAAACTTAAAACTAATTATCAGAAATTGAAGAATCGTAGGAATCGCATGAAGTAATATACAATAAATTTAAATTTTAAATAATATAAGATGTGCATAAATTACATTGAGTTTGAACATATTGCTTTGTTAATTACTATAATTTTAGGTTACTTTATACCTATATAATATAATATTACCAAAATATTTGAGGATGTTAATGATTTTGAAAGTATTCATATACTATAAGCTTTTTATAATTACTAAATTTTATTAAAAAAATATCAAAATTTAACAGAGACAGAATGTAATTGATTAATTTGAGCATAGTGATCATCGGCGAATGAAGTGTTCGAACAGCAGGCGGCACCAGTGGCGGATTTAACACTGAAGGGGCCTGAAGCGTTACAAATTTTTGGGGCCCTATTGTATAAATCAATTACTACAATTTATATACCTTTTATTGTTTTATCAATACTTAAGTACTTATAACTATTATTATTAATATCAGGCGCGAATTCACTGTAGGGGGAATGGAGGAAATTG
This sequence comes from Agrypnus murinus, assembly GCA_929113105.1. Lineage (NCBI taxonomy): Eukaryota > Metazoa > Arthropoda > Insecta > Coleoptera > Elateridae > Agrypnus > Agrypnus murinus. Next base: position 53,495,648 of record OV816027.1, read on the forward strand.
CCTCCTCAAGATTTTTAAATAATCCGACTTCGTCTCATGCCGCAGTCACACGAATGTGAAATTGGCGTTTTTGTACGTGTTACACGCTATACTTTCACTTTACACTATGCTACTATCTACGACCACAAAAACGTAATAAAACACCAAAAGCTAAGGAAGATATTAACCTAGAATATGATGAGATTTAGATGCTGAATTGTCAAAAGTAGACAATGCCCACAGTATGTGGAAAGCTGGTGTTAGTTGTAAAAATTAAGAAATGCGTATAACTGTAATAATTGTTTATTATTTAAAATTAATACTGGAATTTGAACAATTATTTAAATTAATAATAGTAGTTTTGTTGGTGTCTTTAATTTTTTAAATGTCATAGATAAATGTAATAATAACTGTATATGCTGGTAGTCGACACAGTAACTCAGAGATAGAGATGTCGCTTAGAAAGTGGAAGGCCCAGGGTTCGATTTCCAGCTGGAGTTATAATTTTTTCTATATGAATTTGCATTCAAAATATAATTTAAAATTAAAATATTAATTAAACAAAATAAATTAACATAAATAAAATACAAAATGAACACAAACCTGTTTTAATAAAGTTAGTTTTGTTGATGACAGACTATTATACTCACAATTTTATAGTGATATGTGTATAAATCACAGACGAGCTGGCTGCCCTAACTGAGGAAAACCAAAAGCTCGAAAAATCTGTCTTAAGGTGCCGTCTGTGATTTATACACATATCACTATAAAATTGTGAGTATAATAGTCGTCCATTAACAACTTTTAACTTTAAATTTATTAAAAATTCACTTTATTAAAACACGTTTGTGTTCATTTTGTATTTTATTTATATTAATTATAAATAAAATACAACGGTCGGACGCTCGACCGGATTTTATTTTGTATATTCCTGTATTGGATAATCAAATTATGCTGCTTAGTGCGGTTTGATATCTACAGGAAGCACCACAGTCATTTGATGGTATTAACATTATTTCCGAGCTAGTATATACGGTCGGGTGATGTGTGTAGAATTCACAGACTAGCTGCCCCTGAATGAGGAGAGCCAAAAGCTCGAAACAGGTGTCTTAGGATGCCGTCTGTGATTTATACACATATCACTATAAAATTGTCAGTATAATAGTCGTCCATTGACGAGTCATGACTGAGTCATTTTCATCGTTACTATACCTAAACCAAAAAGTGAAAAAACTAAATCAGAGTGAATCTAGCAGCCGCAGACTAACAGTCGAAGTTGATTATGAACGAGCCTTGTTCCCAAATTGTCAAAAGACAGTTTGAGATAAAAAATTAGACATTGCAATATGTCAAAGTTTTAAAAGGTTTTTCACAACTCCAATTGTTAATTATTAAACTACTGTTAATAAATAACCTTCTGATAGCAAAAGTGTGCACGACATTAGTTGCTGCTTAAAAGATTTTTCACAAATCCAATTAATATTTAACTCCCAGTGGAATTAAGCCAGATCCTTATAGGGTCACTCTTACTAATTTCTCAAGTTCAAGGTAGATTTCTGTAATTCAGCCATATTTAATAGGACTTGTGATATCATATATGGCTTCATTTATATTAACATTGCCTATTCATGTGCTCCTGTTTACTTAATACTCCTTGTAGAGTAGAATGTAAATTTCCTATAAATAAACAAAAAAATAGTTATTTACATTACAAGCTGCGAAAGTTTACTTTTAGGTGCAAGGTGTTTTTGATTGGCCGAGGCGAAGCGTAAGTGTAGCCGAGGCGAAGCGTAAGAGTAGCCGTGGTTAGTTAAAAACACCGAGCACCTAAAAGGGCTTTCGCAGCGTGTAATGTATTAAACTTTTCATTCTTCCCATTAACATTTTTAACCACCGTAAATAAATAAAATGATGATTCAGTAATTATAATAAAATAATGTTTGTATATACAACAGTATTGTTACCAAGGTAATGTTGACAACAGCCGCCTTATAATATTATATTTAAAAAAAATGACAGTTTTACTTCGTTGTCCAGGGATCGAAAGTATTTCATACCTAGCAACCACCTCGCATGTTTTACTTTCGCTTTCGGTTGCCTTATCAAGATAGAAAGTTACACTTTCGTAAAGGGGAGATTAAATTTGTTATTAAATACACATGCCATCTCTATAATCTCTATCCTCAATGTCAATAAATTTTCAATGTCACGTTGTAATGTCATTTTCAATAAACATTACTGATAAATTTTTTTAATGAATTTGTCCACGATTATTTCTTAAATAATTTTTTACACGTTTAAGAGCGAAGATAGATCGCTCTCCAGTTGCATTACATATCGGTAATGTTAAGATTTTTTTTTAATTGTTTCAACATTGGGAAATGTTGACAATTGACAAATGACATTAAGGAATTGCACAAAATTTCACCCATTCGAAAGCATGGCATTGAAGGTAAGCCATTCGGAGCGACAGAGATGATGCATTCCCTGCAGGTCTGCTGCGAAACTGTATATTCCGTTACAAAATTTTGCCTATCACTCTGAATGCTTGCCTTTTCACACAAAACTCTATATTGTGTCGACCGTACACCATTTTTACCAGCCTATACACGATATGAACTATTGTTCTCACATGTTTCACTATTCTCGACAAAGTGAGTTCCCATGCCAATAATTTTTATTTGTCGCATGTCCACTGCGATCCTGGACAAGGGTCCTCTGCGGGCCCCCCTGACTTGTGGGACCTGGAACGACCGCTTCCATCGCGTGTGCGTAAATCCGCCACTGTTCACCGAATGTCTATCAGAAACCATTAATTCAAAAAATTAGTCATCATAGTAGTCGGATGAACGCGCTGATTGTGCGAGAAGACCTGCATTCGGACCGACAGAGATGATACATTCCTCGAAGGCCTGCTGTGAAACAGTGTACTCATTTACAATATTTTACCTATCGCTTTGAGTCCTTGCTTTTTCGTACGAAACTCTAATGCGTCAACCGTACACTTTGTTTACCAGCCTGTACACGATATGATCTGTTTCTTGTTTCACTTTTTTCAAGAAATCCCACGCCAATCATTTTTATTTGTCGCGTGTCCAGGGAGGCCTCTGCGGGGCCCCCTGACTTGTGGGGCCTGAAGCGGCCGCTTCTAACGCTTGTGCCTAAATCCGCCACTGGGCGGCACCTTAAATAATACAGGATTTCTAAGCAACCGTCCCTGCACTTTAAATCTAAAAAGACAAAGGATGTCTGGGCAATCTGTCAAACCATTTAATATTTTAAATCCAAACATTAAGAGGGCGCATTGCCTTCGGTTAGATAAAGTCATAGTTTTATAAGAGTTCCTGAGATGATTAGATCTTACTATGTTATAATCAGGATAGGTTCCAAATTGCTTAAAGTAGAGATACCTTAAGAATCTATTTTGTATTTTTTCAATAAGCTTAATGTTTTTAATAGTATGCGGATTCCAAATAATAGAACAATACTCGAGCTTTGAACGAACTAATGCAAAATACAAGGCTTTAATAGTTGTAATATGCTTAAAATTAAATGAATTTCGTATGACATAACCCAGTGCCATTCTAGCAGCGTTGGTAATTTTCTGTATATGATCATTAAAAGTTAATTTTCTGTCTAAGGTAACACCGAGGTCATCAATTGTACTTAATCTTTTTAACTTTACATTGTTCATGAAATAGTCACTTTTGACTGGATTTACGCTATTTGTAAACGTGATTGTAGAGCATTTACTTGTATTAAAATATAATTTGTTCATTAAACTCCACTCATACATATTATTAACATCATTTTGTAATGCGATAGCATCTTCAGGTGTATTCACTGCAGTGTAAATCTTTATGTCATCAGCAAATAATAAATACATGCGCAATATCATTAATAAATATTAAGAAAAACAGGGGCCCAAGGTTGGAACCTTGTGGGACACCTGAGTTGGAATTAAATTGTTTTGATACACTATTGTTAATTTTAACATAAAAAGATCGATTTTTTAGATAAGATGATAATAACAGTAGAGTGGGGTTAAGAATCCCATAGTTTGACAGTTTGCCCAGTAGTATATCGTGATCAACACTGTCAAATGCCTTTGCAAAATCTGTGTAAATTGCATCTACTTGCGTACCTTCCTCAAAAGCATTATATATTTCATTAGAGAATACTAACAGATTAGTAGCAGTTGATCTGCTAGGCATAAAACCGTGTTGCTTATCAGTTATGTACTTGCCTATATAGTTAAATAATTTCGTAAATAGGATTTGCTCAAATACTTTAGCTGGAGCCGATAAAATAGATATGGGCCTGTAATTTTCAACCCGAAGCTGATCTCCCTTTTTATGCACTGGACACACATACGTTTCTTTCCATATGTCAGGAAACGTATTACTTGTTATGGCTAACTTATAGATATGTAATAAAGGGACTTCTAGTAAGGGAGCGCATGCTTTTATAACATACGGTGGTATTTTATCTGGACCAGTTGCACGTTTAGGTTTTAATTTATTAATGGCATTGACATAGTCATCATGGGAAATTTCATCTATTTTAAAACAATCATTAGTTAAGGATTTTGTATTGTATTCATTAATATTATAGCTGGCAGGTTGGTCAGCATATATAGATTGAAAATATTTAGCAAATGTATTTGCAACCTCAGCCTGTTCAATAATTTTATTATTGTAAGTATAACTTACTGATTGACCTGATTTCTTATTTGATTTGATAAAATTCCAAAATCCATTTATGTCAGTAGTTATATTTTCTTCCACACCAGCAATGTAATCCTCATACGCTTTTTTTGTTAGGACTTTTAGTTTTTTCCTTTCTTCTTTATAATTATTGACTAGTTTATTTTTCCTATAATAATTTTTCAGTTTTAATGAATCAATTACACTTTTATTAAACCACGCAGGGTATTTAGACGTCTTACAGTGGTATCGTGGTACAAGTTTGTTAAGAACTTTATTTAGCTTTTCATAAAAAATTTCAGTAGCGTTATTAACATTACTGGTGTGTAGAACTGTATCCCAATTTATATTTAGTATTTCATTGTAGAGACTTAGAAAGTTACATTTTTTAAAGTTAAATTGATTGTTCAACTGAAGATTTTTATGAATAAATGATGATGTACAATTTTGTTTTGTTTGAAGTGAACACACTAGCGCAGGATGGTAAGGATCTTCTTGTAAGAGTGGTGGTTCACATTTCTTCAAGGTGCATGTGATATCATCATCTATTGTACAAATAACTAAGTCTAACTTATTTCCAAAGACATTATTTACATTATTAATTGAAACTAGATTAGAATCATTGATGAAATCTAAAACTGTGTTTGCTTTTATCCCTTGCATTATAGGAATATTAAAATCTCCAAATAAATAATGTTTTTCATTAGAATTTACATTTTGTGAGATAAAGTTTAATACTAGACCGAGATGAAGTTACAACAGCTACCTTTATAATTTATTTTCACTATTAACAATTCGTCATGACCTGTGCTGATACATGACTTAGTCACCCTGTACTTATTATTCACTGCTGTCAAAACACCCCCACCTCTGGTTTTATTAGTCACATCTTGATCTCTATCGCAACGGAATAACTGGTACTTATTTAAATCAATTACCTCTGCATCATATATAGCATCATTTAGACTTGTTTCAGTTAATGTTATTATACTATAATCACTTACGCTTGATTGAGTGTATATGTCCTTCAATTTTGTACGTAATCCTCTAACATTTTGGTAATATATCGAAAAGTCATTTGGCATTCAATACTAATCTCGAATAAAATCTAAAAATATGATAAAAGAATTAATTATATAACTAGAAAAAATTCAAATTTATTATATTAACAAAAACAAAAAGAAAAATATGTGCAATACTCAAACGATTCAAAACGTAATCTTATGTTTAGAAGAATACATATATGGAGCAGTAGGATACTGTGAACAGAGTTCTTAATATCTCTATTCAAAACGACCGACTTCCATAACAAGTAAAATGAACAGACATGTTTATTTAATACAGGTTAAATCAATAACATTAGTACAATATTGTAATAAATTCATAGAGATAAATAGAACAGTAAAATTCTCAGAAAGAAAAACAAAGGGCATACACGAAGCAGCGAAAAATAATTAACGTCCGTCAGAAATTAACAGAGAATGTTTACAAAAATACATATAATCTAATAATATTTAAGTAAATAAGCCTAATAATGAAACTCCAAATAAATCAAAACAAAGATAAACTGTTGCTGTAGTTGAATGTTCTGATATATATTAAAATATATAAAAATTACTATGCAACAAATAACTCTTTTATCCTAATCTAAAATTAAAGAAAAGTATATATTCCAGGACCTTTATATATGTAAAAAAAATATTTCTGCCAAAAAGTGTCAAACGTATACCAATCGCAAACATCGAGATAAATTGGATATACGTCTGTACAAACATATTAGGAGTAATAAGTAGAAGAAAAAAAAATAGTTATATGTATGTATTATAATCAATTAACCATTAACGAGAAAATATTACATAAACGCAAAGAAAAACAAAACAAAAACAAATGAAAAGTGTAACTAGAAATGAACTATCATTCTTACAAAAATATTAAGTTTCACTTTTGATTAGATTTTGTAGATCGAGTATTATATGCATTCTGATTAGTTTTTACAAACTCCTTCTGGTCATTCGAAGCTTCGCACAGAGATTCAACCTGCCTGGGATTGGAAATAATCATCCTCTTTTTGTTAGCTAGAGCGACATGAATTTTCCCGCCATGAGTCCATACATTCTTATCACCGAATTGTTCGCATGCCTTTTTGTAAATACTCAAGCGTTTTCTTGTCAAGGATTCCGTTAAATATTGACGAGTTCCCTTCAGTTGCTTTTTGTTGAACCAAATTTGTTGTCGTATCATGTACCTTCTAAATTTTATTATTACTGGTCTAATCTTATCACCATCATTCTTAATAGAGCCAAGTTTGTGTAAATTATCTACCATTTCTTCAGTGAATACAAAATTCGGAATCTTTAAATCCTTATTAAAAAAACCGACAACTTTTTTGATCAGTATTTCATCTTTTTCTTCCGGAAGTCCATGGAGTAATAGACAATTTTTCCTGCTGTAGTTTTCTAAGTTTTCTAATTGATCCACTTTATTCAATGCAGTTGCTATACCGTCTAAGCAACTGAGCACTTCGTTTTTAAATTGATCAAATAGACCACACAGTGCGTTAATATCGTTAACATTAGCTAACGTATTTTTCATTTTTAAATCTTGGAGTTTATTATTGAAATCAGCCATCAGAGATCCAATACTCTGACTTACTGCCTCAAAAGCCACCCTGTTATTACCTTGTTGGTTCATGGCCTATATTAATAATACTACAGAAGTTCACTTATTGTTATTGTAATCTTGTACACCAGCAGGAAATCAGGTGTATGTTTACACACACAAATGAATTGTTTAGTATAACAGATTTTCACACAAAATTAAATTTACCAGTCTATATTTAGAAAATGATAATGAGACTATCACATTTAGGTGGGGCAATTCTAGCCTCATAAGTATTATTAATAAATTTATTAATTATAGATAAACAGCCTTTAAAAAGATAGATATTACAAGTTATAGATATTATTAAGTCCACTTACTGTAATCTCGCAGTCCAACAAGTATTAACCAGATGTCTGTTTACACGCACAAACACTTTAAAATAGCGGTTTTAATATAAATTTAATAGTTTTTAACCAGAAACTGATATCAAAAATATAACCATTAGATAGAGTATACTTAACTACCCTTTCTCATAGTGAATTCATTATTTTTTTGGATAAATAAACCTTTGAAAAATAGATTTGTAGTCGGTCAGTCGCTTTGCAGATGTTTACACGTGCATAACTATGACAATTCGTCAAATGTTAACTAGCGTTCTGTAATATTATGCAATGTTGTGTAACCTTTTTTAAAAATCTAACGTTTATATTATTGATATTAAAGAGAAGAAAATGCAGTAGATAAATACATACTAAATTGATTACATAACCGGCAGCTAACAGATCCTGGGGTTGTTTGTCGGCCGGTATAAAAGGGATGCATTAGCCCGAGAAAGAATTTTCTTAAAGTTGAATTTTTATTTTATGTTTTAGGAGATATATATTTTAGCTTTCATCTGTCATTACTTACCAAAGAGCTCGAGGAAAACAAAACGTCAATTAGCTAGAAAGTTTCGATTTAAATATTTATTTTGAATAATATTATAATATTGAATAGTATTTCTAGGTAGATGCTCTTTTATACAGCATTATATAAATAATTATATCCGATGATACCTAACATATTGTAACGTTCTTTTTAAAATAATAACAAAAGTGCTGTTTAAATTGTCTATTCACCAAGAAATATTTATTTACAAACACTAATGAATACACTATAAATTAACGCTATGATTATAAACCATTAAAACTATTATTTACAGACTATGAATTTCTAATACAACATTTATCTTTACTATTTATTTCGTGATACACAGTTAATGACTCGCTGTTGACTGCCCCTTTTTATCCGCGAAGTCGATTTTATACCCTCCTACAATCGTACTAGAAGCCGCTAGAAACTGCTATATATTTCTAGAATAACCGGGTCTCTTTCACAGGCTTCGTGCGATGAGTAATCCTCTCGATTGCTGTAGAATATTCCATTTGTTGTTCGAGAAGAGGTTCTTTCTTTTTCTCTCTTGTTACACTGCCCCCCTCTTCAAGTCTGTTCTGTCCCAGAACAGGTTTTATGCTCTGGTTCCTGTAGAACGGGTCATGACGATATCGACAGTCTTCACCTCGACTACACGTTCCATTACGGTAGAAGTAACAGTCTACACTCTTCGTTGGCCTTAATGCGGGCTGTGGGTCAAAACTACAGACGCAGATCTTGACGTCCGTACCTCTAAAGACAACTTCCAGCATGTTTCTAACGATTCTCCAATCCAGCTGGTCCCGCCCACAGCCGAGTTTGGGAACTGCCAATTTGTTAATACCCCTGGTAAGCAACTCGATCCTCAAATTCCATAATGCCCTCCACAAGTCGGCGTAACTCGGTTTCTGGTAGTAAAACTGCTTGGTTACCAAGTAGTAAATGGATCGGTCATGATCAGGCAAGCGTAAGGATTTACCAACAGAGGGATTTTGTTCTCGAATCCCGCTTTTCTAGTTCCAGAAAACGCAGCCATAAATTCTCTGAAGGTTGGCTGATCATCTCCAGGCCTTACGGTATTGATAGCCACCTCAGCCTCATCTTCCCGATCCGGGACTGCGTCATTATTTCCCTCATAGGGCGCCAGACGATTGTAGTGTACCACCTTTGGTTTCCCTCTCGGCAATTTCTGGACGCGATAGATTAGATCATTTATTCGTTTCTTCACCTGGTATGGTCCCTCCCAATTTCGCTGTAACTTTGGCGAGTAGCCCCAACGTCTTTGCGGGTTGTATAACCAAACCAGCTGTCCAGGTTGAAACCCTCCTTCTTTGGCTCTCACATCGTACAAAGTCTTCATTCGATCACTCGAGATTCGGCTATTGTTTCGGGTTCGGTCGTGAATATCCTCCAACTTCTTCTTTAAGTTGATGACATAGGTGGAGACCCAAATTCCAGATCACACGGTAACCGTAACTCGCGTCCAAACATCACCGACGCTGGTGACTGACCGGTTGTTTCGTGGACCGATGCACGATAAGCCATTAGGAACAAATGCAGGTATTGGTCCCAGTCTCGTTGATGATCGGAGACGACCTTGGCCAAATATTTACCCATTGTCCGATTCATGCGTTCTACCATTCCATCGGACTGCGGATGTAACGGTGTGGTCCGAGTTTTGCGAATGCCCAACAATCGGCAGACTTCTCCAAAGAGTACAGACTCAAAATTGCGGCCTTGATCCGAATGCAGCTCCATTGGCACTCCGAAGCGACTGAAGAACTCCCTGACTAGTACGTCAGCAACAGTCGCAGCTTCCTGGTTTGGTAAAATAGTCCATTGCTACTAAGATGTATTTATTCCCATCGTCGGTTTCGGGAAATGGTCCAGCAATATCTATAGCTATTCTTTCCAGGGGACTACGCACATTGTACTGCCTCATAGGTGCTCTTCGTTTCCCCAAGGGTCCGTTACCAGTGGCACATAGTTCGCATTTACGGCACCACTCTTTCACGTCTTCTTTACAATTGACCCAATAAAAACGCTCTCTAACTTTCTCCAAAGTCTTCTTCACACCGAAGTGTCCTCCTGAGGCACCGTCAAGGAGATGTCGCAATACTGTAGCCACTCGGCTTCTTGGAACCACGAACTGAGACCTAATGGTGGTGCCAACTACACTCTCCAGTACTCGCTTCAGGATATCGTCGTCCACCTTCAAGGACTCCCATTGGGCCCAATATGCTTTGAGCGTTCGGTTGAAAGGGCTGACGGCCAGCCAGGCAGTCCTTTCTCCCACGCGCTTCCATTCCAGTACCATTTTTAGTTCGGGATCAGCCTCCTGCTGTCTTTGCAATTCTTCCGGCAACCAATTGTCGTTGACGATGGTAGTCCTTAATACTTGGCAAACCCTCTCTTCCAAACGAGAGCAATGACGGCAATCCGTTGGACAGGGTCTTCTTGAAAGAGCATCGGCATTTCGATGACTAGTGCCCGCTCGATGTTCGGTGTCAAAGTCGTATCCTTGTAATCGTTCGATCCACCTTGCGACCTGGCCTTCAGAATTACGGAATTGTAGAAGCCATTTCAACGCTGCATGGTCCGTCCTCAATAAAAACTTCCGTCCGTACAAGTATTTGTAGAAGTGCTCAACGGACTTCACGACGGCCAATAGTTCTTTTCTGGTCACACAATAATTCCTTTCGGCTTTCGACAAAACCTTACTAAAATAGCCGATGACCTTTTCTTGTCCATCCTGTATTTGAGAAAGTACAACCCCAATGGCCAGATTACTTGCATCTGTGTCAAGTATGAATTTCCTTTCTGTCCGTGGATAGCTCAATATTGGTGCTGTTGTCAGGGCACGCTTCAACTGTTGGAAAGCTGTTTCACACTCTCCTCTCCAAACATACTCGCGCCCATCTTCAGTTAACCTTGTCAGGGGCTTCGCTATATTGGCAAACCCAGGAACGAAACGCCTGTAGTAGGTACATAACCCAAGAAAACTACGAACTTGGTGTTTATCTCTCGGTGTTGGCCACTCTTGAACTGCACGAATCTTATCGGGGTCGGCTGCCACTCCATTTTGTGATACGACGTGCCCGAGATATTTCACTTCCTTTCTGAATATGTGGCACTTTTTCGGACTCAGTTTCAGATTGGCTCCACGTAGTCTTCGAAACACTTCCTCTAGATTTTTCAAATGTTCGTTGAATGAATTTCCGACTACAATGACATCATCTAGGTCTACCAGGCAGGTCTTCCACGACAGCCCTCTCAGGATGGTCTCCATTAGACGCTCAAAGGTGGCCGGAGCGTTACATAGACCGAAAGGCATAACTGTAAACTGCCATAGTCCGGAACCAATAGTGAACGCGGTCTTCTCCCGGTCTTCAGGTTCCATTTCAACTTGCCAATAACCACTCTTCAAGCCCAAAAGTCGAAAACCATCGTGAACCAGACAGGGTATCTAACGTGTCGTCGATGCGTGGTAAGGGATAGCTGTCTTTCTTGGTCACGTAATTGAGCTGCCGATAGTCCACACAAAATCTCGTTGACCCGTCCTTCTTACTGACCAGGACCACCGGTGATGCCCATGGACTGCTGGATGGCTCGATGACCCCTTGTTCTTCCATATCAGTAATAATCTTTTCGGCTTCTGCTCGCCTTGCTACAGGCAGACGCCTCGTCTGCTGACGGACAAGCATAGAGTTACCTGTATTGATTTTATGTTTTACTATATTTGTTCGTCCCTTCTGACTATCGTCAAGAGCGAAGATATCTTGGTTCGGTGATACCAACCAAACCCTGTACCTCTTTCACTTCCGTTCTGTTAAGGTCTTCGCACGAACTAGTGACCATACCCACTAATTTTCCACCATGGTCTTTGGGCGCTGGTTTTGGAACATCGGCCATACACCTGGCTACTCGGAATACTGGCACACACTGTCCCACAAGGGTACTCTTCTTCAATGTCACCGGATCCACATTAACGTTCATAAGCCTCACCGATACTGTCTTTCCAACCTTGATCAGCGCTTTTCCCACCAGTATGCCACTATGGATCTTCTTATCACAAACAGGCTCCATCATTCGCACACATCCTACCCGAAGATCTCCATCCAAACCTGCCTCGACAACCATCTCGCTTTGACCCGGCAATATCACATCTTCTGTCAGCAAAACCCTTACGACAGGATCTTCTCGTGGGTGCAACGGAAGTTCTTCGTTACCAACCTTCAAAAAACCCTCCTTCAAGTCCAATGTAAAACCAAATTTTCTCAGGAGGTCCATTCCCAAGATGAATTCGTCAATGATGTCGGCTACCAGCACCTCATGATCACGTTCTTCACTTCCAATGCCAATCTTCATCTTCACCACTCCGCGTGTTGGTATCACTTCACCTGTTGCTGTACGGAGTTGAGTAGTTGTCTGTAACAGCTTCATACTTGTTCGTAGAACATTAGGGCGTATGATGGATTTTGTCGCCTCCGTATCAATAAGTAGTGGAACAGTTCGATTAGCAATTTTTCCATCTACGAACAAACTACTGGTACTATACTTTGATGTTACGGCATGAACGGTGATCTTCGGGGCATCTCTACTCAAGGTCAACGTTCGCCCCCTCTCGTCGACCTTCTTTAGTTTTCCGACTGCTGAACCCGTTTTAGGGCAACGACGTCGTATGTGACTTTGTTCGCCGCAATTCCAACAACGAGGCCTTCGAACTTCTTGATTCTTCTTACGGTTCTCTTCCTTCTGAAGAACTCTCATTAATAATTCTTCTAGACGATCTTTAGAACCTTCATCTTCTTCCACAACGGTCCGAACACACCCGTGACCTCTGGACGCTTGTTTTGCAGCTTCAGATTCTAAGGCGTGAGCAAGCGCATCATCAGTTGTTCTTGGTCGTGCCAGCCTCAATGATTGTTGTGTTTCCCCGTCTCTTAACCCATCAATGAAGGTCTGCACAGCGAGCTGTCCCAGAAATGAATCGGGTGCCGTAGGGTACGCCAATCGGACAAGCCGCGCAACATCGGCTTCAAACTCCTGCAGGCTTTCTCCATTCTTCTGGATACGATTCTTCACTTGCGCGTGATACACTTGTTGAAGATGCGCGTCTCCATATCTCATCTCCAATCTAGACACTAACAATTGATAATCATTTTCCTGTCCTGCTGGGATTGTTTGCAGGACGTTCAACGCGTCTCCACGCAAAGCCACAGTTAAAGAAACGGCCTTTTCCTTGCCTGTCCATCCGTTGGCCCCCAGCGGCCGCCTCAAATTGTTTGTAGTAGGTGGACCAAGGTATCTTTCCATCGAACGTGGGTGGTTTTACTTTTATCCCTACGGCAGGACCCTTTTCTTCTTTAATTTGCTTCTTTACTTCATTAAACTCAAAAGTTAAGGGAAACCGTAGTTGCCTCATTCTATCTTCCAACATATCGGTTATGTCGTCTTTCTTAGCTGTTGATGGTAATTGCATTTGGGCTATTTTCTCTTCTACCATCTTTATTACACTATCTTGTTCCGCCAATCTACCTTCCAATAGTCCTAACGCGCTGGCATTCACCAAAAATTCTTCGAAAACTTTATCTTCCAACGCTTTGGCATTTTCCAACAATTCTCCTTTAAGCCTTCGGCCTTTTCTAATAATTCTGCAAACCTTCTAGAATTCTCTTCGGACTTTTCCAGTAATTCCTCTTTAAGCATTCTAACATTTTCTTCGGACTTTCTAGAATTCCCTTCCATTTTACTTAATAACAAATTAGTATCAATTGCGGGTCCAGGTATTTCGAAGGGGAAACTTTCATGGTCTTCTTGCTGTTCCAAAAGCCATGCTCTTAGCCGATCTATTAACACGTTTTTAAGGCCCGTTGTGTCTAAATCTCGTTCTTCAAGTTCGTGTTTTAAGTGTATTACTTTGAGATCTTTTAACAATTTCATCACCATTTTAAATGTTTGTTGAAATTATTTTTGACACTAAAAATTTATTCTCACAGCACTTTATTTAATTATTACGCGATTTTATTTATTTTAAAACTCCACACCTGTCAACACTGTAACGTTCTTTTTAAAATAATAACAAAAGTGCTGTTTAAATTGTCTATTCACCAAGAAATATTTATTTACAAACACTAATGAATACACTATAAATTAACGCTATGATTATAAACCATTAAAACTATTATTTACAGACTATGAATTTCTAATACAACATTTATCTTTACTATTTATTTCGTGATACACAGTTAATGACTCGCTGTTGACTGCCCCTTTTTATCCGCGAAGTCGATTTTATACCCTCCTACAATCGTACTAGAAGCCGCTAGAAACTACTATATATTTCTAGAATAACCGGGTCTCTTTCACAGGCTTCGTGCGATGAGTAATCCTCTCGATTGCTGTAGAATATTCCATTTGTTGTTCGAGAAGAGGTTCTTTCTTTTTCTCTCTTGTTACAATATCAACTAAATGAAAAAATAATTTGAAAAGTGCAACACTTCAAGTAGATAGGTGCAGTGATAAAACTTGAAGTAGGTAGGTGCAATGGTATATATAATTACTGTTATTACTATGGAGACGGCGTAAACAAGGGTAGCTATTTTTCTAGCGGGCTCTAAAAAGTTTTAGAGCCCTAGAACACTAATTTAGCAACTTACGCTCTAAAAACAGGTCGCTAAATAGGTCATAACGCCAGACCGGACAATAGTTATTTATGAATTAAGGGCATAAAAGCAAGTTATGCCCGCTATACATACACTATTTTATGTACAGATTAAGTTTTTATCTCAAATCTATTATTGTGTAAAAAATATTATTAAATGAGTACGTAGGTACATCAAGCCGCTATGCGTATACTTATGTGCTTATACGAAGTACGTTACTATAGTTACTATTCCAAAATATTTAATTTCAGCTTATTTTCATTGGTGATAAGTTTACAAATTATATTAAGAGCCAATCAAGTTTTACAAAAAAACTTCTTACATTTAATTGACGTTTCGTTATTGCCCGTCTGATCAAGAGGCCCTTGGGCCATAAAGAGACGGTTATGTTTAGATGAGTCTAGCAATAATAGTCTAATTATAACGTATCTGTGCATAAAATAATTAAATTTTGGATCAGTTATCTTAAACTATTATTAATGGGTGCTGTACATGGGAATAATTACAGTGGCGGACCTTCATAATTTAGGCCCCCCGCAAAATTCAATTTGGGCCCCTTTATCAATTTCAGTTGAATTGAGATGAATGAATGAATTGGCGATTAATTGAAGATTGTTATATTGTTATTTATTTATTTTTTTAAAAAAATTAACATTTAATAAGCATGTATTAAAACAAAAATCAAATCAAACAGAAAGCAAAATTCGAAAATAAACAACAGGTAATACTAATAAAAAATTACATTTATTACATACTTAGCAGAAAACGAAACGCAATAAACTGTAGATAACAATACATAAAAATACAATTTTCTAAAACTAAACAAATGTTTTACGTCGTGCTTTGGCATTGGCGAAATTTTTTATGATTTCTTTTAATTCTAATTTTGAGGCCTCTTCAGCTTCTATAGACAAAATAGCAAGTCCGCTTAATCGTTGTTCAGCCATTGTTGATCGCATATAGTTTTTAATTATTTTTAGTGTAGAAAACCATCGTTCCGAGGTTGCTGTAGAGCAACTATGGTAGTTTCTCTCTGGCACTTTTTAGTTCTTTAAGTCTACGCTTTTTTACTGCGCCGCTTGTAGAGCTTAATTTTTCGTCTTCCATAATTTACACGCTAAATCACTCTTTACTCTCTGACTATCACTAACCAAATAATGTTTTTTTTAAAGAAGAAGAAATTGTATATTTAAGAACCTTTTTTTCAAGGTATAAATTTAAAAGGTTTCTAAACTAAATTTCTTGGAAATAAATATATAATAGCCATAAAGCATAGTGAGAAACTCATCAATGACCAGATGTATTTCCTTCAGATATTTTACAAATATTAACAACTGGAAATTACCGTTAATCCCTGTTAGTACTGTACTTCTCACGTAAATATTTAGTTGTAATATAATGGTTCGGCACCTGTATCACTGTATATTCAAGTAATTATTTGTAAAACCTTCTTCTGACGATGGTGTAAAAGCCGAAATCGCCGAAAAGATAATAAACTTTCTTTGTAAAATTCAGCCAAGTGTTTATGTATTATTTACGTTACTAAACATTGTATTTATTTAGTAATCAAGTCAAGTAATACATGTAGCAGTAACTTTCCGTCTTTCAAAATTTGAATCGACTTCTGTATTAGTTAATAGTAGTAGAAAGCATAGGCGCCCGCAGAAATTTGTCCAGGGGAGGCAAGCAACGAATGGCATACTAGGGGGGCAAGCCTAGAATAAACGACATGCTAGGGGGGGCAAGCCCAGAAAAAAACGGCTTATTATAAAAAATTTTGAATAAAATTCAAATTGTTCAACTTCCAGGGGGGGACAAGTGCAAGGGCTTGCCCCCCTTCCGGGCGCCTATGGTAAGCAAGGTCATAATAGTATATAAGTTACTACCTAAAACGACAGGCATAAAACTGATAATCCGACACTTTAAACTTTAAAAGGATAAAGGGTATGCCGCCTACCGCTCATACCGTATCGATATCCGAAGGCCCGGCGGCGTCATGTAACCCGACAATTTATAAAAATAAATTCCTAAAAAGTTTTCAGCTTTAATTGTGGAAAATAAAACTTTCTTCAAGTAAAATGGATGGAGTGCACTCTGTCAGAGGCTCCAGGCCCCCTAGTGGCCTGGGCCCCCCGCACTGCTCCCTTTTGCTGTATAGTAGTTCCGCCACTGAATAATTAGTAGATATTATATATGATGTTGTATAATAATTATTATTTGTTAGAATAGTCTAAATAAATTATATAATTTTTGTAAGTTGATTATATAAAGTACTTGAATTATATTCTGTGGCCGAAGTTTTTTTTTTTAAACTTTATTTATTGAATATAATAAAACACATTTATATATTTCGTTTGCAGTCGTAGAATATATTTTATTAATTTTTAATTAGTAGAAAACTATCTTGTTAACATTAATGATATTACTTTGTCTGTAATTATTTTAACGAAGTTTTAAGACGAGCTTAAAATAATTAAATTTGAATTAACACACTTAACAGAACAATTTTAAAATTCACATTTAAATGACATTAAGCAAAATAATTAATTAAAACTCGAATGAGCCTTTATGTTTTTACTAGTAGAACAATTTTAAAATTCACACCTAGTTTTAATACTCACACTTATAAAGACTTGTGAGTTGGATGATGATTTATAAAGACTAAAGACTTAATATTAAAACAGAGGTATTTATACCTTATCGCCTACACAGTTTTCATGGTCATGAGAGAATAATTGCTACACAAGTTTCTCATAGAGATAACGTTCATTTATCAGAAGTCTGGTAATTTGATTATCGTGAGTTTTATTATCTTAAGCAATTCTCATGTAACATGATCTTATCTATAGTGCGATTCTACGTACTTTACTCTTGTTAGGTACTTATGATATTATTATTATTATTCATTATTATTAGTTATACATTACCTAACCAATGTTAAGTCACCTGTACTTACATAATTCTATAAAAGGTAAGCATATTCATTAAGAATAGTTAGTCAGTGTTAATTGCGAGCTCTTTGAAGTTGAATGCAAGTTACAATATATGCGCTTATTCTCAACCCTAATAATATTTTATTTGTTAACAATATCAACGTTAACATATTATTATAAAAGATAATTATTTTTATCGGAGAAATTGCGTAGTTGGATCGCGTGTGCGCGATACTGGCCGCCATTTTGAATGTTTTCGGCGTTTTTAGATCTTTATTTAAAATAACATGGGATTGTGTCGCAGAACTGTCCCAGTCTATCTACTAAACTTGTTTAAAGAAGATCGAAACGCACTTCTTGCACCATGAGGTTCCTTTTTCTGCAGATGTATTTGGCGCTAAAACATTACGGAATTATATAGGTACGTTTAATTATAATGATATTTACATACAGGGATTATGTCTAATTTTGGATGGATCTACAATCGTTGCAAGATGTCAACGACGTAATGTTTATTTTCTTTTAACAAAAAATTAAAAATTTTGCCAACTTGGCGTGATTTCTTACAAATCTTATTGTGACAACTGATTCTCCGCAGTTTTTACATGGGATTTCGTATATCCCTTGGCTTTCTAGTAGTATTTTTGTTTTTGCGGTTGGTAGCATCTTTCCAATCTTTTTGTCAGTGTTGAAGATGGTGTCGATGTTGTGTTTTCTCAGCACTCTACTTATTTTGTCCGTGGTCCCTTTGATGTACGGTAAGTGCTCTTTGGATACGGATGTTTCTTCTTCCTTTGGGTCCCTTGGCGTTAACGCTTTCTTGATATTTTTCGACGAGAATCCATTTTGTTTTAATGCCAACTTCACCTGTTCTAGTTCTTGATGTTTATTATCGTCATCAGTCAATCGTTGCGATCTGGTTATTAATGTTTTGACTACTGACTGTAGTTGCGCTGGGTGGTGATGTGACTGCGCGTTCAGGTAGCGATTTGTGTGGGTTGATTTTCGGTATACTGTGTATCCCAGGCTGCCGTCTTCCTTTTTGATTATAGATACATCTAGGAAAGGTAGTTGATTGTCCTTTTCCACCTCCATTGTGAATTTGATCTTCTGGTGAATGTTGTTTAGATGCTGTAAGAACGTCTGGAGTTTCTCTTCTCCATGGGTCCATATAATAAAAGTATCGTCTACGTATCTTAGCCATAGTTTAGGTTTGTCACTTGCCGTTTCTATTGCTCGGACTTCTAATTCTTCCATGAATAGGTTGGCTATTACCGGCGATAAAGGTGATCCCATAGGTGCTCCTTCCACTTGTTTGTACCGTTGATCTTTGTAGTTGAAGTAGGTGTTGTATAGGCAGTGTCTTGTTAACTCGATGATTTCATTTGGGACTTGGTATTTCCGTTGTATCATATCTACTGTTTCATTTACTGGAACATTCGTGAATAATGAGTTTACATCAAAGCTTACTAGCAGATCTTCTGGTGCCACTGTTATGTCTTTTATACGCTCGATGAAGTGGCTTGCGTTCTTTACGTAAGATTCGGCTTCTTCGGCATAAGGTTGCAGTTGCTTGGCCAGGAATTTCGCTTATACATTTCTCTTACTAAAACTGTACATTGTCAATTCCATCCATAGTACTAACAATGTTGATTCCAAATATATATATTTTACACTAGTCCAGTCAAACTGTACGAAAAATGGGTTTAACTTGGAAAATGGAAGTACATAAGATATTTTTCTTCCAGCATGCAGGGGGGGGGGGTTTAGAAAAGCTTAACTTGAAGTTTTCGACCTCAAATTCATATGAGCTTTTTCCGTCATTTTGAGGAAAAGAAAAGAAGGGTGAAGTGTTATTTTGAAATTATCTCTGTAACAGTAGGTCCGACAAAAAATTTGTAGAAAGCATTTTTGTCGGAAATACGATTGTCTACAACTTTTTCATTTTTTATATTACGCGAAAAAGTTTCAAATAAAAGGTGTAGACAATCTTTTTGTCGACAAAAATGCTTTATACAAACTTTTTGTCGGGCCTACTGTTACAGAGATAATTTTAAAATAACACTTCATCCTTCTTTCCAAAATGGCGGAAAAAGCTCATATGAATTTGAGGTCGAAAACTTCAAGTTAAGCTTTTCTAGACCCCCCTGCATGCTGGAAGAAAAAAATCTTATGTACTTCCATTTTCCATTTCAAATGTTTAGTTTGACTAGACTACACATTGTACGCATACTATTACGTCCTGCAGCGTTGCCGCGGTTTGAAGCGTCTATTACAGGTTCGAATGGATCGAAGTGGGTTAGTCTATTGCTGACGTGAGGTGATATTGGTAAATGTAAATGGATTTATTAGTGTATAATGATACATACGATTACTAGTTCATATTTACACTTACATTTATTTGTATTATACTGTAACAAGAAGAACCTATGCAGAGGGGTTACTATTATTACATATGCAAAGGTTGGGCTACGCCACCATTAACTCTTATCTCAGGGTTCGTTTATTTTGCAGTAAACACTGGTATTTCTTTTTTATTAAATTTAATAACACACATAGGGCCTACGTAATGATAATAATCGCCCCCTCCCTCCCGCACAAGCTTATAGCTTCTGGGGCCTGCTTTGCAGGTGACGGGTTGTAGCAATCTACAGAGTACAACGTAAGGATTGTATCGAAAAGAATGTTGACACCTTCAGACTCATATACCTTTTATAATTATCTAATACTTTTAACAATTTTATAATAAAACAACGCTTTAATGTCTAGAAAATTTAATAATTTACAGTCTCTCAGTTTATTTCATTAACACATAAGATATATATTGTGTTGTTGATTAAAATAAGGTAGCTCGGCTGACCGACCGTAGGGACGCTTCTGCAAAGAAGTCAACCATTATTGTTTCACCTTAACTAAACGAACTGTTTGCAGTTCGTTCAGTTAAGATTTGTCTTTATGTGGGTATTAAATTGTCATACATAAAATATGAAGGAATCGAATACTTCTAATTCGTATAAATAATTACTGTCATAGACTCTCAACACATATTGCGACCATACGAACTTAACACTTTTATGGTTTTATTAGAGTTTTCCTTGTGCATATACAGTGTGTAAATAAAGTAAGGAATAAAATTTATATTTTTTGTATTACCACTGTTTGGAATAAAAGCTCGGACACATGGATGTTATGTTCGTCAATTTTAATTTTTTAGTTTACTTTTACTTTTTTTAAATGGAACCCCTTATTTCTTTGTCGTCGTTTAACTACATAGTTGCCACCATTGCTGAGGTATTTCTCGTCTCGTGGCATCAGCTTTTGTATGCCCTTTTCAAATAAGTCGGCCGCCTGTGAAGATAGCCTCGTTTGCACTGCTTGTATGACGCTAGCATCATCGTCGAAACAGATGAAAATCGCTGGGTGACAAATCCGGACTGTAGAGAGGGTGGGTCATTTGTTTCCAGCGAAATGACGAGATTAGAGAGTTTGCGCTGCAGAATGACGGCGAGCATTGTCATGGAGTAACACTATACCGCGAGTAAGCATACCATGCCTTTTGTTTTGGATTGCACGTCGCAACTTCTTGAGGGTCTCACAATAGGATGCCGCGACTTTTTTGGGCCTTGAGGTAAAATTCAACCAGCAAAACACCATACACATGATCTTGCCGGTTGAAATTGTTTGTTTGAATTTCTTTTCGGCGATGAAGTGTCTCCACTCTATGGACTGCTGTTTAGATTCTGAAGTCACATGGGATACCCACGTTTCATCACCTGTGACGATACGACTTAACAACTGGTCACTTTCCTCAGTGTAGCGAGTCAGAAAGGTTAACGCAGCCTCAGCACGCTTATTCGTGTATTCCTCGGGTAGCATTTGCGGCACCCAGCGTGCGCACAACTTTCGAAACATCAAACCTTATGTCACAATTAATATTGTACAGAACAGAGCTTGAAATTTGAGGAAAACAAACTGAGCGCTGAAATTGTGAACAGTCTATTCTCATGAATCTTTGCGTCGACTATGCGCAACAAATCGTCAGTAATCACACACGCTAGACCACTCCTTGCTTCATCATGCACGTTGTCACGATCATTGCTGAGCTTCCTCACCCATTTTCTAACAATTCCATTAGTCATAGCTTTCTCACTATAGAAATCACAAACCTGTCGATGAATGTCAGCCGTATTCACGTTTCTAGCATTCAAAAAAACAGTCCGTATTTCACAGTCGGCGGGCCGCTCTATCGTCTTAAACATTTTAAACGCATAGGACAACACGTTAACACACCCTGAACCTGTGAAAATGTCTTCTCTAGATTGCTAATGAATGACAGCAGCCAGCTGACATACGTGGAATAACGATAGCAGCGCTGAAGCGGAAGTACTCCAAAACGGTACTTACTTTAAAATACGCCTCGTAGCTATCACATTAAAACTTGTAAAAAATCAACCCAAGTTGACAAAATAGTTAGTTTTTGTTAAAAGAAAATATAAATACATATATATTATTGACAACTTGAAACGATTATAGATCCATTAATGTAATAACAAATGATGCATCATTAAAATTAAACATATAATTCCGTGATGTTTTAGCGCCAAATACATCTGCAGAAAAAAGAAACCTCATGGTTCAAAAAGTGCGGTTAGATCTTCTTTAAACTAGTTTTGTTTTTTGAACAAGTTTGTACCTTTCGATATTTGTATACTCTTCTTAATAAAAAAAAAACATCATAGTGTACTATTCTGTATTTTATTTTTTCACTTTTAATTAACAAAATAAAAAGCTATCATAGCATTGACTATATGTTAATTTTAAATTTTCCGCCGTTTTCATGCCCATTCAATAGTCGAAATGTATGAGGCGACCTACTTTTCTAAGCTTACTTAACCATTTACGGACCTTAGACACGACTGACAAGACTGCATGCAAACTCCACCTAGATACTTTTTTTAACTAATTTGAATACGACTTTACTATTCACAGATAAGACGAGGAACATAAAAAAAAGTTACAATCAAAAAATAGAAAATCATGTATTGTAAAAAGTACGGTAAAATCTTCTTCAGGTCCTGCAATATTTAACATAAAAACTTAATTATTCAACTTAACGGACTTAAATCGTTCTTACATTCATTCATGTCACCACTATGTGTGAGCATATGCCTTTGCAAACTTACTTTTTGTGTGCATTTATAATTACATATATTACATTCAAATGGCTTCTCACCACTATGTATGAGCATATGCGTTTGCAAATGTCCTTTTTGTGAGCATTTATAATTACATATGTTACATTCAAATGGCTTCTCACCACTATGTGTGAGCATATGCATCTGCAAACTTCCTTTTTGTGTGCATTTATAATTACATATATTACATTCAAATGGTTTAGCACCACTATGTGTGAACATATGCATTTGCAAATTTCCTTTTCGTGCGCTTTTATAATTACATATATTACATTCAAATGGCTTCTCACCACTATGTGTGAACATATGCTTTTGCAAACTTCCTTTAACCGAGCATTTATAAATACATATATTACATTTAAATGGCTTCTCACCACTATGTGTGAACATATGCATCTGCAAACTTCCTTTTTGTGTGCATTTATATTATTAATATATTATTTAATTATCAGAACCCATCATCTCTTTCAAATGATTATGAAGATTGTGGTCATTCACAGTTTTAGAAACTTATTATGTAAATAGGACTAATTTTAATATTAAATGTGCCATAAATATCAATATTTTAAATAATTTTCGAAGTTAATCACCACTGCTTGCAAGGAAAAAGCCTTTAAACTTGCAGAATATATCAAAAAATATAAATGTCATCAGTACATTATTAAGGATTTTAAATTAAAAAAGAAGGAAATCTAATGTAAAGCTCTTTAAAATAAATTATAGTTCGTGTGTGAGATAATATGTACAGGAAACTATTAAATCTATCGAATTGTTTCAAACTAGTAACAAGTTTCTTAATTCAAATCTGACGATTAATTAAGTTGAATAAAAAATTAAATTAAAAAGAAATCATGATACATATTTTCGGAGAATTGGAGAAAAGTCATTTAAATGCATCTTCAGATAAAGTAGTCATCTAATTACTCAATAAATACCCATTTAATCCAAAAAACTAATTATAATCCACAGAAATATATAAAGCACAAGCACTTGTTATAAAAAATATTAATAAGGGGTAGCATCTAGCAAAGCATAAAACTGGAAATCACGTACCATTATTATTACGTACGATTAACACTATCATTAACACACAACAATCATAGCGCAACAACACGACAGTATTTAATAAATACTAGACACCAATTATTGTGACTTTTATATTGTAAAGATGAAGGCAAGCCGGTTATGAAACTTCTCGAAGCGCCGAAGGCCGTCCACTAGTGGGAACGTAAACAGCCAATCACGGCGCTACAATGTAGATCCATAAGAAAGTCCATTAGGTTTAGAAATCTCACCACTAGACATCCTTATGGAAAAGAATTGTTCGTGGTCACGTGACATAATAGTACCTGATATGTTTCTAGAGGTCGCTACATCTTAACATGTATGCGTAGAGTACAGACATACTTTTATTAATGCATCTTTGTTTAATACGTTTTTCTAGCATTTCGTATCTCTTTTTTGGAGTGGGGTGTATCGGGAGCATTTGTTCATTCGATAGAGTTGATCCTTCAGGCGTGGTTGTTGTTTGTTGTTGTTTGTTAACCTGTTTACGTGGTGTTAAACAATAGTGATTTTTGTGCTTAAAATCGCTATATTTGTGATGATTGTTCGATATAAAAAATTGTATATAGAACTTGTAAAAGTGGAACCTGGAAGTTGATGATAAATATTAACGGTTTATCTGTTTAAACCACGCGTTTCTAATTAAGGTTAGTTGAGGTTGTGTACACTTGAAAAACGAAAAATGATAACAGTTTTATTTTATTTTAGGAATTTTTATTGTCTAAAATGTTTCGAAATTATCAGAAGTGTGCCGTACCAGGCTGTAACCGGCGGTTTGATACCAACCCTGATGTACAATACTTCTGTTTCCCTGCAAACAATGGACGATGCTTGATATGGCTCAGGGCTATAAATAACAGAAAGCTGCGAGTTATGCCTCTCAGTTCAATAAGAAAGTGTTTCAGTATTTGTGAACACCATTTTGAAGCTAGTCAGTTTCAAACAGTTCAGCGTATAAAATTGAATAGGAATGCTACACCAACACTTTTTTTGCCAGGTAACTATGAGAATTGTTCACGCAGATATATATGTGCTAACAAATTTTTACGTCTTTGTAGGGAATGGGAACCA
Source organism: Agrypnus murinus (assembly GCA_929113105.1). Lineage (NCBI taxonomy): Eukaryota > Metazoa > Arthropoda > Insecta > Coleoptera > Elateridae > Agrypnus > Agrypnus murinus. Next base: position 53,520,775 of record OV816027.1, read on the forward strand.
ACAAAAACCATCAGAATCATCAAGTCAACAATCTCCGACTCCAACTGAAATAAGACATGAGGAATTACCAGGAGCAGTAGAGGAGACTCATATGAGTCATATGGGACTGTCTACTCCTCCTCCAGTTTCCAGTATGCTACATCAATCAGTCATACATGATGCTGTTCCAAGTACTTCATGGGGAACAGGCACTGTTGGTAACAATCTTTATTGTGTTTTTTTATTGCCTACCTGAACAGAAGGTGCATGAGTAATGACCTATTTTATGGGCAGAAAATACATTTATTTTTAGTTTATATTCCACTTTTGAAAATACAAATCAATTCATTGTATGTCTGTTAGGCAGAAAAAGATTTGCAGTCCTTGCAGCTTAACAGGCGCAAATGTCTACTTTCTGCCCTAGAGACTTAAAATTCTGTCATAAATAGGGATTTATAAAAGAAGCTTTATTTATATATCTGTGACTGTACAGTAAGTTTTAAATTTTTAATTTTTACTATTCGCAGGTACACGAACACACAAGCAGAGGGGAATTTTAGAAGAAATTGGATTTCAAAAATCAAAGGCGTTAACACCGAGGAAATTGAAACTCTACAAAGAATATAAACGTGCAAGGCGATCTGCCAAGTTTTATAAAGCAAAATCGGCAAGAAAACTGCTGGGCATTTCTGAACTTTTTATTAAATGATAAACACTTGCGGACTCTGCATGAGATATCAAAATCAGGTCAGGCGTTTATTTTGTCTCAGTTCAAGCGGGCAGGAAAATTGAAAAAAAGAATTCCGTGGACTGCTGCAGAGAAGGCAGTGTTTGTAGCAATTTATAAACATTCCCCAAAGGGATATCGTTTTTTGCGAAAAATGTTTGCTCTACCTTCTCCGTAAACCTTACAAAGGAGTTTGAATGCAATCCCTCTAAATCCAGGCATCAATGATAATGTCTTTCAACAGTTGCACAAATTGTCAACATATTTGAACGATGAAGATCGTTATTGCTCCCTTGTTTTCGATGAAATGGCCATCCAAGCTCATTTAGATTTAAATGTTAAATATGGGTGCATTGATGGTCTTGAAGACTTTGGCAGTGGAAAATCAAAAACGATAGCGGACAACTGCCTGGTGTTCATGATACGTGGCATAACAAAGAAGTGGAAGCAACCAATAGCTTATTTTTTTGTGAAATCGGCAACAAAATCCACACAGTTGCAAATATTGATTTCTCTTATTATAGAAAATATTCATGCAAAGACGATGTTCAAAGTGGTTGCATCCATCTCAGATTTAGGGACATCAAATCAATCAGCAGTTCGCGAGTTGAGCGAAAACAGTGGGCGCAAAGACGAATATATATATATATATATATATAAAGTTAATAACAATACTATAATTCACATTTTTGATCCGCCTCATTTATTAAAATGCTTTAGAAACCATTTGTCAACAAAAGACATTCATTTTATGGGTTTCGTTGCAAAATGGTCTGATATAAAAACCCTCTATGATCTAGATGGTATGACAGCCGAGTCAAAAATTTGTCCTAAACTAACTGAAGCCCATATAAACCCTACATCGAAACAAAAAATGAGGGTGAAACTAGCAGCTCAAATTTTTAGCCAATCTGTGCATGCTGGACTTAATTTTGCCACAAATTGTAAAGCCATGGAAGGTAGAGGAACTGCACATTTATGTTCATTTATGGATAGATTGTTTAATTCTGTAAATGGAGTTCGACAATCCAAACGTCCGTTGAACGGTCCACTGTCTTCAAAATCAGAACATGAAGCATTTTGGCTGGAAGCAGTGGAGTTTATAAATAACTTAATATTTAAGAAAATGGACAAATCGTGAGCACTCCAGTGTCAGTAAAAATGTGGATTGTCACAATTAAAAATATACAAAACTTGTGGAATATTTTGAAGGATAAGGGCGTTAAATACCTACTCACACGCAATCTCAATCAAGACCCTCTAGAGAATTTGTTTGGAGTTGTGCGTGGGTTATCAGGGCAAAATATGCGTCCTACGTCTGTACAATTTGTAGCTGCCTATAAAACTTGTTTGTTTAATAATTGAATTGCCAATTCAAGCGGTACAAATTGTGAAGACGATGGTGCCGAATTTTTAAGTTTTTTTTTGAAAAGTGAGCCATTTTTGACACCTGCTACATTGAATGTTCCCATGCTGGAAACAGGTGCAGTTTCTGATGTGGAATATTTCCCTCCTGGAGGTTTAAAGACCTTTTCTCATGCAGGGGCATCTTACATTGCTGGTTTTTTATTAAAAAGATATCTTGACACAGCTTGTGTAACTTGTCGGCAATATTGTTTAACACTGGAATGTACAGATTCCCATGCATTTATTGTATTAAAAGATATGGGAAACAAATTGATGTATCCATCTGTGACATTTATAAATGTTATAGATATTCTTAAAAAAGAAATTCTGCATATGTTTCTCAGCCATATAAATGAGTTTAGATTACTCTCAGTAATTAAAAATAATATTAATGTCGACATTAATGTCAATTGTGGAAACCATAGGGACATTGTGGATAATATTATTTTCGGCACTATTTTTATTTTTGTTAAACATGTTATTACAATTATCAACAGGAAGATGCAGTTGAAAGATTTGAGATTGTATGCTCCCATTGATTTATATTTAAAACAACATGGGCCTACATATTACAAACGATAATGTAATGCTTGTGAATACAGTATACTTCTTAATACAAGGCGTTTTATTTCATTTAGTTGTATAAAATCACCAACTCAGAATAAATAATAATATCTGATAGAAAGCATGTATATAAAATTTTAAAAGCGGTATGCAACCCGCCGTACATATGGCGTTAGTACCTGATATGTTCATAGAGGCGCTCGCAGCAGTCAGTCTACAATTTTAGTATGGATTCGTTCCTTCTTGTCTTGGTATATTCTTTGTTCAAGATATATATAACATATGGTATGTCAACTCGCCGTCATTTCGTCAACCAATTTTAACGCGAGCTAAATTTCTGATAGATGGCGCGACGTGCGCAAGCATGATTGTCATTCTACAGCAACATAACTTGTAATAATGAATATTTACTTTTGGCGTATTTTTCGTAATACAAATCAAATAAAGTTTTTCATGATGATAGAGGTACATGATTCTTTGGCACTATTAAAATGCTAAATTGTGACTCTTCTTTATTTAAAACATCTTTGGTAATAAAACTAAATTGAAATTTTATTTTTTACAGCAAACTAAGGTAACATCTTTTTTTATTTTCATTTAACTTAAATAATAAGACTACAAATTGACCTATGCAAACATTTCTTTTGAGAATTGTAATTAAATTCATCAATTATTTTGTAATATTTTACGGAAAGCAGATAAACTGCAAGCATGGATTGATGCAACAGGAGTTTTATTAACAAGTAAAGACCTTGTGTGCCACTATAAAAAATCTATATGCGAAATTCAAACCTATTAGACGCTCTAAAGATTTCAAATATTGAAAAAGAGTAGGTATAAGTCGAATTATATATACTTAATGCTTAAACATGTTTTTAATTATATGCATTAAGCAGGTTAAGTAAAACTGATACTGGTAATTAATAGCAATAAAGCACACATCTCAGCATAATTTTTATAGCAACAAGAAGCTAAATAGCAATATAAACATGGTCCACATGTGAAAGGGACAAAAATATTAAATACAACAGCAGAACACAGACTTTTGTACTGAAAAGCAATAGTTTTTTGACTTGATAACAATTATATTATTGCGCATCTAACTCTGTAACAAACAAGATCAATTACAGCAAAACTATCCATGAAATATTTATATTTTAAAAATTTAATTACAAACATTTATAAAATAACAAATAATGAAATCAATGATATACCAGACCAATTGTGGTCTGGCAAGGAAAGTGAAGTCGACATCGATCACTATTACAATAAAATCTAAACATAAATGTAATGTACGTAAAGATTGGTTTGACCCTGTAATACAGACATATTCATATTTTGGAAACAAAATTCTTTCTGGTAACCAAATTTTGAAGTTATTTTAAGAACCTCAGTGACTTCCATGAGAATCCATACAAGACCTTCCATGCAATGTCCCTGTTAAATATAAGAGGTTTAGATTAAAGCGATTTCATTTTATGATAAATTTAAAAATTACATTTTGACAACTGATTTTCTAAATACCTTATATTGTGATTGAGAAATACATAACGGCCCTCACTCCATTACCATTAGAGTAGGTATTGCGACACCTCAGTCAGACAGTTCTAGGGACCCTAGATTCTCTGTCTCTCTCTAATCTGGTGACTTTTTGTCTGTCTCTCTCTCTAGGTAGTTAGGTACGGAATCTGCATTACCGACATTCTGTATTACCGACATTTGGTTCGTCACTTGGCTAAATGGTGTTAGTGTTGCTAGGGGAAAACAGATGGCGCCAGTGTCGTTTTACGTGATTTTTGTACCGACATTCTGTGTTATCGGCATTTGGTTCGTCAGATGGCTAAATGGTAGCGTCGTTGCTAGGGGAAAACAGATGGCGCCGGTGTCGTTTTACGTGATTTTTGTACCGACATTCTGTATTATCGGCATTTGGTTCGTCAGATGGCTAAATGGTAGCGTCGTTGCTAGGGGAAACAGATGGCGCCGGTGTCGTCTGACATGATTCTCGAAGTACGTAATCTGTATTACCGGCCTTGTCCGGCATTTGGTTCGGCGCTCGGCTAAATGGTGTTGCTAGGAAAAAACCCAGAGGGCGCTGTTAATAGAAGGCGTCATGACAGCGGGGATCTGTATTACCGGCAATCTGTGTATCGTCAATAGAGGGCGTCATGAAGAAATCTGTATTATCGACGACGACGACGACGACCTATGTACCACCAATAGAGGTCGCATTAAAGAAACCTGTATTACCTGTACGTACTGATGCTATTAGAGGTCGCATTAAAGAATCTCCTCTCCCGATGTATCCTCTCTCACTCTCTCACTCTCTCACTCTCTCGCTCTCTCACTCTCTCCTCATTCTCTCCTTCTTGCTCTCTCAATCTCACACACTCTCCTTCTTCTTCAATAATGAAATCTGTATTACCTGTATGTACTGATGCTATTAGAGGACGCATTAAAGAACCTCCTCTCTCTCTCTCTCTCTCTCTCTCTCTCTCTCTCTCTCTCTCTCTCTCTCTCTCTCTCTCTCTCTCTCTCTCTCTCTCTCTCTCTCTCTCTCTCTCTCTCTCTCTCTCTCTCTCTCTCTCTCTCTCTCTCTCTCTCTCTCTCTCTCTCTCTCTCTCTCTCTCTCCTTCTCACACTCTCTTTTTTCATCCTAATGCTAGTAAATGAAACAACACTGGATAGAGGTAACCGTTACGTCTACTGTTCTAGGATTGGTTCGGACAGGTTTGTTATTTTATACGTGAAAATAAAAATCGATAAATGTTTTACTGTTTTTTTATTATTTTTCGTAAAGTTACACAATATTACTAATATTCTATTGTAAATCAGCTTAAACTAGGTGATTATAGTTATATATAGTATAATACTTTATTACTCAATATAAACTAGATATGTTATATGAGGATGTTACAAATTAATTTTCTAACAAAATGACTTAGATCAACTTATAAATATATATATATTGTAGTGGATTTTGCCCTTTGAAAGTATTTATTTTAAAATGAAAATATTTTTTTTTAGGCTAAGGTCAATTTTCGTGATGTTAGGTGATCATTAATGAGTTTCCGTTATGAAAGAACGAAATATGAATTTTCTTTTTGTGATTAAGCCCAATTTTATGAGACGCTAATGGTTTTGAGATTTATTGTACGCAAATTTTTATTATTTTGAAATTGTAGTTTCAAATTACTATATTGGAAACAATCAGACTAATTAAACATTTATAAATTGTGTCACTATTAATTAATTACGTTATTTTATATTTAATTTTGTAAATCAAAATTAATGCATTAGACTGTATATTAAGAAATGGGAATATTTTGAAGAATTTTGAAAATTCTACTAGAGGGCACTTTATGTGTCAGGTTTTTGGGAGAGAATTGAAATGTGGGGACTTGATTAGAGATGCTTGAGGTGTAAACAGTTAAGTTCACCGTGGTATTACTAGATATTTGAATAAAAGGTGTAAACAATAAAGTCACCGCAATAGTAATTTTAAATATTTAAAACAAAAGTGTAAACAGCAAAGTTCACAAAAAATATAATAAATTAATAATAATAAAGATTAATGTAAAAATAACGTTCATCACAGTTATAGCCTAATGTTTGTAATTTGTTTATGTGGAAATAATATTTTTTGTTTGGGATAGCGGGAAATAAAAATACTAAAGTGTTATTGTGTTTTTATTTTATTAAAAATAAAAAAGCATTAGATATAAATTGCGTATACAATACTGCAATAAAAGATTAATAAACAAAACAACAAAACAGGACTTACTCTATAAAATAAAAGAAATAAATCTACAAATCTTCAAGAACGGTAAGCTGAATCCATGTTCCATATTACTCCAAGGCATCCTGGATGGCAGCTTCCTGGCAATCATGCGTCCTGCATCAACTATGAGCTCTTCAGCTGCTAATGTTCCGGCGAGCTTCTCCAGGTAGGAAAATATTGTGTGGTGAAACATTTTTCTTTTGGTTTTGTGTGTGCAAGAGAATTTTCAGCTACAAGACAACAATCTAGATTCTCAGTTTTATGATACTCGTAATAGTTATTTTTTTTTATTATTAGACAGAATGTAAAGTCTGATCGTTATTTGAATCATAAAAGTAATTTATTAATTTTTCTTAGGAAAGAAGGAATTTGAGAACTTTTCATGACACTACCTGAGATCAACAATTTCAATTAACTTGAAATTTGTAACATGTTTATCATGCTCAATCTGAGTGAGCTGGCGCCCAACTTTTAGTTTTTATAGAATTAGTCGATATTTGTTTTGGTTAAGTCGACGAACATCATTACAATATATATATATATATATATATATATATATATATATATATATATATATATATATATATATATAATATTTTGAATGCAAATTCATATAGAAAAATTTATCGACTCTGCTGGGACTCGAACCCAGGACCCTCCACTGTCTAGGTGGTATCTCTACCAACTGAGCTACAGAGCACGACTATCAGCAAAGCGAGAAATTTTCCATATGAATTAGATAGTAGGCAAACATACACAGTAACTAGATATTTTTTGAACATTATTAATGAAGATCAGCAAGTCGCATGACAACAACATCAATATTCAAAGCATCTAGATTATAATGAATCATTCCGAAAGGAAATTAATTTTTATAAATTTTTAGATAGAGTTAATTTTTATCAAGTTGCATAATGATTTTACATTAAATAATATTTTGAATGCAAATTCATATATAAAAATTTATCGACTCTGCTGGGACTCGAACCCAGGACCCTCCACTGTCTAGGTGGTATCTCTACCAACTGAGCTACAGAGCACGACTATCAGCAAAGCGAGAAATTTTCCATATGAATTAGATAGTAGGCAAACATACACAGTAACTAGATATTTTTTGAACATTATTAATGAAGATCAGCAAGTCGCATGACAACAACATCAATATTCAAAGCATCTAGATTATAATGAATCATTCCGAAAGGAATGATTCATTCCTTTAAAAAAAAAATTTTTCTATATGAATTTGCATTCAAAATATTATTTAATGTAAAATCATTATGCAACTTGATAAAAATTAACTCTATCTAAATATATATATATATATATATATATATATATATATATATATATATATATATATATATATATATATTGATAATGGGTACCTTGTCACCTCCAAATGTAGGGTTAGCAAAAAACATGAAAATTAAATAATATATCTATATCGCAATACGAATATTACAAGCTCACCACTAGGTTTATGATAAACGACTGCAATTGATTGAAAAGAAGCTGACGAGAAAGGTGATCAGTCGTGTAAATATTTAGGATGTGATAAAATAAAATTATTTTTTAATATTTTAATAATGTTTTATTTCAATGATATATGGTTATATTTTATAAGGAAATTGAAAAACATATTAAGAACATATTTTGATGTACTAATTACATATTAATTAAACATATATAGAAGTAAACAAGGGTTAGTTTAAACGATAAATTACATTATAAAATTTTCAAATCAAATCGTCAATTCGACACAACAGTACAAACTTTCATTTTAATGACTACAGATACATAGAGCGAGGTAAAGGATCTAAAGAACAACATTTTAGTAACAGTTGACAAAGTAGAAGCTAACAATATGAATTTACTAAAGAAGGTAGAAGAAACGGGTCTCTTAGTAATCGACAATTCTAAAACTTCATAGAGAGTTTTAAGGATTCTACTGTAGACATTAGATTAGAGCTCCGATTTGTAAGCAATATTTGACCAGATTAACTATAATTTGGTCAAAAGTGGAAATTAAAAGGTTAAGTTAGTGACAGATCAAATTCAATAGTCATCATTAATAAAGTAACTTTTTTCAGTCAGTCTGTATTTAGCTACTATACTATGTAACGTTTATAAATAAATAATACATCATTATAGAATAGTCTTTGATTAATGCTCATCAACTGTTAACAATCTAACATTTCCTTTATATGAGCAGTTGATAGTATTAAACCTATGCATCGCCGTTACGAATTTTTGATATTCGAGTAATGTTTTAAGAAATTCAGAACCGACTTATAACATACCCTTTTCTTCATGTACCCTTTCGTAGTCTTACATCGTAGTTATATCGTGTGTATAAGGTATTCATGAATTTAGACATTAGAGCTTGAGTCGGTCAACCCACTTTCTGATACAACTAAAGCATACTACTTAATTTTACATGATTCGTTGATAGGATACAATGCGTTTGCTGAAACTATGACTAGACATATACACATACCATAATGAAAATTATTAAGCAAAAGAAGTCGCTAAATATATTTAACTTAGACGATCATGTTTCTCGATAATATTCCGATGGTGATAAGAAGCATGGTAAGCTTTTACCTGTTTCCTGCAGAGCAATTTTGAGTGTACCTTCTTCTTGTAGTAAAACTATTGCCTTGTTAGGTCTAGTAATTAATGAAAACGGATTAAAATTTGAAAATATCTACCTATACGCCGAGTCTTTATTTCAACCTAAATATGGCGAAAACGTTGATGTAATCACCCCTAATGATGTGAAACCTAATTCAGTATTCATTTTGATGATATAATTTCTGATAAACAAGAAAAATAGACAATATTTTAGCAAGGATAGACATAAAGGGTGTTGATTCATTTTATTTAGGTCAAACATATACGAAAATTCCCAAACATCTGATTAGGGACAACGCTAACTTACTTATTCTCTTTAAGCAAGATGAATTGAATTTCAAACATGTGTATAACGCTCATATTTTAGGAACTGCAAGCTATGATGAACTTAAACATTTAAACGCATAGTATAATTATTTTCTCAACGCAGGATATATATCGATATTTTTCTAGTTTGATTAAATCCTATAAGTTATATTCATATAGCCCTTTTTGTTCTGTTAAGATGTTTATAATAATCATGGTGAGCTTGGTATGAACGATTGTACCTATTCTTTTCTCTCCGTTTGTATAATATAAAATATATATTCCGCGTCAGACTGATTAGTATCGTCATATGTACCGATTGTTATATTTCTGTGAATATTTGAGTTTTCACCAATACACAGGATAAATTTTTATCTCTAATTTTACTTATGGCGTTTTATATAGAGCAGGAGTCTCACGATAATTTATTGTCATATACTGTCTTTGAATATTCTAAAACAGATAAACAACCCTGAACCTTTGTTAGGAATTTTAAAAATAACGAAATTTTTATTGAATCAGCTAAATAGATATTGTACTTATGAGTGAATCTCTAAATAACGAATGCGTTAACAGTACTCATACATAACGTTTCATCGTGTTTTTCAAAACATATTTCATTGTAAAAGAATAAGAATAATTCCAATTTTATTTATCAGGCGAAATACATTATATTATTTTCATATATTAGTACGCAATAAAAAAGTAAAATATTTATCTGTATTATTTCTCCAGGTTAAGTCTTCAGGGTTCTCATAACTGTAGATATTCCAAGAGGTAACCACCCTGTGTTTCAAAAGTTTTAAAAACGTATTACAAACATATATTATAGACTTATATTTCGAAAGTATCGAAAATGGTTACAGATTATTATTAATCATACGAGTTTACTATAGATACGTTAAATATCCTCAAGAGTATATAGTATATTATTACATATCTGCGTATTTCGAAGCTATTGAAAATGTATGATATATTGTAAAATAACGTTTAAATATGGCGACGAACTTATTTCTTTTAAAACTGACGACACCTCGTCATACAAAACATACTGTATTTATGTATTCCCTTTCTCTGCTGATATGTTTTCTACAGTGTGTTTTTAAATATTATACCCCGTTCTCTCAAGAATGCATAAAATTTTCGAAATATCCGTTTATTATTATTTTACTTAGCACATATAAAAGTAGCAAAATGAATTTCTATTTTAACCTGTTAACTTTTATGTACTTTATTCAACTTGACCCTAATTATGAATAAATGAATGTACTTTATTCAACTTGACCCTAATTGTGAATAAATGAGAAAACATGTTATCAAGCTGTTCAAAATTCGAATGTCTAGAAAAAAATGGGTAGCTCTTACTGAATATACGAAGAATACGTTTTAGGTATGTATATGAATTTGTATACAACGATCTAGATCTTGCTACCGTATATGTTTAACATAAGAATAAATGAAAACTATACACTTCTTTTATCGTTTTTTTTTATTTATAAAATTTTAATAATAATAATATTAAATGTTTGCATTGTAGGACATATTGATAGGGTAGGTGAATTGCAGGCATTTAGCAGGCCCGCGTTTCTAACTGCGGATCCATAGGCTAGAAGAAGAATCAGAAAAAAGTATTAGGCAATGTTCATTGAATAGACTACCTGTTACATTTCATAACTTATTTGTTTTAATAAATAGACATTAATCAAACGATGGATATCCTCATGTCTTTACTCTACCTTCAATATATAATATATTTATTTATGATATCTAGTTAATGATTTATATTGTGGTCCTGATTGCATGTAATCTTTTTCCTGTAAGATGCTATAAAAGCCGTAATCAATATTTCTTAATATATAGTTTAGTTTAATCCGTGTATATATTTTATTCATGCATTTTTTATTTCACAATGTATAACTACATACAATTTATTTTAAAACCGTTTTTCTGAAATTTCTAGATTTTAATACAAACAAAATTGATTTAGGCTTCAGGGAATATCCAAACAGATTTACTCAGACTTTACGGTTGTTATTAAATAATAATTAGCCGTCGGCAACTTTTAAAATATTTCGATTAAAGCAATAGTCTTTCATGTTTGAATTTTAACTTTCTACACCAGCTAATTGGAAATTCATTAGCAATGGTGAAATCATCGTTACAGAAAATAAATTTTACAATCAAGACGTCATGTTTTTACCTAACCGATCTCATTTTTTCATATAAATTAATGTAGGAATTTTAAACATTAATTTTCACAAAAACATTTTTGATTGTGATGTCAACTGTCTGTTGTTTTTATTATCACATATTGAAAAGATTAACGTATTTTAAAGTGTGTGAATTTTAAACGTTTATAGTTTTAAATGTTAAAAGATTACATCTTCAGACTGTAAACATTGAATTTCATTACGTAATTCAAACATTAATAATAATACTGGGGGTTGAAGTAATCTGTTTAATGAATCTATAGCAATTATAAATATTTACTGACATATGTTTTGAATTTACAAAAGCATTACCCAATATTCGTTTTTCTATAAATAAATAAATTATGGTTGTTTTAAACATAATGGACACCTTTCAAGAAATTTCAAAAGGAAGCTAATCGGTTAACAAATGTTTGTCGGCCGTTGTATGAAACAATACATTTGAGAGATGTCTAATTAGGGAAATCTGCAAGCTGCATAATAAGATAGGATTTTTATATTACATAACGGGATTCAATATGGAATATATTCATTTATGATATCTAGTTAACAGTTTAATATGTTGTGTTAAAGAGATAATGAGATAAGGATGTAATCGGCCTTCATTCCGAAGAAATATGTAATACTAAACAAGTGACTATATTGAAAGTAATTATATTTGCATTGTTTTGAACTTAATGGTATGTTATGATAAGAAATATTTGACGGGCATCGGATGAAGCAATACATTTTATTGGGGTTTCTTGTTGGCGTAGAGATAATCTTATAGATCCGGTTATGGTAACATAGTGTTAATTATCTTACACATTTTAAATGTTATGACTAATAGATTTATATTTTAGGAAATGTCTGTAGTTGAAATGTTATATGCAGATGAGAAATAGAAAAATGAAATGCTCGATATGAACAGGCACAGTAATATTATTTACTATAAGATATTACAAAAGTTAGAGTGTACGACATATAGTTAAACCTAAAAAGAGAAAAATAGCTGTTAAATGCGGGCCTTGTTAGTCGTATTCTATTTAACTTAAGTAAATAATTGTTTCAAAATGATTTGAGATCCATTAAGAAAAATTGGACTTTCTTCACGATTAGCTCATATAAGACTGACTAATTGTCTTGTACGTAATTAGCATATTCGGATAATGTTAGAAAACATATTTAACCGAGCGTCAGTATTAAAATTTTATTTTATTTTTTAAGTTTTATTTAAATAAATCTTTAGGATTCAAAAAGCATTTTTCCTATTATTATTATTATTAATGTACAATATTTATCAATATTTTCAGGGAATTATTTTTAAATAAATTGGATTTAATGAAATATACGTGAAAGCATTTTTATAAATAACTCATATGTAGTAATTTAAAAGACAAGCTCCGTGGTCTCGGGGTTAAGCTATGGAGTTCTAATCAGATGGTTGAGCGTTCGAACCCCGGTTACTCCAAAATTGATTTTTATAAAAAAGTGTAACAGGTTGCCTATCTACAGGCGTATAGAAGTCTACTATACCGATCACAGGACGTTACCGATAGATGGCATTAGCAGCGCTAGGAATTCAAATCTTTCAGCGGGAAATGATGACAAGTTGGAAATGAGGAGAGGGAGAGAGAAGGTGAGAGCGAGAGAGAGGGCGAGGGCCAGGGCGAGAGAGAGCCAGGGCGAGAAAGAGGGCCAGAGCGAGAGAGAGAGGGCGAGGGCCAGAGCGAGAGAGAGACGGCGAGGGCCAGAGCGAGAGAGAGGGCTAGAGCGAGAGAGAGGGCCAAAGCTAGAGAGAGGACGAAAGCGAGAGAGAGGGCCTGAGCCAAGCGAGAGCGAGAGAGAGGGCCTGAACCAAGCGAGAGCAAGAGAGAGGAATCTACTATACCGTTGAGATGACGTCACCGATAGATGGCAGTAGCAGTACTAAAAATTCAAATCCAAGGGCGGGAAATCTAAGATGACAAATTGAAAATGATAGATACAAAATGTCGGATATGTAAATGACATTCAAAATTGACAGATTCAAAATGACATTTCAAAATGGCTATTCAAAATGGCGATTCAAAATGGCTATTCAAAATGGCGATCCAAGATGGCGATTCAAAATGGCTATTCAAAATGGCGATTCAAAATGGCGATTCAAAATGGCGATTCAAAATGGCGTCGACCAATCAGAAGCAAAGGGAGGAGCTAACAGAAGGGGAAAGGGGCGTGGCCAAGAAAAGAGTGGGGGCAGCTCAACTGAGGGTATACCTACTAAAGGGTGTAAAACCAGAATCGGGTCAGTGAAAGTATGTAAAAAAAATATTACGACAAATTTTCCCAAACATTTTATTTCACAATAAAGGTATAGGTAATACGTCACAATACTGCATATTATTTCTTACGGATGAAGATCCGTAAGCCACTGAGCGCACTTTTCGACGAACCCCTTTCATTATCGTTTGCACAGTGCCCACATTAACCTTCCCCGCAGCAAGATGCCACTTGGAACGGAACTCTTGCACTGTAGACGCTTTAACACCAGTCTTCCTGAGTGTTGCCTTTACAACTGACCAATAATTTTCGATAGGACGCAAATCTGGACAATTGAGCGGGTTGCAGTTCTTTGGTACATAATCCACATTATTTTGTACATACCAATCGATCGTATCCTTAGCATAATGACATCTCCAAATCCGGCCAAAATAGCGGTTTGATGTTGTCTTCGGTGTTATGCTTCTCCACAAAATGGTAGCAGACGTTTGTGGAGACATTCTTGACGGTTTTGTGAGTTTATAGTGCCATTAATGACAAATATCTGTTATTTTTGTCCACACGTACATATCGCTTGCCAAACTAGATATTTTCCCTGAAATTTAATTTTGTATTTCCGTTTCAGGTGTTCAGGAGCATTTTTCCTATCATTTGGAGTGTAGAAATCCTGGCCCGGTAGATATTTGAACTTTTTGAAGCAATATGATTCATCATCCATAGTAACGCATGGATATTTCGTAAGAAATTGCTCGTAAAGCTTCCTACAACGTGTTTTTACAGCTAGCTGTTGTTTTGCGTCAAGATCTGGGTAATTTTGGGCCATAAATGATCTTAATCCTGCTCTGGCTTTCACTTTTTGAAACAAATCCGTGTGTCATTTTCATATTTTTTGCAACTGAGCGCGTCGATATCTTGGGGTTTTCTTGAAAAGCCTTAAGGACACTTTTTCCTTTTTAAGATTAGTTTGGTGATGTTCACCACCGCTTCCATGCTTCCTTTCAACCGTTAGACACTCTTTGTAACGTTGCAAACAACTGCTGCAACAGTGGATTGTGGAAATTTAACCTTCTTCGCGATAAAACGTGTACTAGCACTTGGATTTTGCACATATTCGTGCACAATTGCCTTTCTGCTTGTTAATTCATTGGATGTCATCTTGACAACTAAAAGGACATGTCAAAACATTCCATGGGGATCTTGTTTGTGTATGTATTGATAACAGCAACACAAAATCCCATAGGCAAACCCTACGAGCAAATAGAAACAGGAGAGAACATTTCAATGGTCGGGGGTAAGGAACCGACGCGACGGAAGTCGGCCATTATATAAACCACGTTGAGCAGGTCGGGGTTGTTGACGTACGACGTTCGATATTGTCCGTGTCAGGTCGGGGTTGTTGACGTATACAATCGATCGATATTCATCGGGTGCCGGTACCCTCTCTCACTCACTCGTACCCTCTCTCACTCACTCTTATAAACCACTTTTTCTAGCAGTTCCGTCGCGTGGAATATAATGCAATGTTCTCTCCTGTTTCTATTTGCTCGTAGGGCAAACCTGATGACACTTGGGCTAGATCGAACAAAGAGAAAGCTGACACCTTCGCTGAGCATTTGTCGAAAGTCTTTCAACCTTTTGATTCTAACGTACCTGATGAAACTAGAGAGGAATATCTAGACGTTTCATGTCAGATGTCCCTACTTGTTAACCCATTCTCACCAAGAAATATCCAACTGGAAATTAAGAAACTAAACAACCATAAAGCACCTGGATATGACCTGATTACAGGTCAAATATTAAAAGAACTCCCTAAAAAAGCAGTCGTACTTTTAACCACTATTTTTAACCGCATGTTAATCATGTCTTATTACCCCATACTATGGAAGTACGCACAAATAACAATGATCCGCAAACCTGGTAAGGCACCAGAAAATGTAACCTCATACAGGTGGATTAGCCTCCTTCCTATATTAGGTAAACTCTTTGAAAAAATGTTTCTTGGATGGCTTCTGAGTAATACAGACTTAGCATCGCACCTGCCCTTATACCAGTTTGGATTTCGAAATGGACACTCCACCACGCAACAAGTGCATAGGATAGCGAATAAAATTGCACGCATCTTGGAAGAAAAGAAATACTGCACAGCTGTATTTTTGGATATAGCCCAGTCTTTTGATAAAGTCTGGCATACTGGACTACTTTACAAATTAAAACGTATACTCCCAAGCTACTATTACCTCCTCCTTAAATCCTATTTAACAGACAGACAGATATTTTGCTGTCAAACACAACAATGAACTCTCTAGTTGTTCTTCCATAAAATCTGGTGTCCCGCAAGGTAATGTTCTCGGCCCCCTCCATAACCTCATCTATACTGCTGATATACCTGAAGATGATTCCACGGTTGCCACTTTTGCCGATGACACTGCTGTTTTATCCACACATGAAGACCCTGTGATCGCGTCTGAGAATCTGCAGCGGCATCTAAACCTTATTCATGAATGGCTTAGTAAATGGCATATCAAGATCAACGCAACCAAATCCGTTCAAGTAACGTTTCGACTTGTCTTAACACATGTCCTCCAGTTAGCCTAAATAATAGTACAGTACCTGTCAAAACGGAGACCAAGTATTTAGGATTACACTTGGACCAACGTCTAACCTGGAACAAACATATGGCCAGGCCAAGCGACAGCAACTGAACCTAAAATTTAGGCAAATGTACTGGCTACTTGAAAGAAGGTCAAAACTGTTCTTAACCAACAAAATACTACTATACAAAACCATACTCAAGCCCATATGGCATACAACTCTGGGGATGTGCTAAACCATCCAGAATAAAATTGATACAACAATCCCAGTCCAAGATACTCCGAGCCATGGCGGATGCACCGTGGTATGTAACAAATCAAACCCTACATGCAGACCTCGGCATACCATTCGTCACAGAAGAAATTAGTAGATTCTCCCAAAACTACTTCAGTCGACTTCCGGAGCACACCAACGAATTGATTCATCGGCTGTCCACTGTCCATCCACCCATGCGAAGGTTGAATAGAAACTGGCCACACGACCTCCAAACACCATAATATTTAAAAATTATTTCTACAGGAGTATCACTGATGAGTGATTACTCCTAACACTGCCTATTCATGTAATCATATTTACTTAATACTCCTTGTAGAGTAGATTGTAAATATCCTATAAATAAACAAATAAAAAAAGTTTTTTTTGGAATCAAATGGGCACCTGTCAAAACCAAAATTCCAACATGACCCAAATAAGAACCACCCTGATGTGTATATATAAAGCTACAATATGACCCATTGTCACTTATTCAACAGAGACAATCTGCCTTACAAAAGAAAGAAGAAAAGTTAAAGATATTTAAAAGAAAAATAATAAGAAGTATTTGTGGCCTACAGAAAGTAAGAGAAGAGGAATATAGAGTGTTAATAAATAGCTAAACAGGAGACATTTGAAAGGAGTAAAAATAGTGAGAAACATAAGCTGCGTTTGGTATTTCAGATCTGCTTACTTAAAGAGCTCGGTTTCTATGGTATCAGTTGTTGTAAATAATTGTAACGATAGCAATAGAGCTTATAGAGCAAAAAGAGTTGAAATACCGAACCCAGCAGTTAAAGCATATAGATTAAAATGGTATTGACACATTTACAGAAAAGCAGAGCAAACAGCCATAAAAAGAGTTATGGATTGGAAACCAACTGAAAGCTGACAGAGAGGAAGACCGAAGACAAGACTTACAGAAGATGGAAGTTGGAGGCTATAATAATAAGAGTTAGAAAAAGTGGAGAGAAGTAGTGCAAAGAGCGAAATCACGGTACTGCTGACTACCAGGTTTTATCTGTTAAAAATTCCTAATACAGAAAATTTTTAACAAATGATATTTTCAGCTAAATATACCTAGCTTTTCCTTATTTTATTTTGTTACTTGGCAGACATAGTCGGATTGAGATATGCTTAAAAAACTTTTGTCAGTGCTCCCAGTTCACACTGGTGGAAGCAAGGTTGTTATCCACCCTCTTCAAGATATTGTACGAGTTCTCCTCTTGGGATCCCTAGGGAGTTCCTGTGCCCTTAGTCCAGCAAGAGAGGTTTCTATATACCCCATTAAATCCAACCCAAACCTAGGCGAGGCTTGAACAATTTGACCACCACAATGCAACAATTAAAAGCCTGGTTTACCCAGTTGGGGTGGAATTCTCTCTCATCTAGCTAAATTATAGTAGGTTTGGCCATATGAACAAAGTGTTCTAATATATGAAGTACGAGGAATATTTTTCCACCCTGATTACTCATTAAAAAACAAACAAACAAATATATGAGATCTGGCAACCCTAAATAAAGTATTCATACAGCCTTTTATAAAAAAAGGGATTAAAAGTTGTTAGTGTTGCGTAACCACCAGGCAATCATAGCGGTCAGAGTGTATTGGTGGTTGCTTACAAGATTTTCTTTTTAATATTTAAGGTTATAATCTTTATATGTAATAAAGATGTATATTTATTTATATATACATTAATTATCAATGTTGATGACATTTTAGCTTGTTTTGACAGTTCTTTTGAGGTTATCAATGAATTATTAATTCTTATAAACAGTATCCACCCTAATATAAAATTTACACTAGAAACAGAACAAAACAGGGCTATAAACTTTGTAGACTTAAATATCAAGATTAACACAGACAATCTATTTGAATTTTCCATATACAGAAAACCAACACAAACAGACATAACAATACCAAATGAATCTTGTCACCATAATACACATAAAATAGCAGCCTACAGATCATTAGTACACAGAGCTTTAACTATTCCACTAACAAAATCAGATTTTAGCAAAGAGATATCAACCATTAAACAACTAGCACATGCAAATCATTACAATCCGAACATGATTGACACTTTAATTAAACAAAAAGATTATAGGTTAGCTATCAAAAGAATATATCCCATTGACAATAAAACAGAAGACACAAATTATATCTATACCATATTTTGGCAAAATATCAGAAAAAATTGCACATATACTAAGAAAAACCAACAATTATAAAATAACATTTAAAACCAACACTAACATTTTTTCATTTTTATTTAATGCTAAAGACAGAACACATGATATCATGAAATCGGGCATTTACCGTTTAAATTGTTCTTTTTGTAGTTCGGTATATATTGGACAAACACTTCGAAATTTTGACATAAGATATAAAGAACACGTACGTCATTACAAAAATAAACATCCTGAAAAATCGAATTACGCCAAACACCTTTTAGAACAAAATCACACAATGACTCCGCAAAATAATATTAAATTCCTACATTTTTGTAATAACAAACGCAAATTACACATTTTAGAAGCTTTTGAGATATACAAACACAAACTCAGGGTACCTTTAATGAATGAACAACTTGAACTCAGTAATTCTCCGTTACTGGAAGTATTAGATATTTAATTCTGATTATTATTATTATTTTATCTAGTTACCTATTTTGTATCTACCTTAGCGACGTGTTTGTTTATAATTATATTACCTTTGATAATGACAGCATAGCTGTCGAAACAGTATTGTCAGGTTATATTTTAATAAAACTGTGAAACTTTTAATAATCTTTATTTATTTCATATATGTACATTATTAAAAAATATCTCATTGCAACCCGGAAAGTCTGTATATTTTGGTTTAGCTTTTATCTTTTTTCAAATTGCAACCATTCCAAAACTGGAATCGAATATATAGAGGTATGTTTTCTGTATAAGTTACACATACAAAATTCCACCCTTAAACTATTATTAATGGGTGCTGTACATGGGAATAATTACAGTGGCGGAACTTCATAATTTAGGCCCCCCGCAAAATTCAATTTGGGCCACTTTATCAATTTCAGTTGAATTGAGATGAATGAATGAATTGGTGATTGATTAGAGAATGTTATACCGTTATTTATTTATTTAAAAAAAAATAACATTTAATAAGCATGTATTAAAACAAAAATCAAATCAAACAGAAAGCAAAATTCGAAAATAAACAACAGGTAATACTAATAAAAATTAACATTTATTACATACTTAGCAGAAAACGAAACGTAATAAACTGTAGATAACAATACATAAAAATACAATTTTCTAAAACTAAACAAATGTTTTACGTCGTGCTTTGGCATTTTATGCCGAAATTATGGCGAAATTTTTTATGATTTCTTTTAATTCTAATTTTGAGGCCTCTTCAGCTTCTATAGACAAAATAGCAAGTCCGCTTAATCGTTGTTCAGCCATTGTTGATCGCATATAGTTTTTAATTATTTTTAGTGTCGAAAACCATCGTTCCGAGGTTGCTGTAGAGCAACTATGGTAGTTTCTCTCTGGCACTTTTTAGTACTTTAAGTCTACGCTTTTTTGCTGCGCCGCTTGTAGAGCTTAATTTTTCGTCTTCCATAATTTACACGCTAAATCACTCTTTACTCTCTGACTATCACTAACCAAATAATGTTTTTTTAAAGAAGAAGAAATTGTATATTTTTAGAACCTTTCTTTTCAAGGTATAAATTTAAAAGGTTTCTAAACTAAATTTCTTGGAAATAAATATATAATAGCCATAAAGCATAGTGAGAAACTCATCAATGACCAGATGTATTTCCTTCAGATATTTTACAAATATTAACAACTGGAAATTACCGTTAATCCCTGTTAGTACTGTACTTCTCACGTAAATATTTAGTTGTAATATAATGGTGCGGCACCTGCATCACTGTATATTCAAGTAATTATTTGTAAAACCTTCTTCTGACGATGGTGTAAAAGCCGAAATCGCCGAAAAGATAATAAACTTTCTTTGTAAAATTCAGCCAAGTGTTTATGTATTATTTACGTTACTAAACATTGTATTTATTTAGTAATCAAGTCAAGTAATACATGTAGCAGTAACTTTCCGTCTTTCAAAATTTGAATCGACTTCTGTATTAGTTCATAATAGTAGAAAGCATAGGCGCCCGCAGAAATCTGTCCAGGGGAGGCAAGCAATGAATGGCATACTAGGGGCGGCAAGCCTAGAATAAACGACATGCTAGGGGGGGCAAGCCCAGAAAAAAAACGGCTTATTATAAAAAATCTTCAATAAAATTAAAATTGTTCAACTTCCAGGGGGGGGACAAGTTCAAGGGCTTTCCCCCCTTCCGGGCGCCTATGGTAGCAAGGTCATAATAGTATATAAGTTACTACCTAAAACGACAGGCATAAAACTGATAATCGGACACTTTAAACTTTAAAAGGATAAAGGGTATGCCGCCTACCGCTCATACCGTATATATATCCGAAGGCCCGGCGGCGTCATATAACCCGACAATTTATAAAAATAAATTCCTAAAAAGTTTTCAGCTTTAATTGTGGAAAATAAAAATTTCTTCAAGTAAAATGGATGGAGTGCACTCAGGCATAGGCTCCAGGCCCCCTAGTGGCCTGGACCCCCCGCACTGCTCCCTTTTGCTGTATAGTAGTTCCGCCACTGAATAATTAGTAGATATTATATATGATTAGTTTAAGAATTTATAAACATAATGAAAAATTATCATCTCTGACTGGGATTCGAACCCAGGACTCTCTGCTATCCAGGCAGATGCTCTACCAACTGAGCTACCTGAGACGACTCCCAATTGAAACGACAATTCTTCATATAAGATGGAAATAATGTTAACAACTGAAGTATACTAATTATTTGCTATGTATAAATTGGTTGTTCGCTAATCCGCGACTCATTTTTACCAACTATCACAGCTGAATTAGATTTTTAGAAATATTCTTCCATAGGAAATTTTAATAATAGTAAATGAAAATTAATTGTGATAATCACAGAAATACATCAAATTAGTTTAAGAATTTATAAACATAATGAAAAATTATCATCTCTGACTGGGATTCGAACCCAGGACTCTCTGCTATCCAGGCAGATGCTCTACCAACTGAGCTACCTGAGACGACTCCCAATTGAACTATTTTTTACTATTATTAAAATTTCCTATGGAAGAATATTTCTAAAAATCTAATTCAGCTGTGATAGTTGGTAAAAATGAGTCGCGGATTAGCGAACAACCAATTTATACATAGCAAATAATTAGTATATTTCAGTTGTTAACATTATTTCCATCTTATATGAAGAATTGTCGTTTCAATTGGGAGTCGTCTCAGGTAGCTCAGTTGGTAGAGCATCTGCCTGGATAGCAGAGAGTCCTGGGTTCGAATCCCAGTCAGAGATGATAATTTTTCATTATGTTTATAAATTCTTAAACTAATTTGATGTATTTCTGTGATTATCACAATTAATTTTCATTTACTATTATTAAAATTTCCTATGGAAGAATATTTCTAAAAATCTAATTCAGCTGTGATAGTTGGTAAAAATGAGTCGCGGATTAGCGAACAACCAATTTATACATAGCAAATAATTAGTATACTTCAGTTGTTAACATTATTTCCATCTTATATGAAGAATTGTCGTTTCAATTGGGAGTCGTCTCAGGTAGCTCAGTTGGTAGAGCATCTGCCTGGGTAGCAGAGAGTCCTGGGTTCGAATCCCAGTCAGAGATGATAATTTTTCATTATGTTTATAAATTCTTAAACTAATTTGATGTATTTCTGTGATTATCACAATTAATTTTCATTTATTATATATGATGTTGTATAATAATTATTATTTATTAGAATAGTCTAAATAAATTATATAATTTTTTAGTTGATTATATAAAGTACTTGTTAGTTACTTATGATATTATTATTATTCATTATTATTAGTTATACATTACCTAAACAATGTTAAGTCACCTGTACTTACATAATTCTATAAAAGGTAAGCATATTCATTAAGAAGAGTTAGTTAGTGTTAATTGCGAGCTCTTTGAAGTTGAATGCAAGTTACAATATATGCGCTTATTCTCAACCCTAATATTTTATTTGTTAACAATATCAACGTTAACATATTATTATAAAAGATAATTATTTTTATCGGAGAAATTGCGTAGTTGGATCACGTGTGCTCGGTACTGGCTGCCATTTTGGATGTTTTCAGCGTTTTTAGATCTTTATTTAAAATAACATGGGATTGTGTCGCAGAACTGTCCCAGTCTATCTACTAAACTTGTTTAAAGAAGATCGAAACGCACTTCTTGCACCATGCGGTTCCTTTTTCTGCAGATGTATTTGGCGCTAAAACATTACGGAATTATATGTATAGGTACGTTTAATTATAATGATATTTACATACAGGGATTATGTCTAATTTTGGATGGATCTACAATCGTTGCAAGATGTCAACGACATAATGTTTATTTTCTTTTAACAAAAAACTAAAAATTTTGCCAACTTGGCGTGATTTCTTACAAATCTTATTGTGACAACTGATTTTCCGCAGTTTTCTACATGGGATTTCGTATACTCCTTGGCTTTCTAGTGGTATTTTTGTTTTTGCGGATGGTAGCATTTTTCCAATCTTTTTGTCAGTGTCGAAGATGGTGTCGATGTTGTGTTTTCTCAGCACTCTACTTATTTTGTCCGTGGTCCCTTCGATGTACGATAAGTGCGCTTTGGATACCGATGTTTCTTCTTCCTTTGGCTTTGGGTCCCTTGGTGTTAACGCTTTCTTGATATTTTTCGACGAGAATCCATTTTGTTTTAATGCCAACTTCACCTGTTCTAGTTCTTGATGTTTATTATCGTCATCAGTCAATCGTTGCGATCTGGTTATTAATGTTTTGACTACTGACTGTAGTTGCGCTGGGTGGTGATGTGACTGCGCGTTCAGGTAGCGATTTGTGTGGGTTGATTTTCGGTATACTGTGTATCCCAGGCTGCCGTCTTCCTTTTTGATTATAGATACATCTAGGAAAGGTACCGTCCTAGGTATTGTCCTTTTCCACCTCCATTGTGAATTTGATCTTCTGGTGTATGTTGTTTAGATGCTGTAAGAACGTCTGGAGTTTCTCTTCTCCATGGGTCCATATAATAAAAGTATCGTCTACGTATCTTAGCCATAGTTTAGGTTTGTCACTTGCCGTTTCTATTGCTCGGACTTCTAATTCTTCCATGAATAGGTTGGCTATTACCGGCGATAAAGGTGATCCCATAGGTGCTCCTTCCACTTGTTTGTACCGTTGATCTTTGTAGATGAAGTAGGTGTTGTTTAGGCAGTGTCTTGTTAACTCGATGATTTCATTTGGGACTTGGTATTTCCGTTGTATCATATCTACTGCTAAGTAGATATCATATCTAAAGCTTACCAGCAGATCTCCTGGTGCCACTGTTATGTCTTTTATACGCTCGATGAAGTGGCTTGCGTTCTTTACGTAAGATTCGGCTTCTTCGGCATAAGGTTGCAGTTGCTTGGCCAGGGATTTCATTTATACATTTCTCTTACAAAAACCGTACATTGTCAATTCCATCCATAGTACTAACAATGTTGATTCCAAATATGTATATTTTACACTAGTCCAGTCAAACTGTACGAAAAATGGGTCTAACTTGGAAAATGGAAGAACATAAGATTTTTTTCTTCCAGCACGCAGGGGGGGTCTAGAAAAGCTTAACTTGAAGTTTTCGACCTCAAATTCATATGAGCTTTTTCCGTCATTTTGAAAAGAAGGGTGAAGTGTTATTTTGAAATTATCTCTGTAACAGTGGGTCCGACAAAAAATTTGTATCAAGCATTTTTGTCGGCAATACGATTGTCTACAACTTTTATTTGAAACTTTTTCGCGTAATATAAAAAATGAAAAAGCTATAAGGAACAAACATTGGAAAAAGAAGGGATGAAGTGTTATTTTGAAATTATCTCTGTAACCGTAGCTCCGACAAAAAATTTGTATCAAGCAAGTTTGTCGGCAATACGATTGTCTACAACTTTTTCATTTTTTATATTACGCGAAAAAGTTTCAAATAAAAGTTGTAGACAATCTTATTGTCGACAAAAGTCCTTCTTTTCAAAATGGCGGAAAAAGCTCATATGAATTTGAGGTCGAAAACTTCAAGTTAAGCTTTTCTAGACCCCCCCTGTATGCTGCAAGAAAAAAATCTTATGTACTTCCATTTTCCAAGTGAAACCTATGCAGAGGGGTTACTATTATTACATATGCAAAGGTTGGGCTACGCCACCATTAACTCTTATCTCAGGGTTCGTTTATTTTGCAGTAAACACTGGTATTTCTTTTTTATTAAATTTAATAACACACATAGGGCCTACGTAATGATAATAATCGCCCCCTCCCTCCCGCACAAGCTTATAGCTTCTGGGGCGTACTTTGCAGGTTATGGGTTGTAGCAATTATTATTATTAATGATAAGAATAAGAAAACATATACACAGATACACATATAGAACCGATAACAGGTAATATAATGCGGTGTTCATATACGCGACCCACCAAGGACAGAGGCTTGGACTTGAGTGCTGAACAACCCCTCGAGCGTTCTTCTTCAACACCCCTCTGCACACGCTCGCCTGAAGCTACTTCTTCTCCAGGCACTTAACAGACATAAGCGCGCACTTATTTAAAAATAAACACTTGAACCACCTCATCACCCCCCCTACTTAAATATAGTTACAAGGATAACGGCATTTAAGTACAGAAAAAACAAATGAAAGATGCATTTGTACTATAATATAAAAGAATAAACTAAAATGTTAAAGCTACAGATCATAAATCATCATCACGCAGTTTGTTTGTTTTTGGGCGAGGAATCAGGATGGCGGAGCATCCTTCGTACCTCATGGCAACGATTGCTATGATGACTTGGCCGACCCTACTAGAATTTAGTCGAATCTGGGGGAATTCCACCCCCAGTAGGGATTTTTAACGTGCCAAACATCGCATTGACATTAATACAGAGCCCTTCCAATGTGGTTTTCCACCGCTGAGACGTAAACTGCGTTCCATTATCACTTAATAAACATGAAGGTTTTTGAACCTTAGGTATATAATCTTTGATCATTCTATTTAGAATAGCTGCACTAGTTGCACGCTTTAGAGCATATAGTTTCACATACTTTGTAAAAGCATCTACAATAACTAATATGCATCAATGGAATCCTTGCAACGCAGTTTGTCCAAAGCGGTTTAGAACTTTCCTATAGAAAAAGTGCTTGATGCTATAGATGAATGGCCAGATAGATTTTGGATTGTAAATTTTATGATTTATAGTAATAACTTCTTCTCCTGTAGTCATCCAGATCTTGTGCTTTAAAAAATTCTAAATTGTCTAGTAACAGTGTTCATCGACACGTTTACTTATCACTTATTCTATATCGACAATTTATGGATGGTAACGGAACAATCTACAGAGTACAACGTAAGGATTGTATCGCAAAGAATGTTGACACCTTCAGACTCATATAGCTTTTATAATTATCTAATACTTTTAACAATTTTATAATAAAACAACGCTTTAATGTCTAGAATATTTAATAATTTACAATCTCTCAGTTTATTTTATTAACACATAAGATATATATATATATATATATATATATATATATATATATATATATATATATATATATATATATATATATATATATATATATATATATATATATATATATATATATATATATATATACTTCACTACTTTTCCGGGTTTCACTCCGCGTATTCACTATTCGGCTCCTAGAGGAACCAGACAATGGTTGACGACGTTTCGGCAAGATCACACTTGCCATCTTCAGGTCACTTCTAACTTCCTTCTGCTTCGCGTGGTTACACGATGTAGACTGACGTCTTGCTGCTGCGGTTGGTCTTTATATACGGTTACGGTGTTGCGCATGGTTGCGGTCGGCTGGTTTTTGGCGCGGCTGCGTGTCATTGGTCTCGCTTGATCCGGTGGCTTTCTCTCGCTTTCCCTTTTATCGTTCTGCTGTGCTGGTTTTCGCTTCTTGACGGTGATGCTGGTTATAGCTGGTTTCCAAGCTGATGGTAGTCGCTGTGTATCGTCCCTGGTATTAAGATTGTTCGGACGTTTCTCGATCTCAATGGCTTCTCTTATGGTTCGTCGGGTCTTATGTTGTATATTCGCTAAAACTTTTGTATTGTCGAAATCTATGTTATGAGATGTACCACTTACATGTTGTGCTAGTGAAGACGTTCTCTCATTTTTGTTAACAGCATTTCGGTGTTCTTCTCTTCTTGCTTGAATTCTTCTGTTGGTCTGCCCTATGTAGGATTCCCCGCAGTCTTTACATGGGATCTCGTATACTCCTTGGCTTTCTAGTGGTATTTTTGTTTTTGCGGATGGAAGCATGTTTCCAATCTTCTTGTCGGTGTTGAAGATGGTGTCGATGTTGTGTTTTCTCAGCACTCTACTTATTTTGTCCGTGGTCCCTTTGATGTACGGTAAGTGCGCTTTGGATACCGATGTTTCTTCTTCCTTTGGCTTTGGGTCCCTTGGTGTTAACGCTTTCTTGATATTTCTGGAAGAGAAACCATTTTGTTTTAATGCCAACTTCACCTGTTCTAGTTCTTGATGTTTATTATCGTCATCAGTCAATCGTTGTGATCTGGTTATTAATGTCTTGACTACTGACTGTAGTTGCGCTGGGTGGTGATGTGACTGCGCGTTCAGGTAGCGATTTGTGTGGGTTGATTTTCGGTATACTGTGTATCCCAGGCTGCCGTCTTCCTTCTTGATTATAGATACATCTAGGAAAGGTAGTTGATTGTCCTTTTCCATCTCCATTGTGAATTTGATCTTCTGGTGTATGTTGTTTAGATGCTGTAAGAAGGTCTGCAGTTTCTCTTCTCCATGGGTCCATATAATAAAAGTATCGTCTACGTATCTTAGCCATAGTTTAGGTTTGTCACTTGCCGTTTCTATTGCTCGGACTTCTAATTCTTCCATGAATAGGTTCGCTATTACCGGCGATAAAGGTGATCCCATAGGTGCTCCTTCCACTTGTTTGTACCGTTGATCTTTGTAGATGAAGTAGGTGTTGTTTAGGCAGTGTCTTGTTAAGTGAAACCCGGAAAAGTAGTGAAGTATCATATAATATCCGCGGAAATTTAAAATGTAACATTAATAACCTTTACGGGAGGGTTTTAGGAGAGGAGATTCTACGAGACGTCAAGAAGTTGGAGAAGCTACGATCCAAAAGAAACAAGCTGCTGTGCAACCTCGCATTCCTGGAACGCTGCCGGGACGAGAATATAATACCAAATTCCATGAAGCTGACGTTCCACAAAAAGAACAACCAAACGAGGAACATCTTGAGAAGAGCAAGCCTAGCATTGACAAGAGAAGCAATTCACGATACCAGAAGGGCGCTAAATAGCATCAACATCGAGCTACTACAGTTACACCTACGTTTAAGTAACACAATTCATCCAGCTCTATGGTCAACACTAGATAACCTCACGGAGTTTCGCGCAGAAACTGACGCTAATTTGACAACTTCTAACCAGAAGAAGAAATTTGAGAAGCTACAAGCCGAACAACAGCCCAGGAAGTACATCAACCACCAAGTTGAACCAAAGAAGGTAGTTTTCAATCTTTCAGATCTACCGCTGGATGAAGCGACACATAGCGTGTTATCGAAAGGATTTAACTATGCAGTAGCGCCAAACCGGATTCCAATAGAAAACATTATTTGCGGAGTCGAAGCATCAATAACAGGGATCCCAGGAAATACCGCCGAAATTATACGTCAAGACGTGTCACGTATACTGAGAACAGCCAAGCCACCGAAGAAGAACTTATCCCACGAAGAAATCCAAGCTTTACGCGACCTACGGGCGAATACTAGCGTAATCGTGTTACCAGCAGACAAAGGCAACGCAACCGTAGTCATGGATAAGGGTGAATATGAAAGAAAAATAGAAAACTTACTAAATGATCCTGGATACCAAACAATCTCAACGGATCCTACAACATATTTGGAAAAGACCACTAAAGCCAAAATAAAAGCCTGCAGTTTCAGTCAAGAACAACAGTTACAACTAATTCCGAGAGAGAAGTCGTCATCATGCCCTAAGCTCTACGGATTACCAAAAGTCCACAAGGAAGGTGTACCACTAAGACCCATCGTAAGCTCCATTGGATCACCACTGCAACCTCTAGCGAAATTTCTGGCCAAGCAACTGCAACCTTATGCCGAAGAAGCCGAATCTTACGTAAAGAACGCAAGCCACTTCATCGAGCGTATAAAAGACGTAACAGTGGCACCAGGAGATCTGCTAGTAAGCTTTGATGTAACCTCTTTATTCACGAATGTTCCAGTAAAAGAAGCAGTAGATATGATACAACGGAAATACCAAGTCCCAAATGAAATCATCGAGTTAACAAGACACTGCCTAAACAACACCTACTTCATCTACAAAGATCAACGGTACAAACAAGTGGAAGGAGCACCTATGGGATCACCTTTATCGCCGGTAATAGCGAACCTATTCATGGAAGAATTAGAAGTCCGAGCAATAGAAACGGCAAGTGACAAACCTAAACTATGGCTAAGATACGTAGACGATACTTTTATTATATGGACCCATGGAGAAGAGAAACTGCAGACCTTCTTACAGCATCTAAACAACATACACCAGAAGATCAAATTCACAATGGAGATGGAAAAGGACAATCAACTACCTTTCCTAGATGTATCTATAATCAAGAAGGAAGACGGCAGCCTGGGATACACAGTATACCGAAAATCAACCCACACAAATCGCTACCTGAACGCGCAGTCACATCACCACCCAGCGCAACTACAGTCAGTAGTCAAGACATTAATAACCAGATCACAACGATTGACTGATGACGATAATAAACATCAAGAACTAGAACAGGTGAAGTTGGCATTAAAACAAAATGGTTTCTCTTCCAGAAATATCAAGAAAGCGTTAACACCAAGGGACCCAAAGCCAAAGGAAGAAGAAACATCGGTATCCAAAGCGCACTTACCGTACATCAAAGGGACCACGGACAAAATAAGTAGAGTGCTGAGAAAACACAACATCGACACCATCTTCAACACCGACAAGAAGATTGGAAACATGCTTCCATCCGCAAAAACAAAAATACCACTAGAAAGCCAAGGAGTATACGAGATCCCATGTAAAGACTGCGGGGAATCCTACATAGGGCAGACCAACAGAAGAATTCAAGCAAGAAGAGAAGAACACCGAAATGCTGTTAACAAAAATGAGAGAACGTCTTCACTAGCACAACATGTAAGTGGTACATCTCATAACATAGATTTCGACAATACAAAAGTTTTAGCGAATATACAACATAAGACCCGACGAACCATAAGAGAAGCCATTGAGATCGAGAAACGTCCGAACAATCTTAATACCAGGGACGATACACAGCGACTACCATCAGCTTGGAAACCAGCTATAACCAGCATCACCGTCAAGAAGCGAAAACCAGCACAGCAGAACGATAAAAGGGAAAGCGAGAGAAAGCCACCGGATCAAGCGAGACCAATGACACGCAGCCGCGCCAAAAACCAGCCGACCGCAACCATGCGCAACACCGTAACCGTATATAAAGACCAACCGCAGCAGCAAGACGTCAGTCTACATCGTGTAACCACGCGAAGCAGAAGGAAGTTAGAAGTGACCTGAAGATGGCAAGTGTGATCTTGCCGAAACGTCGTCAACCATTGTCTGGTTCCTCTAGGAGCCGAATAGTGAATACGCGGAGTGAAACCCGGAAAAGTAGTGAAGTATCATATAATATCCGCGGAAATTTAAAATGTAACATATATATATATATATATATATATATATATATATATATATATATATATATATATATATATATATATATATATATATATATATATATATATATATATATATATATATATATATATATATATATATTGTGTTGTTGATTAAAATAAGGTAGCTCGGTGCGGGGCCCCACTAGTTCTCGGGGCCCCGGGCATACGCCCGGCTGACCGACCGTAGGGACGCTTCTGCAAAGAAGTCAACCATTATTGTTTCACCTTAAGAGTGCGCTTCATTGCGTGCAGAAAGTGTCGTTTCGGACCAATTTTCGTTAGAGTTCACACACCTTCAAGAAAGAGATGAAGATTTGCTCGAGGTCTTAAATTGTAGATAAAGGATAAACCTAGGGCTTGACATATTTTTCAAGGGTGGATATTTTGTAATAATTGATACAGAGCCCTTCAAACTTCGGCAACTTTAGGTTGTTATTTTCTACAAGTTTAAAAGTTCTTCGAAAATTAAAAATATGTCATCCCCTTGGAAACTCAATGGAGAATGTGTTTATGAAAACTGCATGTCGCTATCAGCTTTGAATTTTGTGATGAACTCTAACAAAGTGCGCCATGTTTCTGACAGCGATTTATACAGTTACTCCTAATTTTAGGCTACCCAACTGACAATTGCCGTAAAAAACATCCAAGAGGCGATAAGAAGTTGAGGTATTTTATATCCCACTAGGGGCGCTTCATTCGTATTTGTGATTCGAGCAGTTGTGATGTTTATATAAAAAAATTCTAACATAGAAAAATATATTGGAGATAAATGTACATGTTTTATTAGAACTCTATTTATAAGTGTATAATATTTCGTTCGTTCTTTTTCTTCTTAGAATTAATAGTTATTTATGTATTAAGGGCATAATCTATTAGATTATGGCACGAGAGAATGTTTAAAGCCCGACGAAGGAGGGCTTTTAATTTCCCGAGGGCCATTATCTTGATTATGCCCGTGGTACATACAACGGTTTATTTTATTTTGCTTCATGGAAAGGATAACTCAGTATTTCAAACCCAAGCAATTGCACATTTCATTTTGAAAAAATGTAAGTTATAATTATTTCTTAAAATTGTTAGAACTCTATAGAAACGTTTGTTTTTATCTTAGCAACTTTATTAAAATTGTTAGAACTCTATAGAAACGTTTGTTTGTATCTTAGCAACTTTATAGGCCCTAGGGCTATAAAAGCCAAATTATGCCCGCAATTGAGTGCCAATAAAGACGATTATCATGTCAAAATAGAATAAAATATTTTTATGGAATAGAGAATGGGAATTTTAATTCATAAATATCCTTTTGAGCACATACGTAACGTATTTTGTAAGAAGTAAAACAAAATTAGTAAATAGTTAAAAAATACAACAAAAATAAATGTACAGTATAATTAAATAAATGGATTTATTTATCCGTCGCAAATTTCGCTACAGCATAAAAAATTAGATAGAATAAGTGAATAGCCATGCAAGGTCTTTGTTTCAGTAGTAAAATTTGTCTATGGGATAGATTAATTTGAGTGCTTGAATACTTTTATTTATGCGAGACGCGAGAGTTTATATGTATTTTTCATATAGGAAGGTAGGTATTATCTAGTATTACTGAAACTGAATTAATAAAAAAGTATTAAAATTATCCGTTATTTTCTGCTAAATTGGAAAATCGTACAGAAAGTTCCATTTCATATTTTGATATTATTAGCAAAATCTGCTATGCTATTACACTTTAGACACGAGTGTAAAAAGTGAATTCAATAAATAAATTACCACAAGAACAATTGTTGTTGTGATAATAACAACAAAGGTTGTTCTGAAAGACGTTCGTTCGTAATTATAAGCCATTCGGTCTTTGCATTACAATTTTGTATTATTATCATTTTTTAATCCCTTTAATAGGGTTTGAAATAATGTATGAAATACGTGTTAAAAGTGAGATTATTTTGTTCGAAGAGATGACTAACTCTGCTGGCGCGTCGTGTGCAACATTCATTTTTGACGCTTTTCTATCGTCATGATTTCAAAATAGTCAGCTAGGGGGTGTAAAAATGTTAAAAAACAAAATTTTCCTTATGTTGAGATATCTTGTTCAAACTAGATATGTGAACGTAAAATGTCGTTAGAAACATTTTTTCTTAATAAAATATTTTCCATATTTTAACAAATAAGGTCATTTTTCGTTGATTTAAAAAATTGCGAATTTAACAGATACCTACCTATAATGCCACCTGTCACCTTTGACATGGCGTATTTTATATTATTGGAAGCAGAGGTTGTTGCCATGCATAGTTGTTTCCAATCAGAATATTAAAGAATTTTCTCATGTGGAATGTGGATCCAACTTTACGACACACACTGTAAACTAAAATCTTAATTTTTAGCTTCTTTTTTTGATAGAAATAGGGATCCCACCAATCGCTACGTTAATATTGTTAGTTCTTTTTAAAATAATAACAAAAGTGCTGTTTAAATCGTCTATTAATAAGAAATATTTATTTACAAACACTAATGAATACACTATAAATTAACGCTATGATTATAAACCACTAAAACTATTATTTACAGACTATGAATTTCTAATACAACATTTATCTTTATATTTATTATTTATTTCGTGATACACAGTTAATGACTTCCAGTTGACTGCCTCTTTTTATCGGCGAAGTCGATTATATACCCTCCTACAAACGCACTAGAAGCCGCTAGAAACTACTATATATTTCTAGAATAAGCGCGTCTCGTTCACATGCTTGGTGCGATGAGTCATCCTCTCGAATGCTGTAGAATATTCCATTTGTTGTTCGAGAAGAGGTTCTTTCTTTTTCTCTCTTGTTACACTGCCCCCCTCTTCAAGTCTGTTCTGTCCCAGAACAGGTTCCTGTAGAACGGGTCATGACGATATCGACAGTCTTCACCTCGACTACACGTTCCATTACGGTAGAAGTAAAGGTCTACACTCTTCGTTGGTCTTAATGCGGGCTGTGGGTCAAAACTGCAGACTAAGATCTTGACATCCGTACCTCTAAAGACAACTTCTAGCATGTTTCTAACGATTCTCCAATCCAGCTGGTCCCGCCCACAGCCGAGTTTGCGAACTGCCAATTTGTTAATACCCCTGGTAAGCAACTCGATCCTCAAATTCCATAATGCCCTCCACAAGTCGGCGTAACTCGGTTTCTGGTAGTAAAACTGCTTGGTTACCAAGTAGTAAATGGATCGGTCATGATCAGGCAAGCGTAAGGATTTACCAACAGAGGGATTTTGTTCTCGAAGTTCATTCAGCCGTCCAAATTTATTTCTAAACACTACTGCGATCCCCCTGGACATACGGAGATCCTCGGAGACACAGTGGGCAATGGAATAATCACCAGGGACCCGGAAGAGATCTTGTTGCATCTCAGTCGTGACTCCGAATCGTGCTTTTCTAGTTCCAGAAAACGCAGCCATAAATTCTCTAAAGGTTGGCTGATCATCTCCAGGCCTTACGGTATTGATAGCCACCTCAGCCTCATCTTCCCGATCTGGGACTGCGTCATTATTTCCCTCATAGTGCGCCAGACGATTGGAGTGTACCACCTTTGGTTTCCCTCTTGGCAATTTCTGGATGCGATAAATCAAGTCATTTATTCGTTTCTTCACCTGGTATGGGCCCTCCCAATTTCGCTGTATCTTTGGAGAATAGCCACGACGTCTTTGCGGGTTGTATAACCAGACAAGCTCTCCAGATTAAAACCCTCCTTCTTGGGCTCTCACATCGTACGTAGCCTTCATCCGGTCACTCGCGATTCGACTATTGTTTCGGGTTCGGTCGTGAATATCCTCCAACTTCTTCTTTAATTTGATGACATAATCATTCCCGGCTACCTCCTGCTCTATAGGTGAGGATCCAAATTCCAGATTACACGGTAACCGTAACTCGCGTCCAAACATCACAGACGCTGGTGACTGACCGGTTGTTTCGTGGACCGATGCACGATAAGCCATCAGGAACAGATGCAGGTATTGGTCCCAGTCTCGTTGATGATCGGAGACGACCTTGGCCAAATATTTGCCCATTGTCCGATTCATGCGTTCTACCATTCCATCGGACAGCGGATGTAACGGTGTGGTCCGAGTCTTGCGAATGCCCAACAATCGACAGACTTCTCCAAAGAGTACAGACTCAAAATTGCGGCCTTGATCAGAATGCAGCTCCATGGGCACTCCGAAGCGACTGAAAAACTCTTTGACTAGTACGTCAGCAACAGTCACAGCTTCCTGGTTTGGTAGGGCATATGCTTCTGGCCATTTGGTAAAATAGTCCATTGCCACTAATATGTATTTATTCCCATCGTCGGTTTCGGGAAATGGTCCGGCAATATCTATAGCTATTCTTTCCAGAGGACTACCCACATTGTACTGCCTCATAGGTGCTCTTCGTTTCCCCAAGGGTCCGTTACCAGTGGCACATAGTTCGCATTTACGGCACCACTCTTTCACGTCTTCTTTACAGTTGACCCAATAAAAACGCTCCCTAACTTTCTCCAAAGTCTTTTTCACACCGAAGTGTCCTCCTAAGACACCGTCATGGAGATGTCGCAATACTGTAGCCACTCGGCTTCTTGGAACCACGAACTGAGACCTAATGGTGGTGCCATCTTCACTCTCCAGCACTCGCTTCAGAAGACCGTTTTCCATCTTTAAGGACTCCCACTGGGCCCAATATGCTTTTAGGGTTCTGTTGGAAGGGCTGACGGCTTCCCAGGCATGCCTTTCTCCCACACGCTTCTATTCCAGTACCATTTTTAATTCCGGATCAACCTCCTGCTGTCGTTGTAATTCTTCCGGAAACCAATTGTCGTTGACGATAGTGGTTCTTAATACTTGGCAAACCTTCTCTTCCAGACGAGAGCAATGACGGCAGTCCGTCGGGCAGGGTCTTCTTGAAAGAGCATCGGCATTTCGATGACTAGTGCCCGCTCGATGTTCTGTGTCAAAGTCGTATCCTTGTAATCGCTCGATCCACCTTGCGACCTGGCCTTCAGGATTACGGAATTGTAGAATCCATTTCAACGCTGCATGGTCCGTCCTCAATAAAAACTTCCGTCCGTACAAGTATTTGTAGAAGTGCTCAACGGACTTCACGACGGCCAATAGTTCTTTTCTGGTCACACAATAATTCCTTTCGGCTTTCGACAAAACCTTACTAAAATAGCCGATGACCTTTCCTTGTCCATCCTGTACCTGAGAAAGTACACCCCCAATGGCCAGATTACTTGCATCTGTGTCAAGTATGAATTTCCCTTCTGTCCGTGGATAGCTCAATATTGGTGCTGTTGTCAGGGTACGCTTCAACTGCTGGAAAGCTGTTTCGCACTCTTCGCTCCAAACATACTCGCGCCCATCTTCAGTTAACCTTGTCAGAGGCTTCGCTATATTGGCAAACCCAGGAACGAAACGCCTGTAGTAGGTACACAATCCAAGAAAACTACGAACTTGGTGTTTATCTTTTGGTGTTGGCCACTCTTGGAATGCACGGATTTTATCGGGGTCGGCTGCCACTCCATTTTGTGATACGACATGCCCGAGATATTTCACCTCCCTTCAGAATATGTGGCACTTTTTCGGACTCAATTTCAGGTTGGCTGTACGCAGTCTCCGGAACAATTCCTCCAGATTTTCCAGATGTTCACTGAATGATCTTCCAACTACGATCACATCATCCAGATAGACCAGGCAAGTCTTCCACGACAGCCCCCTCAGGATGGTCTCCATTAGACGCTCAAAGGTGGCCGGAGCGTTACATAGACCAAAAGGCATAACTGTAAACTGTCATAGTCCAGCACCAATAGTGAACGCGGTCTTCTCCCGGTCTTCAGGTTCCATTTCAACTTGCCAAAAACCACTCTTTAAGTCCAAAGTCGAAAACCATTGTGAACCAGACAGGGTATCTAACGTGTCGTGGATACGTGGTAAGGGATAGCTGTCTGTCTTGGTCACGTTATTGATCTGCCGATAGTCCACACAAAATCTCGTTTCCCGTCCTTCTTACTGACCAGGACCACCGGTGATGCCCATGGACTGCTGGATGGCTCGATGACCCCTTGTTCAAACTAAAAAATAAATAATTCTTAGATATAAACCTGTGTTTTATTCCGCCTAAAAGAATTAATAATAAGTGTAACACTAACACCGCCACAGTGTTAACCCCGTTACAAATAAATAATAAATTTGTTTAACATTTGTAACGGGTTAACACTGTGGCGGTGTTAGTGTTACACTTATTATTAATTCTTTTAGACTGAATAAAACACAGGTTTATATCTAAGAATTATTTATTTGACTTATTTATTTATAGTTTTATTGGTAATAATCTTCTCGGCTTCTGCTCGCCTTGCTAGACGTAGACGCCTCGGCTGCTGACGGACAGGCATAAAGTTGCCTGTATTGATTTTATGTTTTACTATATCTGTTCGTCCCTTCTGGCTATCGTTAAGAGCGAAGATATCTTGGTATCGGTGAACCAAACCCTGTACCTCTTTCACTTCCGTTCTATTTAGGTCTTCGCACGAACTGACAACCATACCCACTAATTTTTCACCATGGTCTTTGGGCACTGGTTTTGGAACATCAGCCATACACCTGGCTACTCGGAATACTGGCACACACTGTCCCACAAGGGTACTCTTCTTCAATGTCACCGGATCCACATTAACGTTCATAATTCTCACACGTACTATCTTTCCAACCTTGATCAGCGCTTTTCCCACCAGTATGCCACTATGGATCTTCTTATCACAGACAGGCTCCATCATTCTCACACATCCTACCCGAAGATCTCCATCCAAACCTGCCTCGACAACCATCTCGCTTTGACCCGGCAATATCACATCTTCAGTCAGCAAAACCCTTACAACCGGGTCTTCGCGTGGGTGCAACGGAAGTTCTTCGTTACCGACCTTCAAAACACCCTCTTTCAAATCCAACGTAAAACCTAATTTTCTCAGGAGGTCCATTCCCAAGATGAAGTCGTCAGCGATGTCGGCTACCAGCACCTCATGATCACGTTCTTCACTTCCAATGCCAATCTTCATCTTCACCATTCCGCGTGTTGGTATTACTTCACCCGTCGCTGTACGGAGTTGAGTAGTCGTCTGTAACAGCTTCATACTTGTTCGTAGAACGTCAGGGCGTATCATTGATTTTGTCGCCCCCGTATCAATGAGTAGTGGAACAACTCGATTCGCAATTTTCCCATCTATGAACAAACTGCTGGTACTATTCCTTGATGTTACGGCATGAACGGTGATCTCTAGGGCATCTTTATTAACAGTCAACGTTCGCCCTCTCTTGCCAACCCCCTTTAACTTTTTCGACGGTTGTGCTTTTCTTATTTTGGGACAACGGCGTTCTACATGTCCTTGTTCGCCGCAATTCCAACAACGAGGTCCTCGAACTTCTTGATGATTCTTCTTACGGTTCTCTTCCTTCTGAAGAACTCTCATTAATAATTCTTCCAGACGATCTTTAGAACCTTCATCTTCTTCCACAACGGTCCGAACACACCCGTGACCTCGGGACGCTTGTTTTGCAGCTTCAAATTCTAAGGCGTGAGCAAGCGCATCATCAGTTGTTCATCTTGTTGTTCGTCGTGCCAGCCTCAATGATTGTTGTGTTTCCCCGTCTCTTAACCCATCAATGAAGGTCTGCACAGCCAGTTGTCCCAGAAATGAATCGGGTGCCGTAGGGTACGCCAATCGGACAAGCCGCGCAACATCGGCTTTAAACTCCTTCAGGCTTTCTCCATTCTTCTGGATACGATTCTTCACTTGCGCGTGATACATTTGTTGAAGATGCGCGTCTCCATATCTCATCTCCAATCTAGACACTAACAATTGGTAATCATTTTCCTGTCCTGCTGGGATTGTTTGCAGGACGTTCAACGCGTCTCCGCGCAAAGCCACAGTTAAAGAAACGGCCTTTTCTTTGTCTGTCCATCCGTTGGCCCCAGCGGCCGCCTCAAATTGTTTGTAGTAGGTGGACCAAGGTATCTTTCCATCGAACGTGGGTGGTTTTACTTTTATCCCTACGGCAGGACCCTTTTCTTCTTTAAATTGCTTCTTTATTTCATTAAACTCAGAAGTTGAAGGAAACCGTAGTTGCCTCATTCTATCTTCCAGCATTTCGGTTATGTCGTCTTTCTTAGTTGTTGGTGGTAATTGCAGTTGGGCTATTTTCTCTTCTACCATCTTTATTACCCTATCTTGTTCCGCCAATCTACCTTCCAATAGTCCTAGCGCGCTGGCATTCTCCAAAAATTCTTCGAAAACTTTTTCTTCCAACGCTTTAACATTGTCCTGCAATTCTTCTTTAAGCCTTCTAGAACTTTCTTCGGACTTTTCTAGTAATTCTTCCTTAAGCAATCTTGTGTTTTCTAGTAAATCTTCTTTTAACATTCTAACATTTTCTTCGGACTTTCTAGAATTTTCCATAACTTTTTCTTCCAGTGCTTTAGTATTTTTAAGTAATTCTTCTTTAAGCATTTTAGAATTTTCTTCGGACTGTCTCGAATTTTCCAGTAGTTCTTCTTTTAACATTCTAACATTTTCTTCGGACTTTCTAGAATTCTCTTCGTGCTTTTCTAATAATTCCTCTTTTAACATTCTAGAATTCTCTTCCATTTTACTTAATAACAAATTAGTATCAATTGAGGGTCCAGGTATTTCGAAGAGGAAACTTTCAGGGTCTTCTTACTGTTCCAAAAGCCATTCTCTTAGCCGATTTATTAACACGCTTTTAAGGCCCGTTGTGTCTAAATCTCGTTCTTCAAGTTCGTGTTTTAAGTCTATTACTTTGAGATCTTTTAACAATTTCATCGCCATTTTAATTGTTTGTTGAAATTATTTTTAACACTAAAATTTTATTCTCACAGCACTTTATTTAATTATTACGCGATTTTATTTATTTTAAAACACCACGCCTGACACCACTGTTACGTTCTTTTTAAAATAATAACAAAAGTGCTGTTTAAATCGTCTATTAATAAGAAATATTTATTTACAAACACTAATGAATACACTATAAATTAACGCTATGATTATAAACCACTAAAACTATTATTTACAGACTATGAATTTCTAATACAACATTTATCTTTATATTTATTATTTATTTCGTGATACACAGTTAATGACTTGCTGTTGACTGCCTCTTTTTATCGGCGAGGTCGATTATATACCCTCCTACAAACGTACTAGAAGCCGCTAGAAACTACTATATATTTCTAGAATAAGCGCGTCTCGTTCACATGCTTGGTGCGATGAGTCATCCTCTCGAATGCTATAGAATATTCCATTTGTTGTTCGAGAAGAGGTTCTTTCTTTTTCTCTCTTGTTACAATATTGTCAGTTAAGATGTATTAGTCTTTATTCGCAAAGAAGATAACAACTGATTTTTGAGGATTGATAATTAAAGAGTGCTGTTGTGACACCATATCTATAGCATTGAGATCGACGTTAATATCACGCATAGATGTACTTACTTTTACGATACGATTA
This sequence comes from Agrypnus murinus, assembly GCA_929113105.1. Classification (NCBI taxonomy): domain Eukaryota; kingdom Metazoa; phylum Arthropoda; class Insecta; order Coleoptera; family Elateridae; genus Agrypnus; species Agrypnus murinus. The sequence goes on from OV816027.1 coordinate 53,560,933, forward strand.
CGAATTACTTAGACAAAAGGAATATAGAAATTAAGAATCGTCAGCGAACATTTTCAACTTACGTTTTAACATATGTATGTGTGAAAAGTGGAAGTATAAATGATAAAGAGATGGGGTCCCAATATAAAACCATGAGGTACTCCTCTTACTATTGGTGAAAAGCTAGAAATTCCATTGTTTATTGCTTGCATTGCATTGTTATACACTGTGCACCATTGGCTAATTGTTTATTGCATATAATATTAAATACAATAACGCAATAAAATACTATTAAAATCTTCACTAAAATATTTAATTATAAATTATAACTGTCGTTTCGCTACACAATAGCTTCTTCAGATAAAGACTGGTTATAAATAAAACTAAAACCAGTCTTTGTCTGAAAAAGCTACCGTGTAGCGAAAGGACAGTTATAATTTTTAAATAAATATTTTAGTGAAGATTAATAGTATTTTATGGTGTTATTGTGTTTAATATGGATCTTCATCAAGTACAGGCCGAATCAATGCAATTGATATTATTGTTACGTTCTTTTTAAAATAATAATCAAAAATGCTGTTTAAAAATCGTCTATTAATAAAGAAAAGATTATTTACAATGCACTTAATTAAAAACACTATAACTATAAACTATTTAACAAACTATTAAAAATGCTAGGTATTTACAAATTTATTTGATGACTATATATAAAAACTATTTATGTAATACAATAATTATTAACATTTATTTATTCAGAGTACATTTCAACACGATGCCGGTTAAACATTAACTAACTCCTTCTACCCGCGAATCAATTTATATTCATACATCTAGAATATTCGATGACGTGTTGATGAGTCATACATGCAGCTGTCGGTGACCTCAATGAGGCGTGTTGATGAGTCATACTTGCACGTGTTGATTGATGAGTCATACAGTTGATGACTCATACATCTAGAATGTTTGATGACGTCATAAGTGGGTTTACTATTCGTTATATTATGTTACTTTTTTGCATGTCGCAAAGGTTTAAATAATATTTTCTTGCTCCTGAACATGAGTCGCTACCTAAAAGTTTAAACTACCAAGGTATTTTATGTTATACACTTCTCCAAGAAATTAACGCACCACCAAAAAATAACCAAAAGTTTGAAGTTAATTTGTGTCTAGACCATGTGTCCAATTTCAATGTTTCTTTTTTTGTATGATACGTTTTTTATTCAAAAACATCAATGTACCTTACAATTGCTTTGTCAAAGAAATTATTTTTTTATGAATACAGTGTGTACCAATTGCGACGTGTTTTTTTTATAAAATTTATAACACCCTGTAACGTTTAACCGTTACACCAGCAAGTTAGAAATCATATCGTACACTAGCCTTATCGTTTCTTAACATTTAGGTTTTTTGATTCACTTTATTATCATATTAGTACCGGAAAACATAATTTTATAGCATAACAGGATTTACGTAAAGTTAATATCAACATGTCCATTGCCCATTCTTTTATTAGATATTTTATATAACATATTATGCATTCATATATGCCAAGGGATGCTGCGTAATCGTATACATTTAAAATACATAGGTACTGTTTTAGAAGTTTGAAACCCCACTTCCAACGTTTTAAGGTATCAAAAATTCGAAATTTATAATTCCAATACTGTGTAATTTCAAAGATAAAGAGCTTTACAGCCCAGAGATGCGGCTTTGAAGTTTCAAACAGAAATCTTTCAGAGGTTCACAATTACAAGTTCAGAATTACAACAGTTTTTAAAGCATTGATTATAGAACTTCCTCTATGTTTTAAAATCTCAAAAATTATAAATTTCAGAGATATAATATTCGAAAACTTTAAAAATTGCAGAATGTTACAGTAAATACCAATTCTGTTGGCTGAAGATTCTTGAAACGAAACGCCATCTGTCACGTAGTGAAAAGTATTCCTAGAATGTTACATTCGGGTGTTTTAAAGTCCAAAAATGAAGATTAAATCTAAAACCGACATAATTTTAAAATGTAGTTTAAGAAGTTTAAATTGTAAAGTCTCAATCTTAAGGTTCTAAAATTCGAAATTTCAGAAATTTAAAATTCAAGTCACAGATGTCACGTTTTAGCTTTCAACTCTAGTCACCTAGGCCAGCTGGTCGATCAGAGTAACGAAAACCGCCGCCATTTGTATTCTTCATCTTGGCATGATTGCTAATCGATCAAATCAACTTGGCCCCGAGAACAAAATTCTTTTAAAACTATAGGTTTAGTAATCAACTTTGTTTGTTTCGATTTTACCATTTCTTTTCTTAAGACAAATTTCACACGATTATAGAAATATCCGAAAACAGGTCGTGGAATCTGATCTGATTTTAAAGCAAAAATCATTTTATCTCTAGCACCATGGCCCAGTGAAATATGTGCCGAATAAAATATTGCAAATAAGTCTTCTTATGGTGTCACATAGATAATATTACCATGCTTTCCGCGGAATAACGCATTACACCAAAAGCCAACGACATACAAATATGTTTAATACATATTTTCTCTTAATTGTTTGATTTTTTGTTTAGAAAAATAAATACGTATGTATTCCTTAGGCCACCCTGTATAGTAACCTCTAACTGTGTCTTTTAACAAAATGTAACTCTTGCATTCTATGCTTTTTTTAATTGAAACTTCCACATACTGAAAAATTTATTTCCACTAGAAATCTTTTATTTTAATAATAGCTAGAAGTATGTATTTTAAATAGCTTATGCTATTATAACTTAATAGTTTATAAGCATAATAGCAATAACCTTGACATCCATAGGTGGAATTAAACGTAAACCCGTTAATAATATGAAACTAAATTAATATTATTAATTTATTTCGTAATTCTTAATAATATAATAATAAATACTTTTAATTTAAGGAAAGAGATTTCAGTTGACATTCAATAATGTCTTTCATTTTGATAAACAGAAAAATGAACAATTATAACTGACGCTTATAAAAATTAAAATGAAACCTAAACCTAATATGTTTAGTGTTGTTTATAACACAGTAATTTACGAGCGGCCCGGTCGGAATATTTGGGAATTCCAATGTTGAATTAGTCATATCTTCTGTCTGAAAGGAAAGAGCCCAGTGTAAGATGGGTTACCTAATTAATTTTCTTTTAAGGCGCTATGGAATTTGTAGTTTCGCGTTATCAAGCGCGCTCTTAAGAGCGAGAAATTTTTAGCACAGGCCATTAAACGTCTCAGAAAACTTTAAATAACTGGGCTACTATAATGGAATCTCCTTTCTATTGAATTACTGCTGACACCCTCTCAATGGGAGGTCTCGGTCAGTAGGGTTGTAAAAATATTTAAAAGCAGGTCGGGATGCAAGTGTAGGTAAATCCAAAACAGCTTTAAAAACGGTAATGGGTTTTATATGTACGTAATGTATAAAAATACTAATAACCAGATGATTATTTTACAAAAATATCTAAATAAAATATCGATGTCTTTACTACTATTTAAACTCTAGACTAATAAAAGACTTTCTCAAAACAATGAAATAGGAAATAACGCTATTGCGTTTTTTTATGTTTTAGTGAATGTGCTTGTGCCAAAGATTGCATATTTTAATAATACAATTTAATAATTATTTACATAATTTAATAGGATTTTTGCTTTAAAATTATTATCATTGCAATACTATGTGTTTTGATTTTGTAGCTTCCTTTTACTGTTTCTTTCCCTTTGTGCTTTTAAAATGTAATCAGGATTACGAATTGCTAACTCTCTTCGTCTTCTAGGATCGATAAGTTCTGGTAACAAGCAATTATAATAAAAAGTTTCTAACTTTTCAACCATATTTTTGCAAAATGTTTCGTCATAAACAATAGTATCGATTTTTAATCCTTTTGTTGTCCATATAACAAAAATACATTTTGATCGTTTTGTTATTAACATTTGGCCCTGCATTTGATAGTAATATGCATGGTTTTTGTTCATGCTCACTTCTCCTTTCTTATTTTTTTTGTATCATGGTATTAATTTGTCAAATATTCCTTCATCTGGAGTCATATCTTTAGCAGCGTATGAACATTTGACTTCCAAAACACAGTCATCATCAATTAACCCATCTGGTGTTGCACACAAGAATGGTTTGTTTATGTCAATAAACAAGCCATTACGTTGCACATTTATGTCTTATGTTTTTGAGCAAGTAAGATGTTTTTGCTAGTAGGTTTTTTAATTATCACTCATGTATTTTATAACATATTAGGTAAATCTATACAAGTGAAATTATGTATAGCAATCTACACATTTCAGTTTCTTATTACATACAAATATAGCCTTGTACTTGATTGACAGTAATAAAGAAACACGTTTTTAACATAGGACTCTTAGGTCCAGATGTTTCGGCCCTTGTATCTGAGCGTGGCCCAGATAAATATTGAAAAGTAAATTAGGAATTGAATTCAGTATTGTTTGTCATTAATATACCGTTTATTAATCACTATTTCTTAATTCTGTAAAAACTTATAAAATTAGTATTTACTTTGCAATAGATCTACTATAACAAAAATACAAATTTTTTTACGTAACGGTGAAATTTTACAATGAGGTAAATTAGCCTAATTTGCAACCGCAATATAACGGGTTTACAAATATTTTTTTCAAAAAGTCGCAAGGTACATCTGTAGATATCTACATTTTCTTCCTTCTGTAAAAATCTCATTTTAATAGGACAAAAGGATTTTGTTCTACAACGAACTAACGTTATCATTGAAACGCCTATACTGAATTTTACTTGAGCTCACTCTTAACTAAACGAACTGTTTGCAGTTCGTTCAGTTAAGATTTGTCTTTATGTGGGTATTAAATTGTCATACATAAAATATGAAGGAATCGAATACTTCTAATTCGTATAAATAATTACTGTCATAGACTCTCAACACTTATTGCGACCATACGAACTTAACACTTTTATGGTTTTATTAGAGTTTTCCTTGTGCATATACAGTGTGTAAATAAAGTAAGGAATAAAATTTATATTTTTTGTATTACCACTGTTTGGAATAAAAGCTCGGCCACATCAATTTTATTTGTTTCTTGTGGATGTTATGGTCGTCAATTTTAATTTACTACTATGGGGCCTAGACGTCATCGACTTTTTTTAAATGGAACCCCTTATTTCTTTGTCGTCGTCGTGACGTGGAGACGCAATAAGGATTATGTAAGGACGCAACAATGATAGCGGGATGTATATGTGTGTGTGTGTGATATAAGAGGCGTATTTTTAAAGTAAGTACCGTTTAGTGATTAAAAGAAAACAGAAGTATTTTGAAAAAGTAAAATGTTTATTAGTTTTCCTATATTTTAAACTATTTTTCTACATAGTTTCCACCATTGCTGAGGTATTTCTCGTCTCGTGGCACCAGCTTTTGTATGCCCTTTTCAAAGAAGTCGGCCGCCTGTGAAGATAGCCTCGTTTGCACTGCTTGTATGACGCTAGCATCATCGTCGAAACAGATGAAAATCGCTGGGTGACAAATCCGGACTGTAGAGAGGGTGGGTCATTTCTTTCCAGCGAAATGACGAGATTAGTTTGCGCTGCAGAATGACGGCGAGCATTGTCATGGAGTAACACTATACCGCGAGTAAGCATACCATGCCTTTTGTTTTGGATTGCACGTCGCAACTTCTTGAGGGTCTCACAATAGGATGCCGCATCTTTTTTGGGCCTTGAGGTAAAATTCAACCACCAAAACACCTTGCCTGTCCTAAAACACCGTACACATGATCTTGCGGGTTGAAATTGTTTGTTTGAATTTCTTTTCGGCGATGAAGTGTCTCCACTCTATGGACTGCTGTTTAGATTCTGGAGCCACATGGGATACCCTCGTTTCATCACCTGTGACGATACGACTTAAAAACTGGTCACTTTCCTCAGTGTAGCGAGTCAGAAAGGTTAACGCAGCCTCAGCACGCTTATTCGTGTATTCCTCGGGTAGCATTTGCGGTACCCAGCGTGCGCACAACTTTCGAAACATCAAACCTTATGTCACAATTAATATTGTACAGAACAGACCTTGAAATTTGAGGAAAACAAACTGAGCGCTGAAATTGTGAACCGTCTATTCTCATGAATCTTTGCGTCGACTATGCGCAACAAATCGTCAGTAATCACAGACGGTAGACCACTCCTTGCTTCATCATGCACGTTGTCACGATCATTGCTGAGCTTCCTCGCCCATTTTCTAACAATTCCATTAGTCATAGCATTCTCACTATAGAAATCACAAACCTGTCGATGAATGTCAGCCGTTTTCACGTTTCTAGCATTCAAAAAAAGTCCGTATTTCAGTCGGCGGGCCGCTCTATCGTCTTAAACATTTTAAACGCATAGGACAACACGTTAACACACCCTGAACCTGTGAAAATGTCTTCTCTAGATTGCTAATGAATGACAGCAGCTAGCTGACATACGTGGAATAACGATAGCAGCGCTGAAGCGGAAGTACTCCAAAACGGTACTTACTTTAAAAATACGCTTCGTAGCTATCACATTAAAACTTGTAAAAAATCAACCCAAGTTGACAAAATAGTTAGTTTTTGTTAAAAGAAAATATAAATACATATATATCATTGACAACTTGAAACGATTATAGATCCATTAATGTAATAACAAATGATGCATCATTAAAATTAAACATATAATTCCGTGATGTTTTAGCACCAAATACATCTGCAGAAAAAAGAAACCTCATGGTTTAAGAAGTGCGGTTAGATCTTCTTTAAACTAGTTTTGTTTTTTGAACAAGTTTGTACCTTCCGATATTTGTATACTCTTCTTAATAAAAAAAAACATCATAGTGTACTATTCTGTATTTTATTTTTTCACTTTTAATTAACAAAATAAAAAGCTATCATAGCATTGACTATATGTTAATTTTAAATTTTCCGCCGTTTTCATGCCCATTCAATAGTTGAAATGTATGAGACGACCTACTTTTCTAAGCTTACTTAGCCATTTACGGACCTTGGACACGACTGCATGCAAACTCCACCGAGATACTTTTTTTAACTAATTTGAATACGACTTTACTATTCACAAATATGACGAGGAGCATAAAAAAAAAGTTACAATCAAAAAATAGAAAATCATGTATTATAAAAAGTACGGTAAAATCTTTTACAGGTCCTGCAATATTTTAACATAAAAACTAAATTATTCAACTTAACGGATTTAAATCGTTCTTACATTCATTCATGTCGATGTTGTTATACATACTCAAATGTATGCTTTAGTATATGCGTTTGCAAACTTCCTTTTCGTAAGCATTCATAATTACATATATTACATTTAAAACGTTTATCGCCACTATGAGTCAGCATATGCTTTTGCAAACTTCCTTTTCGTGAGCATTTATAATTACATATATTACATTTAAAAGGTTTCTCACCACTATGTGTGAACATATGCCTTTGCAAATTTCCTTTTTGTGTGCATTTATAATTACATATATTACATTCAAATGGCTTCTCACCACTATGTGTGAGCATATGCCTTTGCAAATGTTCTTTTCGTGTACATTTATGATTGCATATATTACATTCAAAACGCTTCTCACCACTATGTGTGAGCATATGCCTTTGCAAATGTCCTTTTTGTGTGCATTTATAATTACATATATTACATTTAAATGGCTTCTCACCACTATGTGTGAACATATGCCTTTGCAAATCTCCTTTTTGTGTGCATTTATAATTACATATATTACATTTAAATGGCTTCTCACCGTTATGTGTGAGCATATGCATCCGCAAACTTCCTTTATGTGTGCATTTATAATTACATATATTACATTCAAAAGGCTTCTCACCACTATGTGTGAGCATATGCATCTGCAAACTTCCTTTTTGTGTGCATTTATAATTACATATATTACATTCAAATGGCTTCTCACCACTATGTGTGAGCATATGCATCTGCAAACTTCCTTTTTGTGTGTATTTATAATTACATATATTACATTCAAATGGCTTCTCACCACTATGTGTGAGCATATGCATCTGCAAATTTCCTTTTTGTGAGCATTTATAATTACATATATTACATTCAAATGGCTTCGCACCACTATGTGTGTGCATATGCCTTTGCAAATCGCTTTTTTGTGTGCATTTATAATTACATATATTACATTCAAATGGCTTCTCACCACTATGTGTGAGAATATGCCTCTGCAAATGTCCTTTATGTGAGCATTTATAATTACATATATTACATTCAAATGGCTTCTCACCACTATGTGCAAGCATATGCCTTTGCAAACTTCGTTTTTGTGAGCATTTATAATTACATATATTACATTCAAATGGCTTCTCACCACTATGTGTGAACATATGCAGTTGCAAATTTCCTTTTCGTGTGCTTTTATAATTACATATATTACATTCAAATGGCTTCTCACCACCACGTGTGAACATATACTTTTGCAAACTTCCTTTAACCGAGCTTTTATAATTACATATATTAAATTTAAATGGCTTCTCACCACTATGTGCAAGCATATGCTTTTGTAAACTTCCTTTTTGTGTAAATTTATAATTACATATATTACATTCAAATGGCTTCTCACCATTATGTGTGAGCATATGCTTTTGCAAATGTCCTTTTTGTGTGCATTTATAATTACATATATTACATTCAAATGGCTTCTCACCACTATGTGCAAGCATATGCTTTTGTAAACTTCCTTTTTGTGTAAATTTATAATTACATATATTACATTAAAATGGCATCTCACCACTATGTGCAAACACATGTCTTTGCAAACTTCGTTTTTGTGAGCATTTATAATTACATATATTACATTCAAATGGCTTCTCACCATTATGTGTGAGCATATGCTTTTGCAAATGTCCTTTTTGTGTGCATTTATAATTACATATACTACATTCAAATGGCTTCTCACCACTATGTGTGAACATATATGCATTTGCAAATTTCCTTTAACCGAGCATTTATAATTACATATATTACATTCAAATGGCTTCTCACCACTATGTGTGAGCATATGCATTTGCAAATTTCCTTTTTGTGTGCATTTATAATTACATATATTACATTCAAATGGTTTATCACCACTATGCAGGTGTTTTTGTGAGTTTGCCATTTGTGAGAATTTACGATTATAAATATTACATCACCAAATGGTTTCTTAGTATTATGAAGAATCATATGTTGTCATAGATGTCCTTTTCATGAACATTTATAGCCACATAAGTATCTTACATTCAAATGAGGTGCTTTCTAGCGATGAATCATATTTATGCATGTATTTAAACCCAGTTGACGTGCGATATCATCTGAAAAAGTCACTGGAATGAAGTATTTTAAACCACTGTTTTATAGGCATGGTTTATTAAACAAATCGTAAATGTAAAATGTATCCTACAACTTAGAAATCAACAAAACTTTTCTGCAAGTGTAATATGTAAGTAATCTTATTTTGTTATGAAATGATGGGCATTCCAAGTATAATTTTGTATATATCTCGATAATCATCTTCAATTCCTTATGCAATAGATAAGAAACAGAAATGATAAAGAATGTTTGATACTATTATTCTGAATGCTATATTACATCACAAATTATTGTTATTACAACCAAACAACTGTCAATAATGTCAAAAACAAAATGTTAGGATGCAAGTCACTAATCTAAATATATGCATGAGGCCACTGCAGCTTAAAACTGTTCGAACCAGTTTCTTTTTGTAAGTTATGGTACGTAATTATATATATTCCAATGGTATTTCAACACCATTAATGAATTTATTTTGTTGCGTATTTATGTGTGTTGAACATTTACAGTCGCATATATTACGTGCGATTGCTTAGTAGCATGGATGCACACGATTCTGAAATTATCTTAGAAGAAAATGTATGAGAACATGTTTTACATCTAAACTTTGAAATAGTGTCCTTTTTTAAATTGTTGTTGCTAGCAGCTTATTATTGTCGAGTACAAATAAACTTAACACTTATCTTCCTTCCACGGTGCAATGAAATAGCTTTTGACCACTAAAAGACATGATGATGATGTATTTGATTTGATTCAATAAATTTCTTCTTGCTTTCTTCTAGTAGAAATACTTGAACAGACATTAGCATTAGAGAGTTACAGCATAACGTATGGATTTATTTAAATTACTTTCAACTCCTACCTGAAAAAAAATATATGTACTTATATTACAAAGGTCTGGCATACTTTAGAAATAAAACAGTAAGTGTAATGTGTAAGTATCGTAGCACTTCTGAGGTACATGTTGAGATGGAATGTTTTGTAACATTAATAAAAACAATTGGTTAGAATGAAAAAGCAAATGAACTGAAATGTTTCTAACCTTCTAATATAAATGCACAAATATTAAGGATGTATGTCAGTGATACTGTGATCAACACAGGCTATGTGAGAAAAAAAAAGAAAGTTCGTAACAAGTATAGTTGCCCTGTCATTCGAATTGTGTAAAATTTGTAAACCTGAAGGTTTTTTATAATAAATACAACAATAACTAAAATTATTAAATTATTTGCATCCTGGTCACCCTTTTAGGTAAGCAAATGAAGTAAAGTTACCTCATTTACTTAAATATGTTCTTTGTGATGTGAAACAGATAGTTCATAAACACTTTGCGAGATTTTGATTGTTAGGATAACACATACATTGCTGAAATATTGTTCGATTTATATACTCTTTTAGACAATTTAATACAACCCTGTATCCGACAAACAGATTAGCCCTCAATAAAACGTTCCCTCATGACTCTGCGTTCATATCCTGCATACAGCTAACCTGCAATCTCTGAAGTGCAAAACAATCTTTATTTTGCCACAGATGAGAATTCAATGAAATTTAAATATGTTAGAGATAGTTCAGTGACAGCTTTGTTGGAAAAATTTAATAAAGCTAGACTAAGCCGTTATTAAGGTATTATCATTAAAACTTTCAAGTATTTACCATGTCGTTAAATGGAAAGCTTCCATATCACAACATAAATTTGAGAATATCTATGAAGAAAATAATGATACCTTTTCCAATTATTTGTACTTTTTGTAGGAGCATACTAACCATCCTAACCATAGATGAAATATATAACTTGGACGAAAACGGAAATAGTACAGGGGTATTGAAAATTATAGTACACTTACTAAAAATTATAGTACTCTCAAGCAGTTGTCCAACTGTTAGAAATGCCTAACGTAAATGAACTAAAAGCTAAAACGTAAAAACCAAATCTAATAGTATTTGATAACTAAAGAGCAATCTTTCTAATGTTACTATGCTTACTCATTTATTTCGGAACTTTTTATGTAGTCAAAACAATAAACATACAGGGTGATCCAAATTGATTGAAGACTGTTTGAATTTCGCGCCGTAGGTTTTAGTGTATTTCACATTGTTGGTGTAGCACTATTGAAAATCGTTGCGTCAAATTACAGCGACAACTTGTCACTTTGTCGTTTACATCGTTGTTCCAGGTTTTCATTGGATTTTTGCTTTGTTTTGTTTGTTGTCTTATTTTAGAAAACAGTTCTTTTCAGAACTACAGTTTTTTAGACGATTTTATTGTCAGTTGTTTATTTTTTTAAAATAATGAAGTTTATAAGCTATATTATTTTTGAGACGCCACTGTAAAATAAAAGAAGGTAAAAAATCCCTGAAAAATATTTGTGTTGCCAACGTAACAATAATTTAACGTGGAGGTAAATTCAAACAGTCTTCAAACAATTTGGATCACCCTGGATTATTTTTATTAAAAAAGGACGTGAACGCGAAATTTGCGGCAGTTAGCTGCAGTTTTCGATACCTAATGCTGAGTTATGAAAGTATTTACTTACCGCTAAATTATTTATGTATACCTATTTTAAGTTCCTAGAAAAATTTTATTGTTTGTTATTAGCGATGAAAGAATATAAATGATTTTTATAATGAAGAAGTTTTTCATCTATCTTTGCATGCTGTTATTATACGTGTAAGTTAATATTAGACAAATACTGAAAAAATATAGTACATTTGGCGTACTATTTACATTTTAAAAGTACATAGTACCGGTAGACCCAATTATAGTATAAATTCTATAATTATAGTACGGTTGGCAACGCTGTATATATAGGTAAGAAAGTCACTGTATATATTTCGTTCAAATGAACAGCGCCATCTCGTGTCTCCAGTCATAAACTACCTTAATCTTAAATGCAGTTTTCTGTTTTGTACTGTTACATTCCTTGTAAAACATAATTTTATTTTATTAAAAGGAAAATGCCAATATAATATATTTGCATTTTTCTTTTAATAAAATAAATTTAAATTTTGCAAGGAATATATTAGTACAAAATAGAAAACTGCATTTACTATGTTAATAAATTACTATGATTGACACCATAAGTAGTCTTATTAAAATATATGACATTTTCTGGTTATAATAGTAAAAACAATATACAGGGTTATGATAATGTAATGCACAAAATTCATAAAACGTACAACGATCACTTTGGAACAAAATGCAAAAACACGTCAAATGTTTTTTTTTATTCCGCATCTTTTGACATAAGTTACAAAAATAACACGTCAAATTTGTCAAAGTTATGACGTCATTAACATATTTTTTTAATGGGAAGCTAAGATTTTTATTACATTATTGGAGAAAGCTTGTTTTGTTACACTAGGGAACAATAGTTGCAGTAGGGCTCACATAAGAAAAAAAAACGAGAAAATGAATAAAAAACGAAATAAACGTAAGTTTCATAATAATCGTTGTACGTTTTATGAATTTTGTGCATTACATTATCATAACCCTGTATAATATAGAGAGATTACAAACTGCCGACATCTCGGTTGCTGTGAAAAATAGAACATAGGAACTTTATATAGTATGCCAGCACGCTATACTGACATTATTGACAATTAATATGAAATTTCACAGCAACTGAGATGTCGAGAGTTTGTAATCTCTCGATAGTATATTCTGTAACGAGGTTAGAAGAAATTCGATGCGAGTGGAAAATTCCGAATGCGAGCTGAAAGCGAGCGTGAGGAACCACGAGCATCGAATTTTAATTCTAACCGAGTAACAGACCGTGCTTTCTCCATGACCACAAGAGAATTTAAACTTAGCAGTATTTACAATAGATCACTTTCATTTAGGTTGCGCTGTAATCCATGTTAGGTATAGAAACATAACCTCACTTTTTCTGCCTATTTATTTCTGTAGATTTGTTATTGTAACTGCAAAATGCCTTATAATTGTTGTATGCCTCAGTGTTCATCTTTTACTGATAAATATTTAATTAGAAAATGGTTGTTTGCCATTAGATCAGGAAAAAAACCAACAAAATATACAAAAGTTTGCTCTAAGCATTTTCTACCAAAATATTATAAAATTACCAGTATGGGTAAGTTTTGTAACTGTAATTTATTTTATATCCAAGTTTACATATTTTATTTTTAGGACAATGGAAAATTCTTAATTACAGAACTGCAGTTTCCTCTCAATGTTTACCTGTAAGAAAATTTAACAAGGGTCACATCAGAGAACGATTTAATACTATCCAATACAAAATTAATTAATTTAATGATGCCTCTACAATTTTAAAATGTTTCTTTTTTTATGTATAAAAAAATGCTGCTGATTTTGCATGATTGCTATTAAAGATTATTAGTATTATATTATTATTAAAGACAAAACAGTAGTAACGAAAAAGCTGCAGCTATCGATTTGGACATTGCTAAAAATATCATAATTGATAATTCCCTGGAATTTCCTGCTGAACTTTCCAAACAAAAAGCAAACACACTTCTGTTTAAACTCTATTTTCCTGTAGCAGGGCTCCGTAGAATAATTGAAAATGTAATAGGACAAGTTAAGAAAAATAAAATTTTATGCGATCGAATGTCTAAACATATGTGGCACTACATCGCCAATGAAATAATCTTTTAATTGCTTTATGTAACAAAATTCCAAAAATTCTATTGTCACTTGATTTTCTGTAAAATTGTTCATGTAAATAAAAAAATGTGTATGGATTGTATAATAAAATTATATTTTGTTATAATAGTCACTATCTAACAGTTTCTACATCCTTAAATACTAAAATACTGTTTCTTATAAACAAAACAAATAAACAATACTAATATAAAAAAACAGATCATCGTCAATGTTAATATTTATCCTTGATTTCTTTGTAATGTCATAAACAGACGACATGTACTCCATACCTTTTATAGCTTTCTTTTTGTTTCAAACTACTGGCTGTGAAGTGCACAAAACATATTCTTGCACTTTGCCTATAGCAAACAATATTTAAATTTTATGTATCAACAAATAAAGAAAACTGCTCATCTGTCAGTGTAAAATATTCAAGACAATAACACAATGCTCCAATATGTTTACATGCTGCTGACCAGCCTGTAGCGGCAGGGCAAGAACAAGTACAGCTAAGTACTTATGCCAAATTGCTTTGATTTCTTCAATAGAATCATTGTAACTTTATATTCAGAAGTTTTCTTTTGCTTTGCACAAGTTGATTTCTATATATCTTTATAATATTGATTTGATATCGGTTGCCTTCAAAAAATGCTGACTTGTTTGCTTGTGACGTTTTCAATGGTTTAAAATAAGCATCATGAGGAAAACTTCTTACTTCTTCAACTGGAATCATTTTCGCGTTTAATAAGAAAGTTTTGTGTAATTATTTTTCCTTCCAAATGGACAATCTAAAATTTGTAGGTTATAGTTCAAAATAGAACTTAAACTGAAATACGAACTTACCGACGCTTTAAAACCTCCTTGGAACCTAAACAGCCTTGGTAGTGTAATGTCTGGCGTGCCGGACTTTCACCCAAGCGGCCCGGGTTCGACTCCTGGTGCTGGCAGATCTGGTTAAGGTTTTCTGCAGTTTCCCTTAGCTGTAACACAAATGTGGGATTTGCGCTGTTCCATCTATAAGTCGGCTGCAGCCGCACATTGGGCCTACATAATAATAATAATCGCCCCCTCCCTCCCGCACAAGTTTATAGCTTCTGGGGCCTTGGTTTAGGTTATGGGTTGTAGTAATTATTATTATTATTATTATTATTATTAACCTGTTGTTTTTGCTACTAGCTTTTTTAATTCATTGCGTAAATAATTTAAGTCCATTCTTAGTCTTTTAATTACTTCAAATTCACATACAACACCCGAAATACATAAACAGAACGTTGCTGTCAAACTTTTAATACCTAACCCCGACTGTGCGCACCTAGTGGTGATTTGATTAACTAAACTAGTTCAATTGATCTATTTGAAAACAAGAACAATAACCTTAAAAAGTATGACATTTAATGTAAACAATGAAATCAAGACTAACCGTTTTTTTATTATACTGTTACAGAATATTCATTCCATATATAGTGATGGAATGAAATACATGCAAAACACATAAGTAGGTTAGTGTTTTAGAATATTTATTCTAAAACAAGAGTTAGAATCTTAAGTTTTTATTATCAAAATTAATTTCAGAATTTACAAATTTTCTAATTCAAATTAAATCTTTCAATCAACTATTCACTAGTATAGTACTAAACACTTATTTACATGAGAATGAAATTAAAAAGTTTGCAAAACTTAAATGCAATTATTATTCATGAATTTTTTTTAAGATGAATACCATTAAAAAAATTATTTTATTAGCATGACAGACTAAAAGGGTGGTACATATCTTAACATATTTTACTTGTTTTAAATCTAAAACGTTAATTTTATAGTTAATTCATATTAAAATTCGTTACTTTTAAGAGGAAAAGCCATCTTATCACCGTACACAAAAACGAATGTATACTAATTAAGCACATACCTACAGTCTTGTTTAAGATTACCTTACTTATTACATTTGTATCATTATAAACTTTTACGCGATTATAAATGTTGTACATTTGCTAAAACAAGTAACATTTTTATATTATCAGTTACGTTTTCTCAGTTTCCAACACTAAAAAAAAGATACGAAACACTTTCAAACTAATCACAACAATCATAGTATTAGTATCGTTCACACCGGTTCATAAGAAGTACAACACCGATCAAAAGCTTGTTTATTCGTATTACTATGGCTAACACTATATTTTTCCAATATCATCCACGCTTTCAAGTTTAAATGTACAAAAGCAATTAAGAAACCGTTTCTCTAGGTTATAACACAATTATAAGATTTTAAAAAGTCCATCTGTAGTGTCTTAGGGGATTGTAGAGAAATCTCATAAAAAACCAATAACTACAAATTACTTTTTTTTGATGCGAGAACTCTTCTATTCTTTTTTTAAATAAAATCTTAGTCACAAATAGAAATTTTACAAATATACACGCAATTCATAAAATCTAAATAGCAAAATAATAAAAATGTGACATTGTCAAGCACAAGGTTTTTCGCGGTCAGCAATTTTTAAAGGTGCAATAGACCTCTACCACCTTTTTTATCGACAGTAGCAGCAACAGTGCCATCCCGTGTCTTTAGTCATGAACCATAATTTGTAATTCCCGCGCAAGTCATTTGCACGGCCTTGATCATAAGACTTTTTACCCATGATACTAACCCACAGAACACGTACTTTAGAACTAAAAGTTAAATGTGCAAACTTTGAAGTATAATTTGAAGGTTTACGTATTTGCTTAAGTTTTTCCCCGCAACCGACGAGAGGCGCCACCCATCAAAACAATCATGGCCAACTGCATCAATCATAGGTTAGCTATTGCAGATGGAAATGAAACAATCGAAGAAAATTGTAAAATTTCGAACTGTCGGCATTCGCACATGATGTGCGTGTTAAATTTGCCTATTAGTCGTTATTGTGTTCAGTAATTAATTCTGAAATGGTTCAAATAAATAATTTTTTGTACTTTGCGTTCACAATGGGCTCATTGTGACACCGAAAACGATTTCATAATAGAGGCTATTATAACATCGTTTCTGGAGACTATTTGTTTTGTAAGATTGGTAACATTTGTTTTATATTACATATAAACACATTTAATCTTGACAAATTCTAACCTCACAAAACGCGAAAAGTAATTTTATAGTGTTACCACATGTTAAACGCAAAAATCACTAGATTGTAATGCAATGCTTTTAATAGCTTGAATTTACAATTTCTATAAAATTAATGGCGCAAAGTACAAAAAATAGTATATTATACTTGTTTTATAAGACGTATTGTAGCACTCGTTCCTTTGGAACACTCCTCGCTTCTCTCGTCGTGTCCTAAACAACTCGTGCTACAATAGACCGTCTTATACAACTCGTATAATAATATACTATTGTTATTAATGTGTGAAGTCTAAATTTAGTGAATAAATTTAAGTGGTAAGTTTAACAAAAATATATTAGTTTAATGCTTTTTCACTGTGTATATCATAGACAATAAAAGATTTACAATGCGCTTGGCTCACTGCGCATTCAAATTTACATGGGAATGTGTGTGCGCGACCATTTTGACACAACTTTGCCATCATGCAATGAGTAAGAGTGAGATACAAGCAAAACCGATCTGAATCGGAAGTTATATCAGTTTCAAGTTCCTTATCTGATAATGAACACAGCAAAAGAATTAACAACAATAAAATTCACAAAAGAAGCTGACGATGTATTTTTTATGACAAGACCACATAAAATAAGGTGTTGCCAAATGATTCACAAGGACTATCAGGTATTTTGAAAAGACAAGAAGAAAATAAAAAGTTAATTATAGTTACATACTTTGAAATAATTTTCTAATACTGATTAAATAACAGCAAAAATGACGTGAAGCCAAATGAAATCAAATCGTCAAGCTCACCATCCAGTTTCACCAAAAGGAAATGACCGAAATTATAGGTAAATCATTATATAACACATATCATTTATGTAATGTAAATATATTGAAACATTTCTATTACAGTAAAAATCCTGGAAAACTCAAGAAACGATACGTGGAAACCAGACGAAAACTAACATTACATCTAAGAAACTGTATGAAGCTTGAAAATCTATTGAATATTTAAAATATAGAAAATTTGTAAAACTATGATTACAGATCTTCAAGATCCTAACGTAAGACACAAATTAATATTGTTTAATTATTATCAATAAATAAAGAAGCACGTATAATAAATGGATCAATTTAGACACATTTTGTTAACAATATTTTATTACTTAACTACATATTACATTATTAGTTCATGTTATTTTTCCTTTATTATAGGTGATAATTTATAAAATTCATCACTATCAGTCACCCAGTAAGCACTGAAAAAATGTTTTTATAACGTTTTTTTAGTTGAAATATGAAACGTTGGTATTTGGTTGATTTTAAAAGGTTTCGAAAAGACGTTTTTCAAATGTTTGTAATCGACATATTATCAACAAAATAGTGAGTTGGCTACATTTATATAACGTTTTAATTTAATGATCATAAATTACATAAGTTTCTGACGTCTAAGTCACGCAATATATTAATACAGGCTCTTGATTTTGTTAAAAAACCTCATTACTTAAACGTTTTCACAAAACGTTGAAATTAATTTATTTGGTTTCCGTTGTTATTACCTTAAATTATTACGAACCTAAGAAAGAACGTTTAATAAGTGCCGTTGAGTTAGTCTTTTCTTCTACGTTGTTATAACATTTTGGAAAGCAATAACAAAATCGTTTTATTTTAACCAAGGTTTAGGTGACCTTTTTACAAACTTAAAACGTTAAGGAGTTACTTGGAAAACGCGTTGATTTCCATACGGACAGGAAAAACATTTGTTTGACGTTGAATTAGTATTTTATAATGCTTTTCATTAAATTCCGATTTGAAAAAGATAATAGACTATGAATACCGCGTGAATACCTACATATTTATACCTATACACTCAGTTTCTTCTCTGTAGATGCATTGGCACTTACTACTTGTTATAATAAATAAATAAATATCTCTTTGTTATTATTTAATAAATAAGATAGTTTTTTAAAAATGCCACGAAGTATATTCGTTGAGTAGCGATTATCTCATAGATTATCTTATCAACAGAGAAACAAGCTATACCGAGCAAGTCGTATTGTGTTCACAGATTATGTTCAGCAGCTTATTCAGCACTCGTCAGCAGACGCATAACACCCAGAGATATAGAGGTAGGGAGAACGCTTCGACGAATGCGCATTCAGTTTTTCGAGAACGGTAAGGGCAGCGCCATTTTGACCCACGATTGTCACTTTTGTTGTCACCATGATGATGATTGTTGTTGATAGTAATTTGTGAAGTTGTTAGAATCGATTTGTGATTATCGGGTGTTTTTGTGCTGGTGGTACAACTTTGTGTAATAAGAGCATGTTTTTACAACTTCATTATACTACAATGTAGTGTGCCGCATAAAGCTGTACGAATTAAGATTTCGACTCGAAGGAATTTCCTTTCATTAATTACATATTTCGTCTTAATTATGTTAAGTTGTTAATTGTGTTAAATTCTAGGTTTTCAAAAGATTTTCTTTTTAAGCAGTGGGTAACATCTTTAGGTTTAAATGAGGACTTCACATGGTCGAAAAATAAGTACGTTTGCTCCAAACATTTTAAAGAATGATTTTATAAAAGCAAGGAATCATATAAGGTTAAGTACCTCAGCTAGTCCTCAAATAAATTTGTAAATATCTATAGCATTTAAGTTTGTTAAATAGTTTATATTATAGTGTTTTTAATTAGTGTATGTAAATTAATATTTCTCTGGTGAATAGACGATTTAAACAGCATTTTTGTTATTATTTTAAAAAAAACGTTACAGTGTTGTCAGTGTTGGGTCTTTAGATATTTTACTTGAAAGTACTCATGTTTGCTGAGTAGGCTTTGGTCGATGTACTGTCATAAGAATTTATATGTATGTAGGTTGTTTTTGTTTTTGTAAAACTGTCAATATTAATTAATATTATTAAATTGCCAATGTAACAAGTATAATAGAAGTTTCTATTTGAAGGTATTTTTATACTTGATTTTCAAAGTTTATACAGTCCACAAGAGCTATCATTTGGTCCAGTCGAGCCGGTTTGATAAAGGGCCATAGAATTATTTGGTTTACTTCGTATTTGAAGTCGACAACCATAGGTCTTTCGTGTGCTGCAGACAGCAGCCAATGGAATTTGGACTACCTTGTACTAGTTCCAGTCTGGAATACAACGGTAGTTTTGGCAGAAATCAACAATTTTATAACTGGGTCTAGTTAGATGAGCTGTTATTAGTCTAGTAAGTCCGTTCCTGTTATTATTATTGGCCTGGCTAGATATTTGTTTTATTTTTGTGCGTGATCTTGATAAGTTTGGCTAGGAAGGTTATTTTTATTTAATTTAAATGAAAATGTGTGATTTAAATAAACTAAAGTTAAAACGCGGTACTATTAAAGGTCAACTTACAAGACTTAGAAATTTTGTTAATTCAGTCGATCTCAGAAACCTCGATGATTTGAGTGCAAGTCAAATTCAAATTAGGTTAGAGAAAGCGGAACCTCTTTTGTCACAGTTTGAGGATATTCAGAGCGATATTGAGTTGCAGTTAAGCGAATCTCAACAAGAGCAAGACGTAGTTAATAAGCTTTTAGATTCTGAAAATCAGGAACGCGTTGAATTTGAAAATGAATATTTTGAAATAATAAGTAAAATTACATTTTTAATTAAAAACAACTATGGACTAGTCGAGTCCAAAGATTGTGAAAGTTCAAAACACTCTCGCAATCCTACATGTGTAAGGCTTGCATCGTCTGGGCAACCTACAAGGCAATTTATAAAATTACCAGATTTAAAGTTGCCAAAATTTGACGGATCATATAAAAAATGGCTTGAGTTTAGAGATGCATTTCAAGCTATTGTTCATGATAATCCTCAATTAAGTAATGTGGAAAGGTTTTATTATTTAAAATCTTATTTAGAAGGTGAACCACTTCAAGCTATTGCAAATTTGCAGGTGACTAACGACAATTATTCATCAGCTTGGATACTTTTAACTGATCGTTATGTGAATAAACGATTGATTGTTTATAATTATATAAAGGCATTGTTTGATTAAGATCGTTGAGGAGTCTTGGTCAAGACACAGATCACTGGGATACATTAGTAGTGTATTTAATAACAAATAAATTTGATTCAGTTACGCGTAGGGAGTGGGAATCGTATCCTATAAAAGATAGGGAGTTACCAAAGTTGACCGACATCAACGCATTCTTGAAATCAAAATGCGAATTACTAGAGAAGTTGGAGTCCTCAAAAAAGGATATAAAATCATTTAACAAATTTGATAAAGGTTTAAGATGTCATGCATTAACCGCTTCACAAGGTAAGTTTTCTTGTTATTATTGTAAAAGGAATCACTCGATTTATAAATGTTTTGCATTTAAAAATATGGATGTACAGGCTAGGATAGCTGCTGTCAATAAATTAAAATTGTGTAAAAATTGCTTTAATTTTGATCATACTCAAAATTGTCCAAACAGTTCTGTTTGTCGTCATTGTGGAGAAAAACACAATTCTCTTTTACATGTAAAAGAAAATTCTGTAGGAGGTAAGTTTAGTAGGTCTTTAGCAATAAAAAACACCGAGACCACGGCCTCGGAACCTACAGTGTCAACAGTTGGTCATGCTACAGCAAGACACGCATTAAGAGGAGAGGCTAAGTTATCAGTTTTAGCGACAGCAAATATAAGAATCTTGGACAGTCAGGGAACGATCCACGTTGTTAGAGCGTTACTTGATCCTGGTTCTCAAAGTAATTTTATTACAGAAAGTTTGGCAAATAAGTTGGGTTTACATAGATCTTTTGTCAATTTTGAAATTATGGGAGTAGGCGAGGTGTTATCTGCTACTTCTAACTCCAAGGTTAATCTCACAATTATGTCAATGATGAGTGATTATAGCGAAGATATTTCTTGGTTGATTATATCAAAAATAACACAAAGTTTACCGGCAGTTTCTTTTGATGCATCTAAATGGAAGATTCCGAAGAGTTTGAGACTAGCTGACGAGTCATTTAACGTACAAGGGAGTATTGATGTTTTGTTAGGCGTTGATATATTTTACAGGATATTACTAATGAAACAAATCCGTAAACTGGGTGTCCCAGTGCTTCAAAAAACCAGATTAGGATGGGTTGTTGGTGGTTATTTTAATTCATCTGAACTTTCCGATAATAAGGTAATGGCCTGTCTCTCATTGGATCAGACGATTGATGAGAAACTCACCAAGTTTTGGGAACTAGAAGAGTGCTTTAGTAACCAAACTGCTTTTTCAAAGGCAGAACAATTATGTGAAAGACATTTTGTACAAACCTACACACGTAACACTGACGGGCGTTTTGTAGTTAAAATTCCATTTAAGGATAATGTCGGGCAATTAGGTCTGTCAAGGAACATAGCGTTTAGGCGTTTAATTCTTCTCGAAAAACGTCTAAACAAAAATGAAAACTTAAAAGAAGAATATGTTGCTTTTCTAAATGAATATAAAGAGCTGGGTCATATGACAAAGGTTGAAGAATTTTCTATGAACTCTAATGATTCAAAATCATGTTTTTATTTACCCCACCATCCTGTAATTAAAGAGTCTAGTTTGACTACAAAGGTTAGGGTTGTTTTTGACGCCGCGGCTAAAAGTGACACAGGCCTGTCCTTGAATGATGTACAGTATGCTGGGCCCACTATTCAGAATGATCTGCTTTCGATTATTTTACGTTCTCGGATTTTTCCGTATGTTCTTAATGCCGACGTCTCGAAAATGTACAGACAGGTTCTTATGGATTCCAATCAGCGTGATTTCCAGAGAATTTTATGGAAAAACCCAGATGATCCTCAGGCGGAGGTGGAGTGTTACAAGTTAAATACTGTTACATATGGTTGTGCGTCGTCATCATTTCTTGCAGTAAGGTGTCTAAAACAATTGGCTTTGGATTTTCAGATTGAATATCCTGAGGCCAGCGAAGCAGTTTTAAATTGTTTTTATTTAGATGATCTCTTAACAGGGGCATTTTCTTGTTCAGATTTGTTAAAACTTCAAAGGGAAATATCTTTTATTTTATCTAGTGGTGGCTTTCAACTTAGGAAATGGTTGTCCAATAAAAAAGAGTTATTAAATCAATTTCAAATTGACGAGAATCTGTCTTCCGGTATATTGTACTTAGGTGATGGAGAACAAAATAAAACCCTAGGAATATTCTGGGATGCAGCTCATGACACCATTCATTATTCTATTAAAGATTTTTATTTTGAAGGTCAGGTATCAAAAAGAATAATTTTATCTGTCACAAGTCAGATATTTGACCCATTAGGTCTTTTAGGGCCAATTGTTGTTGCTGCTAAATTAATTCTGCAACTTCTATGGCAAGAACAGTTGTCTTGGGAACCAATACCTTCCTACCTGTGTAATAGATGGTTAGAATTTTGTAAGGAATTGCAAATTCTAAATCAAGTAAGCATTCATAGACATGTATTATCTGATAGGTGGGAAGTACTACACATCCACGGCTTTGCTGATGCTTCGGAAAAGGCTTATGGTGGATGTTTTATTTAGTCAGCCTGACAAATTCCGGAGAGTACATCTTTTCTCAACTTCTTCTGTCAAAGTCACGCGTCGCTCCTATAAAAAGGGTTAGCTTACCACGGCTGGAGCTCTGTGCTGCTTTAGTTCTTTCCAAGCTTGTTAAAAAGGTAAAGTAGTCAATACAAGTTGAAATAAGCAGGATTTTCTATTGGTCTGACTCATCAATAACTTTGTGTTGGATAAAGGGGTGTCCTAGTCGTTGGAAGACTTTTGTGGCCAACAGAGTCACACAAATTCAGAGCCTATCAAATCCTAGTGATTGGTTTCACGTGAAGTCAGATGAGAATCCAGCCGATTGTCTCTCTAGGGGAACTTCTGTCGAATATTTGATATGGTCTGAATTGTGGTGGAAAGGACCTACTTGGCTGTTTTCTAACATACATGCTGATATGCAATACTTACCTGAGATACCCGAAGACTTACCTGACCAAAGGGTACTGACGTATTCTGCGTCTGTTCAGGTAATCCCTGATTTTGACTTTAAAAGGTTTTCATCATTCCTGAAATTACAACGTGTTCTGCATATTGTATAAGGTTTGTTCACCGTTTGAGGTACAAGAAGGTGTTTGTTGGTCCATTAATGCCGTCAGAACTTAATAATGCTAAAAATCGATTAGTTCGAATGTCTCAAATACAGGCTTTTCCAAAAGAATATAATGCATTGGAGAAAGGGCGTCCTTTGGTAAGTTCTAGTAACATATTATGTTTAAAACCCTATTTTGACACAACAGGGTTAATTAGAGTTGGTGGTAGGATACAAAGATCAAAGGTTACTAACGATCAAAAACTTCCAATAATCTTACATAACAAGCATTATCTAACCACTCTCATTATGAGACACGAGCATGAAAAATTGTTGCACTGTGGTCCGCAACAATTACTGTATTCAGTGCGAGAACGGTTCTGGCCCATCTGCGGTCGTAGAATCGCAAGGTTAGTAGTTAGACGTTGCATTGATTGTTTCAAGGCTAAGCC
This sequence comes from Agrypnus murinus, assembly GCA_929113105.1. Classification (NCBI taxonomy): domain Eukaryota; kingdom Metazoa; phylum Arthropoda; class Insecta; order Coleoptera; family Elateridae; genus Agrypnus; species Agrypnus murinus. Next base: position 53,585,489 of record OV816027.1, read on the forward strand.
AATTGCAACAAGTTACATTATGGGTAATCTGCCAGAATACCGACTATCTCTATTTCAACCAGTTTTTACTCATACAGGAATTGATTACGCTGGGCCTATCTCGATTAGGGATAGAAAGACAAAAAATTCAAAATTTTTAAAAGGGTATATATGCATATTTATTTGTATGAGCACTAAGTGTGTTCATCTAGAAGTGGTTAGTGACTTGACCAGTCAGGCGTTTCTCGCGGTTTTAAAACAGTTTGTTGCCAGACGAAGTAAGCCTGTAAATATATATTCTGACAATGGATCGACTATTGTTGGAGCTAACTCAACTCTTTAGAATTTTTTCGCTCTCAGGGTGACAAAATAGTTTCTTCATTGTCAACTGAAGGGATATCATGGCATTTTATGCCACCAAGAGCACCAAATTTCGGAGGATTATGGGAGGCCGGGATAAAAAGTATGAAGTATCATTTAAAACGTGTCATTGGTGATACTAGCCTCACTTATGAAGATCTCAGTACGGTTGTAACTCAAATAGAAGGAGTCTTAAACTCCAGACCATTGTCTCCGTTATCATCGGACCCGCAAGATACAACACCTCTTACCCCAGCACATTTTTTGGTGGGAAAACCGTTAACATCCCTACCTGAAGAAGACTTCACTAACGTTCTTGAGAATCGACTAAATCGTTTTCAACGGTTGCAACAGATGATCCAGCATTTCTGGAAACGCTGGAATAAGGAATATGTTTCCGAGATGCAGTCCAGAGTTAAATGGAAGAAGAAATTTCCAAGTTTACTCAAGATTGGCAGTTTGATGGTCATAAAAGAGGACAATGTTCCAATATGTAAATGGAAGATTGACCGTGTGATACGGGTGAAGATGAAGTTTCACGTGTTGTGAGTGTTCAGTGTAGTGATCGTTCTGTGTGCAAGCGTGCTGTAACTAAACTGTGCGTTTTGCCAATCGAAGATTAAAACTCAATAAGACATTCTAATTTTATTTACATACGTATGTTTAATTTACAGTATTGTTGAAATAATATTTCAAGGCGGGCGGCATGTTGGGTCTTTAGATATTTTACTTGAAAGTACTCATGTTTGCTGAGTCGGCGTTAGTCGATGTACTGTCATAAGAATTTATATGTATGTAGGTTGTTTTTGTTTTTGTAAAACTGTCAATATTATTAAATTGCCAATGTAACAAGTATAATAAAAGTTTCTATTTGAAGGTGTTTTTATACTTGATTTTCAAAGTTTATACAGTCCACAAGAGCTATCAGTCAGGTGTGGGGTTTTAAAATAAATAAAATCGCGTAATAAATAAAGTGATGTGAGAATAAACTTTTAGTGTTAAAAATGATTCCAACGAATAATTAAAATTACGATGAAATTGTTAAAAGATCTTAAACTAATAGACTTAAAACACGAACTTAGAGAACGAGATTTGGACACAACGGGCCTTAAAAGCGTATTAATAAATCGGCTAAGAGAATGATAGAATTAGTCAACTACCTTTTCCCTCAACTTCTGAATGGCCGTTTAATGAAGTAAAGAAACAATTTAAAGAAAAAAAGGGTCCTGTCGTAAGGATAAAAGTAAAACCACCCACGTTCGATGGAAAGATACCTTGGTCCACCTATTACAAACAATTTGAGGCGACCGCTGGGTCCAGCGGATTGACAGGCAAAGAAAAGACCGTTTCTTTAACTGTGGCTTTGCGTGGAGACGCGTTGAACGCCCTGCAAACAATCCCAGCAGGACAGGAAAATGATTACCAGTTGTTAGTGTTTAGATTGAAGATCTAGATGGAGATGCGCATCTTCAACAAGTGTACCATGCGCAAGTGAAGAATCGTGTCCAGAAGAATGGAGAAAGTTTTCAGGAGTTTGAAGCTGATGTTGCGCGGCTGGTCCGATTGGCGCACCTGATATGTTTCTGGGACAACTCGCTGTGCAGACCTTCATTGATGGACTAAGAGACCGGGAAACAACAATCATTGAGGCTGGCACGAAGGCAAGAACGACTGATGACGCGCTTGCCCATGCCCTAGAATTTGAAGCCGCAAAGCAAGCGGACACGGTCGAGTTCGAACCGTTACGGAAGATGAGGAAGGTTCTAAGGATCGCCTAGAGGAGTTACTGATGAGAGTTCTTCAGAAGAAAGAGGGTCGTAAGAAGCATCTTCACGAAGTTAGAGGACACCGTTGCTGGAACTGCGGCGAACAAGGGTACATACGATGCCGTTGTCCTAAACCAAAAACAAATTCAGCCGTCGGAAAACTAAAGGGGGTCGGCGAGAAGGGGCGAACGTTGACCTTGAGTGGAGGTGCCCTGAAGATCACCATCCATGCCGTAACGTCGAAGAATCACACCGGCATTTTGATTGTAGATTACTAACCGAACTATTCCACTACTTATTGATACTGGAGCGACAAAATCGATTATACGCCCTGACGTTCTACAAACAAGTATGAAGTTGTTACCTACAACTACTCAACTCCGTACGGCTACAGGTGAAGTAATACATACACGCTGAGTGTTAAAGATGAGGATTGGCAGTGGAAGTGAAGAGCGTGATCATGAGGTGCTGGTAGCAGATATCACTGACGACTTCATCTTGAGCATGGACCTCCTGAGAAACTTTGGTTTTACGTTGAACTTGAAGGAGGGTGTTTCGAAGGTCGGTAACGAAGAACTTCCTTTGCATCCGCGAGAAGACCCTGTTGTAAGAGTCTTGCTGCAAGAAGACGTGATATTACCGAGTCGGAGCGAGATAATTGTCGAGGCGGGTTTGGATGAAGATCTTCAGGCAGGATGTGTGCGAATGATGGAGCCTGCCTGTGATAAGAAGATTCATAATGGCATACTGGTGGGAAAGGCGCTGATAAAGGTTGGAAAGACAGTGCCGGTGAGGCTTATGAACGTTAATATGGAGCTGGTGACATTGAAGCAAAGCACCCTTGTGGAACAGTGTGTGCCAGTATTCCGAGTAGCCAGGTGTATGGCTGGTGTTCCAAAACCAGTGCCCAAAGACCATGGTGGAAAATTAGTGGGTATGGTTACTAGTTCATGCGAAGATCTTAACAGAAGTGAAGAAAGAAGTTAACAGGAAGTGAAAGAGGTACAGGGTTTGATTCGCCAATACCAAGACATTTTCGCTCTTGACGATAGCCAGAAGGGACGAAGTGCGTCATAAAATCAAAATAGGGAACTCTGGGCCAATTCGTCAGCAGCCGACACGTCTACCTCTAGCAAGACGAGCAGAAGCCGAGAAGATTATTACCGATATGGAAGAATAAGGGGTCATCGAGCCAACCTACAGCCCATGGGCATCACCGCTGGTCCTGGTCAGCAAGAAGGACGGGTCAACAAGATTCTGTGTCGACTATCGGCAGCTCAATAACGTGACCAACAAAGACAGTTATCTTTTACCGCGGACGACACGTTAGATACCCTGTCTGGTCCACGATGGTTTTCGACTTTGGACTTAAAGAGTGGTTATTGGCAAGTTGAAATGGAACCTGAAAACCGAGAGAAGACTGCGTTCACTATTGGTTCCGGACTATGGCAGTTTACAGTTATGCCATTCGGTCTATGTAACGCTCCGGCCACCTTTGAGCGTCTAATGGAGACCATCCTGAGGGGGCTGTCGTGGAAGACTTGCCTGGTATACCTATGTGATGTGATTGTAGTCGGAAAATCATTCAACGAACATTTGAAAAATCTAGAGTAAGTGTTCCGAAGACTACGTGGCGCCAATCTGAGTAGTGAAGAGAAAGCCGGTCCGAGGACCATGACCAGGGGAATCTGCCGTAAGGGGAAGGTAGTTGCCGGTAGGCGTTGCCGCGGCGGGGCGACCGCCCATGAGTGTGCGGTATGAATATTAATGAGCCCATATGTGCTATCTGACCGCCCATATTTGATATCCCATATTTGATATGTACATGTCCACCACCACCACCGCCGCCGCCGCTAAAGTCACTAGATTATAGAGAGAGACAGAAGAATATTCTGGACCCACACCTCCTCACCTCTAGTATGCAACCCATCTTACAAGTAAGCACTATTATATCAGCTGCATTTCAGATAAAAGGAAATTCATTTATTTTCCATACAAAATTATGTTTTTATTTTTTAGTCAGTCAGAAAGAATACATTTTAATACAAAACTATGTTACATTTCAAAAAGAAATTCATTTATTTCAATACAAAATTATGTTTTTATTTTTTAGTAAATCAGAAAGAATACATTTTAATACAAAACTATATTACATTTCAGATAAAAATCATTTATTTTAGAAATATATGTTACATTTACAGTCATTTTTTTTAATTACATAGGAGAGAGGTATTTTACAACAAGATTCACAAAACATTAATTCCATTTGTATGTAGGTTTCCATTATTTCTGTCGTAATTTCATGATGTTGTTTTTGAATATCGATTAAAGTATAGCCTAAATCAGTAAATTTATGATAACAGTCTTCACAAACCTTCATATTCGATAATCCATATGCATCAGTAGATGTTTTTAGTTCCCAATAAATATGATTGAAACATAACATTTCATTATTATAATCTGGCGGAAGTATATACGAGTGTAGATTGAAAAGTTTCCGGAATGGGCAAGAGATGGCGCGCGTATCGTGAAATTGTTATGATGGTTGTCAAGGCTAACCTATTTTAGGAAAGCTGTCAAATTTTCAGACACGTGCGTCGTTCCGTTTATGTTTACTAGGATATCTTGTGAAGCAATTCAGGCACTTTTGCAAAAATGGATAAAAACGAATTTCGTGCAGTCATCAAACATTTCTGGATGGACGGGAAAACGGCGACGGAGATACGAGATATTTTGCAGAAAGTTCATGGCACATCCACACCTTCATTTTCGACTATTAGTTTCTGGGTGAGCGAGTTCAAACGTGGCCGTACGAGCACCAAGGATGAACCACGCAGTGGACGTCCAAAAACGGCCACAAATGAAGAAATGGTCGATAAAGTCCATGATCTCGTGTTAGCCGATCGACGAGTGAAGTTGCGCGAAATAGTAGAGACCACGGGCATCTCATATGAACGTGTGCAAAATATCGTGCACGAACATTTGGGCATGAGGAAGCTCTCGGCGCGATGGGTGCCGCGTTTGCTGACTATGGACAACAAGCGAAATCGTGTGACCACTTCGAAAGAGTGTTTGGCCTTGTTAAATCGTAATCCAACGGATTTTTTTCGCCGATTCGTGACCGTGGACGAAACATGGATCCACCACTACACACCAGAAACCAAGCAGCAGTCGAAACAGTGGATTTCTCCAGGCGAATCTGCTCCGAAGAAGGCAAAGACTGTCCCATCTGCTGGAAAGGTCATGGCCACCGTTTTTTGGGATTCGCAAGGTGTGATACACATCGACTTTTTGCAGAAGGGAAGAACTATCACGGGACAATACTACAGCGATTTATTGGATCAATTCAACGGCATTTTGAAGGAGAAACGGCCTCATTTGCAGCGAAAAAAAGTGCTCTTCCATCACGACAACGCGCCGGCCCATTAATCCCGAATAGCCAATGCTAAATTGGTTGAATTGGGCTACGAGGTGGTGCCGCATCCCCCGTACTCTCCAGACCTGGCCCCGTGCGACTTCTTTTTGTTCACAAACATGAAGACTTGGCTCGGAGGCAAGCGCTTTACGTCAAATGAGGAGGTCATCGCCGCCACTAAAGCTTATTTTGCAGAGTTCCCGAAATCATATTTTTCTGAAGGCTTAAAAAAGTTGGAGCACCGCTGGGAAAAGTGTATCGCCCTGCAAGGATATTATGTTGAAAAATAAAAACAAAAACCTGTTCAATTACTGCGTTTTCTTGCCCATTCCGGAAACTTTTCAATCTACCCTCGTATATTTGATACATTTCTACATCTGATTTAATTCCATAGGATTCTGGACTAATACTCTTTAACCACATTTTATAATTAAGATGTGAACGTGTATTTCTCTTAAATTTTCTATATCTCATTAAGAGTGATTCCCCTTGAATTGATGTAGACATCGTGTAACCACGCGAAGCAGAAGGAAGTTAGAAGTGACCTGAAGATGGCAAGTGTGATCTTGCCGAAACGTCGTCAACCATTGTCTGGTTCCTCTAGGAGCCGAATAGTGAATACGCGGAGTGAAACCCGGAAAAGTGGTAAAGTATCATATAATATCCGCGGAAACTTAAAATGTAACATATATATATATATATATATATATATATATATATATATATATATATATATATATATATCAATGATTAGAAGTAATAATGCGCGTAGAGATATACAAGAAGGAGTTATAATAATGGGATATCGCGCAACAGAGAAGAAAGAAAAAATAAGTTGCAGCCGTCTACACGTGTTTCACACTTATTAGTGATCATCAGGACGGCATAGCAGATGGAACCGCACAGTGTCTTCAGGCCGATACTGCAAATGTGCGGTTGGCTGCTATCAGTGAAACCTTGTGTTGTTACATCTTTCTGAGTTAGTTGCTTTTATATGTATTCCATCTGCTATGCCGTACTGATGATCACTAATAAGTGTGAAACACGTGTAGACGCTGCAACTTATTTTTTCTTTCTTTCTCTGTTGCGCGATATCCCATTATTATAACTCCTTCTTGTATATATATATATATATATATATATATATATATATATATATATATATATATATATATATATATATATATCTTTACCATGAGTGTAATATTCAGTGTAAATACAAATTCTTTCATTTTTCAGTCCATCAAAGTAGCTAGGTATGTTCATCATTTGTAATTTGACTTCTAAAGGAATCAGACGTTCATATTTATTTTCCCATAAATGTAGCCATGCATAATATCCGAATTTGCTTTTAATTACATGATTTTCTTGAAATGTATTTAATTTGCTGTTAAAGATGTACTCTCTAATAAAACTGTAATTTATTTTAATATCCGCTAACAGCGTTACTGGTATTAGTCCATCACTTTTCACAATATTTTCTAAGTCAACATAACTACGGGTTAATGCACAAACATAAAAAACACAAATCTCTTTTAGGGATTTTACTTTATAAACATTTTTATCAAAACTATAGAATGAGAATCTAAATTATGAGAACCTTATAAAGGCCCCCTCTATGCTAAACATAGGTTAATAAAAGTTCATGTAAGTTCATTGATTTTCTTGTTTTGCGTATCCTGTTTCATTCGATTAGAATTTCAAATATCAAAAAGGTGAATTCCTATCGATAGACAAAAACATATTTGCATATATTTAATAGCATCAAACATCCGCAAATAAGTTGCGAATTGTAATTTGTTATACTAAGCATAAAATATGTTAAAAAATAGCTTCGAAAATAAATTAGTTTTTTTCTATAATATTACAAAAAAAATATAAAACACATTTGCAAATGAGTTTATACAAGCATATTTTAAAATTAATTTGAGGAAAATAAGGTACAATTATTTTTCGAATAAATTAGTTTTTTCTATAATATTACAAAAAGAAGATCTTGTTATATAAACTCATTTGCATTTATTTATACAAGCATAAATTTAAATTAACTTGAGAAAAATAAGGTATTTTTTATTTGTAAAATAAATTAGTTTTTTCTATAATATTACAAAAAGATCTTATATAAACTCATTTACATATATTTATACAAACATCAACAATTATTTTTCGAAGCTATTTTTTATCTAACATGGTATTATTAAAATGGGAAAAAAAAGTTGATAGTAGTTAAAAAACTTGATTAGATAAATTTATTCATTTCGTAGAAATCAAGTTAACGTACTTTATGTTATTTTTTAAGAAACAAGATTAGGAATAAATTACGTTTCCTAAAGGTCAGCTAACAATTCTAGTTTAAATGATTTCTAAAAACATATTATAATTTATTAATTCGTAATAACCAAACTATTGAAATTTTTTATGAAATGATAGGTAATTTTTACTGTCAGGTTTTTGCTAATCGAAGGAAATTGAATAATTTAATATTCATGTAATAAAACATATCCTTTAAAGATGCGTGACTATTTACGTATCTTATTATGTTAAAAAGGATGTAGCTAGGTGGAGGCTGTTAGTATATAAAGTCAATCATTTTTCTACATTATTAACAGTTATCAGAAATAAGAAACTGAAATAAGTTTTTTTTATCTATCTAAAAATGTATTTCCAAGATAGCGAATACAGTAGCGATGAAGAAGAGGTGTTTAGATGCAACAGTGCTGTGAACGATAGTCAATTGCGAATTAAATTTCGCAATTTTTATAAAAATAATAAAAATAGAAAAATCTGCTGTGTGATATCGTACGAAGAAGAATTGGAGCTTCCTGGGGGAGGCGTATTGAACGATTCCAGAAATCATGTGACAACTCCAATTGAAGGTGAGAAAGATGAAATCTTCGATGAATTTTTAAAAACAATTAACAATATTAAGAACAGAGTGGGTGTACATATTACTAATATAAGTTTTTATAGTACGTAAGTTAAATAATTAGTTTTAGTTTTTAAGTTTGTGTAAATAGTTATTTATTAGAATAAGATTATATGTTATGTGTTAGATATTAGATTTATTATTAAATATTTTTTAAAAATGTGTCCTGTTTTATTTTTCTTTGATATTAGCAAGTGAGGTGCATTACACAGATGACAATTGAAATTTTTTTTAACCAATGATAAATGAGCCTCTCTCTTTATATAAGCCGATGAATATTTGCAGAGTGATAAAATAACGTTGAGTAGTCAGTTGCAGTTTAATATTACTAGCATTTAAACTTTCTTGTCGTAAGTTTTGAAAGATTTAAATGAGATTAAATAATTTTAACTATAAAATTACGTGAAAAATCTAACTAGCGAGTAAAAAAAGTTAAAACAGAGCTTTACTAAGGTTTTTATAGATGGATGATTTATATTGTTATGAGGTTATGCCAAACACATCAAAATTATTCAGAGTGAGTAAAAATAATTATAAATAATTTAACGACTTCATATATATATTTTTAGATACCTGAAGGGAACACTTGATTGCTTCGATTGCAAAAAATATTTTTGTTTTTGTTTTAAATCGATTAATAGACATCTAAAATACAAGAAACCTTTTAAATCTAGTAAAAAGATAATTATTCTGAGAACAAATTGTTAAATCTTTAAATTTTATTAATAAAAAAACTTATTTACTGAATAGGTAAAAGTAACTTTATAATTATATGCTTTAAAAAGAAACAGGAATAGCAACAGTAGACAATTGGTAAACGTTCTCGACCAATAAGAAATGAGCCTCTCTCTATATAAGCCGATGAAATATTCGCAGGATGATAAAATAACGTCGAACAGTCATTTACATTTAAAGTGAATTACTTTGTTTTAAAGAAGTATAAAATGAATTTTTTTAAAAAATTAAATCAAATTGCCGCTCTTAAAACCATTAAAGAAAAGGTCAGTCCAGATCAACTATTAATTAACTCCAAGCATAAAGTATTGAAATTAAAAAGCGGGGTGTCCAGTTCAGGATTAAGATATATTTTTGTAGAAATAGAACTTGGTATTTTATTTTTACCGAAACGTTTGGTAGAGGCCTTAGATGAAAACAGTCTTGAAGAATTGCGAAAGAAAGAAGACGTAGTTATTTTATATAAAGGTAAATGTAGAAAGAATGTGAAAATGTTAATATTATTTTAATTTTATTATTTTTTGTTAAAGGTCGAGAAAATATAGGAACCAAACATGAAACACCTATTTTAAGGTTTATTTCTAAATCTGAAAATATCAATTCAGATAGTGATGGTAGTGATACGGATGATATTGAATGCCTTCAGGACCAATACCAATGCGCTCAAGATTTATCAAAAATTGATGTCGAAGAAATGTTTGATTTGCGGCCAACACAATTAAAACGCAAGAGCAGTCAGCAAAATTCTAGCAAACGTATGCGAAGAAATTAGCAAGTTATATATTTAGTTTTTATCTTATAAATTTCTATGTTATATATTTAGTTTTTTATCTTATAAATTTCTAAGTTATATATTTAGTTTTTTATCTTATAATGTCTGAATTAACAAATAATATAATAAAAAAATTAAGACAGGTTTATCACATTTTTAAAACTAAAAGGGAAATAACTAATATTGAATCATGGCTTAAATTATGTAAAAATCAAGAACAACTTTTACGAAAACAAATTCGAAACTTTAATTCAGTTGGTAAACGCAAGCAGTTAGAAACATTTCTTTGTCATTTGAAGAAACTTAAGTTAGATTTTAAAAGATTATCTAGCAACTTAAATAGAAATAATAATAATAGAAGTCAACGTGTTAAATGGGAAAATTATAAATCAGCATTTAAAAGTAGAATATCCTCATCAGTTATTCATAATTTACAACCGAATGAATTAGATTTAAATTTTTTTCTTCAAGATGCATATTTTCTATTAAAAATTAGGATAAAAAATGTATTTAGAAAACTTAGTCATTGCTTTAAAATGAACAATTCCCTTTGTTGTAAATTTGAGAAAATGGTCATAAATTCAAAAGATTCCAGTGTCAGCTATATTACAGAAATGAAATATTTCAATACTAAAAATGTGTATATAGTTGATCCAGATTTAACGGTAACATCTGAATGGTTTCATACAAATATTTCAGATTCTCTATTAAATCAAGTAAGTGAATTTACTACAAATGGTTCCGGTTGGACTTTAAAAGAAATAATTCATCTTTGTGTAAATTTTAATTCATGCAATACAGCATTTATTGCCGGGTCAGGAGGTTTCATTCAACCTCCAATTCAAATAAAAAATAAACAAGCCATTATAAACTTGCCTAGTAACAATCATGATTGTTTTTTTAATGCTGTTAGCGGTATTTGCAAACCAAATGGTAAACCTAATCGATTATCATCTTATCCGAATTACAAATCAATTTTAAAAACTGACGGCTTAAAAGTTACTATAACTTTAAATCAAATTTCAAAATTCGAGAAATTAAATGAGATTTCTATTAACGTTTATATGTTAAAGCTTAAACGAGGTAAATACACTGTTTTTCCATGTTATTTGTCAAATCACGTATTAAATCAACATGTAAATTTATTAATGTTAGAAGGCAATTATTTTGACGAAATTGACGTTAATTCAGTAAAACTTAATAATTTTCAATTACTAAATAAAAAAATATCTGATAATGATGTAAATGTACAACCTAAAGCTCATTTTTGTTATATTAAAATTTTATCGAGATTAATTAGCTCACAGGTTAATAATCATCAGAAGAAATTAATGATATGTAATAGATGTTTGTAATATTTCTATAAAAAAGATGCATTAGAAAAGCATTCAGAATATTGTAGGGAATTAAATTCATGTAAAACTGTTTTACCTAATAAAAGTAAAAGATGGGTAGAATTTGAAAACTATAAAAATAAATTAAACGTTCCATTTGTAGTATATGCCGACATAGAATGTTATTTAAAACCTGTTTCAATTAACAAAACAAAATGTAAAACTACAAAATATCAAAAACATAAACCTTTTAGTATAGGATATTCTTTTCATTGCATTTTCGATAACAGTTTATCATATTTTAAACAGTATAGAGGTCATGATTGTGCTACTTGGTTTGTAGGAGAACTTGAAATTATTTCTGAATTTTGTGCTATTTATTTCAAGAAAAATGAGCCAATGAATATAGATACAATACCGCTAAATGATCCTGCTGTTATTTGTCATATATGTGAAAAACCGTTTACGGTGACTGATAGAATATGTAGGGATCATGATCATCTTTTATCAAATTTTAGAGGATATAGCCATGCAGATTGTAATTTGCATTTTAGATTACAACCCATAATTCCAATACTTTTTCATAATTTTAGTAATTATGATTGTCATTTTATAATAAAAGAGATTGCGTTAGGATTTGAAGGTAAAGTTGATTTAATTCCGTTGAATAATGAAAAATATATTTCAGTTATAAAAACGTATAATGATACAAGAATTAAACTTCGTTTTATCGATTCATTTAGATTTATGAATTCATCTTTAGATAAATTATCTTCTTTTCTAAAACCTATTTTATCATTCTTAAACAAATGAATCCGGATTTGAATGATGAACAATTAGAATTTTTAATGCGAAAAGGTGTTTTCCCCTATGAATTTGTTGATAGTTTAGAAAAATTAAATGAAACATCACTTCCGGACATTAGCAAATTTTATAGTTCGTTAACATGTACTAATATTACTCAAGATGATTATAATCATGCTCGAGATGTTTGGACAAATTTCAAAATTAAAACATTAGGCGAATATAGTAATTTATATTTGAAAACTGATATTTTACTTTTAGCAGATGTATTTGAAAATTTTAGAAAAATGTGTAAGGATATTTTTGAATTAGATGTCATGCATTATTATACAATTCCAGGATTTGCTTGGGATGCTGCGTTGAAGAAAACAAAAATCCGTTTAGAACTAATTACAGACGTAGATATAGCTTTATTCATTGAAAAGGGTATTAGAGGAGGAATTTGTCAGGTATCTAAAAGATATAGTGAAGCTAATAATGAATATATGACAAAATATGACCCTTCGAAACCATCAGTTTACTTAATTTATTTAGATGTAAATAATTTATATGGAGCTGCTATGCGTGAATCTTTACCTTACGGAGATTTTCAATGGCTTGCTCAGGATGAAATAGCTAATTTAGATATTTTAAATATTCCTGATGATAGTGAAAATGGTTATATATACGAAATTGACATAAATTATCCGGAATCATTACACGATTTTCACTCAGATTTTCCCCTATGCCCCGAAAATAGAATACCACCTGATTCTAAATATAACAAGTTAATATTAACTCTTTATAATAAAGAAAAATATATTATTCATTATCGAAATTTAAAACAATGTCTTTCACTTGGTCTTATTATTACAAAGATTCATCGTGTTTTAAAATTTAAACAGAAACCTTGGCTAAAAGATTATATTGATTTAAATACGGATTTACGTACAAAAGCTGATAATGCATTTAAAGTATATTTTCATAAACTGATGAACTTGTCTGTGTTTGGTAAAACCATTGAAAACGTTAGGAAACGACGTATAATTAAATTGATAAGCAGATGGGAGGGTAGACATGGGGCTGAGTATTATTTATCAAAACCAAATTTTCATAGTCGTACAATAATTTCAAAAAAATTAGTATCTATTGAAATGAATAAAACTGAAGTAACTTTAAATAAACCTATTTACGTAGGTATGTCAATATTAGATATTTCCAAAACTTATATGTATGATTTTCACTATAACTATATGAAAAAAAAATTAAAAATTTCAGACTTTTATATAGTGACACTGACTCTTTTATTTATGAAATTATAAATGATAATATTTATTCTGCAATAAAAGAAGATATTCATAAATTTGATACAAGTGATTATAAAAAAGATAATATGTTTTCTATACCTTTAGCTAACAAAAAACAAATTGGTTTAATGAAAGATGAAATGTGTGGAGAAATCATGACTCATTATATAGGCTTAAAAGCTAAGATGTATAGTGTAAAGGTAAATGATAGAGATAAAATTAATAAAGTGAAAGGAATTGTTAAGAGTGCTATTAAAAAGAAATTAAATTTTGATAATTTTTTTTTCTGTTTTAAAAAGATGAGATTCTATAAATTGTAAACAAAGTTCGATTCAATCAGTCAAACATAAGGTTTATACTACATCAAAATTAAAGCTTGCATTAAATAATTTAGATGATAAACGTTTCATCTTGAAAGATAACATAAATACATTACCATGGGGACATTATAAGATAAAAATGTAACATAGTTTTAATTTTAGAATAGAAATGTAACATAGTTTTAATTTTAGAATAAAAATGCATTCTTTCTGATTTATTAAATGTATTTCTTTTTGAGTGAAATGTAATATAGTTTTTAATTTTAGAATAAAAATGAAAACATAATTTTGTATTAAAATAAATAATTTTTTTATCCGAAATGTAACATTTAGAATAAAAATAAATTCTTACCAAAAATGAAAACATAATTTTGTATTAAAATAAATGTATTTCTTTTTTAAATGTAACACAGTTTTGTATTAAAATAAATGTATTTCTTTTTGAATTGTAATATATAAATGATTAATAAATATTTTAAATGAATGTTCTTTCTTTTTTCTAATCATAATATTCAGAAACGTTTGCAAGAGCAGTACTAATTATGAGTGAAGAAGTAATTAAAATAAATCGACGAAATATTAGATTAACCTTAAAATTATTAAGAAAAAGTAAGGATAATAAAAGTGTTACTGTTGGGGCAAAGAGACATTTAGAAACAAAATTAGTAAATTTACGAAGAGAACAAGCTCAAATAAAAATGTTAAATTGGGGTCTAATTTAAATATTAATAATAATATATCGTCGGTAAATAATAAACGTATTCACTGGAAAGATATAGAAAGTGCTTTTAAGAAACGCATTCGAACTGGGGCTGTGATCAATCAAAATCATAATGATATTCAATCATTTTTGAGGATGCTTTCTCATTAATTTATAAACGAATTAAAAGTGCTATTAGAAAATTTGATATTTTGAAAGTTAATTTTACATTTTGTGGTGATTATTCAAAGGTAAATAGTAATATGAAAGAGATTGAAGGTACAACTTATAAAAAAAATTTTTAATACTAAAAATTATCAGCTTGTTAAAAATAGTAATATTAAAGAAATGTATAAAGCTGTATTAGATGAAATAACAAATCAAATGTCAGAATTTGAACAGTCAGGTAGTGGTACTACTTTAACAGCTATAAATTATTTATCTGTAAATATGATGAAAACAAATATATTAGGTCATTGACATTGAGGTGAGGTGGGGTGATAATAAAATTAAAAATAAACTTATTATTCTATCACAATCAAACGTAAATTCATGAGTTCATTATGTATACTTCAAAAACAATAATTGCTCCTAACTGTTTCTTAAGATTGATGGTTATTGTAAGTACTGTAACATCGAAACCAATTCAAGTTGATGATTTCGATTCATCTTTTAACTCACAACATTTCCTAAACGGAACAACATCCCTCGAAAGATCTCGAGAGAATAGTAATATACGTGTACATTAGAATGAACCTGAACATGAATCAGTTCCGATATTTAATTATTCAAATGCATTTAATCGACGTCATTTTAATCGAAAGCAACAGAACTTACAATCATTAACAACTCAGTCGCTGAGTGATGATTATAACTCATATCCTATTAATAATAGAGAAACTAGTACTAAATCTTCTCATAAAAAGCCTATAATTAAGTTAATCATGATTTTACTCTATTACAACTTGAACAAAGTAAATCTGAAGTAGAAAATTTACAAAAAACATTAAATTCGACAAAAGTTTCTTTAATCTCATGTAGACGTTTCTGCGGTCAATCATTATAGAAGTAAATATGTTAACATTAAAGGAAATCGTTGAGATACCTGTTGCTATATTAAAAAAAAATTTTAAATCTGATATTGCTCGTAATTTTAATCATTTACCGGAATGAATGCAGAAAGAGCTTCGCGATTATCAATATTGTCAATGTGTGCAAAGAACGACAGGGGACGTAGTGGATGGACCTCCACCATTTAAGATAAATTGCAATCGTTGTTGCTCCACTCATTCATCATGTCTCTAGAAGCAACTGTTCTACCTTATCTAATCTTAGCGTTAGTGCAAAATAATACATTGTACGTATATAATCCAATATCTGTAATACGTGAATGTTATATGTGCATTGACTTTTCTAATAATTATACAAGTGTGAATAAAAGTTGTGAATGGCCTCATGAATGGGCTAATATGAAGTTAACAAGCATCAATCAAAATAGTGCTTTTACATTTGCGAATAATCTTACAAAATATAAAGACAATAACAAGTCTTTGCTTTATTTTAGAATTAGGTATTATTATGCTAAAAGTAATAAATCATTTAATGCATACTTTGAAAGTGGATGGCATCGTTTGTTATGGAATTTTAAAAATCAAGAAGTAACTCACTTATCAGACTTAACAGTTAACGATGTAATGATAAACTCAATTCTATTATTGTATTTAGTTTCAATTATATTAGTAGAAATAACTGTAGTAAGTTCTTACATTATATACCGTCAATTCAAATATCAAATAGATTATTAAGTAACGCTCATGCGTATTACATATTTTAAAGTTATATATATATTAGAAAACTATAAATATTTTAGTTTAGTACTCCTTAGTTAGTAGTTAAAAATGGATTTCAAGAGAAACGATAGTTATAATTATCAAGACTGGGAAATGTTTACTCCAGAACAAGGTAAAAAATATATATATTAATGAAATAAATAATCTAAATGTAATTATTTCTTTCTTAGAAGAGATAAATGGTTATTTATCTCAACTTCCTCCTCCGCCTACTAATTATGCATCAACGGTTCCTGAAGTAGTTAGAATAGAAAAAAATGATACAGAAAAAGTTCAATTACTCGTTAATACGTGTTACCCATTACATACTATTTCAAAAGATGATATATGGAGTGATCATATTCATTCAGCACATGTTGGAATACATCCCTTCGATCCGGACTTTGAAACATTTATAAAACTTGAATGTGTAAGTAACATATGTAAGAATAATGAAATTTTACTTAAATGTAATTTATGGGATGAGATATATACGATTGGAGAATAAATTTAGACGTTTTTTCGATAATAAACGCTCACAAGAGGAAGATGAAGAAATGGAGGATACTGCAGGAAAGAGGATGACAGTAAAAACGTGTTTCGAAACTTTAAGATTAGAATTTAGAAAAGATTACTATAATAAATGTGCGAATTATGTAACAATTCGATATAAACAGTCATTTATCTGTATGAAAGCTGATGAATTCTCTCATTTATTGAATCTTGTTCAGCTAATTAATCATATTCGACGCAGTTTAACATATACAGCTTTTTCTCAATTTTACTACAGTTGTATTAATTCGATAGCAGAAGCATTAAAAATTGAAAGAAATTATAATCGTGTACCAATTAATAAAGATACAATTTTATTTAATGCACAAATGTTATGTGTACATTCCATGTTAAATCAATACACTCCTCATGGTTTATTCTATCAAATGATATTAGAAATTACATCATTTTACCCTACTAGAATGGTTGAAGATGTTCAAAGAGAAATAATGCACTTTCAAGGTACCTTCTCATCATCATCCGATCAACATCATCATGAAGACGGAGAGAAAAAAATCTATTCAAAGGAAGTGCTTGTTTAATCGTTTAAAAGACTTTCTTTCAAAGTTAGAACTCTTAAAATATGATTTAAGTATGTATGATATGAAAAATAAAATATGTAAACAATTATCTTATTTAACAATAGATGATAAGATGAATTATAGTTGAAAAATAAAATATGTGTCAATTATCTTATTTTGACGTAATGATTAGTTAATAAGATGAATTTATATTGATTCAATAAATTTATATTTAACATGAATTGCTTTTTATTTCTATAAGTAAAAGTATAAATAAATCTACACAGGGGAAGTAGCTCAGTAAATGTTAATTTATGGTGGAGAAGGTTTCGTTAATAAGCTTATAAATAAGCTGCCTTTTGAGGTTCATATTCCTACCTATCAGTTCTGTGGTCCAGGAACGAAACTTCAAAAACGATTGTTACGTGGTGATAAGGGAATTAATTCTTTGGATAGAGCTTGTCGAGACCACGATATTATATATGCTAAATACAACGATTTGATTAATAGACATAAAGCTGATAAGGAATTAGAAGAAGCAGCTTGGAGAAGTGTTAAGTCTAAAGACGCATCATTATCAGAGAAAACTTCTGCTTGGGTAGTAACTAATATGATGAAAGGAAAACAAAAATTAGGAATGGGATGTGTAAACAGAAGAACAAAGAACAAAAAAATTTCATTTAAGGGAGGGGTGTTAAAGAAATTAGCAAAAAGTGTTTTACATGCAAGCAACAGTAGCGGAGGTAAAGAGTTAATAAAGTATGCTGTAAACGCTGCTAAGAAGATAATTAAGGGTGCTGGAGGAAGAAAAAAGATAAAAGTACCCAGAATAATTCCTGTGCCAAAAGAAGGTGGTATTCTACCTCTTCTCCCTATCCTCGCTGCACTCTCAGCGGCGGGGTAAGTATAATTATATTATAGTATTATAATATAATATTATAAACTTTATTACAGAGCGATTGCGGGAGGAGCCTCAGGGATTGCTAAAGCAGTTAATCAAGCTAAAGATGCAAAGAAACAATTAGAGGAAGGTATACGTCATAATAAATCAATGGAAGCTATAGCTATAGGTAAACAGCGAGCAGGAGGAAATGCTTTGTATTTGAAACCATATAGAAAAGGAGGAAGTGCTCTATTCCTAAAACCCTATAGAAAAAACTCAAAAAACTAAATAACTTGCCTCGGAGACCGCTTAATGATCTTGAATTAAGAAAGTATGCAAAAAATATCCCTTACTTTCGCGGAGTATTTATGAGAAACTCATTACCGACGAGTCCTCCTCATAGAATGGAGCGAGGCATCGTAAATTTAGATGATGTAAATGGACCCGGTACACATTGGGTAGCATACAGGAAAAATAACAAAACTGTCTTGCATTACGATCCATTTGGTGATTTAAGACCGCCTAGAGAATTAGTGAAGTATTTTCGTAATTGCAATATCTACTATAATTACGAACAGGAGCAAGATTTTAATACATACATTTGTGGTCATTTATGTTTACAATTTCTGTATAAAAAAGACATTTCAATTCAAAATTAATCAATCATGACACGATCGTTATCGGTGTGCGGTTTCGGGAACGTTTTTTCAACTGGTCCTATTTTTCCGAAAATTAAATTCGATAGTAATTATCATCATTCAGTAGGTTTAATCAGTTTATTTACATGTAATTCAGTACGAAATATATATCCTGGAAATAATAAATTCTATTTTGGAGATAAGGAAATAACTATTGAGTCTGGAAGTTACGAAATAGAAGAAATCTATAATTATATAAAAAATCAAATTAGTAGTGATTCAGAAAAGGGGAATTTATTGTTAAAAATCAAGCCTAACATTAATACTGGAAACTGTGAAATCGAAACAACTCAAAAAATAGATTTCACCAAACCTGATAATATAGGTTCTTTATTAGGTTTTGATAATAATCGTGTATTGGAAGCTAATAAGAAATACGTGTCTGATAGAAATGTGAATATTCTTTCTACACCAAATATATTTATTGATACAAACATCAGTGGTGGTGCATACAGAAATAATCAACCGTGTCATTACATCTACGAGTTTGGTTTATTTGTCCCGCCAGGATACGTAATTAACATTAATCAAATAGATACGACTTATTATCCTTTGATCGTAAACGAATTTGATAATTTAACAGTACGTTTAGTTGATTATAAAGGAAATCTAGCAAATATTTCTGAAGACACATATACTAGCATAACTGTAGCATTTAAACGAGAAGATGCTATTAAATCTGAATGAAGATGGGTATAAAAGTACATCGTTAGTATCACAATCTTCTATCAGTCGCCGTAAACGAATGCGAACAGTCATACCTCTGTCAATAAGTGACATAAAGTTCCTTGAATCTCTAGGATATAAAGTTTTACGACAACGACTACGTCATGGCACCTAAAAGATATAGAAAAGTCAATGGAGATAACAACGGAGTACAATATTCTAAAAAGTTAGTTTCTAATCTCCCTAATAAATTGGATGTGTTTAAAACACCTTATTTCAATGAATCTATAACGAAAGAAGATTTTTACACCTACCTCCCTGAGAGGTAGGTGTAATCAGAAATTTAATCACTCCGACAGTATTCGCATAGAAATTCAAAGTTCAGACAGCATTATAGCACTTTATGACAGCTACATACATATTAAGGGGACTTTTGCGTTGAAACAGGCTGGAAAAGTATATCAAATTACTAATAATTTCACTCATTTTTTGTTCGAAGAAATTCAATTAATATTAGGTAGTAATCAAATCGTTGATATTTGTAAACAACCGGGTATAGTAAGCACAATACTGGGTCTTGCATCACATACTAAAGAAGATCGAGGATTAGGATGTACAGGATGGAAAATATTAATTGAAGAAGATGAAAATGTTACTTCGAATTTTCGCTTTTCATGCTGTATTCCACTGAATAAGATTTTCGGATTTGCTGATGATTATAGAAAAGTTATAGTTAATATGCGTTGTGAATTAGTCTTGATTCGATCTAAAAATGATTACAATTGTTATAGCAGTGCTGCTGGTGAAACAGGTACTGATATTGATTTCAAAATAAACAAAATATCTTGGGAAGTTCCTCATATTCGACTGGGTGACGAAGCGAAATTACATTTAATGGATAATTTACGATTGAATCCATATATAGTAATACCATTTAGACAATGGGAATTACATGAGTTGCCTGTATTTGGTACTGCTAAAACACAAGTGTGGCGTATAAAGAACTCGAATGAATTAGAAAAACCTCGCTGGATACTAGTTGTACTGCAGGGGAATGTTCAGGGAAAAAGAAGTGGTGATGCTTGTGAATTTATGCACTCAGATATAACAGATTTAAAGGTATACTTAAATTCACAAGCTTTTCCCTATCAATGAATGAATTTAGATTTTGAAAATAATGAATATATACAAGCCTATCTAAATTATAAACATTTCCGAGAAGGTTACTACGGAATGGAAAGAAAAGATTCTATCGATAAGTGTTTACTTAATTATAGTGATTTTAAGGATTATCCGGTATTCGTGATTGATTGTACGAGACAACAGGAAACTGTAAAAGATGCTGCTGTGGATATAAGACTCGAATTTGAATCTTCTCGTCAATTTACTGCGACAACTAAAGCTTATTGTTTAATTTTACACGACACTTTGATGGAATATAATCCCTTTCAAGAAACTGTAACTAGATATGTGTAGTGTGTGAACAATGAAAATTGTTAAACAAAAACAAACATTATCCGTTCTAAATTTAGATGATGACATTGGTATTATAATCGATAAAAAAAGACATGGTGATTTATTACCGTCTACATGTAGAGTTGTAGTAGCTGGTACATCTGGATGTGGCAAGACTAATGCTGTAATATCTCTGTTAATTCATCCTAATGGTTTACGATTTAAAAATTTATATATTTACTCGAAATCGTTATTTCAACCGAAATACCAGTTTTTAAAACAAGTCATTGTATCAATTAAAGGTATGAGATATTACGAGTTCAATGATAATGAAAACGTTATTTGTCCTAGTGAGGCAAAAGGAGATTCCGTTTTCATATTTGATGACATAGCTTGCGATAAGCAGGATAAAATCAAACAATACTACAGCATGGAACGACACAAGCAAATCGATTCATTCTACTTATGTCAGACTTATGCAAAAATACCAAAACACTTGATTAGAGATAATGTTAATTTAATTATTCTTTTTAAACAAGACGATTTGAACTTGAAACATGTTTTCGATGATCACGTTTCATCCGATATGAATTTTAATCGATTTAAAGACATCTGTTTAATGTGTAGGAGTAAAGATAAATACGGGTTTTTAGTAATTAATAAAGAATGTTCCTTAGATGGTGGACGTTACCGAAAAGGATTTGATTCGTATATAAACTTATAAAACATTACTAGATTACATCATTCGTCTAAAAATAACATAATGACTACAACGTCAGATAACCTTAAACGAAAACTTGTAGAAGTTAGAAAGGCTATGAGAAAAAAATTTGCATATTTTAAACAAGATAAAGCGCAAGCTGAACGAATTTACCATACTGCGCACCATCAAATTATCGACCCTTTACAAGATATTGTATCATCCTTAGATAAACAGCAGGAAAAAGTAATTCAACCTGTTAATATTAAAAAGGAAAAAGTGGAAAACGAACTTAATATTAAAAAGGAAAAAGTGGAAAACGAACAGGAAGAGGAGAAAACTCAATTAGAAGATGCAGAGCAAGATGAACTATCTGATGATACTGAATTACAATTAGAAAATTATCATGACTTACCACAACATTATGCTAGACTATGACTACAAAAAGAAAAACAAAATATCGACAGAACTAGATATGGAATTCGTTATGATATTAACAAAAATAAGTGGACGTTGGGGAAATCAACTATTCTAATTAAAGGAAAAGATATTGTAGTTAAAAATAAACGATTTACAGGTACGCCTGGTTTATTCGATTTGCTTACTTTTAAAGAGGTTATTGATCCGAAAAGGATTGATATTATAAAATATAGAGAACTAATTGTTCTTACAAACGCACATCGAAAAGAATATTCTATTCGAGGAAAAATAGTACCTGCTAATCATTCGAAATATCAGAACATTTTAAAACCATTCTTTACAAAAAGAAAAACAAATACGGGTGCAGGAATAAATAATACGCAACGAAAATTAACATTTAAAAAGTTAAACCGGAAACCTATAGAGTTCGTATATTGGAACACTCCTTCAGAATTAATTAAACGTCTTCGTATATTGTATGCTGCTAAACAAGCTGGGAACAACAGCGAACAAAACAGAAACGAAATTCATTCTATTATTTCAGAATTGAAAGAGGAAGGTTTAATAAGATAAAATAGTCAGTTTTTCTTAATAAATATTAGTTTAGTTCTCTCCCCGGAATGGAAACTGTTGATCTCTTTGGTAGACCTTTACTTGGCGGTCTTAAAATGAAAGGACCGCCTGGTATAGGTTTTAAATTAACTAATGAGGGGAATTTTGATGTAGAGAATAAACGCATTACTAATGCTGCTTGTCCTCTCGATGATAATGATCTCGTTATTAAAAAATCTGTTTTAATGATATCTGATGATAATAATACGGTAGATGTTAAGAAAAAACGATTAATTCAAGTTAACGACCCGATTGATGATTACGATGAATGCAATAAAAAATTCATTGAACAGCACACACTTAAAACTAAAAAAGATATCTTATCTAAGTGTTTAGGACTAGCAGATGTAAAAGATGCTTATACTGCTAAAAGTAAAAGAATTCCTAACGTGGGAGAAGCGATAAATGCGAACGATGCAGTAACTAAACGATATTTTGAAACTAGAGCTATAACGTTAAATGCACAACGTCATTTTAGTGCAGAACAAAAACGAATATTATCTGTTGGTTATCCTATAGATTTACATGACGGAGCGACAAAATCATATGTAGATTGGAAAATTGAAGAATTAACATTAGAAGGATTTGATGCTAAAAATAATCAAATTACTAATGTAGCTAACCCTTTAAATGCAACTGACGGAGTAAATAAAGCATATGTTGACAAACTATTTAAAAATTCTGATGTTATCGATGCTTTTCGCGTGACTATTAAAGATATGGAAGAAGAAATAAAACTTATAAAAGCCTGTTTTATTGAACTAACTGAAACAATAAGATTTCTTATTAAACTTTATAATGATCTACAACGTCATTTTGGTCTGAGTACTCCTGAATCTGAATCCTACGACATAAGTAAACTAGTTTCTCTATACAACATTATAAAACCTATCGATACACAAATCAATCCGACAACTTCATAATGAGTGATAAAAAAAGAGACGTTGTTAACGAATTACATCGTAATGCGAGAAAGAATTTTAAACGACGTAAAACGAATGTTTTAAATTATAAGGACTTGTTACAAATTGATATTGCAGAATTTATTCCTTACGCTAAAATAAATAAGGGATATCGTTACATTTTATTAATGATAAATTGCTATTCTAAATACTTATATGCACGCCCGTTGAAAACTAAAAATGGTAAAGAAGTTACGCGGCAAGTACAAAATATTTTAAATAGTAAGGATGGTGTCATTCCAAACAATTTACGATCTGACAATGGAAAGGAATTTTATAATAAACATTTTAAATTGCTAATGAATAAGTATAATATTAATCACTATTCAACCTTTAGCAGTATAAAAGCGTCAATGGTTGAACGCGTAATTAGAACAATAAAAAATAAACTTTATAAACAGTTTAGTTTACAAGGAAATTACAAATGGTATAATACCCTTCAAAATGTTATCCACGAATATAATAATCAAAAACATTCGACAATTGGTATGCCTCCTGCTAATGTTACAGAAAAAACAACTTTGTCAGTTTATAATAATCTTAAAATTGCTGGAAAAAGTAAACTTAAAGTGGGTGATATTGTTCGCATCACTAAATATAAGACTATCTTCTCGAAAGGATTTACACCTAATTGGAGCACAGAACTGTTTCGTATTATTAAACGTCAAATCACTGATCCCGTAACATTCCTCTTAGAAGATATGCATGGAAATCCGATTAAAGGAGGTTTTTATGAACTTGAATTACAGAAAACTAAACATAATAACGTATACTTAATTGAACGAGTTCTCAAGAAGAAGCCTGGAGCGCAAATTTACGTCAAATGGCTTGGAATAAATGAAAAAAGCTGGATCAATTCAGCTGATATAGTTTAGTTTATAAGATTATAATTTTATTATAAATGTATGCTAGAAATAAAAATGTATAATTAAGTTATTATTAATAAATATAATGTACACTAGAATTAGCATATACTATTAATTAATTATAATAACTTATTTTTAAATATGTATATTATTAGTCAATAAATAGCTTTAAGGAACTTTTTTTGGTGTTATTATTTAAATAAATCTTCATTTACATTCATGACATAATCCTTTTTAATCTGCGCCTCATTACATATTCAAACCACATCATCTGTTTGAGCCTGCGGTGGACAATATCTACTTTTCCTGATCAATAAATGTATTCTTTTTGAAATGAAAACATAATTTTGTATTAAAACAAATGTATTCTTTCTGATTTTAACTGAAATAAATAATTTTTTATCTGAAATGTAACATAGTTTTAATTTTAGAATAAAAATGAAAAATTTTTTATTAAAACAAATGTATTCTTTCTGAAATAAATTAATTTCTTTTTGAAATGTAGCAGTAAGATGGGTTGCATACTAGAGGTACATATTATACTAGTGACTTTAGTGGCGGCGGCTCGGCGGTGGTAAATATGGGATATCAAATATGAGCGGTCACATAGCACATATGGCCTCATTAATATTCATACCGCACACTCATGGGCGGTCGCCCCGCCGCGGCAACGCCCACTGACAACTCTTACCTGCCCCTTACCCCAGAATCCCCTGGTCTAGGTCCTACATACCCCTCTCACCACTGTCCTCGGACCGGCTCTTATTATACTACTAATTAGTCATATCTGCTGTCTGAAAGAAAATAAACCAGTGCAAGATGGGTTATCTAATTAATTTTCTTTTAAGGCGCAGTAATTTATGCACTTTTGCGTTATCAAGCGCGCTCTTAAATAGTAAAATGACTATTAACAGGAAAATGACTATTAATATTGAACACGATTTAAATACCAACACCTACACCCATAAATATGAGCGTATAAATCATATTTATAAATATATTAGAGATTTCAATTAACAAAAGTCCCTTTGCAAAATTCAAACTGTACATATTATAAGAGTTGGATAGAGCAAATCTCGGAATATGACCTTCTCTATTTATTATCTAATGAGATGCTAATTAGATGCAACATTAAAATACATTTTAAAAGATAAGCTTATGGTAGAGTCTGCACTATTCATACTATCTTTTGCCAATCCTTAATAATAAGAATCTTCGTTTTTAAATAAATAACCACTTTTGCAAATATATGGTCTTTATTCCAATAAAGGCTAGACGTTGTTCAACATTGTGTTCCTATAATAAGCAGATTGCGTAAAACGTAACACCTTTTAATCATTTGTCAATAATTTATTTATAAATTTGCTACTAGAACAACAATTAAATATTTTCCAAATTAACCTTCTTGGTAGTACCTGCTATTTCCCCTTTTACGAAATTTAAAGTGCATATTAGTATACAAGTTATATGTTTGTACTATATACTGTAACGTTCTTTTTAAAATAATAACCAAAATGCTGTTTAAATCGTCTATTAATAAAGAGAAGAGTATTTACAATGCACTTAATTAAAAACACTATAACTATAAACTATTTAACAAACTAAAGCATTTAAATGAATGCTAGGTATTTACAAATTTATATGAGGACTATTTATAAAAAACTATTTATGTATTACAATAATTATTAACTAATTATTCAGAGTACATTTCAACACTACGCCGGTTAAACAATAACTTCCTCTCTTCTACTCGCGATCTCAATTTATATCTTTCATACGATGACTCATACATCTAGAATGTTCGATGACGTGTTGATGAGTCATACACGCAGCTGCCGATAAATCACGTCGATGAGACGTATCGATGAGTCATACTTGCACGTGTTATTGATGAGTCATGCAGTTGATGACTCATACGTCTAGAATGTTTGATAACGTCATATGTGGGTTTACTATTCGTTACACTGCCCCCCTTTTCAAGTCTGTTCTGTCCCAGAACACGTTTTATTCTCTGGTTTCTATAGAAAGGGTCGTGACGGTATCGACAGTCTTCACCTCGACTACATGTTCCATTACGGTAGAAATAACAGTCTACACTCTTTGTTGGCCTTGATGCGGGCTGGGAATCGAAGCTACAGACTAAGATCTTCACTTCCGAATCTCTAAAAATAACTTCCAGCAGGTTTCGAACGATTCTCCAATCCAACTGGTCCCACCCACAGCCGAGTTTGGGAACTGCCAATTTGTTAATACACCTGGTAAGCAACTCGGTCCTCAAATCCCATAATGCCCTCCACCGGTCGGCGTAACTCGGTTTCTGGTAGTAAAACTGCTTGGTCCACCAAGTAGTAAATGGAGCGGTCATGATCAGGCAAGTGTAAGGCTTTGCCAACAGAGGGATTCTGATCTCGAAGTTCATCCAGCCGTCCAAATCTATTCCTAAACACTACTGCGATCCCCCTGGACATGCGGAGATCCTCGGAGACACAGTGGGCAATGGAATAATCACCAGGGACCCGGAAGAAGTTTTGTTACATCTCGGTCGTGACTCCGAATCGGGCTTTTCTAGTTAAAACGCAGCCATAAATTCTTCAAATGTTGGCTGGTCATCTTCAGGCCTTACGGTATTGACAGCTACCTCAGCATCATCTTCTCGATCCGGGACTACGTTGTTTCCCTCATAGTGCGCCAGACGATTGGAGTGTACCACCTTTGGTTTCCCTCTTGGCAATCGCTGTAACTTTGGAGAATAGCCACGACGTCTCTGCGAGTTGTATAACCAGACAAGCTCTCCAGGTTGAAACGCTCCTTTTTGGGCTCTCACATCGTACGTCTTCATCCGGTCACTCGCGATTCGGCTAGTGTTTCGGGTTCGGTCGTGAATATCCTCCAACTTCTTCTTTAAGTTGACAACATAATCATTTCCGGGTACCTCCTGTTCTGCGGGTGGGCATCCAAATTCCAGATCACACGGTAACCGTAGCTCACGTCCAAACATCAGTTTTTCAGGTATTGTAAAACAAAAATGATTACAAATCTTGCATTTCAAAGGTGCATAAAGAACTCCCGTATTTGCTCATCCCATATTTTGCAGAGTGTGATTTCGAGAGTTAAAAGGGGAGAGAAAGAAATGATTCTGGAGAAAAGATGCTGCTCTAATTCCTGCTTTAGAAGTTAATGAACCACATACTACAAGGTAGGATATTTTAATTTTTCCCTTAACAAATTAATAAGACAAAATACGAATACAAGATTTAGTTATATAATATTGATAAACTAAACTTTAAACTTATTCCATACTACTTATTATATTTATAATTTTAAAAGATGTTTTAAGCAAAAAAATAATTCATAGACATAAAAGAAACATTTTGATTTTATTTGGTTTCAGATAAAGATGTGTGCGTGGGCTGTTTATCCAGCAGCCATACATACGAGCAGCAATCAGTTCATCATCAGCTGTACAATTTGTAGCAGATAGATCATGGAATCTCAGTGTTCTTCAGAACCCAGATATCATCTGCTGCTTTGCTGATAGAGCAGTCTGAAAGTGAGAGTTTCCGAACACGAGTTCTACATTTTTAAGTTACAATTAATTGCATCATTTTAAAAATATATATGTATAATAATATTGCCATAATTGTTTATCACAGAAATCGTGATTATAACAGTCAATCAGATCAAGTATCTGCCAATTTGTCTACCACATTAACTGATTTTAAAACAGATAGTGTGCTACTCAGAACATTCAGAGTACAATAGTACAAAATAGAAAAAAATTCGAGTTGAATTGAGCAAAATTAATTTGAAAATGAAATGTTTTAGGAAAAAATTGGGAGATTCCAATATTTTTAAATTTTATCAATCAGAATATATGTTAGATGGTATACATATTCAGAAAAAATTGCTAAATATTTTTTTACAGGAGGACTTACACACAAATCAAAACGGAGGTGAAGACAGCATTGTTCGGCATCTTCGAGCTATTGCCAGAAGGTGGAAAATGTCTTAAAAATTCGTCATTTAAGACGAATTCTAAAAATGAAACTTTAGAAATTTAAAATTTGATAATTTATAGTGCTCCACTTCAGGATTCGGTACTAGAACATCAGTTTATTTACTGTTAGTATTGCTACACGTTTGTTGTCTGTGTTTATTATTGATTATTTATATTTTAAGATATTATTATAAGATAATTATATTAATCTTTTGTCCTTTGAATTAATAATTAGGTATTCTGTAAATCAATATTCAGTATTGTAAATACGTTTTTGTTAAATAAGTTAATTTGAGCTAATATTTGATTCTTATGCTTATCTGAAAATTGTAATTTATTAGTTCACTTACAACAAACATGAACCCTACATCTGCATTTGAAGATTTAAAAGTGTTAATTCTTATAGTTTTTTTAAAGCTCCTCGAATTTATTTTATCAAAATGCACAATCTCATCGATCTTATAGATATCATGTAATACAGTGAAAAATAAAGTTGATTCATAACAAACACAAATTAGTAATTTTAAAAAACATTACAATTTGAAATGTCAAACTGTTTAGTTGCTGCATATATTGCCATTGCATTACAAATTTAATATTTTCAAATACTAGTCACTTTTAGTCGTTATATCTAAAAAAATCGATGAATTGGACAGTTTGGTAAATCAATTTGCATTCAGCATCAAAGAACTATTGGAATACATGCTTAGATCTTCAAAGACAAATGTACGGTGCATTTTTGCTGTGCACTATTAATTGCAAAACGAAAAACCCATGCCATTGGCATGCCCGATGGCACGTAATAATTACATCCTTTTTTGATCATCTTTGTTCATCACTTTAGTACGTAAAAAGAATGCAAAAAAGACGACATATCATCTGTATGGCACGTAAAAATTACATCATTTTTACGTGCCGTTTTTTTCTTGAAATTCTGGGGATGTAATTTCAGGTACGTAACTTTTACGTAATTTTAATGTAATATCGCTACTTGGGATGTAATTTGTGTCTTCTGTTTAATTGTCAATGGGATATATTCTTTTGATAGCTAACCTATAATCTTTTTGTTTAATTAAAGTGTCAATCATGTTCGGATTGTAATGATTTGTATGTGCTAGTTGTTAATGGTTGATATCTGCTAAAATCTGGCTTTGTTAGTGGAATAGTTAAAGCTCTGTGTACTAATGATCTGTAGGCTGCTATTTTGTGCTTTATGGTGAAAAGATTCATTTGGTATTGTTAAGTCCTTTTGTGTTGGTTTTCTGTACGTATATGGAAAATTCAAATAGATTATGTGCGTTAATATTGATGGTTAATTCTAGGAAGTTGACAGCCCTGTTTTGTTCTGTTTTTAGTGCAAAATTTTTGTTTTGGTGGATACTATTAATAAGAATTAAAAATTCATTGATAAGCTCAAAGGAACTGTCAAAACAAACTAAAATGTCATCAACATAACGAAACCAGAAGATAATGTGTTTAGAGAGGTTTAATTCAAATATTTGATATTCTAACTTGTCCATAAATATGTAAGCTAATAGAGGACTTAGAGAATTACCCATAGGTAAACCATCTTCTTGTAAATAAATGATGTTATTAAAAGTGAAATAATTTTGACTTATACAAAGGTCAAATAATTGAATTAACTCTAACCTTTTAACTAATTCTATATTATTATTGATCAAGAAACTATATATTAAAGGAATAAATTCTTGTGGGGGGTATTCTGGAGAACATGTTACAAATATCAAAACTAACAAGTTTTGAATGTGGTGGAAGATGTATATTTTGTAGCTTATCTACTAATGCTAATGAATTTCTAATTGAGTATTTCGATTTGTAACCTATCGTGTTAATATTCTGGTTCAGTTTTTTGGATAAAATGTGATTAGGTGTCTTATAGGCATATTCTGTTTATGTTATATTATATTGGCATATGTGTTTAGGTGGTTGTGGGTTTTTATTTATGATTTGTTGCTTTTTTAATTCCAAAAAGCAGATATTGCAGTTTTCTAAAACTTGTTTTATTTCATTTTGGAATTTTGTGGTTGGGTTTTTGTTTAGTTTCTAAATTTTCTTTATTAATAAATTCATTAGCGTTTTGTATGAAACTTTATTTTATTAACTTTTATTTTATTTATTTATTGTATTAACTTTTAGAACAAAATCACACAATGACTCGTCAAAATAATTAAATTCCTACATTTTTGTAGTAGCAATGCTAATTAGACATTTAAGAAGGCTTTGAGATATACAAACACAAACTCAGGGTACCTTTAATGAATGAACAGCTTGAGCTCAGTAATTCTCCGGAACAATTACTGGAAGTGTTAGATATTTAATTCTGATTGTTTTTATCATTTTATCTAGTTACCTATTTTTTGTATCTACCTTAGCGACGTGTTTGTTTATATTTATATTACCTTTGATAATGACAACTTTGCTGTCGAAACAATACTGTCAGGTTATATTTTAATAAATACTGAGAAACTTTTTACTAATCTTTATTTATTTCGTAACCCTATTTATGTCTGCACTTATAATTACATATATTACATTCAAATGGCTTCGCACCACTATGTGTGAGCATATGCCTTTGCAAATGTCCTTTTCATGAGCATTTATAATTACATATATAACATTCAAATGGCTTCTCACCACTATGAGTCAGCATATGCGTTTGCAAACTTTCTTTTTCTGTGCATTTATAATTACATATATTACATTAAAATGACTGTTACCACTATGTGTGAGCATATGCCTTTGCAAATTTACTTTATGTGGGGATTTATAATTACATATATTACATTCAAATGGCTTCTCACCACTATGTGTGAGCATATGCCTTTGCAAATGTCCTTTTCGTGAGCATTTATAATTACATATATAACATTCAAATGGCTTCTCACCACTATGAGTCAGCATATGCGTTTGCAAACTTTCTTTTTCTGTGCATTTATAATTACATATATTACATTAAAATGACTGTTACCACTATGTGTGAGCATATGCCTTTGCAAATTTACTTTATGTGGGGATTTATAATTACATATATTACATTCAAATGGCTTCTCACCACTATGTGTGAGCATATGCCTTTGCAAATGTCCTTTTTTGTGAACATTTATAATTACATATATAACATTCAAATGGCTTTTCACCACTATGAATCAGAATATGCTTTTGCAAACTTTCTTTTCGTGAGCATTTATGATTACATATATTACATTCAAATGGCTTCTCAACACTATGTGTGAGCATATGCCTTTGCAAATGTCCTTTTCGTGACAATTTATGATTACATATATTACATTCAAATGTAATGTGTGGCTTCTCACTGTTATGTGTGAGCATATGGTTTTGCAAATTTCCTTTATGTGTGCAATTATAATTACATATGTTACATATAAATGGCTACTCACCGTTATGTGTGAGCATATGCTTTTGCAAACTTCCTTTTTGTGTGCATTTATAATTACATATATTACATTTAAATGGCTCCTCACCACTATGTGTGAGCAAATGCTTTTGCAAATGTCCTTTTTGTGTGCATTTATAATTACATATATTACATACAAATGGTTTCTCACCAGTATGTGTAAACATATGCTTTTGCAAACTTCCGTTTTGTGTGCATTTATAATTACATATATTACATTCAAATGGCTTCTCACCACTATGTGTGAAAATATGCATTTGCAAACTTCTTTTTAGTGTGCATTTATAATTGCATATATTACATTCAAATCGTTTCTCACCACTATGTGTGAGCATATGCCTTTTCAAACTTGCTTTAAGTGAACATTTATAATTACATATATTACATTCAAATGGCTTCTCACCACTATGTGTAAGCATATGTTTTTGCAAATGTCCTTTTTGTGTGCATTTATAATTACATATATTACATTCAAATGGCTTCACACCACTGTGTGTGAAAATATGCCTTTGCAAATCTATTTTTTGTGTACATTTATAATTGCAGATATTACATTCAAATGGCTCCTCACCACTATGTGTGAGCAAATGGTTTTGCAAATGTCCTTTTTGTGTGCATTTATAATTACATATATTACATTCAAATGGCTTCTCACCACTATGTGTGAGCATATGCCTTTGCAAATGTCCTTTTTGTGAGCATTTATAATTACATATATAACATTCAAATGGCTTTTCACCACTATGAATCAGAATATGCTTTTGCAAACTTTCTTTTCGTGAGCATTTATGATTACATATATTACATTCAAATGGCTTCTCACCACTATGTGTGAGCATATGCCTTTGCAAATGTCCTTTTCGTGACAATTTATGATTACATATATTACATTCAAATGTAATGTGTGGCTTCTCACAGTTATGTGTGAGCATATGGTTTTGCAAACTTCCTTTTTGTGTGCATTTATAATTACATATATAACATTTAAATGGCTTCTCACCACTGTGTGTGAAAATATGCCTTCGCAAATCTATTTTTTGTGTACATTTATAATTGCAGATATTACATTCAAATGGCTTCTCACCACTATGTGTGAAAATATGCATTTGCAAACTTCTTTTTAGTGTGCATTTATAATTGCATATATTACATTCAAATCGTTTCTCACCACTATGTGTGAGCATATGCCTTTTCAAACTTGCTTTAAGTGAACATTTATAATTACATATATTACATTCAAATGGCTTCTCACCACTATGTGTGAGCATATGTTTTTGCAAATGTCCTTTTTGTGTGCATTTATAATTACATATATTACATTCAAATGGCTTCACACCACTGTGTGTGAAAATATGCCTTTGCAAATCTATTTTTTGTGTACATTTATAATTGCAGATATTACATTCAAATGGCTCCTCACCACTATGTGTGAGCAAATGGTTTTGCAAATGTCCTTTTTGTGTGCATTTATAATTACATATATTACATTCAAATGGCTTCTCACCACTATGTGTGAGCATATGCCTTTGCAAATGTCCTTTTTGTGAGCATTTATAATTACATATATAACATTCAAATGGCTTTTCACCACTATGAATCAGAATATGCTTTTGCAAACTTTCTTTTCGTGAGCATTTATGATTACATATATTACATTCAAATGGCTTCTCACCACTATGTGTGAGCATATGCCTTTGCAAATGTCCTTTTCGTGACAATTTATGATTACATATATTACATTCAAATGTAATGTGTGGCTTCTCACAGTTATGTGTGAGCATATGGTTTTGCAAACTACCTTTTTGTGTGCATTTATAATTACATATATAACATTTAAATGGCTTCTCACCACTGTGTGTGAAAATATGCCTTCGCAAATCTATTTTTTGTGTACATTTATAATTGCAGATATTACATTCAAATGACTTCTCACCACTATGCATGAGGTGTTTTTGCAAGCTTGCCATTTGTGGAAATTTATGATTATAAATATTACACCACCAAATGGTTTATCAACATTATGAGTGAGCATATGTTGTCCTTTTCATGAACATTTATAGCCACACAAGTATCTTACATTCAAATGAGGTGCTTTTTACCGATGAATCATATTTAGGCATGTATTTAAACCCAGTTGACTAAGTGCGATATCATTTGAAAAAGTCACTAGAATGAAGCATTTTAAAAAAGTTATATAGGAGTGGTTTATTCAAAAAATTGTAACTGTAAAATGTAGCCTACAGTTTAGAAAGTAACAAAACTTTTCTGCAAGTGTCTAATATATAAATAATTTTATCTTGTTACAAAATAATGGGCATTCGAAGTATAATTTTAACATAAAAGCATAGATAATTATTTTTATAACCATCTTCAATTTGATCTAGGTTCATGTATGATGTTACCGTTGCATGAATAGAATGCCACATTTTAATGATTTGATGAAACACAACACTAAACAGTTTGATCACTAAAAACGCCCGTTTCACCAGTATAAATCAGCATCTACTTTTCCAATCGTACTTTTTGTAAGTTTGGTACAAATTATATATATTCCAATGGTGTCTCACTACCATTATTGATCCTAGTTTGTTGCGAAGTTATGTGTGTTGAAAATTTACATTCGCATATATTACATAGGATTGTTTAGTAGCATGGATGCACACAATTCAGAAATTATCTTAGCAGAAAATGTATAAGAACATGTTTTACATCTAAACTTTGAAATAGTGTCCTTTTTTAAATTTTTGTTGCTAGCAACTTTGTTAAAATTATTGTCGAGTACAAATAAACTTAACACTTAATCTTCCTTCCTGAGTGTGATGACCACATGATAGCTTTTGACCACTAAAAGACGTGATGTGATGTATTTGATGTGATTAAATAAATTGCTTCTTGCTTTCTTCTAGTATAAATACTTAAACAGACATTAGGATTGGAGAGTTACTGCATAACGTATGGATTTATTTAAATCAATTTCAACTCCTACCTGAAAAAAATATGCATCCATTTCAGATCATCACGTCTTTTTGGCAGTAAATTAATTTCATTGTAGGTTCACAGAGTAAGCAGTAAGCAAGCTTTAATTTTTTTTTGTAAACAATTTTAAAAGCATTTTTGCGTTCGAACTTTAAGAATATTCAAAATATTAAATGTATACAGTACATTAATGTTTTATTATAAAGTAAGTAGGACCGGCAACAGTGTAAAAGTTATTCCCACGAGTTTATTAAATATTGTCGTTATGTGCAGTAGGTATGCGTATGCTCGGCCAGCTGGGATCCCAATTCTGCATTTTTATCCAATGTTTTGTAACATTAGTAAAAACAATTGGTTAGAATAAAAAAGCAAATGAACTGTTTCTAACCTTCAAATATAAACGCACACATTTTTAGGATGCATGTCAGTGATTGCAAAATGATGAGAATTCAATGAAATTGAAATATGTTAGAGATAATTCGATGACAGCTTTGTTGGCAAAACTTAATAGTTAGACTAACCCGTTATCAAGGTATTACTATTCAAACTTTCAGGTTTTTACTACTACATATGTCGTTAAATGGAAAGCATCCATACCACAAAATAAATTTAAGAACAATTAAACTTTTTCCAATTGTTTGTACTTACGAAGATAAAACATTTAGCTTTCGTTTAGTATAGTTGTTTTGATCGTTCACTAAGTATTCATTATCAAAAATGTAGATAAATGTAAATGCGGTCGATGAACAGTAGACATTTTGTAGCGAGTATACTAACCTTAATAAACGGCAAGGTTGCACCAGCGTTGCCAGCCTGAACAAAAACGGAATAGTACAGGGACATGCATATAACTAGAAAAAGAGCGGGTATAGCTGCAATGATTTAGAATATATTTTCCTTATCAACATGTGATCGCTTCCTGCTAGTTTTCGAGGAAATCGAAATCGAAATTTTTTTAAACTTTAAGTACGCACACTGCACTCACATTACATTAAAAATGCGAAACAAGCAAAAATAAATTTTCAACCAAACTTTCAAAAAGTTTGGTTACTAAGATCTATATTGCTGTAGTCCGTTGCAGAATCCAAAAGTGATACAAAGCAAGTGATATATGGATTTTATGTAGTTTTTAACGCTGATCACGAATATCAGCTTTTCGATATCTCAAATAATTATAAAAAAAAATCGATTTTAAAATCTAATTTCTGATACAACGAAAATACAACGAAACGACGGACAGACATGAACATGTATGCAAGTTTGGTTGTAAGCCGTACATGCGCCGCTTATGTTTTTTTAATAATAAATTAAATTTAAATTTTGCTTGTTTCTTATTTTAAATGTCATGTAAGTACTATAACGGTAGGGGTTTACCAGAAGTTATATTTAATCTTGGAGTTAATAAAAAACGTGTTCATTTTATATATCTTTTATTCCTTCTTATTTATTCTTGTAACTATGGCAATCACTTAGCATCCAATGCCTTCTTGAGGTAATATGTATGTAATGACTGTTTTTATGAATGAATATCATTACATGACACACCGGGTAAAAAAAGGCTGTATCAAAAGAAAAATAAATGAGCCGTGAGTCAAAAGACGAGCGTCTCGCGCCAGATGCGATCCGCGTAAATTTGACATCGCAGGATTTGACAATTTGTTTCTAGTACCTAACCTATTTAAAAAAGTGAAGTTTCCTTTTCGTTTTATTTATATTTCGTGCATATCAAATTTAAAATTATGGAAAAGATTATTTGCGAGGAATGTGATGTTACATTCATTCACGTATACATTAAAAAGAGAAATGTATACGTTCATATAAGAATAATACACGACAGGGATCCCTTTGCACTAAAAACCATTAGGGAAATTTGTGATATATGTGGTAGCAATTTGTTAATAAATCAAACTTTTCCCGTCATCAAAAGCAAATCCATGGAATTATTGCTTCAAAGGAAGAACGTACCCGAAATTCCAGAATTAAATGTGCTTTTGAAAGTTGTTCTAAATATTTCAGAAATTATGCAGATTTGAGAAAACATATGACCACTGTACATAAAGTGGAAATTGAGTATAATGAGTTTCAGTTTGAATCTTCTTCAGGTAAGCTCCTGGATTTGATAGGTGTACGATCGCTTATGAAATATAATTTTCTAGCATTTCATCGATGGAAAGAGCAAATCCAGGAAAGAAATTTATCGTTGTATGTTCTGCATACTTCACGTCAATTATTAGCTGATGGCAGTAAAAAAGAATTTTACAACTGTCATCGCTCCTATAATTACATAAACAAGGGAAAGGTGTAAGACATTTTAAAAGAAAAGGAACGAATAAAATGTGGAAAGCTTGTCAGTAGTATAGCAACACCGATTCGAAAACAAAATCCCATGTTATTTCTTATGGAGGTCCGTTTTGCATTTCAAGGTCATCCGCGGTCTAGCGAGACTCGCGATCCAACCAAGCGCGCGGCAACGTTGCTAACTTCACGATGTTACATGACATGAGTCAACTTAGTAACTATGGAATTTTATTGATAAAAGTAATTACCTAATGTTCAACCAATAATAATAATAATTTGAGATAATTGATATAATTTTATTAATAACGAATTAAAAAAATCCTGAGAACATTCGAACATAATTCAACATTAATATACCTCTGACGGCCGACAGTTAGAAGAGCCCGCATTTTACCCATATATTGCCATTAAAACGTAACATTTTATTTTAATTACATAAATCTAATTAATTATATAATACCCATAAATAACATTCTACTAATAATGAATTGAAAATATACACAATTCAAATTTAAAATACCTTTCACGACTAACCGATACGAATGATAAATGAATACTACGCTTTGTAATCAAGAATCGACACGATTCGGAGGGTGGCCTTCAAGCCTTTTACCTACACAATAATTTAAACGTTATTTAATTAAAGTACTTCAGAATAGTTAGTTAGCTACTCTCATCTATCCCCCAGGAATTTAATATAGATATCACTCATCATAACATCCCCTCGGTATATACTTTCATACATAAAAACATAAAAATCTCAATCTTGCATCTTATCAAAACTAACAAAATATACTAAAGTTTATCTACAGCAGGTAGAGAAAAAAGGGTCAATAACCTGTTGGCAGGTAATAATGAA
This sequence comes from Agrypnus murinus, assembly GCA_929113105.1. Classification (NCBI taxonomy): domain Eukaryota; kingdom Metazoa; phylum Arthropoda; class Insecta; order Coleoptera; family Elateridae; genus Agrypnus; species Agrypnus murinus. The sequence continues at coordinate 53,623,616 of OV816027.1, forward strand.
CTTAAAACGCGTTAGTCTATTAAATTCTATTAAATAATGGCAATATTACATATATCATTCCAATATATCTTTCGTAAAATTCAGTTTATCTACAATGAAAATTAATTAGTTTAACAACTATTATAAAAGAATAATTTGTGAATTAACTACCAGCTCATTTATTCAGATTACTCATTAAAGAAAACAGTAGGACTCGTCCTAGAATCGATATCTTTTGTGTTAACCAACAGGAAAAAAGAATCAAGATAAGCCGTTCACTAATTTATCCAAAAATACTAAATCACAATCAATTCTTATATCTTTTAAACTATTTAATTATAGTAAATTTCGTAGTAAATCATAATTTAGTGGATGTCCGATTTTAAATAGCGATAGTTACAAATTCTTAAAAAAATTTATTTGAACATTTTCAATCAAATTAAATATTTACTTATTTTATGATTTCTCTCGCTTTAAGCTCTGTGATGACTGAAATTATTTCGTTTTCGTTTTCGAGACTGCTGCTAAGAGCTTTCTTTACAGCATACAACAGACGAAGTCGATCCACTAGTTGATCAGGCGTACTCTGACGTATCCAATCCGGTTTCATCTTGTTTAACTTTTCAGGAAGTCTAACCTCAAAAACTGTTATTCTGTATAAATTTGGTCTAATTACATTTTCGTATTTCCAATGTTTAACGCTTATTAGTAGAACGTTGCGCCTATAGTCTTTCTTATGAGCATTAGTAAGTGAGATTATTTTCATATAGTTGTCGATATCTTCCTCTGTTGGACTAGGAGAGCTTATTCGTTTAAGCGTTAGTAAATTAAACAGACCGGATGTGCCATGGAAAAGTCTGTTTTTAATTAAAATATCTTTTCCCTGAAACTGTACTCGCGAACAACCAAATCGCCACTCATCGATGTCGTTATATAGAGCGTACCTAGTTTTGTCTACGTTTTTGTTTTCCCCGCTAGCTAATAATGCTCTATAATAGTTAGAGAATACGTGATAATCTTTTAAGCTAGAATCGCATTCTTCTTCTTCCTCATCAGCAGATGTAACGGGAGATAATTGTTCAAGCTCTGGTGAGAGATTGACAGCAACGGTCTCTGATCGCGGTATAACACGATTATCATGAGGTTCTGCTTTACCACAATGAAAGTAGGCTAATTTCTTACGTATAGCATTACGCGCGTTTATTATTTCATCATAATTATCATCGTCCTCGCACCTTATTTTTTTATTGACCTCAATAGCACAGGATTCATTGGTATGCATACGTTTCAAATTCACATCTTTAAATGTTACATTATTTCTAGGTGATGTCTTATTGTCAACAGCTATGGTATTATGAACTGTTTTCAAATGGCTTCTATAGTTATCGAGGCGTGTAAAATACTTTACGTTAATTAATGATGAAGCAAGATCGACAGGGTGATGATAGACGCAGCGTCAGGGTTAATTAAGAGTGACCTGAAGAAGATGCTATATAAATAGGAGTTCATGATCAATTATTAGTCGATATGAGTCGACGACGCGAGTGTGACATATGTTGCATGAGCGTTTTACGATCAGGGTTTGCTCGTCATTTGAAGATACACCAGGTGTATAAAGTTCAGTGTTCTATTTGTTTAAAGTATTTTACACGCCTCGATAACTATAGAAGTCATTTGAAAACAGTTCATAATACCATAGCTGTTGACAATAAGAGTTATTCATAATTTACAACTGAATGAATTAGATTTAAATTTTTTTTTCAAGATGCATATTTTCTATTAAAAATTAGGATAAAAAATGTATTTAGAAAACTTAATCATTGCTTGAAAATGAACACTTCCCTTTGTTGTAAATTTGAGAAAATGGTCATAAATTCAAAAGATTCCAGTGTCAGCTATATTACAGAAATGAAATATTTCAATACTAAAAATGTGTATATAGTTGATCCAGATTTAACGGTAACATCTGAATGGTTTCATTCAAATATTACAGATTCTCTATTAAATCAAGTAAGTGAATTTACTACAAATGGTTCCGGTTAAAAGCTTTAAAAGAAATAATTCATCTTTGTGTAAATTTTAATTCATGCAATACAGAATTTATTGCCGGGTCAGGAGGTTTCATTGAACCTCCAATTCAAATAAAAAATAAACAAGCCATTATAAACTTGCCTAGTAACAATCATGATTGTTTTTTAATGCTGTTAGCGGTATTTGTAAACCAAATGGTAAACCTAATCGATTATCATCTTATCCGAATTACAAATCAATTTTAAAAACTGACGGCTTAAAAGTTCCTATAACTTTAAATCAAATTTCAAAATTCGAGAAATTAAATGAGATTTCTATTAACGTTTATATGTTAAAGCTTAAACGAGGTAAATACACTGTTTTTCCATGTTATTTGTCAAATCACGTATTAAATCAACATGTAAATTTATTAATGTTAGAAGGCAATTATTTTGACGTAATTGACGATAATTCAGTAGAACTTAATGTTAATTTTCAATTACTAAATAAAATATCTGATAATGACGTAAATATAGAACCTAAAGCCCATTTTTGTTATATTAAAAGTTTATCGAGATTAATTAGTTCACGGGTTAATAATTATCAGAAGAAATTAATGATATGTAATAGATGTTTGCAATATTTCTATAAAAAAAGATGCATTAGAAAAACATTCAGAATATTGTAGGGAATTAAATTCATGTAAAACTGTTTTACCTAATAAAAGTAAAAGATGGGTAGAATTTGAAAACTATAAAAATAAATTAAACGTTCCATTTGTAGTATATGCCGACATAGAATGTTATTTAAAATCTGTTTCAATTAACAAAACAAAATGTAAAACTACAAAATATCAAAAACATAAACCTTTTAGTATAGGATATTATTTTCATTGCATTTTCGATAACAGTTTATCATATTTTAAACAGTATAGACGTCATGATTGTGCTACTTGGTTTATAGGAGAACTTGAAAGTATTTCTGAATTTTGTGCTATTTATTTCAAGAAAAATGAGCCAATGAATATAGATACAATACCGCTAAATGATCCTGCTGTTATTTGTCATATATGTGAAAAACCGTTTATGGCGACTGATAGAATATGTAGGGATCATGATCATATTTTATCAAATTTTAGAGGATATAGCCATGCAGATTGTAATTTGCATTTTAGATTACAACCCATAATTCCAATACTTTTTAATAATTTTAGTAATTATGATAGTCATTTTATAATAAAAGAGAATGCGTTAGGATTTGAAGGTAAAGTTGATTTAATTCCGTTGAATAGTGAAAAATATATTTCAGTTATAAAAACGTATAAAGATACAAGAATTAAACTTCGTTTTATCGATTCATTTAGATTTATGAATTCATCTTTAGATTAATTATTTTCTTTTCTAAAACCTAGTGATTTTATCATTCTTAAACAAATGAATCCGGATTTGAATGATGAACAATTAAAATTTTTAATGCGAAAAGGTGTTTTCCCCTATGAATTTGTTGATAGTTTAGAAAAATTAAATGAAACATCACTTCCGGACATTAGCAAATTTTATAGTTCGTTAACATGTACTAATATTACTCAAGATGATTACAATCATGCTCGAGATATTTGGACAAATTTCAAAATTAAAACATTAGGCGAATACAGTGATTTATATGTGAAAACTGATATTTTACTTTTAGCAGATGTATTTGAAAATCTCAGAAAAATGTTACAAAATTATACAATTCCAGGATTTGCTTGGGATGCTGCGTTGAAGAAAACAAAAATCCGTTTAGAACTAATTACAGACGTAGATATAGCTTTATTCGTTGAAAAGGGTATTAGAGGGATTTGTCAGGTATCTAAAAGATATAGTGAAGCTAATAATGAATATATGACAAAATATGATCCATCGAAACCATCGGTTTACTTGATTTATTTAGATGTAAATAATTTATATGGAGATGCTATGCGCGAATCTTTACCTTACGGAGATTTTCAATGGCTTGCTCAGGATGAAATAGCTAATTTAGATATTTTAAATATTTCTGATGATAGTGAAAATGGTTATATATACGAAATTGACATAAATTATCCGGAATCATTACATGATTTTCACTCAGATTTTCCCTTATGTCCCGAAAATAGAATACCACCTGATTTTAAATATAACAAGTTAATGTTAACTCTTTATAATAAAGAAAAATATATTATTCATTATCGAAATTTAAAACAATGTCTTTCACTTGGTCTTATTATTACAAAGATTCATCGTGTTTTAAAATTTAAACAGAAACCTTGGTTAAAAGATTTTATTGATTTAAATACGGATTTACGTACAAAAGCTGATAATGCATTTAAGGAATATTTTCATAAACTGATGAACTTGTCTGTGTTTGGTAAAGCCATTGAAAACGTTAGGAAACGACGTATAATTAAATTGATAAGCAGATGGCAGGGTAGATATGGAGCTGAGTATTATTTATCAAAACCAAATTTTCATAGTCGTACAATAATTTCAAAAAAATTAGTATCTATTGAAATGAATAAAACTGAAGTAACTTTAAATAAACCTATTTACGTAGGTATGTCAATATTAGATATTTCCAAAACCTGTATGTATGATTTTCACTATAACTATATGAAAAAAAATTTAAAAATTCCAGACTATTATATAGTGACACTGACTCTTTTATTTATGAAATTATAACTGATAATATTTATTCTGCAATAAAAGAAGATATTCATAAATTTGATACAAGTGATTATAAAAAAGATAATATGTTTTCTATACCTTTAGCTAACAAAAAACAAATTGGTTTAATGAAAGATGAAATGTGTGGAGAAATCATGACTCATTATATAGGCTTAAAAGCTAAGATGTATAGTGTAAAGGTAAATGATAGACATAAAATTAATAAAGTGAAAGGAATTGTTAAGAGTGCTATTAAAAAGAAATTAAATTTTGATAATTTTTTTTCTGTTTTAAAAAGAGGGAATTCTGTAAATTGTAAACAAAGTTCGATTCGATCGGTCAAACATAAGGTTTATACTACACAATTAAATCACAATTAAAGCTTGCATTAAATAATTTAGATGATAAACGCTTCATCTTGAAAGATAACATAAATACGTTACCATGGGGACATTATAAGATAAAAAATAATAAAAATGTAAGATAGTTTTGTATTAAAATGTATTCTTTCTGATTTACTAAAAAATAAAAACATAATTTTGTATTGAAAATAAATGATTTTTTAACTGTAATGTAACATAGTTTAGAATAGAAATGTATGCTTTCTGATTTACTAAAAATGAAAACGTAATTTTGTATTGAAATGTATTTCTTTTGTATTAAAATAAATGTTTAATAAATATTTTAAATGAATGTTCTTTCTTTTTTCTAATCATAATATTCAGAAACGCTTGCAAGAGCAGTACTAATTATGAGTGAAGAAGTAATTAAAATAAATCAACGAAATATTAGATTAACCTTAAAATTATTAAGAAAAAGTAAGGATAATAAAAGTGTTACTGTTGGGGCAAAGAGACATTTAGAAACAAAATTAGTAAATTTACGAAGAGAACAAGCTCAAATAAAAATGTTAAATTGGGGTCTAATTTAAATATTAATAATAATATATCGTCGGTAAATAATAAACGTATTCACTGGAAAGATATAGAAAGTGCTTTTAAGAAACGCATTCGAACTGGGGCTGTGATCAATCAAAATCATAATGATATTCAATCATTTTTTGACGATGCTTTCTCATTAATTTATAAACGAATTAAAAGTGCTATTAGAAAATTTGATATTTTGAAAGTTAATTTTACATTTTGTGGTGATTATTCAAAGGTAAATAGTAATATGAATGAGATTGAAGGTACAACTTATAAAAAAATTTTTAATACTAAAAATTATCAGCTTGTTAAAAATAGTAATATTAAAGAAATGTATAAAGCTGTATTAGAAATAACAAATCAAATGTCAGAATTTGAACAGTCAGGTAGTGGTACTACTTTAACAGCTATAAATTATTTATCTGTAAATATGATGAAAACAAATATATTAGGTCATTGACATTGAGGTGAGGTGGGATGGTAATAAAATTAAAATAAACTTATTATTCTATCACATTCAAAAGTGAATTCATGAGTTCATTATGTATACTTCAAAAACAATAATTGCTCCTAACTGTTTCTTAAGGTTGATGGTTATTGTAAGTACTGTAACATCGAAACCAGTTCAAGTTGATGATTTCGATTTATCTTTTAACTCACAACATTTCCTAAACGGAACAACGTCCCTCGAAAGATCTCGCGAGAATAGTAATATACGTGTACATTATAATGAACCTGAACATGAATCAGTTCCGATATTTAATTATTCAAATGCATTTAATCGACGTCAATTTAATCGAAAGCAGCAGAACTTACAATCATTAACAACACAGTCGCTGAGTGATGATTATAGCTCATATCCTATTAAAAATAGAGAAACTAGTACTAAATCTTCTCATAAAAAGCCTATAATTACAGAAAAATTAAGTGAAGTTGAAACTAATAAAAAAGACTGTAAACAGGAATGGAATGAGTATGATGACTTGATGGATAAATATGCTGTGATGGAAAATGATTTAAAAACGATGCGTGTTAATCATGATTTTACTCTATTACAACTTGAACAAAGTAAATCTGAAGTAGAAAATTTACAAAAAACATTAAATTCAACAAAAGTTTCTATCTCATGTAGACGTTTCTGCGGCCAATCATTATAGAAGTAAATATGTTAACAGTAAAGGAAATCGTTGAGATACCTGTTGCTATATTAAAAAAAAATTTAAATCTGATATTGCTCGTAATTTTAATCATTTACCGGAATGGATGCAAAAAGAGCTTCGCGATTATCAATATTGTCAATGTGTGCAAAGAACGACAGGGGACGTAGTCGATGGACCTCCACCATTTAAGATAAATTGCGATCGTTGTTGCTCCACTCATTCATCATGTCTCTGGAAGCAACTGTTCTACCTTATCTAATCTTAGCGTTAGTGCAAAGTAATACATTGTACGTATATAATCCAATGTCTGTAATACGAGAATGTTATATGTGTATTGACTTTTCTAATAATTATACAAGTGTGAATAAAAGTTGTGAATGGCCTCATGAATGGACTAATATGAAGTTAACAAGCATCAATCAAAATAGTGCTTTTACATTTGCAAATAATCTTACAAAATATAAAGACAATAACAAGTCTTTGCTTTATTTTAGAATTAGGTATTATTATGCTAAAAGTAATAAATCATTTAATGCATACTTTGAAAGTGGATGGCATCGTTTGTTATGGGATTTTAAAAATCATGAAGTAACTCACTTATCAGACTTAACAGTTAACGATGTAATGATAAATTCAATTCTATTATTGTATTTAGTTTCAATTATATTAGTAGAAATAACTGCAGTAAGTTCTTACATTATATACCGTCAATTCAAATATCAAATAGATTATTAAGTAACGCTCATGCGTATTACATATTTTAATGTTATATATATATATATATATATATATATATATATATATATATATATATATATATATATATATATATATATATATATATATATATATATTGTAGACTTTTAACTAATGGCTTTTATAATTATATTAATCTATTAATATCAATGGAATAAGCCTATATAGTTATTTTTATATCTGGTTTATTTTATTTGCCAATATTTCGAAGAATGCTATTTTTTCTTCATTTTCAAGGCGCTACGAAAAACAATACAGAAATGAGCAAATATATAAAATTAACTTATCTAGAAATACTTACAAAAAATAACAAGATATTAAACTAAAACTAGTCCTAATAATTATACAAAATAAAATTTTTAATTACAATATGTCTAAAATTCAAATTTTTTTGTGGGAAAATTTTTTTGTTTTAAAATAAAAATAACAATAATTGCTACTAGATTAATTTCTTTATGAAAAATGTGTGTGTGGAAAAGTTGATGTGTTTGTGTGAATACAATAATGTGTGAGTGTGAAATTTTCATGTACATGTCAAAGGTGTTAAGTAAGTAATAGGTGAGTGTGTATATGTTTATGTGTGTGTGTGTGTGTGTGTATGCATGCGTGATTATGTGTGGTTTTATTACTAGTGTGTGTGTGTTGTCTGTGTGAAAAACTAAATAAATACATAAAAAGAGAAAACTTAACAAATTAAATATGATGATCAAGTATTCTTAAATTTAGGTTTAAAACTAATTAATAAATTATATACCGCACTTAAATTATTTATGTCTGTTCTATGATTCATTGAATTTTGGTCATTATAAATGTGGCACATTTCCAAAAAAGTTCTTTTTTCTTTATTAGCTTCAATATCTAAAATTTTTACGTCTTTATAATTAATTAAGTGATCATTATTATTTACATGTAAGCTTAAGGCAGTCGAGTTAGGTTTAAGTCTATTGTCACTTCTGTGTTGTGTAAGTCTTTGTTTAAGTTTTTGTCCTGTCTGTCCAATGTACGTCTGATCACATTGTGTGCAATTTAATTTATAAATCACATTAGATAAATCAATATTTGGAACTGTGTCTTTTAGTTTACTAAATATTTTGTTTATAGTGAAAGGAATTGTATTTGTTATTTTAATGTTACTATTTTTAAAAACGTTTGTCAATTTAGGTGTTAAATTTTCAATGTAAGGAAGTACGTTAAATTGGTTTTCATGATTAGAATTGGTTTTAGGAAGTTGGATATTTGTTATAGTGTTGTTATTATAAATTAGTCTATGTATCAAGTTGGTCGGGTAAGAATTGTCATGTAAAATGTCACATAGTTTTTTTAAATTGTCATTAATGTATTCAGGATGTGAAATTTTAATTATTCTATTTTTTAAACCATAAATAAAATTAATTTTCGTTTTCCAAGGGTGTTTTGAAAAATAATTAATGTAACGTTTAGAATTTACAGGTTTTTGGTACCATGTTAACTTTAAGATGTTAGAATTTGTTCTAATTATTTTTGTGTCCAAAAAGGGAATGGAATTGTTTTTTTCTGTTTCAGCCGTGAATTGTATATGAATAACAAATATAAAAATAACTATATAGGCTTATTCCATTGATATTAATAGATTAATATAATTATAAAAGCCATTAATTAAAAGTCTACAATATTATAATACATGGGTTTTTTCCAAGATATTACATCGTTGTATGGAATGAATACAACTCTTTTATTAAAGAAATGGGCAAAAATATTAAAAAAACTATCTTCGTTCAAGAATCGAAAAATTTTTCTTTTACAATGTAAAAGTAACGAAGTTATTCCTTCAAATATTTCTCATTGCATGAAAAATATTTGTTATATTATTAATAATAATGGAGGTGATTTTAATTTTATTAAGAAAACACAAAACATGGTTTAAAAATTGAAATAAATTTTGCACATAAAGAAGTCCATAGACTAGAAACTAACATTAACACAATTAAAAATGAAATAAATGAAATTTTACCAGATGCGATTGTCAAGGAATTTGAGAGAAGACAACATCTTAATTACAATCGAAGATTTAATAAAATAAAGAAAAATAATATTAAAAAACTTAACAACTTAATAGAAAAAGCAAAGAAAAAAATTATAATAAAAGATGGTTGGTTTAAAAACTTAACAGATATAGATATTCCTGTGGAAATTCAAGAATTATTAGCATTGGGTCCGAAATTTGCTATAACGCCATATATTAATGATATTTCAGTTAAGAAGATTTTGGCAGATTTAGAAACTGTCATCTTGAAAACAGAAGAGTCAAAAAGAAATTTATACAGGTCTAAAGTTACTAATATTATTACAAATTTTGTTAATAAAAAGTCATTAAAATGTGACACAATGTATAAGAATCTTTGTAAAACTAAAAAGTTTTTGCATGATAATCAAAATTTAATAGTAACTAAATCTGATAAAAGAAATGTGACTGTTACAATGACTAGACAAGATTATAATGACAAAATGATTCATCTCATAAATGACAAAGATTTTTATATTCCCTTAAATAAAGATCCTACTAATAGTATTCAAAATAAAACAAATCAGCTGATAAAAACTTTAAAACATAAAAACTTTATTAATGATTTAGAAACGAAATCACTTTACACTTATAATAGTATTTCTCCACGCATATATGGATTACCTAAAATACATAAGACTGGTGTTCCATTGCGTCCTATTGTAGCGTGTAATAATTCACCCACTGAAAAACTTTCTATTTTTATTACCAGTATTTTAACTTCATCTCTTCAAGAAAACCAATATTATATTAAAGATTCTTTTCATTTTTCGGAATTTATTAACAATTTTCAATTACCGGCTGAATTTATACTTCTAAGTTTAGATGTGGTATCACTCTTTACTAACATACCAAAAGATCTAACGATTTTAGCTATAAATCATAACTGGAACATTATCAAAAATAACTGTAAAATTGACCAAAAAACTTTCATCAAAATTATTGATTTCCTTTTTGAATCCAGTTATTTTCAATACAATGAAAAACATTATTCTCAAATATTTGGAATTCCTATGGGTAGTAATTTTAGTCCAGTTGTTGCGCGTTTTGTTATGGATTATGTTTTAGATAATTGCATTCCTAAATTAAATTTCCAACTTCCATTTATAAAAAAATATGTTGATGACATTGTATGTGCTGTTCCGATTAATGCTGTGGAAGAAACTCTTCAAGTCTTTAATAGCTTTAATAACCATATACAATTCACGGCTGAAACAGAAAAAACAATTCCATTCCCTTTTTGGACACAAAAATAATTAGAACAAATTCTAACATCTTAAAGTTAACATGGTACCAAAAACCTGTAAATTCTAAACGTTACATTAATTATTTTTCAAAACACCCTTGGAAAACGAAAATTAATTTTATTTATGGTTTAAAAAATAGAATAATTAAAATTTCACATCCTGAATACATTAATGACAATTTAAAAAAACTATGTGACATTTTACATGACAATTCTTACCCGACCAACTTGATACATAGACTAATTTATAATAACAACACTATAACAAATATCCAACTTCCTAAAACCAATTCTAATCATGAAAACCAATTTAACGTACTTCCTTACATTGAAAATTTAACACCTAAATTGACAAACGTTTTTAAAAATAGTAACATTAAAATAACAAATACAATTCCTTTCACTATAAACAAAATATTTAGTAAACTAAAAGACACAGTTCCAAATATTGATTTATCTAATGTGATTTATAAATTAAATTGCACACAATGTGATCAGACGTACATTGGACAGACAGGACAAAAACTTAAACAAAGACTTACACAACACAGAAGTGACAATAGACTTAAACCTAACTCGACTGCCTTAAGCTTACATGTAAATAATAATGATCACTTAATTAATTATAAAGACGTAAAAATTTTAGATATTGAAGCTAATAAAGAAAAAAGAACTTTTTTGGAAATGTGCCACATTTATAATGACCAAAATTCAATGAATCATAGAACAGACATAAATAATTTAAGTGCGGTATATAATTTATTAATTAGTTTTAAACCTAAATTTAAGAATACTTGATCATCATATTTAATTTGTTAAGTTTTCTCTTTTTATGTATTTATTTAGTTTTTCACACAGACAACACACACACACTAGTAATAAAACCACACATAATCACGCATGCATACACACACACACACACACACATAAACATATACACACTCACCTATTACTTACTTAACACCTTTGACATGTACATGAAAATTTCACACTCACACATTATTGTATTCACACAAACACATCAACTTTTCCACACACACATTTTTCATAAAGAAATTAATCTAGTAGCAATTATTGTTATTTTTATTTTAAAACAAAAAAATTTTCCCACAAAAAAATTTGAATTTTAGACATATTGTAATTAAAAATTTTATTTTGTATAATTATTAGGACTAGTTTTAGTTTAATATCTTGTTATTTTTTGTAAGTATTTCTAGATAAGTTAATTTTATATATTTGCTCATTTCTGTATTGTTTTTCGTAGCGCCTTGAAAATGAAGAAAAAATAGCATTCTTCGAAATATTGGCAAATAAAATAAACCAGATATAAAAATAACTATATAGGCTTATTCCATTGATATTAAGAGATTAATATATATATATATATATATATATATATATATATATATATATATATACACAAGAAAGTGCTATAATAATGGGATATCGCGCAACAGAGAAGAAAGAAAACATAAGTTGCAGCCGTCTACACGTGTTTCACACTTATTAGTGATCATCAGGACAGCATAGCAGATGGAATAAATATAAAAGCAACTAACTCAGAAAGATGTAACAACACAAGGTTTCACTGATAGCAGCCAACCGCACATTTGCAGTATCGGCCTGAAGACACGGAGTTTTCAGTGCAACAACAAACGTCACTACGGAGGCAGCTAAAGCCACTACCGTGAGACAACCAATCCCAAAGTATAATATCAATGATTAGAAGTAATAATGCGCGTAAAGATATACAAGAAAGTGCTATAATAATGGGATATCGCGCAACAGAGAAGAAAGAAAACATAAGTTGCGGCCGTCTACACGTGTTTCACACTTATTAGTGATCATCAGGACGGCATAGCAGATGGAATAAATATAAAAGCAACTAACTCAGAAAGATGTAACAACACAAGGTTTCACTGATAGCAGCCAACCGCACATTTGCAGTATCGGCCTGAAGACACTGAGTTTTCAGTGCAACAACAAACGTCACTACGGAGGCAGCTAAAGCCACTACCGTGAGACAACCAATCCAAGCTTTTATATTTATTCCATCTGCTATGCCGTCCTGATGATCACTAATAAGTGTGAAACACGTGTAGACGGCTGCAACTTATGTTTTCTTTCTTCTCTGTTGCGCGATATCCCATTATTATAGCACTTTCTTGTATATCTCTACTCGCATTATTACTTCTAATCATTGATATTATACTTTGGGATTGGTTGTCTCGCGGTAGTGGCTTTAGCTGCCTCCGTAGTGACGTTTGTTGTTGCACTGAAAACTCAGTGTCTTCAGGCCGATACTGCAAATGTGCGGTTGGCTGCTATCAGTGAAACCTTGTGTTGTTACATCTTTCTGAGTTAGTTGCTTTTATATATATTCCATCTGATATGCCGTCCTGATGATCACTAATAAGTGTGAAACACGTGTAGACGGCTGCAACTTATGTTTTCTTTCTTCTCTGTTGCGCGATATCCCATTATTGTAGCACTTTCTTGTATATCTCTACGCGCATTATTACTTCTAATCATTTATATATATATATATATATATATATATATATATATATATATATATATATATATATATATATATATATATATATATATATATATATATATATATATATATATATATATATATATATTAGAAAACTATAAATATTTTAGTTTAGTACTGCTTAGTTAGTAGTTAAAAATGGATTTCAAGAGAAACGATAGTTATAATCATGAAGACTGGGAAATGTTTCCTCCAGAACAAGGTAAAAAATATATATATTAATGAAATAAAAGATAAATGATTATTTATCTCAACTTCCTCCTCCGCCTACTGATTATGCATCAACGGTTCCTGAAGTAGTTAGAATGGAAAAAAATGATACAGAAAAAGTTCAATTACTCGTTAATACGTGTTACCCATTACGTTCTATTTCAAAAGATGATATATGGAGTGATCATATTCATTCAGTACATGTTGGAATACATCCCTTCGATCCAGACTTTGAAACATTTATAAAACTGGAATGTGTAAGTAACATATGTAAGAGTACTGAAATTTTACTTAAATGTAATTTATGGGATGAGATATATGATATACGATTGGAGAATAAATTTAGACGTTTTTTCGATAATAAACGCTCACAAGAGGAAGATGAAGAAATGGAGGATACTGCAGGAAAGAGGATGACAGTAAAAACGTGTTTCGAAACCTTAAGATTAGAATTTAGAAAAGATTACTATAATAAATGTGTGAATTATGTAACAATTCGATATAAACAGTCATTTATCTGTATGAAAGCTGATGAATTCTCTCATTTGTTGAATCTTGTTCCGCTAATTAATCATATTCGCCGCAGTTTAACATATACAGCTTTTTCACAGTTTTACTACAGTTGTGTTAATTCATAGCAGAAACATTAAAAATTGAAAGAAATTATAATCGTGTACCAATTAATAAAGATACAATTTTATTTAATACACAAATGTTATGTGTACATTCCATGTTAAATCAATACACTCCTCATGGTTTATTCTATCAAATGATATTAGAAATTACAACATTTTATCCTACTAGAATGGTTGAAGATGTTCAAAGAGTAATAATGCACTTTCAAGGTACCTTCTCATCATCATCCGAACAACATCATCATGAACACGGAGAGAAAGAAATTTATTTAAAGGAAGTGTTTATTTAATCGTTTAAAAGACTTTCTTTCAAAGTTACAACTCTTAAAATATGATTTAAGTATGTATGATATGAAAAATAAAATATGTAAACAATTATCTTATTTAACAATAGATGATAATGTTTTAGATAATAAGATGAATTTATAGTTGAAAAATAAAATATGTGACAATTATCTTATTTTGATGTTAATGATTAGTTAATAAGATGAATTTATATTGATTCAATAAATTTATATTTAACATGAATTGTTTTTTATTTCTATAAGCAAAAGTATAAATAAATCTACACAGGGAAAGTAGCTCAGTAAATGTTAATTTATGGTGGAGAAGGTTTCGTTAATAAGCTTATAAATAAGCTACCTTTTGAAGTTCATATTCCTACCTATCAGTTCTGTGGTCCAGGAACGAAACTTCAAAAACGATTGTTACGTGGTAATAAGGGAATTAATCCTTTGGATAGAGCTTGTCGAGACCACGATATTGCATATGCTAAATACAACGATTTGATTAACAGACATAAAGCTGATAAGGAATTAGAAGAAGCAGCTTGGAGACGTGTTAAGGCTAAAGACGCATCATTATCGGAGAAAACTTCTGCTTGGGTAGTAACTAATATGATGAAAGGAAAACAGAAATTAGGAATGGGGTGTGTAAAAAGAAGAACAAGGAACAAAAAAATTTCATTTAAGGGAGGGGTGTTAAAGAAATTAGCAAAAAGTGTTTTACATGCAAGCAACAGTAGCGGAGGTAAAGAGTTAATAAAGTATGCTGTAAACGCTGCTAAGAAGATAATTAAGGATGCTGGAGGAAGAAAAAAGATAAAAGTACCCAGAATAATTCCTCTACCAAAAGAAGGTGGTATTCTACCTCGTCTCCCTATCCTCGCTGCACTCTCAGCGGCGGGGTAAGTATAATTATATTATAGTATAATAATATAATATTATAAACTTTATTTACAGAGCGATTGCGGGAGGAGCCTCAGGGATTGCTAAAGCAGTTAATCAAGCTAAAGATGCAAAGAAACCATTAGAGAAAGGTATACGTCATAATAAATCAATGGAAGCTATAGCTATAGGTAAACAGCGAGCAGGAGGAAATGCTTTGTATTTGAAACCATATAGAAAAGGAGGAAGTGCTCTATTCCTAAAACCCTACAGAAAAAACTCAAAAAACTAAATAACTTGCCTCGGAGACCGCTTAATGATCTTGATTTAAGAAAATATGCAAAAAATATCCCCTACTTTCGCGGAGTGTTTATGAGAAACTCATTACCGGTGAGTCCGCCTCATAGAATGGAGCGAGGAATCGTAAATTTAGATGATGTAAATGGACCCGGTACGCATTGGGTAGCATACAGAAAAAATAACAAAACTGTCTTATATTACGATCCATTTGGTGATTTAAGACCGCCTAGAGAATTAGTGAAGTATTTACGTAATTGTAACATCTACTATAATTACGAACAGGAGCAAGATTTTAATACATACATTTGTGGACATTTATGTCTACAATTTCTGTAGAAAAAAGACATTTCAATTAAAAATTAATCATTCATGACACGATCGTTATCGGTGTGCGGTTTCGGGAACGTTTTTTCAACTGGTCCTATTTTTCCGAAAATTAAATTCGATAGTAATTATCATCATTCAGTAGGTTTAATCAGTTTATTTACATGTAATTCAGTACGAAATATATATCCTGGAAATAATAAATTCTATTTTGGAGATAAGGAAATAACCATTGAGTCTGGAAGTTACGAAATAGAAGAAATCTACAATTATATAAAAAATCAAATTAGTAGTGATTCAGAAAAGGGAGATTTATTGTTAAAAATCAAACCTAACATTAATACTGGAAACTGTGAAATCGAATCAACTCAAAAAATAGATTTCACCAAACCTGATAATATAGGTTCTTTATTAGGTTTTGATAATAATCGTGTATTGGAAGCTAATAAGAAATACGTGTCTGATAGAAATGTGAATATTCTTTCTACACCGAATATATTTATTGATACAAACATCAGTGGTGGTGCATACAGAAATAATCAACCGTGTCATTACATCTACGAGTATGGTTTATCTGTTCCGCCAGGATACGTAATTAACATTAATCAAATAGATACGACTTATTATCCTTTGATCGTAAACGAATTTGATAATTTAACAGTACGTTTAGTTGATTATAAAGGAAATCTAGCAAACATTTCTAAAGACACATATACTAGCATAACTGTAGCATTTAAACGAGAAGATGCTATTAAATCCGAATGAAGATAGGTATAAAAGTACATCGTTAGTATCACAATCTTCTATTAGTCGCCGTAAACGAATGCGAACAGTCATACCTCTGTCAATAAGTGACATAAAGTTCCTTGAATCTCTAGGATATAAAGTTTTACGACAACGACTACGTCATGGCGCCTAAAAGATATAGAAAAGTCAATGGAGATAACAACGGAGTACAATATTCTAAAAAGTTAGTTTCTAATCTCCCTAATAAATTGGATGTATTTAAAACACCTTATTTCAATGAATCTATAACGAAAGAAGATTTTTACACCTATCTTCCATTTACTCAGAATTTTAATCACTCCGACAGTATTCGCATAGAAATTCAAAGTTCAGACGGTATTATAGCACTTTATGACAGCTATATACATATTAAGGGGGCTTTTGCGTTGAAACAGGCTGGGAAAACATAAAATTACTAATAATTTCACACATTTTTTGTTCGAGGAAATTCAGTTAATATTAGGTAGTAATTAAATCGTCGATATTTGTAAACAACCGGGTATAGTAAGCACAATACTGCGTCTTGCGATAATTTAAGATTGAATCCATATATAGTAATACCATTTAGACAATGGGAATTACATGAGTTGCCTGTATTTGGTACTGCTAAAACACAAGTGTGGCGTATAAAGAACTCGAATAAATTAGAAAAACCTCGCTGGATACTAGTTGTACTGCAGGGGAATGTTCAGGGAAAAAGAAGTGGTGATGCTTGTGAATTTATGCACTCAGATATAACAGATTTAAAGATATATTTAAATTCGCAAGCTTTTCCCTATCAACGAATGAATTTAGATTTTGAAAATAATGAATATATACAAGCCTATCTAAATTATAAACATTTTCGAGAAGGTTACCACGGAATGGAAAGAAAAGATTCTATCGATAAGTGTTTACTTAACATTGATTGATTGTACGAGACAACAGGAAACTGTAAAAGATGCTGCTGTGGATATAAAACTCGAATTTGAATCTTCTCGTCAATTTACTGCGACAACTAAAGCTTATTGTTTAATTTTACACGGCACTCTGATGGAATATAATCCCTTTCAAGAAACTGTAACTAGATATGTGCATGTATAGTGCGTGAACAATGAAAATTGTTAAACAAAAACAAAATAACCGTTCTAAATTTAGATGATGACATTGGTATTATAATCGATAAAAAAAGACATGGTGATCTATTACCGTCTACATGTAGAGCTGTAGTGGCTGGTACATCTGGATGTGGAAAGACTAATGCTGTAATATCTCTGTTAATTCATCCTAATGGTTTACGATTTAAAAATTTATATATTTACTCGAAATCGTTATTTCAACCGAAATATCAGTTTTTAAAACAAGTCATTGTATCAATTAAAGGTATGGGATATTATGAGTTCAATGATAATGAAAACGTTATTTGTCCTAGTGAGGCAAAAGGAGATTCCGTTTTCATATTTGATGACATAGCTTGTGATAAACAAGATAAGATCAAACAATACTATAGCATGGGAAGACACAAACAAATCGATTCATTCTACTTATGTCAGACTTATGCAAAAATACCAAAACACTTGATTAGAGATAATGTTAATTTAATTATTCTTTTAAACAAGACGATTTGAACTTGAAACATGTGTTCGATGATCACGTTTCGTCCGATATGAATTTAATCGATTTAAAGACATCTGTTTAATGTGTTGAAGTAAAGATAAATACGGGTTTTTACTAATTAATAAAGAATGTTCCTTAGATGGTGGACGTTACCGAAAAGGATTTGATTCTTATATAAACTTATAAAACATTACTAGATTACATCATTCGACTAAAAATAACATAATGACTACAACGTCAGATAACCTTAAACGGAAACTTGTAGAAGTTAGAAAGGCTATGAGAAAAAAATTTGCTTATTTTAAACAAGATAAAGCGCGAGCTGAACGAATTTATCATACTGCTCACCATTAAATTATAGATCCTTTACAAGATATTGCATCATCCTTAGATAAACAGCAACAAAAAGTAATTCAATCTGTTAATATTAAAAAGGAAAAAGTGAAAAACGAACAGGAGCAACAAAAAGAACTTAATATTAAAAAGGAAAAAGTGGAAAACGAACAGAAAGAGGAGAAAACTCCATTAGAAGATGTTGAACAAGATGAACTATCTAATGATACTGAATTACAATTAGAAAATTATCATGACTTACCACAACATTATGCTAGACTATTACTACAAAAAGAAAAACAAAATATCGACAGAACTAGATATGGAATTCGTTATGATGTTAATAAGGATAAATGGACGTTAGGAAAATCAACTATTGTAATTAAAGGGAAAGATATTGTAGTTAGAAATAAACGATATACAGGTACACCTGGTTTATTCGATTTGATTACTTATAAAGAGGTGACTGATCCGAAAAGGATTGATATTAAAAAATATAGAGATCTAATTATTCTTACAAACGCGCATCGAAAAGAATATTCTATTCGAGGAAAAATAGTACCTGCTAATCATTCGAAATATCAGAACATTTTAAAACCATTCTTTACAAAAAGAAAAACAAATACGGGTGCAGGAATGAATAATAATATACAACGAAAATTAACATTTAAAAAGTTAAACCGGAAACCTATAGAGTTCATATATTGGAACACACCTTCAGAATTAATTAAACGTCTTCGTATATTGTATGCAGTTAAACAAGCTGGGAACAACAACGAACAAAACAGAAACGAAATTCATTGTATTATTTCAGAATTGAAAGAGGAAGGTTTAATAAGATAAAACAGACACTTTTTCTTAATAAATATTAGTTTAGTTCTCTCCCCGGAATGGAAACTGTTGATATCTTTGGTAGACCTTTACTTGGCGGTCTTAAAATGAAAGGTCCGCCTGGTATAGGTTTTAAATTACGCATTACTAATGCTGCTTGTCCTCTCGATGATAATGATCTCGTTATTAAAAAATCTGTTTTAATGATATCTGATGATAATAATACGGTAGATGTTAAGAAACAACGATTAATTCAAATTAACGACCCGATTGATGATTACGATGGATGTAATAAAAAATGCATTGAACAGTACACACTTAAAACTAAAAAAGATATCTTATCCAAGTGTTTAGGACTAGCAGATGTAAAAAATGCTTATACTGTTAAAAGTAAAGGAACTTCTAACGTGGGAGAAGCAATAAATGCGAACGATGCTGTATCCAAACTATACTTTGAAACTAGAGCTATAACGATAAATGCACAACGTCATTTTAGTGCAGAACAAAAACGAATATTATCTGTTGGTTATCTCATAGATTTACATGACGGGGCGACAAAATCATATGTAGATTGGAAAATTGAACAATTAACATTGGAAGGATTTGATGTGAAAAATATTCAAATTACTAATGTAGCTAACCCTTTAAATGCAACTGACAGAGTAAATAAAGCATATGTTGACAAACTATTTAAAAATTCTGATGTTATCGATGCTTTTCGCGTGACTATTAAAGATATGGAAGAAGAAATAAAACTTATTAAAGCCTGTTTTATAGAATTAACTGAAACAACAAGGTTTCTTATTAAACTTTATAATGATCTACGTCACTTTGGTCTGAGTACTTCTGAATCTGAATCCTACGACATAAGTAAACTAGTTTCTCTATACAACATTATAAAACCTATCGATACACAAATCAAACCGACAACTTCATAATGAGTGATAAAAAAAGAGACTTTGTTAACGAATTACATCGTAATGCGAGAAAGAATTTTAAACGGCGTAAAACGAATGTTTTAAATTATAAGGACTTGTTTCAAATTGATATTGCAGAATTTATTCCTTACGCTAAAATAAATAAGGGATATCGTTACATTTTATTAATGATAAATTGCTATTCTAAATACTTATATGCACGCCCGTTGACAACTAAAAATGGAAAAGAAGTAACGCAGTAAGTACAAAATATTTTAAATAGTAAAGATGGTGTTATTCCAAACAATCTTCAATCTGACAATGGAAAGGAATTTTACAATAAACATTTTAAACTATTAATGAACAAGTATAATATTAATCACTATTCAACCTTTAGTAGTATAAAAGCGTCAATGGTTGAACGCGTAATTAGAACAATAAAAAATAAACTTTATAAACAGTTTAGTTTACAAGGAAACTATAAATGGTATAATATCCTTCAAAATGTTATTCGCGAATATAATAATCAAAAACATTCGACAATTGGTATGCCTCCTGCTAATGTTACAGAAAAAACAACTTTGTCAGTTTATAATAATCTTAAAATTGCTGGAAAAAGTAAACTTAAAGTGGGTGATGTTGTTCGCATCACTAAATATCAATCTTCTCGAAGGGCTTTAATCCCAATTGGGCCACAGAACTGTTTCGTATTATTAAACGTCAAATCACCGACCCCGTAACATTCCTCTTAGAAGATATGCATGAAAATCCGATTAAAGGGGGTTTTTATGAACTTGAATTGCAGAAAACTAAACATAATAACGTATACTTAATTGAACGAATTCTCAAGAAAAAACCTGGAGGGCAAATTTACGTCAAATGGCTTGGAATAAATGAAAAAAGCTGGATCAATTCAGCCGATATAGTTTAGTTCATAAGATTATAATTGTATTACTATTGCCACAAATGGAAATATTTACAATTAAATATTTCATACACAACTCAACTTCTCTTCCGTTTGTACAATATAGAGTGCAAGGCCACACTCAGTTGCCCACGCTAGTTTAGCAGCTGCCGTCTCGCGACCGACATGTGCGCGGACACCTGCGAGGTCTTCTCCGAAGCGCGCTCGCTTCGCCCACCATTGCATCCGTTGGCATGCAATATCTACACCTACTTACTCCGTATATGCGAGGCAACCTACACGATTTGCAAGCAGGTGCACATTCCTTCAAGAGAATTTACCAACACTTCCGCACAGCTGTAGATTCGTGCAAGGCACCGGCAGCGCGCATGCAATCTACCCACAAGCCTCCTACCAGGAAGGACGAACTTTCTTAGTTGCATACTGAGAACTTCTGCCTACTGATTCCCACTACGATACTAATTACTTCCTCATTCAGCAGTATATAACCAGCTTGCTTGAGCTATTCAAACCAGTCAGTGACCATGGCTCGAAGACAACAAGCAAGCTCGTGAGTACCTTTCAATTATTTTATGCTTAGTGCCTAGTTGAGTGGGCGGCGCTTAATCGCCCACTCTGTGCGAAATTATGGGGAGTTGTGTCCAGGCTTCCCAGCTTAGTTATAATTACTAGGAGACTAGCTCCTACGCTTAGTTAGTAGATTTAGTGCTAGAAGAGGGTTGGTTCCGACCTCCCCTGTATTGTATTAGTTTAGGAGGACATATACGTCCTCACAATATGTACTCAACATGTATGTTAACCTTTTGTACTCTCTTTATTGTCTTTAGTATATAGTTGTTTTTTACAACTTGTGTTTGATTTCTTTCTACCTCTGACTACGTCCTCCAGTCACGAAAACCCCACTTGACATTGTGGTGGAGGCGCGTGCTTCTATTCCGAGATACCCTCTCGTACCCTCTTTGCACTACGTACTTTTTTTTTATTCACTCCACTTGTGGTGGAGGCGCGTGCTTCTATTCCGAGATACCCTCTCGTACCCTCTTTGCACTACGTACTTTTTGTTTATTCGCTCCACTTGTGGTGGACGGCCGTGCTTCTATTCCGAGATACCCTCTCGTACCCTCTTTGCACTACGTACTTTTTTTAACCACTCCATTTGTGGTGGAGGCCTTACTCTTTTCCGGATAACCTTTCGTAATTTCGCTTCATTTCCCCATACGAGTTCTTTTTTACCACTCCAATTATGGTAGATAACCATGCTTCTGTACCGTCCTACCCCTTCGTATTCTCATAGTCCCAATAATGGAGAGAACCCACCACTTGCGATTTGTCCCTTTTGATTACTCCTTAATGATACAATATTCTGATCACTGATTTTATGATTATTATGGTTTATGATTTTCTCTTTAATAATGACGTCTCTTTTTTACTCACCCCGCGATGTTACAGTGACTTTTCCCTGTTAGAAGAAACCCCGTTTTATTTTTTGTTAGCTACGATTCTTTCTTTTTTCAACTTCTTTCTCGAGTCATTTAAAATCTCATATCACACCAATATTAACTGGTTGTAGACCTTTTTCAGTTGTGTAATAAGTCCAAGCATCTAAATTCAACGACTATTCCAATCATTTTAATTTTTTCTTTTGTAATGAATGTTTGTCCTGATTTCTTTATTATTCCCAATTTTTCCTACTTTTTTTAAATATTGTTTTAACACGCGTTGTTATACTTAAATTTTCCTTGTTACTAATAAATAGTTGATTTCTTTCGCTTTCTTGATGTTATTTGACCATGAACGGTAAAACCCAATCCTGGGACTATATAGACTCAACCTACCTATTACAATATTTGAATCATTTTTAAATTTTCTTTTTATTGTCCATGATTGTCTATCTTTTTATTTTTTATTTTCAATTTGTTCTACTGTAGTTTATGGAAATTGAATATTTCCTCATTGTTTTGTTTCCAATATTTCCTTTCGCACTCTTCGTATTATTTGATCTTACCTTACCACGAACAGTTTCCACTTATTCTTTGACGTGATCTTTGTGGCCTATCCACTTAGGGTCAACTTTTTCATTTTTCTTTTACACCAGAAACCCTGGTTAACAACAGTAGGGAAAAAAGGAGAGTTCTGGGACCACCCCCCACTCCTGACCTTGACCTTGAACTATCTCTCTCTAACACATGGTGACCTTGAATCTATCTCTGTCACCGAAACGTGGCAACACCGCATTCTCAGCAATATGGCAACAATGAATTCAAGGCCATGCTCAAGGTCATCAAACACCATTCAAGGTCAAGCTGTAGATATATATAGCAGGTCGCATGTATGGGAAGAGTAAAGCGTTTGCAGTTGCAGTGTACAGTGCAGTGTTACAATGGAAAGCCTCGCTAAATCAATTGAAAATGCGAAAGCGCAAGCTCTAGAAAAGCTGTTGATGGTTCCAAACGAGCTTCCTAAGGATGCTAAATGGGCACCGCTAGTGAATCAATCAGTGTTTTATTTAAACAAATCAAAAAGTAAAGTTGTATTTGTTGGATTATGTGCTCATTTGGGATTCACTCCTGTAATAAAAGTAGCTGGAGTAAAGAATCAGTGTATGCTGTTTGATGAAACGGAGTGGAACGCGTTAATAACCAATGAAGGAGTCATTAATAAGTACTTTAAAGCAGGAGAAGAGGTCGGGGTTCCTTTGAAAATTGGTACAAAAACTATCTCGTTTGAGCGTGTTAACAAAAATTACGATAAAACAAAAATTATAAAGATAACTGATGCAGGAGATGATGAATTGTATTTAGCGTGGGAGTCCTTATATGAGCTGTGGCAGTTAATACCGTTACTAACATATCGATTAAACCTTCTGAAGCGTTTGGAATTTTTCAATTTCTACCATAGCATAATAGATGGTGTTGTAGACATGCCGGGTGACTGCATAGTGAACATCACAAACATATTGGAACCATTCATGAAGATGCAAATCCCGAACGTGTTTGGAATGCTAGAAGTTGTGCATTATCTACCAGAAAAGGTAATAGTGGATGTGGAAGTCAAAAGGTGTATTGCGTAATGGAAGAATGAAGAGGGGAAAGGGTGGGGAGTGGGTGAATATAAGAACACATGGTCTAGGTGTAACGTAGTGAAATACAATGGAGACGCGTAACAGTGAAGACGTATCAAGCAAAGCTATTGATAAACTGAATGCTGTGGTGAAACTACGATGTGAATTAGAAGCGTTAGAGGAGGATGCGGCACACGAAGCTGTTCATGGTACGGGGATATTCAGTCCAGAATATTGTCAAGAGTTAGCACAACGATATAGAAAAGGGGTGCAGTGGTGTCAAGACTTCATTAGAGGTGTGATTTGTGATGAGTGTTTGGTAAAAAAGCTCATTGAGCAACAGTTAAGGGACTTTGCATATGACTTAATAGAGGAGGGATTAAATGGGTGGTTTAGTGACATTTGATGAAAGTAAAAACAAAATGCATTACATGTTAACATGGGAGTATGCACATCGTCAAGCACGCAGAAGTCAATGGGAGATAATAGCAAGGGATAGGGTACGATTTCAGAGACGAATAAGCTACGTGGAAAATGTAATCGCTCCAGTTTTGAAAGAAGAGTATAGAGAGGGTATCTATAATACACGTTTTAAAAGTGGTGGGGGTATAGTTTAAATAGTCACGTCAGCCGCTTACCCTCAGTTACAGAAATGGGTTCAATAAAAGTGGGCTGGCAACATTACTGGATTCTTGAAACAACAGATAAGGGTGAAATTAAATTTTCGCGTTATAAAACGCACAATACCGGGTTGTTAATCGAAAGAGCTAAACTGTCGAACACTGTAGTTATACGTAGTGAAAACGATTATCGACACACTTCGTGTGCAGGTGTAGAAGTCCATTATTTGTTAAAAATGGAAACCTTATAAATATACAAAATGCTGCATGTACAGAACATGGTTTGTTCCAACATCGTCATACTATTAACTTGTTGCCTGATAAATGTGATTTCATTCTTTTCAAATGTAAATGTGTTACACCGTATAGTGAATGGATTGCTGCAACTGAACGTGCACGTGACAACCTTGCTGCTGGTTTTCCTGCGGGTTTGGTGCGTTATCTGGATTGGGAATTAAAGGGTAGTAATTGTTATATATTCAATTGTGAATAGTTATATAAGTTTGTAATAGACAATGAATAGAAGGTTGTAAAATTTGAAACATGTAATCGTCTGATATAGCAAACAAGCAATTGTTTGCTATATCATATTTGATAAATACGTGATTTATTTAACTAAGTACATATGCAAATATGTACTTAGTTAAATAAATCACGTATTTATCCCATTATATCGTTTCATTTAGGACCGATCTCCATCTCTTTTAGAGATTAAGTTAACGATTAAATCAAAAACTAAGATTTGAAATTTCATACCATTTTAATTTCAATTAGATTCTTACTTAACTATGAAAGTATGCAGATGAAAGATCAACCTCAAGGTAAGAACTACACCAGACAGTTAGGAATGTGCAAACAAAAACAAGGTCAACGAGACTGTATTTACACAGAAAGGAGTCTCCAGACAGTCAAGGATGTGCAAACAAAAGGAATTCAACAATCGTTGTTGAGAACAGACGAAACAAGGTCAACGATATTGTATTTACACAGAAAGGAGTGGGGCATAGATATATCTATAACGTCCAACCTGCAGCACTCAGTTACAGTGAAAATGAATAACCAAAGTGCGCCAGAAAGTTCGTCGCCGGAGGTCGACCGACCAGCGTCTCGGGGATCAAGTGTGTGGAGCGAGGATACGGAGATCCTCGTTGTGAACGACGTGGCGCAGGTAGCGGACCTGGAGGAGATGGAAGAGATGGAGGATGATGAACACCAGGCGGAGACGGAGGACATGGAGGATGAGGAAGAACCCCAGTACCAAGAGCTGGTATGTAACTAAATAGTTTAACAAAATTACTTTTAAACACATAGATATGAACCATATATTTTTATTTTAGCCACACATCATCATGTTTGCGAGGTCTCGACCCGTTTTGGTACGGGGGAGATTTTCAACACAGATCTTGTGTGCTGAATGTCGGGAGGAATACATCACCGTCCCCCAGAACTTCGATGCAGCACGGGACGCTGCAACGTATGAAAAGTGTAGGGATTGCGCATAAGTAAGTTAAAATTACTTTATTGTAATAAAATTACTTTACCCCGTGTTTTGTTGTTGCAGTGCGAGTGTGAAAAGATCCCAAAAAATTCCCCCCCCTCCCAAAATTTCTCCCCGCCAAACCCCCCCTTATATCTACAGTAGGGTGGACGTACTACACACACTGCGTATGCAGCCCTTGCATAGACGCTTCTTTTTCCACGTGTAGTATGACCACCACAGACAGTACAGGACATCTGCCACGGTAAACCACCCCTGCAATACCGCAGCCACCTATTTTGGGATCTTTCTAATTTTATTGTGGATATTTTTCAGAGAGTATTGTCTGGCTGCAACAAACTTTTGAATTAAAACAACATAATGAGTAATGGGTCAGACGGTTTTAGTGCCTTTTTGTTTACGGTTATAATATCTACAATTTCTCTTATTGTATACAATCAAATCATCAATTGTAAAGGAAAAAGAATTATTTCATGCTATTTTTATTTAAAATTTGCTGGTCCTAACTAAATAATATTAACAAAATTACTAACTATAATGTCTAATATATACAATAACACATCACTGCTGATCCATCTGCATCTCCAACCGTGCATTCAATATTTGAAACAGTGGGCTTCCGTGACAATTATCATCGCAGGTGCACTCATCCGCATCGTTGCCTCCAAATTGGGATACCGGACCGAGGCTATGCAACCGTTCGGAACACGCAATTGGATCGAAGGTGTTGTACAGCATCCGTTTCATGCATCCATCACACCAATGGGATGGTACGTGGTATATTGATCTCGACACCCTGGTGTGGTATGTCTGCGGTAGGGTGGCCGTACTACACACACTGCGTATGCAGCCCTTGCATAGGCGCTTCTCTTTCCACGTGTAGTACGACTACCACAGACAATACGGGACATCTGCCACGGTAAACCACCCCTGCAATACCGCAGCCACCTGTTGAAACCGTAGGGTTCGGTTTGCACAAGCAACGTCCTCCATGTCACCGAAACGGTCTTCATCATAATGTTGGACGTACTTAGCGGTTCTATACCAATACCATTTCCACATCACCCATAGCTCGAACACTAGCCGTTCAATTCCTATACCTATGGATGATTGTGGATTCATCAGCTCTCGATGGTGGCGGGCGATGGATACATGTGGACCCAACGAGGCAGCGATGCAGCGTAACGATTGAGCCCGTAGGCTGAGCCAGCGATCCCATTTCTGCGCATCTGGTGCGGTATCTCCTTCAGCGGAATGTGGTATGCGAGGAGCGATGACGATCATTGTGATGTGATGTGTTTCCTGGTGTGGAAAACACTCCCTATTATATCGAAGTAGCAACACCCACGGAGGGAGTGGGGGGTGGAAGACCTTGAGGTACCTATACACCGACCTATACACCAATGCCCTTGAGGAAATGCAAGGTTTCTGTCTAGAAACCCACCTATACACCAATGACCGTGAGAAAATGCAAGGTTTCTGTCTATACACCACTGACCGTGAGGAAATGTAAGTATTTGCGCGAATGCAAGGTAAAGTGGTGGGGGTGATGGAGGGGTTCAAGGTGAAAGAGTGCGGGTGAAAGTGGGGTTCACGGTTAGGGAGTGAGGGCGACGCAGCAGAGCGTCAGTCTGTCTTCGTTCATCATGGATACATCATCTAGTAGTGTTACCAGTGTTGGTGAAGTGAATAAGTGTCGTTGTGTGACATTGTCCTTCTGGTCAAAGTTATCGATGAAGAAAGCGTGCCCGGTACATGTGCCGCGTACACCATCTCCAGTTGCTGCGTGCCCGGTACTTGTGCCAACTATCGAGCGTGCACCATCTCCAGTTGCAGCGTCCCGGTACATGTGCCGCGTACACCATCTCCAGTTGCTGCGTGCCCGGTACTTGTGTCAACTATCGAGCGTACACCATCTCCAGTTGCTGCCGCAAAGAAGATCATAGTACTACAAAATGTGGTAGTAAAGGCGGCAGCCGTTAATGTGGAGAAGCCGAAGTACGACATGCTTTCCGGGCGTTCACAACCTTTACTGCGAGAGCTGTTGACTTCGACAAATGTGTTTTACTCTGCTGGAAGTTTGCACATGAGAGGAATCCCAATCGTGACGGTTCAGGAAGCACCTGCTGCATCACCATGTTCGGGTGAGTGGGACTCCCAATTGTTGAATAGCCCGCCGGGCAGCGAGTATGATATCTCAATTCGGGAGTCCCTTTTGGGGGATGCATCACCATCTGCAACCGATGATGAAGTGAACCTGCCCATGGAGATTGCCGCAAGTGCAAATGTAATTGTTGATGAAACGGAGTCGGACTGTTCCACATCAATTGCAAGCGCTCCTGACGATGACGATGAGGAGTTAATCATTCCGGGTACCCCCTGTGATGACGGGGTGCATGACCATTTGGACATAGACACAGCGACACTTATTGAGGTTTCTGATGACACAGCGTCTATACAGTTGTCCGGCAGCATCAGAGACTTCACAACTTCAGCGATAGTCTTCATAGATGGTGTACCATGCGAGAAGCAGTCTTTACCGCTTGCTGTCGTTGATGATGCACAGCAGACAAGGATTACAGGACGGTTAAGAGAAGTGGCGTCCGGTTTGCGAGGGTGTGAGAGTGAACGCATCGCTCTCCTTCAACGCAAAGCGGAACTCTTAGCTGCTGTGGAAAGATATGAGATCAAAATCAACAGTATCAAGACGCAGCAGCTACGACAAGTGATAAAGGAGTTGGGGTCCTGTGAGAGCGAACGCCTCGCACTTTTAACCGAAGCGGAAAACTTGTCTGCTTTGCGTCATCAACGACGTTAACGGTTGGTATAACTGTGACCTACCACTAACAATAACCCAGTCCTCTTCCTATCCCGGTCGGGTTTGCATAACACGTCCTCGTAGTCCCGACTGGAAATCAGTATCGCGAACGTTAGTGGTAAAAGTTGACGTAAAAGCTTTATCGTTTGCCAGTGCGTTCCCGTTTACTGATTACAAAGAATATGCATGTGTGTAGCTGTGGCGCGTCCTTCACCCGACGGGATGCCTTAGCCCGTCACCGAAGAGAAAGCTGCCGTGGACCGCTGGACTACCCATCCACGAGCGGTATTACATTTGCGTATTACATTAAGTGTTCCTACGATGACGCGTTATCTAAATTTGAATTGTATCGTGGTCCGAATGCAGTAAGTGAGTTTATGACGCGCTTAGAAAGAGATGTTAGAATGTTGTATAAGGATCATTTAGAACATGTTCAAGACATGCGACTTTTATCGTGTCGACAAACTTTCAACTATGACAATGCAACCGTTTGTCATATTTGTGACAGACCCTTTGGTGAAAACGACGTTAAGGTGAAAGATCACTGTCACCTCAGCGGCGAGTACCGCTGTGCGGCTCACTCCGTGTGCAATCTAATGTACCAAATTTCCGACTTCGTACCGATATTTTTCCATAATTTGACCGGATATGATTCACATCTATTCATAAAGCAATTGGCATTAGAAAAAGAAGCAATCGAGGTGTTTGCGCTCAATAAAGAGAAATACGTTTCGTTTTCGAAACGGCTTTTGGTAGATGAAATTAGGAACGGGTCCCAACGACAACAGGTATGTCTTAAAATGCGCTTTCTGGACAGTTTACGATTTCTCAATTCTAGTTTGGATAAGTTGTCTCAAAATCTAACTTCTGACCAGTGTTTGACTATTAAAAAGTATTTTGGAGATGGGGTTAGCTTCGACTTACTGCGACAGAAAGGTGTGTTTCCCTATTCGTACGTCGACAGCTTCTCCAAACTCGAACAGGACACGTTGCCGACGTATGAGGACTTTTTCGATCGTTTGACAGGGGAACACGTCTCTCGATCGCGGTATGCTCGCGCTGTGGAGGTGTGGAATACGTTTGGATGTACGACTTTGGGCGAGTATTCGGATCTCTATTTGAAAACCGATGTCTTACTTTTGACTGATGTCTTTGAAAACTTTAGACGTGTATGTCTTGAAAATTACAAGTTAGATCCGGCGCAGTATTTTACTGCACCGGGTTTAAGTTGGGATGCTATGTTGAAACGCACGTCTGTAGAACTGGAGCTGCTCATGGATCTGGACATGCTCCATTTCTTTAAGAAAGGCATTCGGGGAGGTGTCAGTACCTGTGTTGGCAGGAAGTGTTTCGCGAATAATACGTTTCTTCCAAATTATGACGCGTCCAAGCCCCATTCTTTTATTATGTATCTCGATGCTACCAATCTCTACGGTTACAGTATGCGACAGTATCTGCCGCAGCGCGACTTTGAATGGCTTAGTCCGTACGAAATTGAACAGTTCGATCTAAATTCCGTGGCGGAAGACGCCGATATGGGCTACGTGCTGGAAGTAGATCTACACTACCCAACGCGGTTGCACGATTTGCATAATGACTTTCCTTTCTGCCCCGAACCTCTGATGCCGCCTACGGGAAACGCGCATCACCCAAAATTAATTCCAAACTTGTTCGATAAAACGCGTTACGTTATCCACTATAGAAATTTACAACAGTGTCTTAAGCATGGTTTAGAATTAACCAAAATTCATCGCGTGTTAAAATTTCATCAGGTTGCGTTCCTATATTGATTTGAATACCACGTTACGTAATCAGGCTATTAACGAAGCGGACAGGGACTTCTTTAAATTAATGGTTAACAGTTTATTTGGCAAGACAATGGAAAATGTCGAAAAAGGGTGGACGTTCGTTTGGTCAGTCAATGGGAACGTCATGGTAAAAAGCATGGGGCTGGGACGTTAGTAGCAAAGCCTCAATTCAAAAGCGTTGTTGTCTTTTCGGAAAATTTGGTCGCTATAGAATTACAAAAAGTGTCGGTTACATACAATAAACCGGTGTACGTGGGTTTTACTATTTTGGATCTTTCTAAAACGATAATGTATGAATTCTTTTATGATTTTCTCAAACCTTTATATGGTGATAACGTGCGCTTGCTGTACACAGATACTGACTCTTTCATTATAGAAATTCGTACTGAAAATTTTTATGCTGATATGAAGCAACACTTAGATAAATTTGACACCTCAAAATTCCCACCTGACAACATTCACGGTATACCGCGCACGGCCTCGGTGGTTGGTAAAATGAAAGATGAATATTGTGGAGTACCCCTCTGCAGTTTCTTCGGTGCAGGTGCTAAAACGTATTGTGTAAACGTGCTTGACCGCGACGGTGAAATGGCGATTAAAAAGGCGAAAGGGGTAAAAAGGGCGGTAATTAAGCGCGATCTCACCGTTGAGGACTACCGTCGGGTTGTGGAGGATGGTGTTGTGCTCTTCCGAAAAATGTTTATATTCAAATCACGTTTACATGCTATGTACACAGAACTTCGGAATAAAGTAGCGTTATCACCAGCCGATAACAAACGTTACATTATTCCCGGGTCGCACAACACTTTAGCATGGGGACACCGCGATATTCATCCGGGGCGTGATAGTTATCAGAATTTGGATCGTCTGTTAGAATTACTGCAAGCCGAAATGTAATTTTGGAACTCGTTTGTTGGTAGAACCGACGGTACTGATTAGTATTATCGCAGAGGCCCCGGCTACGCTGACAACAGCCTTTTCTTTGTTATGAACTATTGTAAATAGTATTTATGCTTTGTAGTTTATAACCGTATATATTTCATGTATTTATTATGATATTGACTAATGTGAATAAATTATATATATCATACTTTAGCCTTGGTAGTGTAATGTCTGGCGTGCCGGACTTTCGCCCAAGCGGCCCGGGTTCGACTCCCGGCGCTGGCAGATCTGGTTAAGGGTTTCTGCAGTTTTCCTTAGCTGTAACACAAATGTGGGATTTGCGCTGTTCCACCTATAAGTCGGCTGCAGCCGCACATTGGGCCTACATAATAATAATAATCGCCCCCTCCCTCCCGCACAAGCTTATAGCTTCTGGGGCCTTGGTTTAGGTTATGGGTTGTAGTAATTATTATTATTATTATTATATACTCTGTGTTTCTGTAAAGGTAGAAGAAATAAAACACACTATTGATATCAAAAAGTGATTTATTATTGTTTACTGCTTACATAAAATGATAGTTATATATTAACATTGTAACACACTGCATGCACTATACTACTTAATGCACTATATCACGTGCTGCTATATACGAGTTGTGGGTATTATCAAAGCCCAACCACTTGACTAAAACTTGATCTCCCTTTTTTTAACACCTTCTCTACTAAAAATACTTCAGGATGTTTAACCATCTGTAATTCCTCTGTGTAGAAGCCACCAAGTATCTCTTCCCCGTTCGTGTCTTCCAAGATATACGTTATGGGATTGGTTCGATTAACCTTTTTAATTTGAAAGATTTCGGTACTCCATGTGGGAGTATAGCCTTTCGCAAACGCTTCCCGATGCTTGCTGATTCGCACGTGATCACCGACTGTGAATTTAGCACTTCGCAGGTCACTGGTTTTCTGGAAATCGTAAACTGTTTGTAAAAGAATCTTGGCGTTGCTGTGGTTCACTTCGATGGGTTTGTAGCCGGTGGTGCGGTGTACGGTATCGTTGTACTGGTTAACAACCTTTGGTAATAACTGCAACCACTTATATGACCCTTGCATTGAAAATTCCTTCCACATCTTGTTTCTAAGAGTTCGGTTTACACGTTCTACCGGACTTGCTTTCATACTAGAAAAGGTGCTGTAATGGTTGATGTTGAAAGTTTGCATTAGCTTACGAAAATGCTGGTTGTAAAATTCCTTCCCCATATCCGTTTGTAAATTGTCGGGAGTACCTCCTGTTGATGTTAATAATTTTTTCATTGCTTTCGTGACGTCTTCACCGGTTTTTCGTTTAAGTGGACACGCCC
The DNA here is from genome assembly GCA_929113105.1 of Agrypnus murinus. Classification (NCBI taxonomy): domain Eukaryota; kingdom Metazoa; phylum Arthropoda; class Insecta; order Coleoptera; family Elateridae; genus Agrypnus; species Agrypnus murinus. The sequence goes on from OV816027.1 coordinate 53,657,046, forward strand.
AAACACGCTTGCTAAACATATTCAACAATACTAAAATATATCGAAAACCTTTATTTATTTTAGCATAGGGAATCATTTCCACAAGGTCCGCCATGTACAAATCGTTCAAGCCTTTTACGATTAAGCGTCTTCTTCGAAATCGTTTACGAGCTGGTTTATGCAATTCTTCAAATATTTGACGTTTGATACTCATTTAGAAAATGCTGGAACACTAATAACAGCTTCAAAAATAAATATGTCCTTTGATCCAGGCTTCTTCGCCTTAAACTTATCCCCTTTCTTCAATGACACTCCGATGAGTGATTCGGCATCGTATAACGTATCGTTTAAAAAGATTTGTGCATCTGTGGGATAGTATTTGATTTGTTTAATGACACCTTTTGTTAGAGGAACGACATACTCGAAGTTGGTGGAGTTCAAAAGTGCATAACCGTTTTCATGGTTGTATCTTCCCATCATATACAACATTGTCTCGTAGTGCAAATTAGACACGTCTTCTAAAAAGAATACTTTTGCACGAGCGTCGAGTTTAACTCGGACAGGAGTTTTTTGAAGATGTTTACCGAACTTATCCAGAGTCATCGTCGTGAGGTAATGATGATATATGATGATATGGATGACTAATAACAGCTTGGAAGTAAAATGGGACTGTTGTAGACGGATATAGCAAACCTTTCGCCTTAATCGTATCGCCTTTACTCAATCGTTTCCCAATTTTGTTGATAGCAGCACCAATGCCAATATCGTTTACAAACATATGGCATGGTGGTGAGCTGAGAACTTCTTGTACAATCAATTCTGTAAACGGTATTGTGTATTCCCGTTGACTTGACTGTTGCTACCTTTCAAATTGTAATAGTACGATAGGTCGGAAGGTTCGTTCGACGCAGGTTCGGGGTCCGCCCACATATACATCGTTGCTGTGTACCTTACATTTTGTACATCTTCTACTATAAATACTTTTGCACGAGCATCGAGTTTAACTCGGATAGGGGTTTTGTGAAGATGTCTACCGAACTTATCCAGAGTCATCGTCGTGAGGTAATGATGATATATGATGATATGGATGACTAATAACAGCTTCGAAGTAAAATGGACCGGTTGCAGACGGATCTATTGACGTACTTCTCACCTTTATCTTATCGCCTTTTCTCAATAGTCTCCCAATTAAGTCGGCAGCAGCACCAACTCGTTTATCGTTTACAAACATAATGCTTAGTGGTGAGCTGCAAACTGCTTGTACAATCCCTTCTGTAAACGGTATTTTGTGTATTCCCGTTTACTGTTGCTACCTCTCAAATTGTAATATTTCGATGCACTTATGTATACAACAGTAAGTTCTCTTGGAGTCCACCCAGGCTCGGAGTCCGCCCATATAAACATCAGTGTTGTGTACCTTACATTTTGTATATCGTCTAATAGGTACACTTTCGAACGAGTGTCGAGTTTCACTTGGACACGGGTTTTGTGAAAATGTTTACCAAATTTATCGAGCGTCATGATTGCACTAACGTTATTAATATTATAAAACGGACCGATACGCGTGTGATGATTTATTCGATAATTTTAGCAGCTCTCAATTCATCGATAATATATATGATTTCATTAGTGTGACCGGTGTGACCAGCCGATTTTGAACTTAAAAGGAGTCTCAATCTGTCCACTAATTTATTAGGATCTTTCCAAGGTATAAATTCCACCTGTTTATTATTATAGTTGAGAACGCGCATATCACCACCGCCACGTTTTGGTAATGTGCGAGTTTTCGATCGCGTGACTGGTGTAGTAGGTGTAGACTCGCTTCGAAATCTTGCTCCAGGAGTAGTTAGAAGGGGTCTAATTATATTTGAATATTTCTTTCCGGTTCCGTGTAGCTGTGAACCCTCAATGTAACCTCTTCTGGTAGCATTGGTACGTGTAAGAAGGTCCTTATACTTCTGCAACTCTGATTGGGTGTATCCAATAGGTGCTTTTTTAAATACTAATTCGAAAAAACCAGGAGTTCCTGTATATTTAAAAATTGTGCCTGAGGGTTTTTTAATAATAAAGTCGTTCGCGTCAAAAGTGAGTACGGCGTTTCCGATTAGGTACTGGTGAGATTCCGGATGGAATCGTACTCCATAATGATGATCGAACTCGTTTTTAGTATCCTTGAACATGTTTTCCATATAAATTTTAGCTCTACCAGAAAAAGTCTCATCTATGTAAGTTTGGAATTCCGGACTGAACCCAACAGCAGCAAGTTTTTCTTTCAATTGATCCAATGTTGGGATCCCAGATTCTTCCAGGACTTCTGTTTCAAAAACCGAGATATCAGGTGAGGGAACGCTAGTAGTGCGCATTCTTTGAGCGATCGGTGATGGTTCGTGAGGTATTCGTCTTGCGGGTGGAAGTCGTTTATAAAATTTTTTTTGGAGTCGAGGTAGGTATGGGAGAAGAAACTTCCGTTTTTAAGGGTTCTTCTTTCGGAGTTAATAATTCCGTTTTAACTCTGGTTATAAGCTCACGCAATGGTAGAGTGATAGGTTGATAGCGGCGTTGTAGTTCCACTTCTGACCGTGCAATTTCAGACTTGAGACTTTTGTATTTCTGTTTAACATGACGTCGTGCTTTAACCAAGTCTTCTGCTACACGCTTATCCATGTTTACTAAAACGTTTAGTTCGTGTCTTCGGTATTTATGGTGAAGTAACAGTCGAAACCTTTTCGATAACGTCCCCCATTAAGTGGATAATCTTTGTCGATTACTAAAAACCCATATTTCTCCTTCCAACAGTGTAAACACAACTGTTTAAACGCTTCGAAAGTCATATCCCCGCTAACATGATCGTTAAATATGTGTTTTAAGTTAGTATTATCCTGCTTAAACAGGACAATGAGATTTGAATTATCTCTTACGAGTTGTTTAGGTATCGCAGAATATGTCTGACATAAATAAAAACAGTCGATGTGTTTATGTCTCCCGAAGCAGAAATAATCACGTATGGTGCTTTGACTATCGCAAACTACATCGTCGAAGATAATAACCGAGTTTTGGTTTGCATCCTTAGGCGGTAATATAGTTTCAGAAGAATCGTATTCGAAATAACCGATGGGTAATGATCGAAACAGATCGCGCAGATATGCGTATTTCGGTTGATAAAGAGATTTACTATAGACATATACGTTTTCGAAGCGTAAACCGTTTGGATGTTCTAGTAAACTTATCATTAGGTTGGTTTTACCACATCCGGAACTGCCTACTATTATACCGCGTTTGCATCCTGCACCTAACAATACACTATGTTTAAAAACTTGCGGCGTCGGTGAACAATTATCCCGATTTACAACCGGCAACCTTTGTCTCTGACGGATCAACTTTAGCTGCTCCATGTAGGACACGTTGTGAGGGAGGAGCCCACGTGTGTGATATATATATATATATATATATATATATATATATAAGTATATGTAGATGGGTCACTTACAGTCACCCTTCACCTGTGATAGAAGGAGTAATATGTTATGAAACGTACTCTGCGAAAAGCGGGGCATCATCAATTAACTCGTAAGGGGAAGGGAGTGATCAACACTCTCATTAATAAGTTACCGTTAGAATTACATTTACCAGGGTATAACTACTGCGGACCTGGCATCCGTTTACATCAAAGGCTGGTTCGTGGAGACAAAGGAATATACCCGTTGGATGAAGCTTGTAAAGAGCACGACATAATCTATTCAAAAACTAACGATCTTGGTGAACGTCATAACGCCGATAGTATATTAGGACATAAGGCGTGGACTAGGTTTGGTTCTAAGGACGCTCGTTTTGGAGAGAGAGCGGCTGCACTTACTGTGGCCGGCATTATGTCTGGAAAAAGAAAATTGGGTATGGGTGTTCGACGACGATCTAAGGTGAAAAGAAGGGGTACTTTAACGTTCAACAACGCCATCAAATTAGTTAGAAAACGTATTGGTGGTAAAGTAAAAAAGTTATCTTTAAAACGGTCTGCTCGTCTTGCCCTAGCGGCCTTGAAACGTAAACGTATCATTGCTCCCAAAGGTCGGATTATACCAATCCCCAAGCAAGGTGGTTTCCTACCGCTGATTCCTTTATTTGCCGCTCTCGGAGCTATAGGCTCGTTAGGAACTGGAGCAGCTGCGGTTGCCAAAGCAGTGAATGAAGCAAAAGCAGGGAAATCAGCGCTCGAAGAAACGAAACGACACAATGTAGCGATGGAGCAAGCGCCTGTAGGAAAAGGATTATATTTGAAACCGTACAAAAAAGGATTAGGATTGTATTTACGACCTCCAAAAAACTACCCTTAAAGCTACCACACCGACCACTGACCAATATCGATCTGTCAAAGTACGTAAACGAGTTAAAAATTCCATACTTCAGAGGTATTTTTATGCGAAACGGGTTACCGAAACGTATCCGTAAAAACGAATGTGGAATTGTGAATTTGGATGATACAGATGGGGAAGGTACGCATTGGACATCGTATGTTAAACGTGGTCGAAATATATTATATTTTGATAGTATTGGACAGTTAAAACCCCCACTAGAACTCGTTCATTACTTTAAAAGTGATGGTAGCTTAAACGTTATTAGTTACAGTTCTTCCACTGGATCTTTACCCACACGTCATAGATTTTATGCGTACGAACTAATAAACAAGAATTTCTAATAAAATCAACGACTAGTTTCATATTTTTGACATTTTAGCCAAGTTCACAACCATTAACAGTCGTAAACTTTCAGATAACCTACAATTTTTAATAAGTTGCTCCAAAAAATGGTTTTATTTTTTACTTTTTCTAATTACAGAAAATGTGTGATGATCTTCAAACTACATATTTAGTAAAGCTGTGTTAAGAGTGAATAAAATAAAAGTGACAGCTACCACACAAAAATTATTAAATGAATCACGCAGTTCTCACTCCTTCCCGCACTTTTTAGTTTTTTAAAAAGCAGAACTAAAATGAAATTTTTCGTAAATCTTAAATTATCTCTCTCACTTCATATTGCTTTTTGTGCGACCTTTCAATTTTTAGAACTGTTAAACAGCAAAATTTTATAGAATAAATTTGCAATTACAAATAAAAATTATTTCGGTTTTAAAATATTCATCATGCTTTTAGCGCCATCTCTCGAGAAAGCATTGCATTACCACTTAAAAAATGTACTTTATCCTTTATTCTTTATTATCTCACGTAAGTAATAAGGATGTGAACATATGAATTGTCTTTACTAGCTACACATAATTGATGACGTGTGGGTAAAGATCGAGTGGAAGAACTGTACAACTACGATGCTTTTCAGAAGCTAAATTCCTACAATTGTGGACATTTAGCGCTGAACTTTTTATATGAAAACACTCCTTAACATTTCCTCAGTCTTACTGGGAATGTTGAGATGTCTCAAACATTCATCTTCTCCGCTACAACGTCTGTTTTAACTTCTCCTTTTAACCCTCCCATATATTTGGATCCTACAAAACAATGGGTTATGCGTTTGAAAAATTTCGAAACGTTCAATACTATTCCGAACGTAACAGATAAAAACAACGTGTTTAAAATGGGAGAAAGAATAATAAAGATACCTACTGGATCATATGAGCTTACTGATATAGCTCAATACATTAATTCTCAAGCAAACGGTGAGTCTGTTAACATCGATCCGAATCATAATACCCTAAGATAGATTATAAAAGCCGATCACGACATTGACTTTACAGTTGAACACTCTATCGGAACATTGTTAGGGTTTAAGAATAGAATCTTAAAAGCTAAGGAACGTCACATATCTGATTTTCCAGTTAAAATTATCAAGGTTAACTCGCTAATGATAGAATGTAATATAATAACAGGAAATTATAATAATGGTACACCTGCCCATGTGATACATCAATTCTTCCCCAGTGTTCCACCTGGATTCAAAATAATAGAAGCACCTGAGACTGCACCCTATTTACCAATTAATGTCAATACTATTTCAAACATTACCCTTAAAATATTGGATCAAGACGGGGATTTGGTTAATTTCCAAGGGGAAACCGTGACGATAGGACTTCACTTGAAGAGCGTGGATGATGGTGTTCAAATATAACACTCCTCGATGTTGCACTGATCGCTCTGGCTATAAAAGATCGTGTTGGAAGCGGAAAATGGTTAGTCAGGTATCGGTCGCTACTCAATTGACAAGGGGTAACCGCTTATTCTTGCAAACCTTAGGCTTTGTTATCCCAAAATGAATGTGCTAAATGTAAACGAAAAAGTGCTCGTCGATAACTAGATTGTCGGAGCTGAATTTCACACTCACCAACCTTATACCACTCGTTTTGAGAATAATGACGAAATTCGAATACCTATTCAAGAGGATATGTCCACTTTGCCTTCGCGTAGTTATCTATATGTAGAAGGTACTGTACTGAAAGAAGATGGTAAACCATCAGCGAGTGGTAAATTTATAAACAATGGTATTGCATATCTTTTTAGTGAGATTCGCTACGAAATGAATGGAGTTGTGGTGGATTCGGTAACAAAAGTTGGTCTAACAACCACCATGAAAGTTTACCTTTCCCACAATTCGAATGAAAGCGTTAAGTTACAAAACGCTGGTTGGTTTCCGGATGGTACCAGCACCTTGCTGGATAGTAAAGGTAATTTTTGCGCCTGCATACCTTTATCAACACTGTTGGGGATTTTTGAAGACTATGGAAAGATTATTATCAATATTCGTCAAGAATTGGTATTAATTAGAAGCAATTCGGATGTCGATGCCCTAATATCCACCGATGCTAATGAAAAGCTTAAGGTTAACTTGCAAAAAATATATTGGAAAGTACCACATATTCAACCGGGATTAGCGAAAGAATTATCATTAACAAAATATATTGGGAAAAATATTGACACTCAAGTGGCATTTAGAAGCTGGGAAACACATATTTACCCCGCTGTACCGCAAACGGATAAGCACAGTTGGTCTATTAAAACATCGACCACTCTAGAAACTCCCCGTTACGTTATCATAGGATTTCAAACCGATCGTGATGGCCAGTTGCAGAAAGATATGAGCGCATTCGACGCCTGTGATATTCAAAACGTGACGGTATTTTTAAATACGGAAAGATATCCTTACGATCAATTACATATTAATTATGGTGAAAATCGCTATGCTACTTTATATGAAATGTATGCTAACTTTCAACGATCGTACTATGATAAACCCAACGAACCTCTACTGGCTCTTGATAGATTTAAGGCACTTTTACCTCTAATCGTCATCGACTGTTCGCGACAGAAAGATTCCTTGCTAGGGAAAGCTGTCGTTCTTCGAGTTACTTTCGAAACTCACAAAAGCATTCCAGCGAACACTACTGCTTACTGTCTCATTTTGCACGATCGTGTATTTACGTATAATGCATTGACAAAGCAAGTACGTCAACTATAAGGAAATCGTTATATACGTTCAAGGACCTGTTACCTTTATTAGTATAGTCCCACGCTTCGATCATGCTAGTTATCGATGTGCAAGGTTTCAAGACTTCAGAAAAAGACTTTGCACCCAAGGAATTAGCCGCGTTTGATGGACATCTTGTGTCTCACTACGTTTTCAAACCTCCGTTCGCCTTTCGCAACTTACCACCCACGTTTCGTCAACAAGTTACTTGGTTAATGCATAATCATCATTGTCTCAATTGGAATGAAGGATTCACTCCTCCCTTTATGCTACCTGTAATTCTGCAACGCTTGACTCAGCAGGCGGATACCGTTTACGTGAAGGGATCTGAAAAGAGCAACTACATTAGACGTTTCGTATCACAACCGGTGGTGGAGTTACCAGAGGAACCAGCTCTACAGGCTATGCTTCCATCATGCTCTTATCATCATCATCATTCACTGTGCTATTGTGCATTAACTAATGTATACTACTTATATAAAACTCATGTAATGGATTTTTCAGAATAAAGTTTTTAAATTCTTTAATGGTTCTATTAAAACAACATAATATGATTACAACTATTTATTCATGGTCTATTACAAACTTATATAACTATTCACGATTAAATATAACAATTACTAAACTTTAATTCCCAATCCAAATAACATCATATGATTACAACACTTTAATAACACAACACTTTAATTCTCCGCTATTAAGATGGTGAAACGATGCCAATGTTCCGTTCAACACTTATCCGGCTTATACTAGTCTATAAACAACACTTTAACTCTCCGCTATTAATATGGTGAAACGACACAAATGTTCCATTCGAAGCTTATCCGAATTATACTCCTCTATACATCTCATTATAGGAATTTTTATATTTGCATCGTACCATTCCTGTAACGGCTCCTCCAACTGTTTCGGCGCTGTCCCACTTTTTCCGTCAAACCATATCCTTTCCCCATTTAAATCCATAGAATATGCAAACGACACTAGCGCAAACACCAGATAACCAGCTTCAAGAATACGCTTCTCTTTGACGCGTTTAACGAATGCCTCTTTGTGGTGGTCTAAAGTTTTCTCGACGTTGCCACCATATAGTTGTTCGTCTCGCATTTCATCGTCCTCGTCCTCGAAATCGAATATTACTAAAACGGTTGCCTCTACCACGTTCATGATGCTGTACTGCTGAATTGTTCTTGAGTAGATGCTGTACTACTGAAGTGTTCTTGCGTATGCGTTTATATATACTGAGTTGAGGGGTGGGATCCAAGGTTATGCTCTGAGTTGAGGGTGGGATCCAAGGTCATGGTCTTAGTTGGCGGGTGGGATCCAAGGTCATGGTCTTTAGTGGTAACGATAACGAGCGATACAATATATTCCCATGCTTACACCAACTACTGCGATTAACAGGGTGCCCAAGGTCACCACGGAAGCGTAACACGTTTCGCTGCTGACTTTACATTGTTCTACCGAACTATTCCCGAGGGTTTGCCACTCGCTATCCATGGTATGGGTTGGGTACACGAATTTGACCCTGAATCGTACTTCTTGCGTTCTATTGCCGATTTCGTGTTTAAACATTCCCATTTGTTGCAACATCACCGGTTGCATTCCATACCAAACGCTCGTATTGAAGTCGTATGAAATAAAGGCTGCTGTTGTATCTGGAAGTTTTGCAACGTACACTACTCCCTCGTACAGGGTTGCTAATAATATTACTGCCTTGATTGGTAACATCTTCCTTAGTGTTATATTCTATGTTGTATCTTCTTTTAACCGCAAACGTCTCTACTGCTTTCAATGTTTATGGGTGCTAACACGTTTGCAAACACGCAATGTGGTGACCATTTCAGGTGTTCTACGATTGGATTATCCGACGGTTCCCATTTGAAAATGTTCACTCGGCAATAAAAACATTCTACTCTATCTTCACGCCCCGTATAGACAAATCCGTCCTCAGCTAAAGATTTTGGAGTTTGTATACCCTTCCAATTACGAAATGATAACACTCGTTCTGTCAAGCACGTATTCTGCAGGCTAGCTTCTACACACATTTTGAATTTTCAATACATGGGACCTGCTATATATATCTACAGCTTGACCTTGAATGGTGTTTGATGACCTTGAGTATGGCCTTGAATTCATTGTTGCCATATTGCTGACCTTGAAGAGTGGCCTTGGGTTCAAGGTCATAACATTGATGCCATATTGCTGACCTTGAGAATGCGGTGTTGCCATATTGCTGACCTTGAAAATGCGGTGTTGCCATATTGCTGACCTTGAGAATGCGGTGTTGCCACGTTTCGGTGACAGAGATAGATTCAAGGTCACCATGTGTTAGAGAGAGATAGTTCAAGGTCAAGACCTTGAGAATGCGGTGTTGTCATATGTTGACCTTGAGAATGCGGTGTTGCCACGTTTAGGTGACAGAGATAGATTCAAGGTCAGCATGTGTTAGAGAGAGATAGGTTCAAGGTCAAGGTCAGGAGTGGGGGGTGGTCCCAGAACTCTCCTTTTTTCCTTACTAACAACGATGGTTATCGTTTTGACATTTTTCTTTATACCTTTTAAGAACGTTCCCAACTGAATCTCTAGTAATTTAAAGTTAGTAAAGTACTTAATGCTAGTTTCCATTGAAGTTATTTCTTCCATTTTTTATATATAATGAATTTTTATTATGAATTTCTTCGAACTAAGCATTAGTAATGTGTGAACGAACATACATTATTAAGTAGTTCTCTGTCTTTCTACACACAAGTTTTATATATCGCCGTTTTCTTTTGTCTACGTACCCTTTTGAACGTTTATACCGCCATTTTAAATTTATATAGTGAATTTAACGGTAACTTAACATTTTTGGTCACCTTCATAAACCCCATTATGAAGTCCCTTCCTTTTTACCAGGTTTATTCTGTTTTATTAGTTAGTTACTTTTTTCCCAGGCCTAGGGTTTTCTTTCTTTTTATAATTTTTGATTTTTCGCCTGGAAGGGGAGATGTTATATTATTATTATTATTATTTTGCCAAGCATTATGATGCTTGAAGGTCGGTTCCTTAAATTTTGGCTTTATTTATTCGCCTGAACCAGTCCTAATGGGGAATAGGGCTATAATTGCGGACTTGATTTTATATGTATTATTATTGTTTAAACTGCAGTTGCGATGAATGCATTATTTTTTTTATTGTATTTATTTGCGGGTATTGATGTATTCTACCCATGACAGGTCAGACTTCGTTGCCAGTTTTGACCTGGTGCATTCTCGTTTTTATTTTATCGCTCTCATTTGAAGAGGTTTCCTCTCTTCTCCGGGATATGTACGTGGAACGAGGCCTCAATGTAACACGTACCGGGGAAACATCTGCGACCTTGAGTGAAGGGCTTCCGAGCCAGAGCCGACACATTATGGAGTATAAGTGGCTTAACTTTTATTTAAATATATATACTATGGGTGGTCTTTAGTTTTCCTCCCGTTGGCAACACACAAGGCAACCTGGTAACCTACTTTTATGTATTAAATGCTTAATTTTGTTTTTCTTTTTACAGATTTTCCTGGCAGCGACCTAGCAGTCATACCCGTTGTGACCACGGAAATTGACTCCTATTCAGTGACAACACTTCTTCTGTCCACTGAAATTCACTTCGAATAAATCGGCACGGTATAACCCTTTAGTGTTATTTAATTTATATTTTTAACTTATTGTTACAAATTGTTTACACTATTTGTTTCCGAAACTTATAGAACAAATGGAACTTTAATTTCTGTACTTTTTTACCCCATTATTCGATATTCAGAATTTCATTTTTTTCACATTATTACCGTTGCCAATTTTCATAATTCTTATACTTCAAAATAAATAATTTTTTCATATATTTGTTCTCCGGCTGTGACTATTGATAACTGCACCGAGTTTTAACTATTTGCTATCGCTGTTCATTTCCAAAAAATGCCTTGATTATAAACCCTACAAAATTTTTCTTATCATCTATAAGCCTTATACTCTAATGGGAACACTTGCGTAAAATGCTTCACATGTTCTCGATTCATATGCAAAATGAATCACAGAAATCCACCCTTTATTACTTTATATACCTTTGAATATTTTGATTTTTGTCAGCCCTTATTTTGTCATCTTACCGTAACCAGTAAGACAATTTAATCACTGATCAAAGATCACCCCTTTCTTTTTTTTTGTCTTCACCGACATTACAATCGATCTAATTTTGATTGTTAAATCTTTCTTATTTATCTTTTTTTTTGTCGCAATTGCAAAGTATTTGATTAATTACCTGCATGTGTTTCACATTTTTATGTACTTTTTTGAATCTCCTTAATCAAATTAACTAAATTTTTGTGTCGTTTATGAGTTTCACCTGTTTTATTATTATGTAAACTTTGCACTTGCCACGTTCAACTATTAAACTTAACTATTTAAGTTCTTAAATTATTACATTCTATGTCTCTTAATATTTGAACAACCTTTGGTTCAATTTATATTGTAATGCTGACACTTTCTTTCGCAATCTACGGTTTATATTTTACATTATTATTTCTAAATTTGATTTTTTCCCTTTTTACTCTAATTGTCACATTTTTCCTTTAAGAAAGTTATTGTCAGTACTCTTTCTTTCTTGACACGTATAAGTGGGAATATAGTGTCACATTTTTATTCTGTTTCATGAATTCATATTTTATTAATCTTGTCTTTAGCACTCACAATATTTTTGTTCAGATCTATTTTTATGTACGAACTTATTTTTCTTTATTTGTCACTTTTCATGTTTTTGTATAACTGATATTGAACTATTAAGTTATGACTTACTTTTTCTTGGCATTGGCTATGAATGTGGACCTATCTGTAGTTTTAATTATTTGTATTTTTAATCATTTTTGTATTTTTTGCTTTGCTTTACTTTAAAAAGTTATATTATATACTGTTCAAAGTACGTTCATTGAATTCCTCAGATGTACACTTTTCTAAATTTTGTTTTTGCATTGTTACTTACTACGAACTGTGTCTTTCTTCACCTGCACTAATGGATCTTCCATCGGCATTGGCTAAATACTAAATGGTTTTCAACTGGATGAATACTATGGCTGTTCCAATTGGCTTTTACCGACCATCACCTATGGTTCGAATTTGAAAATAATCATCTCTCAGCACGAACTTCCTTAGTTGCATACTGAGAACTTCTGCCTACTGATTCCCACTACGATACTAATTACTTCCTCGTTCAGCAGTATATAACCAGCTTGCTTGAGCTATTCAAACCAGTCAGTGACCATGGCTCGAAGACAACAAGCAAGCTGGTGAGTACCTTTCAATTATTTTATGCTTAGTGCCTAGTTGAGTGGGCGGCGCTTAATCGCCCACTCTGTGCGAAATTATGGGGAGTTGTGTCCAGGCTTCCCAGCTTAGTTATAATTACTAGGAGACTAGCTCCTACGCTTAGTTAGTAGATTTAGTGCTAGAAGAGGGTTGGTTCTGACCTCCCCTGTATTGTATTAGTTTAGGAGGACATATACGTCCTCACAATATGTACTCAACATGTATGTTAACCTTTTGTACTCTCTTTATTATCTTTAGTATATAGTTGTTTTTTACAACTTGTGTTTGATTTCATTCTACCTCTGACTACGTCCTCCAGTCACGAAAACCCCACGTGACACTATAATTAATGTATACTAGAAATAAAAATGTATAATTAAGTTATTAATAAATATAATGTACACTAGAATTAGCATATACTATTAATTAATTATAATAACTTATTTTTAAATATGTATATTATTAGATAATAAATAGCTTTAAGGAACGTTTTGGTGTTATTATTGAAATCCTCATTTACATTCATGACATAATCCTTTTTAATCTGCGCCTCATTACATATTCAATCCACATCATCTGTTAGCAAAAGAGCCTGCGGTGGCGATGGACAATAATCTACTTTTCCTGATATCCTTCAAAAATTAAAAACCTTCTGTCTCTCTCTATAATCTAGTGACTTTAGCGGCGGCGGCGGTGGTGGTGGTGGACATGTACATATTAAATATGGGATATCAAATATGGGCGGTCAGATAGCACATATGGGCTCATTAATATTCATACCGCACACTGGGCACTCATGGGCTGTCGCCCCGCCGCGGCAACGCCTACCGGCAACTACCTTCCCCTTACGGCAGATTACCCTAGTCAAGGTCCTCGGACCGGCTTTCTCTTCATTACTAATCTGAAACTGAGTCCAAAAAAGTGCCACATATGCCGAAAAGAAGTGAAATATCTCGGACACGTTGTATCACGAAATGGAGTGGCAGCCGACCCCGATAAAATCCATGCATTCCAAGAGTGGCCAACACCGAAAGATAAACACCAAGATCGTAGTTTTCTTGGATTATGTAACTACTACAGGCGTTTCGTTCGTGGGTTTGCCAATATAACGAAACCGCTGAACGGAAGGTTAACGGAAGATGGGTGCGAATATGTTTGGAGCGGGGATTGCGAAACAGCTTTCCAACAGTTGAAGCGTGCCCTGACAACAGCACCAATATTGAGTTACCCACGGACAGAAGGAAAATTCATACTAGACACAGACGCAAGTCATCGGCTATTTTAGCAAGGTTCTGTCGAAAGCCGAAAGGAATTATTGTGTGACCAGGAAAGAATTATTGGCGTTCATAAAGTCCGTTGAGCACTTCTACAAGTACTTATACGGACGAAGGGGAAGTTTTTCTTGAGGACAGACCATGTCGCGTTGAGATGGCTCCTGCAATTCCGTAATCCTGAAGGCCAGGTCGCAAGGTGGATTGAACGATTACAAGAGTATGATTTTGACACGGAACATCGAGCCATCGAAATGCCGATGCTCTTTCAAGGAGACCCTGCCCGATGGACTGCCGTCATTGCTCTCGTCTGGAAGAGAAGGTTTGCCAAGTATTAAGAACCACTATCGTCAACGACAATTGGTTGCCGGAAGAATTACAACGACAGCAGGAGGTTGATCCGGAATTAAAAATGGTACTGGAATAGAAGCGTGTGGGAGAAAGGCATGCCTGGGAAGCCGTCAGCCCTTCCAACAGAACCCTAAAAGCATATTGGGCCCAGTGGGAGTCCTTAAAGGTGGAAAACGGTCTTCTGAAGCGAGTGCTGGAGAATGAAGATGGTACCACCATTAGGCCTCAGTTCGTGGTTCCAAGAAGCCGAGTGGCAACGGTATTACGACATCTCCATGACGGTGCCTCAGAAGGACACTTCGGTGTGAAGAAGACTCTGGAGAAAGTTAGGGAGCGTTTTTATTGGGTCAATTGTAAAGAAGACGTAAAGGAGTGGTGCCGTAAAGTCGAACTGTGTGCCACTGGTAACGGACCCTTGGGGAAACGAAGAACACCTATGAGGCAATACAATGTAGTACAATGTAGTCCTCTGGAAAGAATAGCTATAGACGTTGCCGGGCCATTTCCCGAGACCGATGATGGAAATAAGTATATTTTAGTGGCAATGGACTATTTTACCAAATGGCCAGAAGCATACACCCTACTAAACCAAGAAGTACCAAGTACTAGTCAAGGAGTTCTTCAGTCGTTTAGGAGTGCCCATGGAGTTGCACTCGGACCAAGGTCGTAATTTTGAGTCTATACTCTTTGGAGAAGTCTGTCGATTGTTGGGCATTCGGAAGACTCGAACCACACCGTTACACCCGCAGTCTGCTGGAATGGTAGAACGCATGAACCGGACAATGGGCAAATATTTGGCCAAGGTCGTCTCCGATCACCAACGAGACTAGGATCAATATCTGCATCTGTTCCTGATGGCTTATCGTGCATCGGTTCACGAAACAACCGGACAGACATCAGCGTCTGTGATGTTTGGACGAGAGCTATGGTTACAGTGTGATCTGCAATTTGGATCGCCACCTGCAGCGCAAGAGGTAGCCGGAAATGATTATGTTGTCAAGTTAAAGAAGAAGTTGGAGGATATTCAAGACCGAACCCGAAAGAATAGCCGATCTGCTAGTGACCGAATGAAGACTTTTTACGATGTGATAGCCCAAGAAGGAGGGTTTCAACCTGGAGAGCATGTTTGGTTATACAACCCGCAAAGACGTCGGGCCTACTAACCAAAGTTGCAGTGCGATTGGGAGGGCCCACACCAGATGAAGAAACGAATAAATGATTTGATCTACCGCATCCAGAAATTATCAAGAGGGAAACCAAAGGTGGTACACTCCAATCGTTTGGCGCCCTATGAGGTTAATAATAACGCAGTCCCGGATCAGGAAAGTGAGGCTAACGTGGCTGTCCAAACAGTAAGGCCTAAAGATGATCAGCCAGAGTAGGGAAAGAATGAGTCTAGTGGAGCCACACAACCTTGAAATCTCATTTGACCTCCTTTCACTTTTCAAGCCACACCTTTTATAAGACACGCCTCCCTCTTTGCTTCCCCTTCTCCAAGCCCATCTCCTTTGTAAGCCACGCCCCCTCTCTACTTTCCACTTCTTCAAGCCCCTCCTCTTTATAAGCCACGCCTACCTCTCTGCTTTCCCCTTCTCCAAACCACACCCCCCTCTACTTGCCTCTCTGCCCCAAGCCCCTGTATACCTACCTTCTCTCTATTTGCTTAATTAATAGGTATAATGAAAATCCACAAAAATTTTAAAGACAAAAAATTATAATTTATTTGTTAAATTTATTTAGATTACAACAATTAATACATAACCTTTAACCTGAAAAATAAGAAAGCACAAGACAAAAAAGTACAATTTATTGGTTCAATTCATTTTAAAAATTAACAATAAATTAATATATAACCTGTGACGGTTATTTTTTTTTGAATAAACTATTTCATTTTTGATTAGGCATAATTAAATTCATAAAACGAATATTATCCATGTTTTCAATTTATCGACCGTTGGATTTCTGTCCTTTCTCCACTCATGACGACCTTGTTAAATTTCGATAGTTTACAAATTTGCATTAGTTGGAAACGCGTGTCCCTTTATCAATTTCTCGCATTATCGGTTATCGCGCTATTGTTGGTGAAAATAATTTATGGTTAATCTTCTTTAAATGCTCGCTTTGAAGTGAGGGAGTTTCTGGAAATCGTTTTTTCTTCTTCTTATACAATTTTAAGTATGTGTGAGTTGGCTACCCTTGGCTAGCTGTAAAGTCGGATTATTTTTGTGAATCATAGAAGAAAGAATTATTATCTGTGCGGTAGTGTTCCGTATAGAAAACTCCGTTTGGAGGATCTTACGAGTCTCCGAAACTTTCTCCGAAATCTTTTCGTCATCTTCATTTCTTCACCCCTATTAGGGCAAGTGTATTCTTAACCAGCGATCTTTTCTTACAATATTTTTATTTGTGGTTTTCCTACCATTTCTAGGATCTTAAGCCTTGGTTTATTTTAACCACCTTTGGGGTTCTACTACCTAAAGCAAAGATCTTCGCCTACGTGTAGAGCGTTCCCGTAAGCATCAAACCCAGAACCTATTGATACGCGGCGAGATCGGGGAAATTAAATAGAACATCTATATCGAGCTAAGTGAACTAACTATAGTTGATTTATTAATTTTTCTTTTACCTTCTTTAGGTACTAATGTTGTTAATGTTCATAACCGTTACATAAATATGTAATTATCTTTCATACAATTAATTCCTGCACTTGCGGGATAATGCGAATAGATAATTGATTTATCAGATATTTACTTTTGGAGGTAATCTCCAGAGTAGCTGTCTAGGGATATTAATTAAATGACAAATAGCTTGTTTAAAGGTTTAGTTACCCAAAATTAATTGTATGGGTATCTTTTTAGAGAACTTTAATTTATGTGGACTTTTTCTTTAATTAATAAATACAACTAAGATTAAGTTATCTTATATAGTGTTGATCTATTGTTTTATTTTTGTTTTATCCCCTTTGTGCGTGACAAACCATTGCTACGAAAAAAACAATTTATAAAAACTACTTCACAACAATAATGTATATTTTGTTAACAATAAAGTAATAAATTGTTATGATTACTAATTATATATAAATATTATACTGTCACGTGGGGTTTTCGTGACTGGAGGACGTAGTCAGAGGTAGAGACAAATTAAACACAAGTCGTAGAAATTAATTCAAAGTTTCACAAGTTTTATTAGTTTATCTTAACCTGACAATATTGTTTCGACATTAAAATGTCATTATCAAAGGTAGATAAGATTGATAAACAAACACGTTGCTAAGGATAAATACATACAGAAAATAGGTAACTAGATACAATACAGACAAAAATTAAATATCTAACACTTCTAATAAAGGAGAATTACTAATCTCAGTTTGTTCATTCATTAAAGGTACTGTGCGTTTATGTTTGTATATTTCAAAAGTTTCTAAAATGTCTAATTTGTGTTTGTTGTTGCAAAAATGTAAGAATTTAATGTTGCTTTGAGGTGTCAATGGGTGGTTCTGTTCTAAAATGTGTTTGGCATAATTCGATTTGTTTGGATGTTTAAGTCTGTAATAATGTTTAAGTCTATCAAAGGAATATTCCCAATTGACACTCAAATACAAGACACAAACTACATATCAATACCATACTTTGGCAAGATATCAGAACAAATTGCAACCGTTTGAATTGTTCTTTTTGTAACTCGGTTTATATTGGACAAACACTTAGAAATTTCGACATAAGACATAAAGAACACGTACGCTCTTACAGACTTAAACATCCAGAAAAATCGAATTATGCCAAACACATTTTAGAACAGAACCACCCAATGACACCTCAAAACAACATTAAATTCTTACATTTTTGCAACAACAAACACAAATTAGACATTTTAGAAGCTTTTGAAATATACAAACATAAACACACAGTACTTTTAATGATTGAACAAACTGAGCTTAGTAATTCTCCTTATGTATGTATGTATTTATCCTTAGCAACGTGTTTGTTTATCAATCTTATCTACCTTTGATAATGACATCGGTCGGCATCTCCGGTAAATAAAACGCAGAGCCGCATTTAATAAAATGTTTCAACAAATACGTAAACAAAATCTCTTGTTATATAATAGTATAGTAAAATATGAAGTAGAATTATGTGTAGTGAACCATTTGATTGAAGTTGTTTTACTTATAGAATCTAATAAATAAAACGATAATCAATTTAGATATTTAAAACATTTATTAAACTAAGTTAGAAGAGTTGTTTCTTGTTACATCGTTAATTACCAACTAAAGTTACATTATTCTTACAATCCATTAAACATATTCTTGCGCTGCAATAGTCATTTCATTTTATTTAGAAATAATTACGAACAAATACATATCTGTATACAATTTGAATACCTGTTCAACAAACAAAAGGAGAATCTAGGTCACCGAGATCACATACGTACAAAATAGGGGAAATAAAATCAATTTACACTATAATAATAATAGTTAATAATAATAAAATTTATTTTCATTCATATTAAATTAAAGACACAATGACAAACGAAATGCTAAAAAGTACAATCCTAACGCACGCTTTGACTTTCTTAACAGTTGAGAGTAACAAAAGACGCTGTAGTTCACACCTGTTGATAAGGCGTTTAGATTGTTGAACTCTTTTAACAAATCAGCATAAAAAATTTTATTATGTAGGATTTCGTAATCGCTTATTTGTTCTATTACGTGTTAGTAATTCAATTCTAAGCAAATGGTAAATATATACAAAAGTGAATTCTTAAATACGGCATTGTTTTTACGAGCGTATTTATTCAAAAATAATAGTATGTAGGAAAAAATAACCTGAAATCGGAAACCTGAAAAAACTAATTGTAGTTCTTTGCGAGGAATTTTTACAGCCTTTGGCGGCACAACGACTAACACTATGCATTGTTTACTGGCACTAATACTGCAAGATTGTGGGGCTTATCCTGCTCTAGGATACGTTCAGTTGCGTGTTTGAAACAGAACTGCTGTCTGCATACTGCCGACTCGCGCCAGCATGTAGTGTGGTGGATGGAAATTATTTACGACAGTCACATTACTGTATGTTATATATACTGTGACCTTACCTTGATGAGCCCAAGGTTCTTGGATGAGGGCAATGTCGCAGCCCTCCATCATCTTGCATAGGGCCGCCGAAGCAGCCCTACTGTGGTGGAGGTTTATCTGAAGTGCTCTCGACATCATGAGCATGTTGGATGGTCATGAAGCTAACCGTCCTCAGTCCATAAAACGCCTTGAGCTGTTTGCTCTCAAGGGCCTTGAAAGAGGCGCCATCGATGGAGAAGACTAGGATGACTCCTTCCTTGTCCATCTTTTGGCTAAGAAGTCGTGAGTCTTCCGTTTTCAACCCTGGGTTTTGAAGCCCAAGTCGGGTCCTGGCAGCTTTTTCGTCAACTAGCCCAGGCAGCCAGACAAGAACCTTGGGGCGCTTGGGTAGGTCCTTAGCCTCTACCACTGAAAGTTCAACCCCTTCAATAAGTGCTCCCCAGTCTAAGATGGTTTTGCGCAGCCAATCTCTAGTATGCTTATTGGCACACGTGATCCATGAAACACCTCCCGTGTATCTCGAGCTTTCGAACTGCTGTGGACTGGTGCTTCCCGAAGGAGTCTGGTCCAGAGCAGTGATAAGTTTTTCCCGAATCAAGTCCGATTGCCCTTGATTCAGTAGGGTGTCTGGATAGCGTCTGTCCAACACCGCCACCCTTAGCCCTTTCGTTGCGGCACTGTATTAACCAGTCTGCTCAGCGCTCCTGGGCTTCTTTGCCGGTAGCTTAGATTTCGGGGTCGAAGAGTCTGAGCGGAGTCTCTTGGTGCTCTAACTTTCCTTCTTATCTCCCTCTTTCACAGTTGTCTTAGGTCTGGGCTTCTCCTTCGTCCACGTGCGCTTTCTAATCTTAGCTTCTTTTTTGGCCCTTCTCTTTTGGGCCCCAGAAAGTTTATTGGGTTGCAGTTTCTCAGTCTCCTTGACTGCAACCTCCTGACCCATGTCTGACGGTTCCGCTTCAGGCCTGACAGACGACTCTGTCTCCTGAATTGGTTCCGCCTCCATGGGCTCAATAAGCTTTATCAGGGAGTCGCTACTAAAGTCCTCCTCTGACATAAGTAAGGGCTTTACATTAATATCATCAGTGTCCATAATAATCCCCACGAGTCTTAAGCATAATAAGATAAATAATGGCTATATACAATGAAGGGCGTCCGGTGCCCAAGGGAGGATCCAGTAGGGACTGATCAACTAGACAGCCACGCATCCTGTTGGCCTGGTCTCAATACCGTGGGATTTAGGATTTATTATTGAGGTTGTCTCCTCTTGATCCGGGCGGTTAAGCCAAGATCCCCTACACAGCTATCCCCCGTAATACATGACTACCGCAGAGATACCCGTGTATGGTATAGCGGCAATGGCGTGACCTGAGGTTCGCCTTATTGCCGGCATCGTTAGCCCAAGGGCAGACTATTAGCCACGACACGACGGCTGGGTTGGAGAATGTTTATCGACTTTCCAGTCTAGACCCGCAGGGTTCAGTTTCAACAGGGCCGCCACAAGAAGGATGCAATCTCTAGGATCGCATATCACTGTTCGTAGTCAGTGACACCCAACAGTCTTCCTTGTTGTTAGGCGGTGGGTGTAAGGCTTTAACAACTAGTCTGCACTACCTCGGCATGAAGCTTTACGGCGTTTATAGCCGTTCAGTTCAGCCGGCAGTGCACGACCCCGCGCTCGTGGTTTACACATCCGAGTACTTCCCGGGACAAACTCGACTTAACTCTATTAAGCGATATAATCCACTGTAACCACCCTGCCGACTGCCAGCTAAAATTTGTCATATAAATTAATATTAAAATTATATAATAGTATATACGCTATTTTTTGTACGTCCTAAAGGACTTAATCGCAAAAATTAAAAATTTCGAAAAATTTTTCCGAAAATTTCGTTACATGTCATTCTGACAATTGAACTCTGCAAACGCCAAAATCGCATAGTTTTAGAATAATAAATCCTAACATGTACCGCGATTACTTTTTTATGTTGTTCACTTGTTGTCATGGAAACACTTTTACTCCTTCAGGGAGTAAAAGTAGAGTCACTACATCCAGTAAGCTAGGCCACGGTGGTAGATCAGAGTGCGGTAATCGACGCCATGTTGGGACAAGAAAAAAGCGCGAAATTTAATATTGGAAAAATTTAAATCGTAGTTTACGTATTTGACATAATACAGGATTGGGGATTTTAGGATAAAGATTATGTAAAAACACCTTTTAAACTAAACGTAGATTTAATGAATAAAATACAGAGAACAATAATGAACAACTCGACACATTAAATTGTTACATAACTAACACACACGGTAATAAACAAAGTTTATTATAGGTATAGTACGAGAGATGGACACTAGTAATTTTTTCTTATTTTTTTAATATAACAATATCAGCTATGCTTTTACCTTCTCTGATAGTACAGGGTGGAAATAAATGATTTTCATCAAGTTACCATTGCATTCCCCATGTAAAAGTACGACGTGCCGCTCTACGAAAATAGAGAAGGCAGTACCATAACCTCAAAATATACAACAAAATAATTTGTGTATTAATTAATTTTTTTTGACAATTGTTTGACAGATTGATTTCATTTATTGACAGAACTAATTTAGTACTAAATCAAAAAGAGTAGAGCGGTACAGAAAAATTTACATGTGAAAAAATTCCAAAGGGAACTTGATGAAAATCATTTATTTCCACGCTGTACATATGCTCTAAGCACAGCAAGTATAAAGTATGTCTATAAATTTAGAGAATACAAGTGCTGTCAAGTAAAATAACGAATTTTGTTCTTTGTCTGATAGCTGTTCCTTTTCCTGTTCACCTTTACTTTTTCCTGTTCGATTACCAATTGGGATAGAACTGCTAATAATTTCCTGACAAAGCTCTTCCGTATCATTTTCCAGGACAGTGTGTTTCTTTAAATCGCTTTCTTTGTCAAGTTTTTTACAATACTGAATTAGAAAATGGTTGTCGATAACAGAGTAAACCGAGAGTGTGTAGTAATCTAAGCGCCAATTTAAATTCCTGACAATTTGGAATTTGTTTTGTCTGCTTCTCACTAAACTAAATAAGTTTTCCAAAACATCTTGAGTAAGCGTGCCCAACATCAAAAACTGAAAACCATTTCTTTCTAAAGATTCTTATTATACATTTAAAACAGTTTGAGTTGTCTTTTCTCAACGAACCAGCAATACTTTATAGTATTGTAACTTTTGTACTTTTAATAAAACGCATTCTTATTGATGAAGAATATGACTGCCAGCAGCGATATTGATAATTTTCGTAGATCGATGTCCATAGGCGCAGCCACCTTTACTTTAAGTAAAGTAAAGATGGCTGTGCCATAGGTTAAATAAGTTAATTTCCATGCCAAGAAATTGTATTTGACATACATAAGTTTGTATGTCATTTAAATCAGTCTAGCATTTCTGACCAACGAAAAGTTTGACTTGTATATATTGAAAATGCCACGCTGCGTTGTGAAAGGTTGCAGTAATACTGAACGGATGTCATGTCGATTTTTTCGTGTACCATCTCGATTAAGAAACTTAGAACGCCGTAATGTATAGGAGGAATTTACAGGAAGGGAGTATGTGGCTGAAAATTCAAAAATATGTGAAGTACGTCTAAAAATCTAAAAAAACATGTTATTAATTTAAAGATGGTACTGAGAATGCTAAAGTAGGTTTACCTATCCTACAATTGAGTGGTGTGCAAATCTAAATCAAAAACTCCTTCACTAGTTAATATATGTTTCTACTAATTCTACACATACTATTGTAATTTCATTTTCATTTACAGTTTCATTTTTCGAATAAACAATTTGAAACTAGATAGTAGAAGATTGTTAAGACCTTTTGCTGTGCCAGACATAATGCCGAAGACTATTAATAATTTCACGAATAAGTTATTGGAAGGACATTTGATTCCAGAGGTTATAGTACAAACAAGTAAATGGTGAAACTGAAATCATATCAGCTGATATCGTATCAGCTGAAACGCAATGTTGTGATAGCTGCAATCAACTGTCTATAATAAGAAATTTAGAAAAAGAACTACAGTTACAGACTAAAAAAATAAAATGTTTGGAAGAACATATAGATTGTTTAAAAAGTAATTATAAGAAGATATTCAACGAAGATCAGGATCTGTTTTTAATTAGTTTAAGAATTTATAAACATAATGAAAAATTATCATCTCTGACTGGGATTCGAACCCAGGACTCTCTGCTATCCAGGCAGATGCTCTACCAACTGAGCTACCTGAGACGACTCCCAATTGAAACGACAATTAATTTTCATTTACTATTATTAAAATTTCCTATGGAAGAATATTTCTAAAAATCTAATTCAGCTGTGATAGTTGGTAAAAATGAGTCGCGGATTAGCGAACAACCAATTTATACATAGCAAATAATTAGTATACTTCAGTTGTTAACATTATTTCCATCTTATATGAAGAATTGTCGTTTCAATTGGGAGTCGTCTCAGGTAGCTCAGTTGGTAGAGCATCTGCCTGGATAGCAGAGAGTCCTGGGTTCGAATCCCAGTCAGAGATGATAATTTTTCATTATGTTTATAAATTCTTAAACTAATTTGATGTATTTCTGTGATTATCACAATTAATTTTCATTCTGTTTTTAATGTCAGGGTCGGGAAAGGGTGATATATGGTCAGATGATACAATTACTAAAGGCTTAAAATCGTATATGGCTTGTGGAGGAAAGGGCTATGAAGAAGTTCGTCGTCAAGGTCTCCCTTTTCCAGCAATAAGGACATTACAGCACAGAATACGTAACTTAAAATCTCAACCAGGAAAATTGCAAGATATATTTAAACTTTTAGCTGCAAAAGTAATTCCTAGTTTTGTTTCAATCTTAGAAAGTATAACTAAATAGTAAAGGTATTATTAAAAGCCGTGCTCTGATAGTCGCATTGATTACACTTTGTTTTAGAAATCTTTCTATTTCTTAAACATTAAAATGATGTGACATTGAGTAACCGAAAAAGATAAAAATTGATCAGTAATAAAAATAGATGACTCCTAAGTAAAAAAGAAAAACTTCACTATGGTTCCGAACTGCAATAACGCTGGCAGACCACAGTAAAGTTTTGCTTTTTCATTTTTATATTACCTCGGTATAATTAGGTAGAGTATTTCCTCTAAGGTTGAACAAAGAACCATATATGGTATTAAGTTATTTACAGTGGTAAAAAATGTAATGTAATTATTATTATATCCAGGTATCTTTAATGGCTTCTGAGGAAAAGCACGCTGCGGTTATATTGGACGAGATCGCATTGAAACCAGGCTTAGAATACGATACTACAATATCTGAGGTCATAGGTAGACCAACCATTCCACTGTCTGGTAACAGAGACAGTTCCAATGAATTGGCAACACATGCTCTTGTGTTCATGTTGGCTGGCATAACGAGTCGATGGAAACAAGTAATAGCATATGAGTTCACAGGCAACAGTTACAGCGGAGAAGCAATATATCACCTTCTTCTAGGAATAATTCATGCTGCGCACGACATTGGAATCACTATAAAGTGTTTTATATCCGATATGGGCTCGCAAAATTAAGCGGTTTGGAGGCTCATGAATATTACCGCTACTCGTCACGGTAAAATACAAAATTTTATAGAACATCCAATAAATTCTACGGAGAAATTATACAGTATGCCAGACAGTGTTCATATATTAAAAAATATTGCAGGTGCGTTGAGAAAAGGCCACAAATTTGTGCTAGATCCAAAGATTGTAAAGAAATATAATTTGCCATATAATGAAGTTAGTATTAATCCAATACGAGACGTTTTTGTATTAGATCAACAAAATCAATTACAGTTAGCACCACGGCTTAAGGAACAAGTATTACAGCCATCACATTTTGAGACCATGAATGTGGGCCTAAGTGTTGCTTTATTAAACAACGATGTGTCATGTGCAATTACTTATTATATTTCTAAGCAAAAAAAAAGATGGTAAACACGAAACAACAGCTTGGTTTTTAAAAACCATTTTTAAATGGTTTTCCATTATGTCTGCACGAGACGTAACTATGGCGCTATCACATTTCAAAGAAGAAGTTTTCACTTATAATATACCAAGTGCATTGATTATTGCCGGAAATTTTTTGAGTGACATTTCTGCAACGTCATAATTGCACGACACGAAGTGGAGTGCAATTAGTTGCAGAAATGCACGAAAGTAAAATTTCCAGGCATAATCAATGCACGAGGATATATTCGGAAAGAAAATCGTGACGACACAAACCATTTCTACCTATTTTAAATTTTGATTATCACTGTCAAGTTGTAACATAACATAGTTAGCCGTGGTATCCAAAATTAAAATTGACAGGAAACGTTTATTACAATAGTTGTGTATTTAATTTCAATTGATTTGTTCTAGTTTTTTGTAATTTGTTCAGTTGTATAGTTTAAATAAATTTGACATTTTTGACAGAAAAATTTCCACTTATTAATTTCAGTTAGGTTGGTCTACCTACAAAAAATTTCCAAAAAATTCTTTAGTTGCCATGGTAACGGCTCCTAAGCTAGTTTTTTTATTGGTCACTACTGAGTGTCGTACGATTTTCAAGGATACTATAGATTTTTTAAATAATGTCATAGAAATTTTTGTAAATCAGGTGTACTTCTCGCAACTCAAACTGCGTTAAATTTACAAGAAGAATACTTAGAAAGGAATGGTTTTTATTTTCTGATGTTGGGTAGGCTTACTCAAGATGTTTTGAAAAACTTATTTAGTTTGGTGAGAAGCAGGCAACCAATTCCAAATTGTCGAGAATTTAAAACGGCGATTAGATTAATTACACTTTCTCAATTTGAAAGTGATGTACAAAAGGGTAGTTACTCCGTTAGTTTTTCTAGTCCAGTATTGTAAAGAACTTGATAAAGAAAATGATTTAAAGAAACACACTGTCGATGAAAATGTCGAGGAACAGCTTTATCAAGAAATTATAAGCAGTTCTGTCTCAATTGGTGATTGTTTAGGTGAACAGGAAAAGGAACAACTATCAGACGAAGCACAAAATTCGTTATATTACTTAATAGGTCTTGTTCTCAATAAATTTAGAAGATCATTTTCTACTTGTTCTGCTTTCTATAATAGCGTATGCACTACCAGAGAAGATGAGAATATAGCTGATATTGCTATATTTACTAAATTAAAAGAATATAAGAAAAATTTACTGGATTTTCCTTCCCTTGTGCTGTACACATACATGTACAAAGCAGAGTTATTTTTTAGGAAATACTCAAGCAACATTTTAATAAATAAACTAAAACTGATTGATCTAAGTGCCATGTTTATAAGTGAATATGGCTTAGAGAGCTTCCCCAAGTGCCATGAAATTACAGAGAAAATGTTAAAAATGTTTTTTAAGTGCCGAATATATTTTCTGCTTCGGTATATTACAGAACAAGAAAAACAAACCAATATCAAATTTCTAAGAAATCAAGCTAGAAGCAGTAAGAGTCTGTCGATGAGGGTTGCAATGAATTTTATGCCGCAATAAATGTCGTTCTTGTATAATTATTATACACATGAAAAGGTTTAGTTGTTATATACTAAAAACTCAATCAATAATAAAGTTTATTATAGTTTATTAGAATTAAGTTGGGTGTATTGTACCTTAGAACAGAAATCCACTGTAAAAGTAAAATATCTTCATTGACATATTAAATAATACATTTTATTTGTTACTTTTACAAATAAGTAGGTATACCCTCAGTTGAGCTGCCCCCCCACTCTTTTTCTTGGCCACGCCCCTTTCCCCTTCACCCTTCTGTTAGCTCCTCCCCTTGCTTCTGATTGGTGGACGCCATTTTGAATCGCCATTTTGAATCGCCATTTTGAATAGCCATTTTGAATCGCCATCTTGGATCGCCATTTTGAATAGTCATTTTGAATCGCCATTTTGAATCGCCATTTTGAATAGCCATTTTAAAATGTCATTTTGAATCTGTCAATTTTGAATGTCATTTACATATCCGCCATTTCTTATCTATCATTTTCAATTTGTCATCTTAGATTTCCCGCCCTTGGATTTGAATTTTTAGTACTGCTACTGCCATCTATCGGTGACGTCATGTCAACGGTATAGTAGATTCCTCTCTCTCGCTCTCGCTTGGTTCAGGCCCTCTCTCTCTCTCGCTCTCGTTTGGCTCAGGCCCTCTCTCTCGCTCTCGCCCACTCTCTAGCTTTGGCCCTCTCTCTCGCTCTAGCCCTCTCTCTCGCTCTGGCCCTCGCCCTCTCTCTCTCGCTCTGGCCCACGCCCTCTCTTTCCTCATTTCCAACTTGTCATCATTTCCCGCTGAAAGATTTGAATTCCTAGCGCTGCTAATGCCATCTATCGGTAACGTCCTGTGATCGGTATAGCAGACTTCTATACGCCTGTAGATAGGCAACCTGTTACACTTTTTTATAAAAATCAATTTTGGAGTAACCGGGGTTCGAACGCTCAACCATCTGATTAGAACTCCATAGCTTAACCCCTAGATCACGGAGCTTGTCTTTTAAATTACTACATACGAGTTATTTATAAAAATGCTTTCACGTATATTTGATTAAATCCAATTTATTTAAAAATAATTTCCGGAAAGTATTGTATATAATTGTACATTAATTACGCTATCAACCACATTAATTACGCTATCAGCCATATCCGATCGTGTAACAATATCATGATGAGTATAGGCAGTCCTAATAATTACTAGCAATGCTATGAAGCCGTATTTCCAATCAGTGATGAAATGGGTAAGAAAGAAAGAAAACGGTTTGTTTATGTATACATTCGAATAATTGATTTCATTTTAGATCATCATCTTAAAAGCGGCATAAATTATGGTTTTAAAAAGTTTAGGAATTTTAAAAATACATTTTAAAATTAGGATGTAACCCCCGAGCTGTTAATGAAAAGCAATTAACGACCTCGTTTATACTGTTCCTCAAATTAGATTATTAGAAAAATAACCTTTCTAATTGCTCGGAAAATAACTAAAAATGACAACTTAATAACAAATTACATAATACATGTTTAGTATTTCTTATATATTTTTAATATTGTTTGCTTGCATAACTTTTGACGTGCCTAAAACTGATATATAAACTAAACGGTTTTTAAAAATAAATCATTGTGAAAGAGTTTCTGAATCAAGACGCTATCCTACCTTCTCGTGTAAGTGTTTTAATTTTTAATTAGCTTATATATTAAAATACTATCTCATTTACGATATGTAATATGTAAATGTTTTAGATTGACTTCATTACAAAACTTTAATATTATAGCAGTATAATCAAAATGGATATCGTGAAACTTTTCAACAGTATAGCAGAAGATAAACCAATTGTATCCACAGAGGTGTTAGAAATCAATAAGGCTTATAAGATTTTAAGTCTGAAGGACATGGACACCAGATATGGAAGATCGATTTTAGTCGAGTTAAATAATTGTAAAATATTTCTACCAAAGAGATATAGCGAAAAAGTCGATAAGACTCTTATAGACAAGATCAATAGATTAGGTAATTTTTCAGTAACTATAACATCATTCAAAACATATGGCAGACATCATCAGAAGACGCCGGTGCTTGAGATGAAACAATTAGAAAAAGGTAATTTTTTTTTAATAATTTGATAAGAATATCTAAAAGTATAAGACTCTAATTACATATTTTATTCTTTTACAGACTAAACAAGCAACCACCAGTAGTAGGATGAACTGGAAGTAGATGACTTTTTAATATTTTTCTATATTTATGTATATTTTAAAAAAAAAATAAATAAACTTTTTATTTAATCGATGTTTAATTTCTTTGTTTGTAGTTGGAGGTTGAAACTTTCTTCATCCTATATATCACTAGACAATAAGATAATAGATATAATATTTCATAGAAAACGTTTATTATGAATTAATATCAGGAGAAAATAGTATACTATTTTTCGTTTCATTTTTAAACAAAAATAAGCAGTATGCTTTAGTTGTATTAGTAAATGGCTTGACCGATTCAAGCTGTGATCTAATATCTACAGTTGAATCTTTAAAAACTCTCTACCCGCTCTGAACAATCAATTACAAAAACTGGATGAGTTTCTGACGTATAGGTAGATAATTCCAAATTTTAATCCGTTTTCATTAATGAGTAGACCTAACATAACATTAGTTTTACCGTAGGAAGAAGGACCGCTCAGAATTGCTCTACAGGAAACAGTCTGACATTATCTTATTCAGATCAAATATTACTTACAAATCGGAAAGGATATCTATGAAACTCGTGCTGGATTAATTGTAGGAACCTGAATGCGTGACAGCATCCGTAGCTATTGCATCAACCGTTTCCTCGCATAGCTTTTAGTTTATCTGTGAGAAATTCTATTTCATTTATTTTTATGTTCAACATATACGGTAGCAGGATCTAGATCGATGTATACAAATTCATATATGACAGAAATGTTATGTATCTCAATACATACCTAAAAGGTATTCTTCGTATATTCAGTAAGAGCTACCCATTTTTCTAGACATTCGAATTTTGAACAGCTTAATAATATGTTTTCTCATTTAATCATAATTAGGTTGACTTTATATAGTATTTTTCAGGAAAACCTTCTTCAGAAAAACCCTAATGATTCTTTAATTCACATAAAAAAAATAATAATTTAAAACATTTGATTACACAATAATCCCATTTTCGATACCTTCGAAATATAAGTCTATAACATATGTTTGTAATAGGTTTTTATAACTTTGAAACACAGGGTAGTTACCTCTTGCAAAATTTACAGTTATGAGAACCCTGAAGACTTAACCTGGAGAAATAAATCAGATAAATATTTTACTTTTATTGAAACGATAACTCTGCATACTAATATACGAAAATAATATAATGTATATCGCCTGATAAATAAAATTGAAATTATTCTTATTCTTTTACAATGAAATTATTCTTTTACAATGAAATGTGTTTTGAAAAAACACGATGAAACGGTATGTATATTAATGCAGGAGTTCTGTTAAAGCATTCGTTATTTAGAGATTCACTTATAAGTACACTATCTATTTAGCTGATTCAATAAAAATTTCGTTATTTTTAAAATTCCTAACGCGGGACCTACTGATAAGCGTTATATTATACCAGGTACGTATGATACTCTACTGCTGACTGCATACCTGATGAACGCAGTTGTACAAAGTAATATAGGATATACGTTACAGAGAAGTTTAATTTTCCGTGCAACAAATGACCTATATATATTTTATGTACAATGCTGACATTAACATATTTAGCGCATACCTGTTGAACATAGCTTTACAAAGTAATATTTAAAAGACTTAAAAGGCTTATATTTTAGAGATCGGATACAGTCGCATATATTCCTGTATATTACCTCTAAATTTTACTTTAACAATACATGTAGTCAGGTTTGGCGTAAATAACAATTAGGGATATCAAAACCATACTAACTGAACGCTAACATAATATGCTCCACAGGTCAAACTCAATTAATTAACCCAGGGGCTATACATCCTTAGGATAGAAACAGTCTTGAAACAAAAAATGGCTGAGTCCACCCTGTTAGACAAGAAATCAGAGTATGGGCGTGATAAATAAAACATATAAAGTTATTTTACAAACATTTATTTAGTATACATAACATAATACAAGAATATAGATCATAAGTTGTTTTCTATGACGACTGTTGTAGTACTACGGCTCTCTAAGTCGTCGTATGCCCTCGCAGAAATACTAATACGTATAAAGTCCGAGGACTGACTCATTGGAACTGTACCGGTAGCCCTTTCCTTGTTCAACTCTTCGTTACTATCATAGTTGGTAAACGAGGAACCACATTCATCAATACCCAAATGCATGGTTGAAGCCATATCTTCTTCTTCTTCTTCTGTCTCAACGATATCACTAGGTCCATTTGCTTCCTTTACCAGAGCTGTCTTTACAACATCTGCGTTATTATGTACGTTTTTAAATGCCTTTTATAGCTGTCGATGCGTGAAAGATATTTGAAGCAATTAGAACACCGGACTTTGATTGATTCGTGAACGCTTTTTGTATGTCTTTTTAAGTTGTCAGAGCTTGAAAAAGTTTTGACACAGCTAGAACAGCAGATTCTGTTTGAATCGTGTAGTCCTGGACGCGGCTATCCATAACATATGTCATATGTTTTGTAATACGCCTTTATAACTTTGAAACTCTACGTGATTTCTTCTTACAATATCTCTAGTTATGAGAACCTTGAAGACAACCTGGAGAAATAAAACAGATAAATATTTTACTTTTTATTGAAACTAGTTAACTTATATTCTAACATACAAATATACAACAACAAAATAGAAAAGTATACTTGAGCGTAAAAAAGAAGTCCCGGACGCGGTTATCTATAACAAATGTCATATGTTTTGTAATACGTCTTTATAACTTTGAAACTCTACATGATTTCCTCTTACAATATCTACAGTTATGAAAACCTTGAAGACTTAACCTGGAGAAATAAAACAGATAAATATTTTACTTTTTATTGAAACTAGTTAACTTATATTCTAACATACAAATATACAACAACAAAATAGAAAAGTATACTTGAGCGTAAGAAAGAAGTCTCGGACGCGGTTATCTATAACAAATGTCACATGTTTTGTAATACGTCTTTATAACTTCGAAACTCTACGTGATTTCCTCTTACAATATCTCTAGTTATGAGAACCTTGAAGACTTAACCTGGAGAAATAAAACAGATAAATATTTTACTTTTTATTGAAACTAGTTAACTTATATTCTAACATACAAATATACAACAACAAAATAGAAAAGTATACTTGAGGGTAACATTTTGTATAACCATTATCTTTTATTCTATAATACCTTTTTCTTTAAGCTCAGAAATAATTGAAATAATATCATCCTAGTTTTCTAAACTACTGCTACCCCTCTGTTTTAAGGTATACAGTAGACGAAGCCTATCGACAACTCGATTCTAATACGGCGTTTTGTTTTTGGAACTTGAAATTGGTAGCTTGAGGTTAGAGCCTACGAATACATTTTTAGGACAGAACGTAGGGAGCAGAGTAAGTACAAAACAACATACTTTCGTACAAGAACGTTTATTGATACGAGTAGTTTCGACGCTACTTAAAACATAATACATAACTTAAATATATAATATCTATTAAAATAGTACATTTCGTATACACTAATAATGGTACTACATACTCGACTATAAAGTAAACATGGTAAGTATAACGGCAGTTTAAAAGAATAGATAGTAAATATAACTATATCTAATTATTTTATAAAATACTATGTTAACTAAGCGGTAATATACAGAATATATAATAATAATATAATAATTACTACAACCCATAACCTTAACCAAGGCCCCAGAAGCTATAAGCTTGTGCGGGAGGGAGGGGGCGATTATTATTATTACGTAGGCCCTATGTGCGGCTGCAGCCGACTTACAGATGGAACAGCGCAAATCCCACATTTGCGTCACAGCTAAGGGAAACTGCAGAAAACCTTAACCAGATCTGCCAGCGCCGGGAGTCGAACCCGGACCGCTTGGGTGAAAGTCCGGCACGCCAGGCATTACACTACCAAGGCTGTTAAATATACGCCTGTATTCGGCCTCTAGAGGGTTCATACCCTAATATAAGGTTAGTGCGAAAGATTAACGATTACTGACCGAAGGGTTAAGGTTAAGGTTAAGGGTTAAGGGTTAAGGGTGAAGGGAGAAGGGTGAAGGGTTAAGGGTGAAAGGTTAAGGGTTAAGGGTGAAAGGTTAAGGGCTAAGGGTGAAGGGTGAAGGGAGAAGGGTGAAGGGTGAAGGGTGAAGGGTAAAGGGTGAAGGGAGAAGAGTGAAGGGAGAAGGGTGAAGGGAGAAGGTTGAAGGGTGACTAGCCAGGGTTAATTAAGTTAAACGAAACGTGATATATAAATAGGAGTTCATGTTCAATCATTAGTCAAGATGGAACTTCGACGTGAGTGTGATGTGTGTCGTACGAGCGTTTTACGATCAGGGTTTGCACGTCATATGAATATACACTGTGGACACAAAGTTCAGTGTTCTATTTGTTTAAAGTATTTTACACGTTTCGATAACTACAGAAATCATTTGAAACATGTTCATAGTACCCTAGATGATGACTTCACCTAGCAACAATGTAATAATTAAAGACGTGAATCTGAAACGTCAACACAGTGACACCACCGTTCTGAAACCGCTATGACAACTACAGAAGTCAATAAAGGAAAAAATAATAATAAAATACTAAACATCCGTAATGCTATACGTAAGAAATTAACCTACTTTCACGGTGATAAAGCAGAACTTCGACCGGGGACCATTAATCTCTCACCGAAACTTGAACACACATCTCCAGTTACATCTGTTGAAGATGAAGAAGAAGAAGGAGAAAAATGCGGTTCTGACTTAAAGATTTATCAGGAATTCTCCAACTATTATAGAGCATTATTAGCTAGCGGAGAAAACAAAAACGTAGACAAAACTAGGTACGCTCTATATAACGACATCGATGAGTGGCGATTTGGTCGTTCGCAAGTACAGTTTCAGGGAAAAAATATTTTTATTAAAAACAAACTTTTCAATGGAACATCCGGCTTGTTTAATTTACTAACACTTTATATAACCTTCAGGAGCATTATCAGGAATGGTTAGCACATCAATACTATCTGATTTGATCCATTCGAAACCTCCATATGGTAGGTACTGCGACATCGCCCAACCATACTGGTTATTGACATCATAGTACATTAAATAATTTTCAGGACTAGTCGGATCATATGTCGGAATGTATTTATTGTTAGCTGTCAATCTCCTTTTAGAGCAAACTTGACTAAGACCACTTCGGATTCCGCGTTCAACAAAGAGAAATTGATCGAGATCGGTTAGGAGCTCTAACTCTTGTTTTGTATGCTTTAACATACAATCGCAAGTGAAACCAGGAAGTGTAAAGTAGTGAGCAGGGTCTAACACATAAGTTTTCAAACAACTATTTCTGAATTGCTCTAAAACTTCTGCTAGTAACAGAATATCAGTTTTCATATATAGATCGATGTACTCTCCCAAACTGCTACAATTGAATTTAGACCATACATCTTTAGCTCTCCTATACAATTTTCTTGAACACTTTTTATTTTCTAGTTTATTATAAAAAGCTTCAATAAACGGCAAACAAGTTTCACTAAACTTGTCAATGCAATCAATATAATCATAGGGCATTACATCCTTTTTTGTTAACATACTGAAGAGATCATGAGATATATCAGAAAATTGAGATTTCAAATTAGGAAAACTATGTAGATATGAAGCTAACTTTTCTAGGGAGGACGACATAAATCGGAATGAATCGATAAACCGGAACTGAACTAGAGAACCGTTTATATGTTTAGTAAAAGAGATATACTTTTCTTTAGTTATTGGAAGTAAATCAACAGCACCTTGCATTCTAGACGCTATATCGGCAATTATAAAATGAGCTTCATAACCGCTTAGATTATGAAAGACAACAGGAATAACCCTTACATCTTTGTAGTTAATATTGCATTCTTCATGGGCAGGCCCCCTGTAATTATTTTCAGAAATTAGATGCGTATGATCACGTACTCTTTTATCGCCCGGTCCAAAAGGTTTTTCACAAATATGAGTAGATTTTCTAAATTCTGCTTCCTGTTCAGGTGTTATATCAATATCGTAAGGACAAAGAAATACTGTTTCCAAATCCTCAGCCAACTGCTGAATCTCATCGGCAAACCATTCCATAGAATCCAAACCTCGATGGGAACGGTAAAAAGATAATGAGTCATCATATGAACATTTGACATAATAACCTACAGCAGCGGGAATGTGTTCTTGATACATATTTTTATTATTACACGGTTTCAGGATACTTTCCAAATCGGCATATACAACAAAAGGAGCCTTCTCCTTATTTTTAAAATTCTTAAATTTTAACAGGTTCTCGCCTACTTTAGGCATTTTGTAAGCACAATCGTTGACCTGCTGACAGTCTTCAATATGCTTATTTAACTTTTCTTGTAATCTAAAGTAATGCAAGCATCGATCGCAGAAATATTTTCTACCATGTTCTTTACAAAGTTGAGAGGACAACAGCCGGCTTAGATTCTTTATCCAAACGAAATGATAACGAATAGGTGTAGTGTCTGGTCTGGTACGGCCTGGTCTGGTCTGGTCTGGTCTGGCCTGGTCTGGTCTGGTCTGGTCTGGTCTGTTCTGGCCTGGTCTGGTAATATAAATAATTAGATATAGTTATATTTACTATCTATTCTTTTAAACTGCCGTTATACTTACCATGTTTACTTTATAGTCGAGTATGTAGTACCATTGTTAGTGTATACGAAATGTACTATTTTAATAGATATTATA
Organism: Agrypnus murinus; assembly: GCA_929113105.1. Taxonomy (NCBI): domain Eukaryota; kingdom Metazoa; phylum Arthropoda; class Insecta; order Coleoptera; family Elateridae; genus Agrypnus; species Agrypnus murinus. The sequence goes on from OV816027.1 coordinate 53,692,950, forward strand.
TATTTAAGTTATGTATTATGTTTTAAGTAGCGTCGAAACTACTCGTATCAATAAACGTTCTTGTATGAAAGTATGTTGTTTTGTACTTACTCTGCTCCCTACGTTCTGTCCTAAAAATGTATTCGTAGGCTCTAACCTCAAGCTACCAATTTCAAATTCCAAAAACAAAACGCCGTATTGGAATCAAGTTGTCGATAGGCTTCGTCTACTGTATACCTTAAAACAGAGGGGTAGCAGTAGTTTAGAAAACTATAATGAGATTATTTAATCAATTATTTCTGAGCTTAAAGAAGAAGGTGTTATAGAATAAAAGATAATGGTTATACAAAATGTTACCCTCAAGTATACTTTTCTATTTTGTTGTTGTATATTTGTATGTTAGAATATAAGTTGTCTAGTTTCAAATATGTATGTTAGAATATAAGTTAACTAGTTTCAATAAAAAGTAAAATATTTATCTGTTTTATTTCTCCAGGTTAAGTCTTCAAGGTTCTCATAACTAGAGATATTGTAAGAGGAAATCACGTAGAGTTTCGAAGTTATAAAGACGTATTACAAAACATGTGACATTTGTTATAGATAACCGCGTCCGGGACTTCTTTCTTACGCTCAAGTATACTTTTCTATTTTGTTGTTGTATATTTGTATGTTAGAATATAAGTTAACTAGTTTCAATAAAAAGTAAAATATTTATCTGTTTTATTTCTCCAGCTTAAGTCTTCAAGGTTTTCATAATTGTAGATATTGTAAGAGGAAATCATGTAGAGTTTCAAAGTTATAAAGACGTATTACAAAACATATGACATTTGTTATAGATAACCGCGTCCGGGACTTCTTTCTTACGCTCAAGTATACTTTTCTATTTTGTTGTTGTATATTTGTATGTTAGAATATAAGTTAACTAGTTTCAATAAAAAGTAAAATATTTATCTGTTTTATTTCTCCAGGTTGTCTTCAAGGTTCTCATAACTAGAGATATTGTAAGAAGAAATCACGTAGAGTTTCAAAGTTATAAAGGCGTATTACAAAACATATGACATATGTTATGGATAGCCGCGTCCAGGACTACACGATTCAAACAGAATCTGCTGTTCTAGCTGTGTCAAAACTTTTTCAAGCTCTGACAACTTAAAAAGACATACAAAAAGCGTTCACGAATCAATCAAAGTCCGGTGTTCTAATTGCTTCAAATATCTTTCACGCATCGACAGCTATAAAAGGCATTTAAAAACGTACATAATAACGCAGATGTTGTAAAGACAGCTCTGGTAAAGGAAGCAAATGGACCTAGTGATATCGTTGAGGCAGAAGAAGAAGAAGAAGATATGGCTTCAACCATGCATTTGGGTATTGATGAATGTGGTTCCTCGTTTACCAACTATGATAGTAACGAAGAGTTGAACAAGGAAAGGGCTACCGGTACAGTTCCAATGAGTCAGTCGTCGGACTTTATACGTATTAGTATTTCTGCGAGGGCATACGACGACTCAGAGAGCCGTAGAACTACAACAGTCGTCATAGAAAACAACTTATGATCTATATTCTTGTATTATGTTATGTATACTAAATAAATGTTTGTAAAATAACTTTATATGTTTTATTTATCACGCCCATACTCTGATTTCTTGTCTAACAGGGTGGACTCAGCCATTTTTTGTTTCAAGACTGTTTCTATCCTAAGGATGTATAGCCCCTGGGTTAATTAATTGAGTTTGACCTGTGGAGCATATTATGTTAGCGTTCAGTTAGTATGGTTTTGATATCCCTAATTGTTATTTACGCCAAACCTGACTACATGTATTGTTAAAGTAAAATTTAGAGGTAATATACAGGAATATATGCGACTGTATCCGATCTCTAAAATATAAGCCTTTTAAGTCTTTTAAATATTACTTTGTAAAGCTATGTTCAACAGGTATGCGCTAAATATGTTAACTTCAGCATTGTACATAAAATATATATAGGTCATTTGTTGCACGGAAAATTAAACTTCTCTGTAACGTATATCCTATATTACTTTGTACAACTGCGTTCATCAGGTATGCAGTCAGCAGTAGAGTATCATACGTACCTGGTATAATATAACGCTTATCAGTAGGTCCCGCGTTAGGAATTTTAAAAATAACGAAATTTTTATTGAATCAGCTAAATAGATAGTGTACTTATAAGTGAATCTCTAAATAACGAATGCTTTAACAGAACTCCTGCATTAATATACATACCGTTTCATCGTGTTTTTTCAAAACACATTTCATTGTAAAAGAATAATTTCATTGTAAAAGAATAAGAATAATTTCAATTTTATTTATCAGGCGATATACATTATATTATTTTCGTATATTAGTATGCAGAGTTATCGTTTCAATAAAAGTAAAATATTTATCTGATTTATTTCTCCAGGTTAAGTCTTCAGGGTTCTCATAACTGTAAATTTTGCAAGAGGTAACTACCCTGTGTTTCAAAGTTATAAAGACCTATTACAAACATATGTTATAGACTTATATTTCGAAGGTATCGAAAATGGGATTATTGTGTAATCAAATATTTTAAATTATTATTTTTTTTATGTGAATTAAAGAATCATTAGGGTTTTTCTGAAGAAGGTTTTCCTGAAAAATACTATATAAAGTCAACCTAATTATGATTAAATGAGAAAACATTATTAAGCTGTTCAAAATTCGAATGTCTAGAAAAATGGGTAGCTCTTACTGAATATACGAAGAATACGTTTTAGGTATGTATTGAGATACATAACATTTCTGTCATATATGAATTTGTATACATCGATCTAGATCCTGCTACCGTATATGTTTAACATAAAGATAAATGAAAACTATAAACTTCTTTTATCGTTTTTATTTATAAAATTTTAATAATAATATTAAATGTTTGCATTGTACGACATACTGATAGGGTAGGTGAATTGCAGGCATTTAGCAGGCCCGTGTTTCTAACTGCTGATCTATAGGCTAGGAAAATCATAAAAGTATTAGGCAATGTTCATTGAATAGACTACCTGTTACATTTCATACCTTATTCGTCTCGATAAACATACAGTCAGCATACAGTTGATATCTTTCTGTCTTTACTTTACCTAGGTAAACCAATCCTAGAGACAGAGTTTTATTCGCTATCTTCTGGTTGAGATTGACCACTTTATCTTCAGTAAGTTTGTCGGTGAATCTTTTGGGTAGATTAATAATCTAATCTACGCCTTATGTACTAAATAAAATAGAATTTCTCACAGATAAACTAAAAGCTATGCGAGGAAACGGTTGATGCAATAGCTACGGATGCTGTCACGCATTCAGGTTCCTACAATTAATCCAGCACGAGTTTCATAGATATCCTTTCCGATTTGTAAGTAATATTTGATCTGAATAACCTAGTGTCAGACTGTTTCCTGTAGAGCAATTCTGAGCGGCCCTTCTTCTTACGGTAAAAATAATGTTATGTTAGGTCTACTCATTAATGAAAACGGATTAAAATTTGGAATTATCTACCTATACGTCAGAAACTCATCCAGTTTTTGTAATTGATTGTTCAGAGCGGGTAGAGAGTTTTTAAAGATTCAACTGTAGATATTAGATCACAGCTTGAATCGGTCAAGCCATTTACTAATACAACTAAAGCATACTGCTTATTTTTGTTTAAAAATGAAACGAAAAATAGTATACTATTTTCTCCTGATATTAATTCATAATAAACGTTTTCTATGAAATATTATATCTATTATCTTATTGTCTAGTGATATATAGGATGAAGAAAGTTTCAACCTCCAACTACAAACAAAGAAATTAAACATCGATTAAATAAAAAGTTTATTTATTTTTTTTTTAAAATATACATAAATATAGAAAAATATTAAAAAGTCATCTACTTCCAGTTCATCCTACTACTGGTGGTTGCTTGTTTAGTCTGTAAAAGAATAAAATATGTAATTAGAGTCTTATACTTTTAGATATTCTTATCAAATTATTTAAAAAAAATTACCTTTTTCTAATTGTTTCATCTCAAGCACCGGCGTCTTCTGATGATGTCTGCCATATGTTTTGAATGATGTTATAGTTACTGAAAAATTACCTAATCTATTGATCTTGTCTATAAGAGTCTTATCGACTTTTTCGCTATATCTCTTTGGTAGAAATATTTTACAATTATTTAACTCGACTAAAATCGATCTTCCATATCTGGTGTCCATGTCCTTCAGACTTAAAATCTTATAAGCCTTATTGATTTCTAACACCTCTGTGGATACAATTGGTTTATCTTCTGCTATACTGTTGAAAAGTTTCACGATATCCATTTTGATTATACTGCTATAATATTAAAGTTTTGTAATGAAGTCAATCTAAAACATTTACATATTACATATCGTAAATGAGATAGTATTTTAATATATAAGCTAATTAAAAATTAAAACACTTACACGAGAAGGTAGGATAGCGTCTTGATTCCGAAATTCTTTCACAATGATTTATTTTTAAAAACCGTTCAGTTTATATATCAGTTTTAGGCACGTCAAAAGTTATGCAAGCAAACAATATTAAAAATATATAAGAAATACTAAACATGTATTATGTAATTTGTTATTAAGTTGTCATTTTTAGTTATTTTCCGAGCAATTAGAAAGGTTATTTTTCTAATAATCTAATTTGGGGAACAGTATAAACGAGGTCGTTAATTGCTTTTCATTAACAGCTCGGGGGTTACATCCTAATTTTAAAATGTATTTTTAAAATTCCTAAACTTTTTAAAACAATAATTTATGCCGCTTTTAAGATGATGATCTAAAATGAAATCAATTATTCGAATGTATACATAAACAAACCGTTTTCTTTCTTTCTTACCCATTTCATCACTGATTGGAAATACGGCTTCATAGCATTGCTAGTAATTATTAGGACTGCCTATACTCATCATGATATTGTTACACGATCGGATATGGCTGATAGCGTAATTAATGTGGTTGATAGCGTAATTAATGTACAATTATATACAATACTTTCCGGAAATTATTTTTAAATAAATTGGATTTAATCAAATATACGTGAAAGCATTTTTATAAATAACTCGTATGTAGTAATTTAAAAGACAAGCTCCGTGATCTAGGGGTTAAGCTATGGAGTTCTAATCAGATGGTTGAGCGTTCGAACCCCGGTTACTCCAAAATTGATTTTTATAAAAAAGTGTAACAGGTTGCCTATCTACAGGCGTATAGAAGTCTGCTATACCGATCACAGGACGTTACCGATAGATGGCATTAGCAGCGCTAGGAATTCAAATCTTTCAGCGGGAAATGATGACAAGTTGGAAATGAGGAAAGAGAGGGCGTGGGCCAGAGCGAGAGAGAGCCAGAGCGAAAGAGAGGGCCAGAGCGAGAGAGAGAGGGCGAGGGCCAGAGCGAGAGAGAGGGCTAGAACGAGAGAGAGGGCCAAAGCTAGAGAGAGGGCGAGAGCGAGAGAGCGGGCCTGAGCCAAGCGAGAGCGAGAGAGAGAGAGGGCCTGAACCAAGCGAGAGCGAGAGAGAGGAATCTACTATACCGTCGACATGACGTCACCGATAGATGGCAGTAGCAGTACTAAAAATTCAAATCCAAGGGCGGGAAATCTAAGATGACAAATTGAAAATGATAGATACGAAATGGCGGATATGTAAATGACATTCAAAATTGACAGATTCAAAATGACATTTTAAAATGGCTATTCAAAATGGCGATTCAAAATGGCGATTCAAAATGGCGATTCAAAATGGCGATTCAAAATGGCTATTTAAAATAGAGATCCAAGATGGCGATTCAAAATGGCGATTCAAAATGGCGTCGACCAATCAGAAGCAAGGGGAGGAGCTAACAGAAGGGTGAAGGGGAAAGGGGCGTGGTCAAAAAAGAGTGGGGGGGCAGCTCAACTGAGGGTATACCTACTCAAATAATGCAAATAAATCTTTTAGAAAATTTTACGTTTGTGCACGCCTCGTGAAACCATTTTTTGCATGACATTACATTTGATCATGTCTTCTAAAGAAAAACCTTCGCAAGTCTGACAGTGCCCTTCTGCTTCATTAATTTGCAATGTAAATTGTACCGGTACGATTTATCCTAACTATACTATGGTATGAAATAACTCTACTCTGCTTTACCGGTTTCATTTTACATTCATGTAAAAAATGTATTTGAGATTATGTTTGATCCAAATGTTGAAAATTACGAGAGATTCTATGTAGAATACATTGACAAAACATCAATTATGCACGCTTACCTGTTTAAATGCAAATCTCTTATAAAAATAATCGAAAAACTATGCTATCACTTTTACTGAAACTTAACCCTTAAACCTATTTGTTCAACTTACATAAAGAAGGCACCAAATACGATTTTTGAAGCTGGTACAATTTAGACAGCGGTACAATATACCCAAATTTATCCTAGTTATGTAACAATTTAATATATTGAGTTGGTCATTATTGTTAATTTGTTATTTGTATGTTATTCATTAAATCTACGTTTAACTTAAAATGTGTTTCTACATAATTTTTATTCTGAAATCCCCAATCTTATATTAACCCAAATTTACGATTTAAATGTTTCCAATATTAAATTTCGCGCTTTTTTCTTGCCCCAATATGGCGGCGGTTTGCGGTACTCTGATCGACCAGCTGGCCTAGGTAACTAGATGCAGTGACTCTACGTAAAAGTGCTACTTTACTCCCTCTTTTGGGGGACTAAAGAAGAGCCTTATATATAGGACGTGCAAAAAAAATAGTAACTAAAATGACGGTAATAAGCAATATAATTAGTATTATAATAATAATATTATGCTTGTAGGTGATTTCTTTTCAAATTAAACGCCTAAATGAACGAAAAATCTGATTTTTCTTTTTTTAGTTTACGTCTTTATAGGCGATTTTTTAACAAAATATGTTTTTAATTAAATAAGATCCTAGTTTTATTTATTAATATTAAAAACCAATTTGAATTAATTTGAGTGGTTAGTTTTCTTGCTGTGCGTATTCAAAAGCTTTTGCAGACGATTAATCTATTGCAACTAATGATATATTTGCCAATAAAGTACGCCAATGACGTCACGTAGCCGTCTCGCTGTTCTCCTTCCATGACCCTTTTCCGTGTCCGAGTTTAACATGCGTTGTATAGGGCAGTGAGATAACTTCTTATTTAATAACTTTGGAAATAGTAGGTGTTACCCACAAGTTTCGTTTGTGTTCAAATGAAACGAGTTTTTAAAAAGATTTTTTGTTTTCCCTGGATCTTTATTTTAAACCAGCGGAAGTAATGACAATTACAAAACAGGAGTATGAATGCTCGTTAGAGCTTAGATCTAAACTTAACTATGAACTGATCAAGACTTAATGAATCTACTGTCTAACACACTATATATATGATTCTCTTATCTAAATAAAATATTACTAAGCAGTTCTCACGAGAAAAGTAATACAATATTATCTGCATGATAAGCAATTCTCATGAAAAAGTTAATCTGCATACTAAGCAATTCCCACGAAATATAATACTTTCTTCTTATCTTGAAATGTAATATGATATTATCTGCTTGCTGATAGTAAGCAGTATTTCTACGTAACTCCTCAGCGCTAAAATGTTTTAATATAGTTTTTATTTAAAACAATATTAAAATTAGTAAAAGGAAAATGGAAATTTTAATTTTCTGTGTTTTTATTTATCACAACTAAATCTTTATTTAGAAAGTCAATGAATTTTATTTTTAAGGAATTACGTTTACAGTATAAATATACAAAAATACTTATAACTAAAATTATAGCAATTATGGTTAATATGCTTAATGGATGATATGCTTAAATGATTAGCAGTCACATGATCAATTGATTTTAGTAGATAACCGTTATCGGTAATTTTGATTTGATTATCAATTAACTTTTGTGTATCGATCGGAATTAAGTCGACTCTTGAGATGTCAACATGACTTGATTCAGATATTACTAGTTGGTCAATATTTGGTAATTTTAGGTCGATAATTTTGTTTGACGTACTTTTAGCTACAAATAACATTGGCTCGTGATTTTTACAATTAATATCTAGAATTGCTTTGGAAGGTACAGTTACTAGCCAAGTGGCAGTATCTATTTGAGAGATTTTAATATGAGTTAGATCAAAAAGATATGGGGTACATGTTTGGTTACTATTAAAAGAAAGTAATTGGGTTTCACATAATTTATCGTTTGGAATTTCAAAGTGATTATTTTGGTTACAAAAGTAAGTGTCTATTGTAACTAATTTGCAATGATCGAGTTCGATAGGGATACTCATTTTTGTATTAAACAATATATTATTGTAGGTTGGAATAATCATACGGAAATGACGGGTGTTAATAAATATTGGAAAAGGTATCAATTGTATAAGTTGATATTGGTTAGTTTTAGAGGTTAGAGGAATTTCAAAGATGAAGGTGATTCTATTTGCAATTTGATAGGCTTTGGTAATAATGATACTTTCATATAGATGTAGATAACTTTGATCTGCATAATAGGGATGTTGTTTGGTGGGACAAGTGTTTAGAAATATCGTTTAGATTTTCCATTAGTTCAATATTGTCAATTAATGACATATGCATTTGTTGATTCTGTGCGAAAGTTAATGCGTTTTCGAGTTCAAAGTAGGTGTTTATAAGAAGTTGTAAAGATTGCACGGCTTCGAGTAAAACTGTTTTTTGGGATAATGTGGCGACATGATTCACCTGTTCTTTTCTAAAATAATTTTGTTTAGGTTTTCATTGAGTAATTTTAGCTTGTTCTAATATGACGTTAGTTTGTGTTTCACTAACTTTTTGTAATTTGGAAATCAATGTTTCATATCTTTGACATCTTTGGCATCCAGATTGCCAGTTAAAAATTTAAAAACGAGTCCTCGTTTTTGGATTGTATGTTGTGTTTGAGGGAATAATTGATCGATAAGTTTGTCAGCTTTGTCTAAATATTGTTTAATGATTAATAATATGTTATTATGACATTTGTTATGTTCGATGGGGTATTGTTGATTTTCCAAAAGAATAATGATTTTTATTAAATTTTCTTTAAGCATACCATATTGAGTAATGATTGGTGTATAATCTATAGTCTTAATTAATGTAAATTCGCTTTCTTTTAGGATAACGTTACCTAAGTTTAATGGATTGTCATCTAAGTTTTCGATAATTACGTCACTGGTCACAAATTGGGTTGTGAGGATGTAGCAGGCGATAATGGTTAACCTGAAAATGGTAATAGTTCGTTTGTATGTCGTTTAATTTGAGGTCCTTCATTAGGGGGTGTTAATTCATAAATATCATGTTCAAAAATTTGGGAAATAGTGTATGGTCCAGAAAATTTCGGGTCCTTTTTATTTCTAGTGTTAGTCGTAATGAAAACTTTACTTCCTAGTTCAAGTTTTTTTGTTCCGCGCTTTTGTTTTAATTTTATATTTCGTTTTTCTTTGGTGTCCGTTTGTTCTTTTTGCAATGATTCATATATAGCGCATTCTTGTTTTATGTTCCGACATATAATCATGATAATAAGTTTTTGTATAATCTAAGTCGAATGGGTTTTTGCTTTCTGTGTGCCCGAACATTATTTCAAAAGGTATTAGCTTAAGGTTTGAATGGATGATGTGATTGTAGCCAAGATACAGTATTAAATTTTTCGAAGTTCTGGTATATTAGTCAATAAACGATAATGTTCGATGATAGTGGAATGTAGACGTTCTACAAGCGAATTTGATTGGTGGTGAGTGGGGGTTGTAGTGTGTAATTGAATTTTGTGAAGAGTTAGGAAATCTTTAAATATGTTTTTATTAAATTCTCCATCAGCAATAATTATATTTGGGGCTGTGAAGACGCATATATAAGTTAGTAATTGTTCAATAACATCTATCAGGTTATTAGATTTAATAGGATAAGCTTAAGCAAATCGGGAAAAGGCGTCGATTATGGTCAAATAACTTTTATTGCCAATTCGAAAGATATCTAAATGTACGGTATGAAATGGTCTATTAAGAGTCGGTGTAAGTTGAAAAGGTTGCTTAATCGGATTACGATTATATTTTTGAGTCTTTTGAGTCAAATTTGACATTTATTAATAAATTCAGTGATGTCTTTATTGATAGATTTCCAATAATACTTGCGTTTAATATGTTCTAATGTTTCGTTAATTCCGCGATGATTGGTTTTGCCTAAATGGTAACTTTGGATTTGATTTTGTCTTTCTTCGGGGTCTGTAACATATGTAACTTGACTGGTACAGCGATGGAATTTGGGTGTGTTTTCATTAGTTATTTCTGCGATGAAATTTGAGAAATCAAGGTAAAGTTCGTTATCAGGAAAGTGACAGTAGTAATGAGTTTTAGGTTCACGATGTTCGATTAGTATTTTATTGTGGTTATTGATAAATACAGTGTAATGGATGTTTCCATCATATTTTGTACTACGGATTTTTCTTGGAATTTGGGCTCTTATGAATTCAATTTGATGTTTAAAATGTTGTAGTGGTTTGTCAGAGATATCTATCACTGGGGTTGATGATAATTGGGTATGTATTGTATCTGTAAGGGATTTACTGTCTTCGTCTTTGTTTTTAGTATTTGGTATGTTGAGGCGGTTATCAGGTGGTTTTACTTGTACATCAGAAAGTATTTTAATACGAGGTTTATCTAACACAGGAGGATTTGTGATTGGTATGTCGAATAATTCGGTAATATCAGGGGTGCTAGCTCTGCTTGCTAGTCTACTATCGATATTGGTGAAAGTTTGTGGTTCGGGGGTTTCAAATCTATCGGTTTCAGCATTCATAGGATAAATTTGAATGCGTGATAAAGCATAAGCTACCTTGTTTAGTTTTCCTGGTAAATAGTTTACGTCAAAGTCATACTCTTCTAGTTTGAGTACCCAACGGGTTAATTTTGAATTTGGTTCTTTTAAATTTCTAAGCCAAATTAATGGTCTATGGTCTGTGTATAATTTGAATTTTACACCGTATAAGTAAGTGCGAAATTGTTGAGTGCCCACACTATAGCGAGCAGTTCTCGTTCTATTGTAGAATATTTTTGTTCAGCTTCGTTAAGGGTTCTTGATGCATAACAAATAGGTTTTCCATCTTGTGATAATACTGAACCTAAGGCATATTTAGATGCATCAGTGGTTAATGCAAAAGTTTTATTAAACTCGGGATATTGAAGTAACGGTTCATTAGTTAAAATTTGTTTGCAATGTTCGAAATTTTGAAGAAATTCAGGGGTGTGTGCAATTTTACTATCCTGTTTGAGACAAACAGTTAAGAATTTAGTTTTTTTAGCAAAGTCTTTAACAAATTTTCTATACTATCCGAATAATCCTAGAAATGATTTTATTTCTGTTTTGGTTTTTGGGGCAAGGAAATTTTTAATGGCTGAAATTTTAGAAGGGTCAGGTTTTATTCCTTCCGAGGTTATCAGATGACCAAGATATTTTACGGATTTATGTAAAAATTCGGATTTATCTAATTGAATTTTGATATTTGATTGTCGTCATCAATTAAAAACATTTTTTAAGCGGGTTATGTGTTCTTGTAAAGAAGTAGAGTAAATAGTAACATCGTCAAGATAAACGAGGCATTGTTGGGGGGGTTAGTCCTATGAGAGCATTATTTATAGCTCGTTGAAATGTGGCTGGAGCATTTTTTAATCCAAAGGGCATACGTCGAAATTGAAAGTGACCCTCTTCAGTCGAAAAAGCTGTTTTTTCGCGGTCTGATTCTTCTATTTTAATCTGGTGAATACCAGATGCGAGATCTAAAGTCGTGAAGTAGTTGGCTCGACCAAGATAGTCTAAAACGGTTTCGATTCGTGGTAAAGGGTATTTGTCTTCTATCGTCTGTTCGTTTAATTTACGATAATCGATAACAATGCGCCATTTCTGATGTCCTGAGGCGTCTAATTTCTTAGCAACGACCCAAATTGCAAAATTATATGGACTTTCCGAAGGTTCTATAATTTTGTCATCTAACATTTTACGAATTTGATTTTTTACTTCTTCTCGATGCACATGTGAGTTTATATGTTTTTGTGAATATAGGAACATCAGTTTTGGTTCTAATATGATGTTTGGTTAAATTGGTTGAAGATAAAGGGATATTTGGAGAATAAAAAATATCTTTATACTAATAACAAAGATTGGTTAATAATGTTTGTTCTTCGTTCAGATGGTCAGTTCTTAATTTTTTTGTAAATTCTCATTAAGAATGGCTTTGATGTTTAATTTGGAATTATAAACGAGTCTATGTTGTTGATTTGTATTGATTCTTCATTATTAGTCTCATATTCATCTAAAATTAATGGGGAGTATATATTTATTTTTTGTATTTCATTAGAAGTGTTTATTACAATAGTTTGAAACCAATTATTATGTAATTTAACTAATGCAGAAGGAATCATGACATGTTTACTAAAATTTAATCTTGGGGTTATTTTTATTCCACTTTTACCAGCGGCTGGTAAAGTTACAAACATTTCAGTACGTGGGGGTATTTCAATTTGTTTTATTGGGATTTCGTTGTTTTAATTTGGAAAAATTACATTCATTACGTCTTTGGGTTTCCTGTTTAATCATGGATGGAATATAATAAAACGTTATTGTAGTGCTATCGGTTTGGATATGCATCCGTTTATAATCAATTCTGGCTGAGAAATTATTAAGTAGATCTGAGCCAATTAAGCCTACGTATTCCGAATGAAAATCGTATAAATAGCAAAGATGAAATCCATCTTCTGAAAAAAGGTTTGGAATAGGTAAATTAGCAACTAAATTATGTCTGGTGGTTCCATGAAAAGTGGTAATTTCAAAGTTAAAATTATAAACGAAATTAGGAAAATGTTCATTAACAAAGGAGAGATTTGGTGCGGTTTTTGCCCCAAATTATTTTTAGAAAAAAAACCAGAAGACATTTTTTTTAATGTCTACTAACAATAATAAGTCAATTTTACCCTAAACGGGAGATCCCCCACCCCCTAGCCCCCCTACAATCTTGAATATGCCATCACTTGCTAACAGCGTTCTTGGGGGGATATATCGCTTTCAAACTTATACTAACTCCCTTTTAACTGTATCGGCTCTCATTTATCATTTTTTCCCTTTCTGCCCCTCCCCTAGAGGGGTGGAGATGGTGGTTTTACTATTTATTCGTTTGCGGAAAGTATAAATGCAAAATATGCAAGTTTGCTCAACAGACTTGACCAGGGTATCCTGGGGTTTTTGGGGTCGCTGACTCCGAACACGAAGTCCGTTAACCTGTATCACATCAAGTTTAAGGTCATTTGAAGGTCAAATTGAAAAAAGATGACAAAGAAATCCAGAAAAATATATAAATACGTATTTGGCGTCTCTGAATTCGATTTAAGGCTTTGAATCGCTCACTGTCAATTAAAGGTCATTTCAAGGTCAAATCAATATTATAGTAGAGTGAAGCCAAAGAAAATGTCATGTAATGAATTTGAATCACTTTATGTATAGGTTTTTGAGGTAGCTGAATCAGGGGATCAGCTAGAGATAGTTTCAAGGTAAACTTAACATCTCAAGATTGAGCTAAAAAACGCTTTGTATTTTCATACAGTAGATGTAGGCATCTGGAATCGTTGATTTAAATCAGGGGTCTCAAGGTCAACCAGATGTGAACCCTTTTTGAGGTTGTTGAATTGAAACAAAGAACCCGTTTAACCTTGTAACGTTTGATAGATGTCATTGTAAGATCAGTAATAGATTATTTTAAGGCTCGAAATAAAGGTTTCAGGGTCCTTTAAGCTTACATACCTCGAAACTCATAACTCTGTAATATTCAACATTCTAAGCCTAAAGCACAATTTTTAATACGTTAAAGTCACCATCTAATAACTTCTTCAGTTAACATCTTCACCTAATATTTCAATCACTTTCACCATTTCAGGCTCACAAATGAATACCTTGAGCTCGTAATCCGATATCTTTATTTATAAAAAGCTCGTAATCCGATAACATTCACTTGAGTTTAAAATGATGCTAACTCTAACCGTATGTGCAACGTGTGGTTGCAACCAGGGGACTCACGTTAAACAAGCACCCCAGTGAGAGGCAAGTAGACTCACGTTAAGCAAGCACCCTAGTAAGAGGCAAGGGGACTCACGTTAAACATGCACCCTTATGAGAGGTAAAGAGACTCACGTTAAACAAGCACCCCAGTGAGAGGCAAGGGGACTCACGTTAAAAAAGCACCCCAAAGGGAGCATTGATCTACCATGTCCACTTAGTTGTTCCTGGGTAACGCAAAGTGTAGATCATTATACCTAAGGTAACTTTTACATCATACTAACGTAAAACTAGATATAATGTACATATAATGTGATATTTGATTAGTTACAATGCTCAAGGATAAAACTGTAAAAGCTCTCATCTTTCGTTCCCGTTTTTCCCAATTTTCCCCTCAGCCCTTTTATGGAAAAAAATAAATGAGAAGAGATTGACAGTATACATTTTTTAAAACAAGTAATATATTTCCGAATGTGTAGAAGATTCGCTGCTGCGAATCACTCCAATTGCATTTTCTGTATTTGAGGATGTGGAGGGGGAAATAAGGGGAGAGGATGGTTTATTTAGGTTGTTTTCAACTTATTATTGTTAGTAAAATAAAATGCAGTAAGTGAGTGGTGCCATCTTTTTCATTTTTGAGGTTAAAGGGAGAGACTAGGAAAACCTGAGGATGATGTGTTTAAGGTAAAATGGTTCATTGTTGCTATTTAAATGTGAACACACATTTTGTTCTGCTCGCAATATCAAATGCATTTCGTTCTCAATAAACCATTCCCCCTCCAGCCCATAAACAACCTCTAGATGATCATAAGAAATGAAAAGATCTCCTGAGTTGGCTTCAGCTACCTTGAGATGTTAAGTTCACCTTGAAACTACCTCTAGCTGATTCCCTGATTCAGTTACCTCAAAAACCTATACATAAAGTGATTCAAATTCATTACACGGCATTTTCTTCAGCTTCACTCTAGCATAATATTGATTTGACCTTGGAATGACCTCTATTTGACAGCGAGCGATTCAATAAAGCCTGAAATCGAATTCAAAGACGCCAAAAACGTATTTATATATTTTTCTGGATTTCTTTGTCATCTTTTTTCAATTTGACCTTCAAATGACCTTAAACTTGATGTGATACAGGTTAACGGACTTCGTGTTCGGAATCAGCGACCCCAAAAACCCCAGGATACCCTGGTCAAGACTGGTGAGCAAGCTTGGATATTTTGCATTTATATTTCCCGCAAACGAATAAATAGTAAAACCACCATCTCCACCCCTCTAGGGGGGAGGGGTAAAAAAGGAAAAAATGATAAATGAGAGCGGATACAGTTAAAAGGGGGTTAGTATAAGTTTGAAAGCGATATATCCCCCCCAAGAACGCTGTTAGCAAGTGATGGCATATTCAAGATTGTGGGGGGGCTAGGGGGTGGGGGATCGTCCGTTTAGGATAAGATCGGCTTATTATTGTTAGTGGACATTAAAAAAAATGTTTTCTGATTTTTTCATCCAAAAATAATTTGGGGCAAAAACTTCACCAAATCGACCCTCCTCCTTTAGCGGAAATTATGGTTTTAGAGCTGCCAGTGTCTATTAGGTGTTTTTGTCCGGTGGACGGAATGATAATATATGGGAAATTAGATTTGGGGTTAATACTAAAGCTTTCAATATTTTCCGAGGCCGTTAATGAAAATTTTCGACATCTTCATTGTCGTTATTTGAGTATTGATAAAAAGAATTTTCCAATTCTCCAGTGGGTATTTTTTCTTCGGTTGATTGTTCAAGGTACTGTTCAGGGCACTGTTCAGACCTAGTGATAGAATCTTGATAGTCATATTGGGGGTATGTCAAAGTTTCAGGTTCATCGTCATTATGATAAAATAATTCTTCGGAGATAAAAGTTCGTTGTGGACCAGCTGGAGTATGCAAATTCCTTATATTTTGAGAATTAGCTCGAAATTTATTATGGTTGATTAATTGTGTAGTGGGAGGTCTTTTTACTATTGTGTTCGCTTCCATAAGTATAGGTTTATTGGTTGGCCTATCCTATAATTTTGTTTTGGGGTGAAGGCATTTCGATGTTGATGGCTGGTTGGATTGTTTTGCCTATTAAAATTAGGATTAAATTGTCTAGGGACAAATGATTGTGCAGAAGGTTGAGGTTGTATAAAAGGTTGAGGTTGTATAAAAGGTTCAGGTTGCCTACAAAGTTGGGGTTGCATGAAAGGTTGGGGTTGTCTTAGTTGGTAAGCGGTCCTAAATGAATTATTTGTAATTTGTTTAAAATTATTTGGTGAAAAATTAATAGATCTTCTTTGATTTAAATTTGAAGATAATTTTGAATTTTGAGCTTGAGAGTATCTGATATCGAGCTCTTCTTTAATCATAGTAAGGGCTGCTTCTAATGAATTTGGGTTACGGCTACGAATAAAAGTTCCAAAATCATCATTGAGTCCACTAGTGAATGTTCTCAATGCTAAGTCTTTATTTGATTGAAGTTTATAATTTTTAATGATTTGGTTTTCGTTTCCTAAAGCAATTTTAGAATTAAAGATTGCTAATTGTGTTCTAATTTTATTATAAAAATCTATTGGAGAATCTTTTCCTTGTTTTAATTTAGTTAAATCGATTAATAGATTTAATTCTGACCTTTGGTCTCCAAAATTTTCTATTAATACTTGCTTTAATGCATTTCATGTAGCATATTCGTATCCAGTAATTATTTCTAATGCTTGACCTCTTAATCTATTTTGATAATGATTGCTGAAATAATCAATTGATTAATGTAATCTGCAGGAAAAACCATATTTCTATTAATATTATTATTATTTAAAAATAATAAAGGAGGGTAGTTCAGATTTGAACGTTCTACACTTCTAGATCGTCTTGGAGATCTTGACCGATTCCTTGGCATTAATAATACACCTTTATTATTGCATAGGATTTTAATTATTATTCCTATGTTAATGGGCTTAAAAATTAAGGGTCCTACCCATACATGGCAAGCATGAAAGGCACTAATGTCACTAGCTGACACTGCCTATCGGTCTGGCGTCTACCATGTACGTAAATTAGAAACTAAAATGCAATTATTAATTACCAAAGTGTCCAACTATTCCTTTCGTCTATCGAAAGCAAATAAATTGAAACAGATTGTATAATTAAATGCTCTTAATACTAGCTTAAATTAATTGTAAAAACTATGTTAGTAAATTTATGATTTGAATTTAAATTTATTTTTTTTAAACTTTAAACTTTTCACTTTAAGATTATAAACTTCACTTACATTTTCTTGTAATGATGAATTATGGATCGCGATGATCAAAGTCGTCAGCAGTTGACGGGGATTCTCTATGAACAGTGTCCTAAGGCAATGGACAAAGCGGTTGTTGTTGAAGTAGGTGCCGTAAAGATGCTTGGTCGTGGCGATGCGTGTCCTCGGTGTCCCAATGCAACGTCAGCGGCGGTATCTACTTGGAGCGGATGGTTTCTTCAATTGACCGTTGAAACGGAAAATTAGGGTACTTGGTTCCTCTAATTTTTGAAGATCCGGACGTTAACTGCGCCAGTTTCGTTTGTGTTCAAATGAAACGAGTTTTTAAAAAAATGTTTTGTTTCCCTGGATCTTTATTTTAAACCATCGGAAGTAATGACAATTACAAAACAAGAATATAAATGCTCGTTAGAGCTTAGATCTAAACTATATATATATATATATATATATATATATATATATATATATATATATATATATATAAAATAATATTTTGAATGCAAATTCATATAGAAAAATTTATCGACACTGCTGGGATTCGAACCCAGGACCCTCCACTGTCTAGGTGGTATCTCTACCAACTGAGCTACAGAGAACGACTACCAGCATAGCGAGAAATTTTGAATATGAATTAGATATCAAGCAAACATGCAAGTAACTAGATATTTTTTGAATACTATTAATGAAGATCAGCAAGTCGCATGACAACAACATCAATATTCAAAGTATCTAGATTATAATGAATCATTCCGAAAGGAAATTAATTTTTATAAATTTTTAGATAGAGTTAATTTTTATCAAGTTGGATAATGATTTTACATTAAATAATATTTTGAATGCAAATTCATATAGAAAAATTTATCGACTCTGCTGGGATTCGAACCCAGGACCCTCCACTGTCTAGGTGGTATCTCTACCAACTGAGCTACAGAGAACGACTACCAGCATAGCGAGAAATTTTGAATATGAATTAGATATCAAGCAAACATGCAAGTAACTAGATATTTTTTGAATACTATTAATGAAGATCAGCAAGTCGCATGACAACAACATCAATATTCAAAGTATCTAGATTATAATGAATCATTCCGAAAGGAAATTAATTTTTATAAATTTTTAGATAGAGTTAATTTTTATCAAGTTGGATAATGATTTTACATTAAATAATATTTTGAATGCAAATTCATATAGAAAAATTTATCGACTCTGCTGGGATTCGAATCCAGGACCCTCCACTGTCTAGGTGGTATCTCTACCAACTGAGCTACAGAGAACGACTACCAGCATAGCGAGAAATTTTGAATATGAATTAGATATCAAGCAAACATGCAAGTAACTAGATATTTTTTGAATACTATTAATGAAGATCAGCAAGTCCCATGACAACAACATCAATATTGTTGTCATGCGACTTGCTGATCTTCATTAATAGTATTCAAAAAATATCTAGTTACTTGCATGTTTGCTTGATATCTAATTCATATTCAAAATTTCTCGCTATGCTGGTAGTCGTTCTCTGTAGCTCAGTTGGTAGAGATACCACCTAGACAGTGGAGGGTCCTGGGTTCGAATCCCAGCAGAGTCGATAAATTTTTCTATATGAATTTGCATTCAAAATATTATTTAATGTAAAATCATTATTCAACTTGATAAAAATTAACTCTATCTAAAAATATATATATATATATATATATATATATATATATATATATATATATATATATATATCTATAGGGCACCACTATGCGTCCCCCCATGTAAAATCTTAGGTTCAAGCAGCGTCCGAAGTCACTCGGCGTCCGGATATACGGACGCTGGGTGACTAGTGCCTCAAAATTGCACCATATGAAGCTTAAAGTGTCTAGATGGCGAAAATGTAAAAATTAGCTGTGCGCAGTTTGACACCCATTCCTGATTCGTGTATAAAATCGTAGTTCGAGCGTTTGCCACACGCAGCGCTAATAGCGCGGGATTTGTATACATTTGTATACAAATTTATGGCATAGGTTTACCCTGCGTCCGCATATTTAACAAGAATTGTGTTGGTAACACTGATTCCTTTGTGGCTAGACAGTGACGTCATTTCAACGGGACTTCACTTTATGCATTGTATTTCTTAGTAAAGATTGCGTCATTTAAGGTGACAAAAATTCGTACATATTATATTTTGTTAAAGCTATTTAAGAAACACTTTTAATACGTTTCATTTATGCGTCATGTAAATTTCGTTTAAACCGGTTTTAATTGCTCCTACAAATGGGCGATAATTTTAATAAAATCGTAAGATTTAATTCAAAGCTCTATTGATTTAAGTGAAACAAACGTAACCATTATTATATTATCATTCAGTATTTAATCAATCACTGATGCTGTTAGCTAGTAATAAATCTGGCTGTTTAATCTTATCCCATATTATATTTTAAAATTTTTAAAACTCATATGTTTGTGAGGCAGACAGTGACATCATTTCAAACGGGACTTCTTATGCATTAAAATATTGAAATTAAATAACTTTTACAACTTCTAATTTGTTAGATGACATACAAACTTGAGATTTGGCACAATTATAGGAATTGGGATTCTTGTAAGTAGGAAAATAAAAAAATATATTTATGCAACCCTCGCACCCCCTGTTAGGAGTTGTAAAACTTCTAGATGACTTAGAAACTTGAAATTTGGTGTAATTATAGGATTTAAGATTATTATAAAGAAAAATATAAAAAAAATGTTATGATGTCAACCCCTGCACCCCGTTCTGGGGTTGCAAAACTTCTAGATGACATACAAACTTGAAATTTGGTATAGCGATGGAATTTAGGACTCTCCTAAAGAAAAATTTTATAAAAATTATTAAATCAACCCCCATCTTCCATTTGGGGGTTGTAAAAGTTCTAGATGACAAACAAACTTGAAATTTAGTATAGCGATGGAATTTAGGACTCTCCTAAAGAAAAATTTAAAAAAATTATTAAATCAACCCCCATATTCCATTTGGGGGTTGCAAAACTTCTAGATGACATACAAACTTGAAATTTGGTATAGTGATAGGGTTTAAGACTCTCGTAAAGAAAAACATAAAAAATTTTATTAAGTCAACCCCCGCACTTTATTTGGGGGTTGTAATACTTCTAGATCACATACAAACTTGAAATTTGGTATAGCGATGGAATTTAGGACTCTCCTAAAAAAAAATTTAAAAAAAATTATTAAATCAACCCCCATATTCCATTTGGGGGTTGTAAAACTTCTAGATCACATACAAACTTGAAATTTGGTATAGCGATGGAATTTAGGACTCTCCTAAAGAAAAATTTAAAAAAATTATTAAATCAACCCCCATATTCCATTTGGGGGTTGTAAAACTTCTAGATGACATACAAACTTGAAATTTGGTATAGTGATAGGGTTTAAGACTCTCGTAAAGAAAAACATAAAAAATCTTATTAAGTCAACCCCTGCAATTTATTTGGGGGTTGTAATACTTCTAGATCACACACAAACTTGAAATTTGGTATATTTATAGGGTTTAGGATTCTAGTAAATAAAAATTAAAAAAAATGTTATTATGTCAACCCCGCATCCCCTTTTAGGGTTGTAAAACTTCTAGATGACATACAAACTTGAAACTTGGTATAGCGATAGTATTTAGGACTCTCCTAAAGAAAAATTTAAAAAAATTATTAAATCAACCCCCGTATTCCATTTGGGGGTTGTAAAACTTCTAGATGACATAAAAACTTAGAATTTGGTTTAGTTATAGGGTTTAGAGTTCTCGTAAAGAAAAATATAAAAAATTGTTAGTATGTTAACCCTCCGCTACCCCTTTAGGGGTTGTAAAACGGGACTTCACTTTATGTATTTAAGTAATGAAATTAAATAGTCTTTATAACTTCCGAATTTCTAGAGTACATACAAACTTGAAATTTGGTATATTTACAGAGTTTCGGATTCTCGTCTAGCGAAAAATTAAAAAAACGTTAAAAAAACCCATATTTATATTTTCAAAATTTTGTTCTGTTTTGGGTAGCAGCCACCTCTTAGAATTTCTACACACGGGAAGAATAGTAAACAATCTTTGCGTTTGATTTTCGAACGGGTGCCGTGAAAGAACATAAAAAGTCACCTATTTTATAGATTTTGCGAAGTTGAGGGTCTAAGGGGGTAGCAACCAACCCTTAGAATTTTGAAATACGGGAAAAATAGTAAATAATCTTTGTTGCGGTTCATATTTGAATGGGTGACGTGAAAGAACATAAAAAGTTACATACTTTACGGATTTTGCGACATTAAGGGTCTAAGGGGTAGCCAGCCATCCCTTAGAATTTGCAAATGTGGAGAAAATAGTAAAGCAGTTTATTTGCGTTTCATTGTTGAATGGGTTGCGTGAAAGAACATAAAAACGCACATGCTTCACCGATTTTGCGAAATTCAGGATATAAGGGGGTAGCAGCCAACCCTTAGAATTTCTAAATGTGAAAAAATAGCAACGATTTTTGTTGCGCTTCATTTTCATGGTTATCATGAAAAAACATAAGAAGTCGCATATTTTATGGTTAATAATATACAAGATACTTTTTAGATTTTGCAAAATTCAGATTTCAAAGGTGTACGAGTCACCACTTCAAATGTTTAAATGTGAAAAAAATAGTAAACACTTAGCCACTTAACGGGTTCTGGCCTATTTAACAGTCTACACTCAATCATCCGGACAAGCTTTTGGTTATAGTAATGGAATTAAAAGAACTTCGTAGATTTCGGCTTCTTGTTTACGAAAACAGTATTAGAATACATTCACTTTATTATTTCATTATCATTCACTTTAAACCTGTAGTACCTTATTACTTTTTTATTCAGAATCCCACTTGCTATCGATTTCCATACTTCAAATCTAATCGTTCCATTTAAAAAAATCCTGATGATGATATCCAGCACCAGCACAAGTTCTAAGATGTGTTCTGATTTCGTAAACTAGAGGTCAAAGGATACAAAGTTCTTTTAATTCCACTGCTATAGTCACAAGCTTGTTGGAATGATTCAGTGTAGACTGTTAAACAGGACACCCTGTATAGTCTTCAATATCTTCCTCTGAATCGCAGAAAAATTAATTTAGTGACAAGCGGTTTGGACAAAAAATTGGTTTTTATGTTATTGCACTGTTATTGTTAAAATTAGGAATATTTCTTTGAGAAAAATAATGCCTACATGAAAAGTGTTCATTTAACCAAAACGAAATCAAAAAATTAATAAACAAGAAAACATAATTCCCTATTTTTTATATAAATCTTAAATGAATTGCTTTTTGGTCTGAAAATTAGAACCCAAGGTTTCTTTCTATAACCCCTACAAAAATTTCATAGATATATGGCATGTACTTTCTGAGATAAAAACTAATTTGTTTTTAATAAAATTGTCCCTAAAAATGGGTAACTTTTATTACCTATTGTCTGATAAAAACAAAAGTAGCTATAGCATTTAGAAATATAATATTTTACTAAAGTTAAGCTTTATTAAAGTCAGAGGACTCGAGAAAAAAATGGATATTAGATAATCAGGAATATAACTCAATATTATAGTTTGAAAGACGCCCTTATAAAAAGTTAATGTTGTTAGCAAGAGAATATTTCCTTGTAAGCATGGATTAAATTTCATTGCAGGTGTGCAAGTCTATAAAGTGACGTAATTTTGTGTATGCTATAACGCACACGTAAAAAACAAAAGCTAATTATTGTGTAAAATGACACTTAATTCGAATTCTAGTTAGCGAATAGATTCTGATATTGGGCTATTGCCAGAAATTCCATTTTTTTCAAATTATGCACGATGGTACATTTTATATACTAGAATGATTGCTTGAAGCTGGAAAAAGAACTTAAAATTGTCTGCTAATAGACCCAACCTGTGTATTCTTGTATATAACTTTTTTCGGTCAGTTGTGTTTACAAATTTTTAATCGTGTTCCTTTTAACACTCGTTTTTCGGGGATTTTCCAAGGAGTAGAGGTTCTCTTTTGCAATTATGAATTTGATAACGGTTACAGCTGTACATATAAGTAAATGTAAAAAACAATTCATTTATGCAGCATTCATTCGGAGCATTTAAGAATTAAAGTAAACATTTTAGGTTCTCAGAATTGTATGATGAACAATTTGACGTCGCGTCATCAAACATCGTATCAAATATCATGTTACTGAAGATTTTAGTTGCCCATTGCAAAATCTTAATTATTTATGCTGCCAGATTTTAAATTTTTCTTTATATTCTTGAATCTGAAATTTTTTGAAAATATTTTAAATGTTTACACTTGAAACCACCAAAACAAATTTTGGTTAAAAAGTCTTGAATAATTATTGTTTTAAATGCGTTAATAGGATTGAATTAAGATTATTATTTTTTGTTTAAAAGACTGACATGGAATTATAAATTATAGGACCTTCGTCCAGCTTCAAGCAATCATTGTAGTATAAAATGTACCATCGTGAATAATTTTTTCTATCAAAGAAGAAGGAAAGTGGCAAACACTCTCTTATACTGCATGCACGCAGGCCCCAGTTTTTTTCTGCCTGTCATTTTCTACGAGTTTCTCAAAATATTTTTTATGTCACTATGTGTAGTTTATAGCAATTTAAATTTGTCCAACAAGCGTTGATCTTCGTACACTGGTATAACACCGTAAGCGTTTCAAAATGGAAAACAGCATTCCAATTATACTGTCTCAACAAGGATTTTCGAAGCTCCACTGTCTTTGAGGTATAGCCCAATGCATGAGAGTACTACTTTTAGGAGATGAATCCCTCCAAGACCAAGCAATAGGTTGGGATTTTTGTTAGACACACTGAATTTATTTGAGCATGTGATGTACTTCTTCATTGCATCACAATGAACCCTTTAGTTCAGTTACATTTGATTTTCTAAGAAATAGAGAAACCATACAAGATCCTTGGGAAGGTTTTTACTTCATTTTCTTCGTTAACGTCACTATTTCCTTTTGTTTTGATAGTACAGTAGCTTTTGAGCAGTACGGTAGTTTTTTCTTTTCCTTTGTGTCATAATTTTTTGCAGTTTTCAATTTTCCAACACCATAGTGTGTTATTGTCGAATAATTTATATGAAGAAAAGAAGTTGTCAAGGAAAATATTATGATTAGGGTTATTCTCTACAATAGATAGTAGATAAAAAACAAAGTCACCTCCCAACCCAAGTCTGGATTTTTTATTATTTGGAGGATAACTTGTATAAGTACCCTTCATCTGAACAGATATACCATAATTTGAAACCGAATCTTACCGGTTTCACTTTTAGAAGCATTTTGTTGCGAGTGCCGTTCAAAATATGGAACTATCTGTTCATCTAGTAATATAAGTTGCACGAGAATACTCCATACTGCATGAGTTTTTTATTCATGATGTAAAAATTACCTACTAAGATTTACCAAAAAGAATGAAGTGAATATAATCATGGGTGACTTCAACGGAAAGATAGGTAAAGGAAGAGTGCAATATATTGTTGAAGACCATGGTATTTGCAAACGAAACGATAGGGGGGATATCTGGTACAGTTCTGTAATGAAGAAAACTTAATGGTAGCAAACACCTGGTTCCAACTTCCAGAAAGGCGATTGTACACTTAGAAGTGTACTTAGGACCAGGAGACAATGAAGGAAATATCATAAAAAATCAAATAGATTATATACTGATTGATAAACGATATAGAAACGGAATTAAAGTTGTAAGAACTTATCCTGGATCAGACATATGATCTGATCAGAACCCCGTAGCTGAAAAACGTGAGATTAAATTGCAGAAAATCCGGAAGAGAAATAAAACAAGACCTAACTTTGAGAAACTGGGGGAACCACAAATAAAAGAGGAAATAACACGAGTTTTGAATAGTAAGTTTAGGGAAACGGTATAATTGGAAACAGAAACAATGGAAAACTTTTGGCAGTCTGTTAAAAATGTAAACATGAAGTACAAGAAAATGAATTGGAAAACCAAGAGCAGAGAGCAAAACAGAGATGGATGACGGAAGAAATCCTTTTATTGATGAACGAAAGAAGGAAGTACAAACATAAAGACTAATAAATATAAAGAAATCCATAAAAAGATTACAAGGCTTATAAGAGAGGCAAAGGAGACCTGGATGGAGAAACGTTGTCAAGTACTCGAAGAGCTGCCAAGAAAGCATGATTTCTTTAACACACAAAAAAGAAGATAAAAGAAATAACTGGAAATAAAACCCATCAACACGATATCTTAGTCACAGATAGTAACAAAAAAACAATAGACCCAAACGAGATAGAAGAGATTTTGACAAGCTATATACAAGAGCTTTTTGATGATATCAGAATGTAACCAGAACCAAGAGAAATAGATCAAGAAGATTAGCCATTGAGAATTATTATAGCAGAAGTGAAACACGCAATAAAACTATCAAACCACGTAGAGTCTCAGGTGAAGATAACATCTATACTGAGATGCGTAATATTAGACGATGAAAGCCTCAACATCTTAACATCTTTCTTAAATAGAATATACTATACAGGAATCGTACCACACGACTGGACCCAACTTACTTTTATTCCGATACCTAAAAAGAGCGGAGTAAAACAGTGCTCACAGTACCGATTGATTAGCCTGATGAGCCATGTACAGTAGATAATGCTAAGAACATGCATCAACGAGTACACACAAAATGCGGACAATATGTAGGAGAAGAACAATTTGGTTTTCGCTTAGGCATTGGAACTAGAGAAGCAGTTCAAGGTCCTAGGACTAGCAGAAATACATAAAACAAAATTAAATAGCTTATCGGTATCTCCAGTGTAAGTGACTCCTGCGTACAATGTTGCTTCCTCACGGCTTGCTCCAAAATTATAAGTCTGGATTTCTTCAGCTAGTTTGCAAGCATAATTTTCAGAGAAGTCTATATGTAGTAACCCTTCATTCTTACTAAGACTGTTTTTCAGTGTGTTCTTAGCAGCATTTTCATTTTTAATGTTAAATTTATATTTATTTTTAAAGTTTTCATTTCTTCTTGAACCTCTCCCTCCAACTCTCGGACAGGTTTAGTAACATTGATTTTAGCTGCAATCTTAACATTAAATTGAACCTTTTCTTCATTTTATTTTGACATTTCAGAGGCCTGCCATACATATGCAATGCGGAAGCCTTACTACATGTTACAGGAGTTCATATGAATTTTCATTATCTACAAGTTTTAGTGGCTTTAGTTTTTGTGGTTTGAAGCTTATGTTTGCACGTTGTTTGTACAAGCAGGTAGCTCTGTTTATTTCATTAGGTTTGCATACATAATATAGACGGTAATAACATAGGGATGGCATCGAGAGAATGTACTGTAGGATATTTTTGTTTTGTGTGCAAGGCCAATTGTTTTATTTGCTAAACTATAAAGACGGTAGTGTCCTATATCAATGTACATCAACAAAGCATTTAAAAATATTTTCCGTTGGTTTTTTTGACCTCCAGCAACTCTCCAAGGTTTCACCAGCGAGTCATGCAAAACTAGAGTACGGATTGCTTATTCCTCATTGCTTTTTCCTTTTCCAGGTCCAAGTCCAACAAAACGTTTCCCTGCAGTTTTTTTTTATTCAGAGATGGGCATTAGTTTTTCTTCAGGTGTTTTCATAACTGTATTGTTTTCAGTTTTTTTCTACTTAAATGCTTTCTTCTTCTTTTCACATTCTCAAGTTTGCTCAAAACAAATAGCCAGAAACCCAAGTGCAGAGAGGTTTCTTTTTGTATCTGAACTTGCCCGACGAAGAGAACACAAAAAAATTGAACAGCTAAAAAATCATTTGGCAGGTCAATCACCGCTGGATATTTTTCTAAAACTTTTTGATGATGAAGTTCAAGATATAGTATTGCGATTTTTTGTAAAGTAGGCTCATGATAAATGAACTCGCTAAATGCAAAACTTTGTAATTATTTACAAAAATAATTATAACAATTTAGATATCGATATTATTGGTTGTCTTGTTTTATGGACTTGCAGTACTGATAAATGTATGAGATGCAAACTTTGGTGTTTTATAAATGTAAAACTTCACGCTTATAAAATATAATCATGTAAAAGTCATCATCAGATGCAAAACTCACGGGAAATGTGAGATTGTTAGGTGCAAGACTCAAGTTCACTAACAATGTAAACGCAGAGTTTTGTATTTAGTGGGCTCAAACAATACACACGATTTTATATTTACAAGGGAAAAACTTTTCAGTTTTATTGGCATCCTGTTTTTATTAAGCTATCATACGTTGCCCCAAGCTAATTTGTGTTGGTATGTTGAAGAAGGCAAAGGAGTCGATATTGCATAAAACTGCATGACGAGAAACAAATTCAGAAATATTCAGTAAGCTCGATAAAACTGTTACATTTTCTAACTTTGCGGCCTTTTTTACATCTTCTTTTTCTTAAGGTGCTGTCTTCTTATAGAAGGTTAACAACAACTTCGGCAAATCGTTCACTATCTTTTGCTATTCTTAGTAATAACTGTGAGTTTAGGCCAGTGCAGTCTCTCACATTTCTCAACCATGAGCCTTGTCTCCTGCCAGTTCTCTTCTACCCTCAATCTTGCCCTCCATTATCAGTCTTAGGTATGGCTCAGCAGAAGTTCAAGAGTTGCAGGGAGAGGTTCAAGAAGAAATGAAAACTTTAAAAATAAATATAAATTTAACATTAGAAATAAAAATGCTGCTTACAACACACTGAAAAAGAGTCTTAGTAAGAGTGAAGGGTTACTCCATATAGTCTTCTCTGAAAATTATCCTTGCAAACTAGCTGAAGAAATCCAGACTCATCATTTTGGAGCAAGCCGTGAAGAAGCAGTCATTTACGTTGGACATACCGATAAGCTATTTAATTTTGTTCTATGTATTTCTGCAAGTCCAGATCATGTCCTGCAGCTATTTGGGCACACTTAATCCTGTCTTTACCTTTCTGTCGCAACAATTGCCAAGAATCCAAACAGTTTATTTGTTTTCAGATAGACTCTCCATTCTTTAATAAGGTAGTTAGTTATCTTTAAACTTTGATGCATTGAGTATTCCTTAACTATCTTTGTAACATAAACGGTTTTTGTATTTAGTCAAAGTAAAACTTCTAACCGAGAAACAAGAACAACGACGAGTGACATGGACTAAATATGTAGTTGTCCTAGACAATGTTCCAGAGAATGACTGGTATAAGGTCATATTCAGCGACTAGTCAAAGTCTGGTGTTTTCGTTGGTTACTCTCGCAAAAGACTGATCGGAGCTAAACATGAAGCATTCCATAAGTACTGCTTAAAACGTACGGTTAGGTTTCCTCAAGGTGCAATAGTTTAGAGCTATATGTCAGCTGGAGGGTTAGAATGATTTCAGTCCATAGACGGCACAGTTAATGTTGAAAAGTATCAGCAAATTCTTAACGCAAACTTGTTACCAATCGTTAAAAATCGATCTTGACCGCGATTTAATCTTTCAACAAGATGGTGCTTCTTACCACACATCAAAAACGACCAAAAAATGGTTTGAAAATCATAATTTCAAAGTTGTTGAATGATCCTCAAGCAGTTCGGATCTTTAGTGTTATTGAATTTGAAATTATCAGCAAGTGGGGCATTATCCAATTTAGATAATTGTAATCCCCAAGTTAGAAGTATGTCAGCCAAAATTTAAGAGGCGAATAAAGCAAAGCGAGATGTTAAATCTTATTGAATTGTATTTATAAACTGCTATCTGAATATTTAGTTGTCAGCGAGTTTTATTGAATTTTTGAAAATTGTTTTCTGCAGATCTTTTTTTACAGAAGTTAATGGTTATTGTTTGAAAATGGTGTAATTTGGAACACTAGTAGGAAAAATAAACACAGAATTCATGAAACTGTCCAAATACATATTTAGTTGTTAGGGCTCGTACATGTTTTGTAAATTTCACAGAGGAACATCGATAACTTAATACCAGAATGTATATTTAAAAGGTAAATAAAATAAATAAAGGTTGCTCATGAAACTAAAATTTGCAAGTAATAAAAATTTCTTTCTCAAAATATTATTCCAAACACAAATGAAAATGATCCGAAATAAACAATTATATATAACAAGGTTACAAGAAATGTGTTTAATACCAAAAATAGGTGAATAGATTAGCATGATCTTACATTTTAGATATGATATTATTTACTACGTATTATGAATGCACAGCTGTTTTCTTCTGAAACTAATAATGGTTTCAATTTATAAAAAATCAGTAATTGATTAAAATAAAGTAAGCACTAATAACGAAAACAAAAACGTCATTTTAAGAGATTGCTAGTCAATAATATTTTTGTTGCATCTTTATTTAAATATTTTTAAATTACATAAAAATACATCTGCACTGACCGCTGGACCTTGAAATTCCCTTCTAAACTACCTTTATCACTACCCAAACTTTTTTTGTCAAATTTCTCTTTAGGCAATATTTGATAATATTGTTGCATGCGCTCATTTTTAAGGTTTAATTTAAAAAAAAAATCAGCTTTCTAGCTCAAATATGTTTGGAGATATAACGATTTAAACCACTGGAAGAACTTAAAAAACTGAAAGCTCTAATTAACACATTAAATCGCTCGGCTCTATAAAATATAGAACGAGAAAATGTACTACAGAATGTCAATAAGAAATAAAACAACGAATCTGATATTTTTAATTAGGTATTGAAATTAAAATGCGTTCCCAATAAAAATTAACAAGTCAATCAAAAATCAATATATTTCATTATTTCATAAAATCAATTATTAGTCGTTATAAATAACCAATAAGTTTTACCTTGTGCGATCGAATAGTAACTGTTTTGTAAAACAGTGACAGAAAGAAGATAATTTAAGAAGAACTACAAATTCCTTTTTATAGTTTGCTTTAATAGACATGTAAAACGTAGTTTCTAGTACATAAACAAACATAAATACAAAACAATACATCTGCACTGACCGCTGGACCTTGAAATTCCCATCTAAACTATCTTTATCACTACCCAAACTTTTTTTGCCAAATTTCTCTTTAGGCAATATTTGATAATATTGTTGCATGCGCTCATTTTTAAGGTTTAATTTAAAAAAAAAAATCAGCTTTCTAGCTCAAATATGTTTGGAGATATAACGATTTAAACCACTGGAAGAACTTAAAAAACTGAAAGCTCTAATTAACACATTAAATCGCTCGGCTCTATAAAATATAGAACGAGAAAATGTACTACAGAATGTCAATAAGAAATAAAACAACGAATCTGATATTTTTAATTAGGTATTGAAATTAAAATGCGTTCCCAATAAAAATTAACAAGTCAATCAAAAATCAATATATTTCATTATTTCATAAAATCAATTATTAGTCGTTATAAATAACCAATAAGTTTTACCTTGTGCGATCGAATAGTAACTGTTTTGTAAAACAGTGACAGAAAGAAGATAATTTAAGAAGAACTACAAATTCCTTTTTATAGTTTGCTTTAATAGACATGTAAAACGTAGTTTCTAGTACATAAACAAACATAAATACAAAACAATACATCTGCACTGACCGCTGGACCTTGAAATTCCCATCTAAACTATCTTTATCACTACCCAAACTTTTTTTGCCAAATTTCTCTTTAGGCAATATTTGATAATATTGTTGCATGCGCTCATTTTTAAGGTTTAATTTAAAAAATGAATCAGCTTTCTAGCTCAAATATGTTTAGAGATATAACGATTTAAACCACTGGAAGAACTTAAAAAACTGGAAGCTCTAATTAACACATTAAATCGCTTGGCTCTTTAAAATATAGAACTAGGTATTAGTAGCAATAAGTATCATCACAATTTTTTATATGCATTTAACCTATAATAATAAATTAACCTACACAATTTAAATAGTTTTCATCTAGAAAATACATATTAAAATCAACTAAATTCAACTGAATTAAATAAAATTCAGACACAATTGAATGGAAGTGAAAGATTTATTAAGTAGCTTTAATAAAATTATTTTTGTCACTTTAAATGACGCAATCCTTACTGAGAAACACACATAGTATTTTGGCAACGCAGAGAGTTTCGAATATACTCCCAGATGTTAAGTTTTATGCAAATAAATCAAATTTTAATTATTATGGCCGCCATATTTCATCCGCGCTTTAAATTTGCAAACGTTGACATCAAATTTGAAATCAGCGACCTGAAAAACCCCTTTATAGAAAATTTCATACAAATCCAATAATATTTCGAGTTTTATGATGTTTTTATGCATAAATCTGAAAGCCTTTTAAATAAAATTCATACACATACAGAAACGAAACTAAAAGTATTTATTACATAGCGTTAATAAAATAGAATTATTTTTGCCAGTTGAGATGACGCAATCTTTACTCAGAAATGCAGAGAGTAACTCGACACCGCAGACAGGCAAAGGAATTCAAGCAGGCTGGCCAATACTGAAAAAATAAATGGACGCTGTATAAACCTATAGGTTGCATAAAATAAACAGACGCTGAATAAACCTATAGCTTGCAAAAGACGCTGACTGATACCATCATTTATATACACTTATATACGCCGGACGCTGGGCGCTACGCTTTTGGTCCGGACGCATGGTAGGCCTCTATAGATATATATATATATATACATATATATATATATATATATATATATATATATATATATATATATATATATTTACGGCCAGTGTATAAAGTGAGGTCCGTATGAACAAAGTTCACGTTTCAAGTGAGGTCCACAAACAAAGTGAGGACAAATATACGGACCTCACTTTGAAATTCGATAATATTTCGTGTAGAGCTTTTCGAAGGTATACGTTGGCGATACTGAAAAAATGGGCTGGACCTCAGATGTTGCCAAAACGGCTACAATTATACAGATTAGTTCAAGGAGTTGACGCCTGGAGTCGCTGCGCCAGATGTATATTTTTCAGACGTATAATTTCTTGTGTGAAGCTTGTATGAATGATGCGCAAAGTGAGATCCGAACAAGTGGCAACGATGGAAATGAAAGTTATACAATATTGATTTTAATTCTATTACAGAAGAGAACGGAAATACCCTAAATAGCCGATTTTATTTCTTACGAGCGGAAATCGGTTTAGAAAAGTTGTATTATTGTGCTGTTACAAAATTTCGATAGGGAAATTTTTAGATTTAATTTCATCGACGTCTGATTATTTGTAATTAGCCAATAAAACTAAAATACATTGTAAAAGAGATTAATAAATCTTCGAGGACTTGCAGCCTTTTTATTTTTTTGTATTAATTAAGAATAAAATAATTTTTTTCGAATGACATTTCGCCTAATCAAGATTAGGCTTTTTCTAGTCTTTAATAGTATATTAAGGGCTTAATTGAGTGTCTTACAGCCCGTGCAGTCAGTTAGCGCCTGAAGCGAAAACCGAAGGCGCTAAGACGATAAACGGCTCTAAAACACTAATTAAGCCCGAAATGCGTACTTTAAATGTGCGGTCTAAGATTAAATTAAGTTTAATTTAAAATAAAAATAATTTAAAAAGTCCTAAACTTCAAGTAGGTAGGTGCTATGGTCTATAATTACTCTTATTACTATGGAGACGTCGTAAACAAGAGTAGTAAAAGGGGGTGCTCTAATTTAGCGATTTACGCTCTAGAAACAGTCCGCAAAATAGGTCATAATCATGTCATAATCACCCGAGCGGACATAATGTATATTATATATTCAGGGACTAAAATGCATTTTTTAAATTATTAATTAACACTTAAAAAACACTTTTAGTCCAGTGGTATATACGCTATTTTTTGCACGTCTAAAGGACTTAATCGCAAAAATTCAAAATTTCGTTACATGTCATTCGGACAATTGCCAAAATCACATAGTTTCAGGATAATAAATCCTAACATGTACCGCGATTACTTTTTTTGTTGTTTACTTGTTGTTGTTGTCAAGGAAACACTTTACTCCCTCAGGGAATTCCACCCCAAGTAGGGATTTTTAACGTGCCAAACATCGCATTGACACGGGACCTACAGTTTTACTTCCTATCCGAGAAGAAGGCATGTTTTTAATTTTTCTCCGCTATTAAACATTACCAGCTCAGCCGGGGATCGAACCTGCGGGGCCTGGCCACAACGGCCAATCGCTATTTTGGCCGTTGTGGTCATAACCACAACGGTCTCCGTGACCATAACGGCCAACAGCCACAACGGCCAATTTGACCATATCGCCCAACTCGAAACTTGACCATAACGGCCACCATGACCACAACGGCCAACTAGAAACTCCACCCCATCCGCCGTTTTGACCACAACGTCCACCGACGCTTATGTGTTGGCGTCGCTGGTGACGATGACCACAACGGCCAAAATGACCACAACGGCCAACTAGAGTGAGTGACCACAACGGCCAACTATGGAGCGTGACCACAACAGCCAAAATGACCATAACGGCCAACTGTGGCGAGTGACCACAACGGCCAACTAGGGTGAGTGACCACAACGGTCAAAATGACCACAACGGCCAACTATGGAGTGTGACCACAACAGCCAAAATGACCATAACGGCCAACTATGGCGAGCGACCACAACGGCCAACTTTTTTCATACTGTTATTTTGGTTTAGTTAAAGCTCATTTCTCTCTTTTAACTTAGCCTGTATTTCAATAAGGTACGTCCAGAATTTAACAGCGAGGTCTGATGTCAAAGTAGCGCCGATTTAACGTGACTTACCTATTAGCCCAGTAACCTAGTACATTTTACCTTGCATGAAATGGGGTAGTAGATTTCTTTTTTTATATTGTATGTGATAGTACCGAGATGCCAAATCCAATTTTTCGACCTCCGCGACCTTCCGGATCACCGCCAAAAAGAGGTAAAACCGCCGAAATTTTGCACTTTTTTTAGATTTGGCCAATTTTGACCATGAAGGAACACTTTTCCGAAAAAGACAATTCTATTCATTTTGAAAGCACATTAAATTTGCTACAATTTAAGACTAAAATGGTTCCTTAAGGTCTAATAGTTTCCGAAATATCGCTCCTCAGAATTGGTCGAAATTTACACCCATGCTATTTTTCAAGTATTAACCTATAGAATTGAGTTCAAAGGTTCAAAATAAGAATAGAATAGAATTGAATAGAATAGAAAATCTTTAGTCTTATTCAAACAAAATCATTTTTTACAATGGAATCTTAAAAATAATCCCTCGTAAATGGCTCATGTTGTCGAGTGGGTATTACCAGAAATATGAAAAGGCGACAGGGAAAACGCCTTTCAATTTGGTTTAAACCTCTTGGAAGGTCCAGGTTCAAGATACTCTTCAGCCTCTGTGTCCATGTTCTCCTGTACTTCTTCAGCCTGGTCAATTTCCTTATCTGGAGGGCTGTTAGGATATACAAGCAGTCCATCTAGCTCATCGTCATGTAGTAGGTCATCGAGCTTGGCAGTATCCATGTCAACGATGATATCTGGCCGATTCTCGCAGGACTGTTCACTACATTGGCTACATACAATAGAGCACTTCAAGCCTGCTTTTCTGCAAGAGCATGCATTGTCACATCCTTTCTTGCAGTTGCAGGAGATCATTTGCATGAGGTGGGAAGGGGCCGCATCCCTCGATATCATAAAGGCCGTGAGCTGTAAGAACCCACCCCCATTCGAGCGGATCGATTCACAGCTTCTTGAGTGGGAGGTAGTCTGGCAAGGTTAAAGTTCGTCTTGGTTGCAGCCTTTGTAAAGAGCTAATAGCTCAGATAATTGAGGCTTTTCGTTGAGTTGCTTTCACCCTACAGCGCAATGATAATTTGCTCTCCTGCTTCAGCTACTTCGTCAGGTGTTGCTTCTGAGTTGGAAAACTGCTGCTTTCTCCTTGAGGTCCGAATTCTTTTGAATTACTGATAACAACTTGTTTTATCCCTGACCAAAGAAGCATGACGTAGAATCACATCCACTAAAGGCATGGGTGAAGGGCTTGAGGTGACGGTAAGAAGATATCGAGGTGGTTGAATAGAGGACATCTGGTATTTTACCTCTTCCGCACTTCTGAAAGTAGATGTTACTGTGTTAGTAGGGACAGAGGATATGGTGAAACCTCGTGTGTGAAGTTCTTCAGTTCTTCATCCGGCTGTTTCATAACGCATAGCCTGTGACACAGTGTTAGGGGGTCAACCGTCACCTGTCTCTTGCCAACAGTCACAGTATTCACAGAAGAAAGTGATACCACTTTATTCTTCCTTTTGAATTTGAAATTTTCGTAGTTTTCCCCTACAACCTTCAACATCGCTTCCTTACCCATATCTCTAGCCATGTGACAGTTGACCTCTTCCACTCCAACAAGTCCACTGCTTATAGACATGACGACATTCGTATTAGGGAATGGAGGGTGATGCAGCAACCAGTCGCAAAATGCGTTTGCATGTTAATGTAACCCGAACCGAATGTTTCATATACTAAATTTATACATTATTGAACTATTTGAGAGGTATTATTAAATGTTTGATGCCAATTCTATAAGTTAATACTTGAAAAATAGCATGGGTTGAAGTTTTGACCAACTTTGGGGTGCGATATCTCGAAAACTATTAGACCATTAGTAACCATTTTGGTCTTAAATTGTAGCAAATTTAATGTACTCTTAAAATTGACCAGGCTGAAGAACAAAAGAACATGGACACAGAGGCTGAAGAGTATCTTGTACCTGGACCTTCCAAGGGGTTTAGACAAAATTGAAACGCGTTTTCCCTGTCGCCTTTTCATATTTCTGGTAATACCCACTTGACAACATGAACCATTTACGAGGGATTATTTTTAAGATTCCAATGTAAAAAATGAATTTGTTTGAATAAGACTAAAGGTTTTCTATTCTATTCAATTCTATTCTATTCTTATTTTGAACCTTTAAACTCAGTTCTATAGGTTAATACTTGAAAAATAGCATGGGTGTAAATTTCGACTAATTCTGAGGAGCGATATTTCGGAAACTATTAGACCTTAAGTAACCATTTTGGTCTTAGCAAATTTAATGTGCTTTCAAAATGAATATAATTATCTTTTTTGGAAAAGTGTTCCTTCATAGTCAAAATTGGCCAAATCTAAAGAAAAGCATATTTTCGGGGGTCTTACCGCTTTTTCGATGAACTCTGAGGAGCTATATCTCGGAAACTATTAGCCCTATAGTAATCATTTTGGTCTTAGATTGTAACAAACTTAATGTACTTTTGAAATGAATAGAATTGTCTTCTTTGAAAAAGTGCTCCTTCATGGTCAAAATTGGCCAAACCTAAAAAAAGTGCAAAATTTCGGCGGTTTTACCTTTTTTTGGCGGTGATCCGGAAGGTAGCGGAGGTCGAAAAATTGGATTTGGCATCTTGGTACTATCACATACAATATAAAAAAAGCCTACTACCCCATTTCATGCAAGGTAGACCCCCCTTTTGATGACAAGGTTACTGAACGATATATTGAAAAATGCTTTCTCTATATACAACTGCAGCCCTATGCAGTTGACGACATTTTTCTTTCTTAGTTTCTCGGAAAGTATCCCAGGCAGATTAAATTCTGAAAATTTGATACAGGTACACTATAACTATTTACAGAATCATGATACTTTAGTTCACAGGGTAGTTTATCTTTAACGTCAAAAAAAGTTTTTTTTCTATTACTTGTTTACCTACAGCAATCTTTTCATTTTGGGGACGTTTAAAAAAGTACGAAATAGAACTATAAAACAACACGTTTGACGTTTTATTTATAGATTTCCATTGCATTGAATTTGAAGATTTCGCAAGATAACCGTAATCTATAAAGGGATATTAAGGACGGGATACTTCTCTGGCCAATGGATGGTGGCCCAAATAGCAATGGTCCCAAAACCGGAGAAACCGCCATCAGATGTGGCCTCATACAGACCTATTAGTCGTTACCCGTCAATGGTTTGTAAAAAATTGTTCGCCATGCGAATGTCGCCTTAATTGACGAAAATCAGCGAAAGCCCAACTAACAGTTTGGATTTCGTCGACAATACGCTACAATCGAACAAGTACACATACTTGCATCAAAAATCAGGTTTGACCTGGAGACCAAAACATTCTGTTCAGCGGTATTCATAGACACAAGCCAAGCATTTGACAGGGCGTGGTATGTATGTAGATCTACTCTACAACCTCAAGTGACATTTACCGTATACCTTCTTTGAAATCCTCACGTCATAACTCACTAAAAGATACTTTTTCGTGAAATATTCAGACTCCACTTCAGCCCTTCTATCCACAACATCTGGTGTCGCGCGACTGGTCCGACATTATACCTAATCTTCAACTAGAAACACGACAATAGCAACCTTCTTGGACTACATGGCAATACTGGCTTCCCATACTAATGCAGATATAGTTTTCAGAAACTTACAAACCACCTAAGCCTTTTTGAAAGATAATGGAACACGACGCATTAAAGCAAATATACAAAAACCAACACAGGTCACTTATACTACTAAAAAAACTACTTGCCCTCTAGTTCACCTTAACGGAAACTCACTACTCAAGAAGATTAGGTCAAATATCTAGGGTTCCACCTAGACAGACGTCTTACATGGTCAAAACATAATTGATACATACCACGCCCTGTCAAATGCTTGGCTTGTGTCTATGAATACCGCTGAACAGAATGTTTTGGTCTCCAGGTCAAACCTGATTTTTGATGCAAGTACTTGTTCGATTGTAGCGTATTGTCGACGAAATCCAAACTGTTAGTTGGGCTTTCGCTGATTTTCGTCAATTAGCGGTGACATTCTCATGGCGAACAATTTTTTACAAACCATTGACGGGTAACGACTAATAGGTCTGTATGAGGGCACATCTGATGGCGGTTTCTCCGGTTTTGGGACCATTGCTATTTGGGCCACCTTCCATTGGCCAGAGAAGTATCCCGTCCTTAATATCCCTTTATAGATTACAGTTATCATGCGAAATCCCTCATATGAAAGTTCCTTTAGGAGTTTTACAGTTATTACGTCGAAACCTGGGGACTTCTTCGAATTTATTTCAGTGTCGATGACCTAACTTCGCGCTTGAAGGAAGTCCCGTATGAATTTTTCTTCTTCAATGGTAAGAGAGGCGTAAACACGATCTTTATGACGTTCTATAATGCAGCCAGTTGCTTTAGTTGATGTTACGCAGTGGAAATAGTTCTGGAAATCTTGATTTCTCTGCTCATCTAATAATTTCTTAAACTCTTTGACGGCCCTATTAAACTACGTTTTATCGCCCGGTACGCGAGTAAGTAATCTGTCATTACTTTCTAAGAGCTCGTTTTCTTGTATTTTTTCTCG
Organism: Agrypnus murinus; assembly: GCA_929113105.1. Lineage (NCBI taxonomy): Eukaryota > Metazoa > Arthropoda > Insecta > Coleoptera > Elateridae > Agrypnus > Agrypnus murinus. The sequence continues at coordinate 53,731,588 of OV816027.1, forward strand.
GATACGTATGGAGCAATACTGTTTTGGATTATTGCGGTTTGTTTCTGGGGTTACGTCCCATGCTGCTCCCTAGATTGATTTTATTAAGTACTGGACAGATTCGTAGATATCGTGTTTATTTTTTAGGAGAAGATTTACATTTAGTTTAAATTTTAAAACTGATAAAAACAGCTAATTACGTACTTCAAATTCAATGCAATGGAAATCTATAAATAAAACGTCAAACGTGTTGTTTTATAGTTCTATTTCGTACTTTTTTAAACGTCCCCAAAATGAAAAGATTGCTGTAGGTAAACAAGTAATAGAAAAAAAACTTCTTTTGACGTTAAAGATAAACTACCCTGTGAACTAAAGTATCATGATTCTGTAAATAGTTATAGTGTACCTGTATCAAATTTTCAGAATTTAATCTGCCTGGGATACTTGCCGAGAAACTAAGAAAAAAAAATGTCGTCAACTGCATAGGGCTGCAGTTGTAACATATATAGAAAAAGCATTTTTCAATATAGGTAAGTCACGTTAAATCGTCGCTACTTTGACATCAGACCTCGCTGTTAAATTCTGGACGTACCTTATTGAAATACAGGCTAAGTTAAAAGAGAGAAATGAGCTTTAACTAAACCAAAGTAACAGTATGAAAAAAAGTTGGCCGTTGTGGTCACTCGCCACAGTGGGCCGTTATGGTCATTTTGGCTGTTGTGGTCACGCTCCATAGTTGGCCGTTGTGGTCATTTTTGCCGTTGTGGTCACTCACTCTAGTTGGCCGTTGTGGTCGTCGTCACCAGCGACGCCAATACATAAGCGTCGGTGGCCGTTGTGGTCAAAATGGCGGATGGGGTGGAGTTTCTAGTTGGCCGTTGTGGTCATGGTGGCCGTTATGGTCAAGTTTCGAGTTGGGCGATATGGTCAAATTGGCCGTTGTGGCTGTTGGCCGTTATGGTCACGGAGACCGTTGTGGTTATGACCACAACGGCCAAAATAGCGATTGGCCGTTGTGGCCTAGACCCGAACCTGCGATCCTTGGATTATGAAGCAAACATGCAAATCACTAATCCACCGAGGCTGGCAAGTTTGTTTGTATTATTGCTTTTAGAAAGAAAAGTTAGACGCAACATACTCTGCAGACTATTTTTATGCATTTAATACACCCAATAATTAAATAAGTCATTTATTAAATTCATTGAAAAAAAATTTCATTTCAGATTTAATCTTTAAATGGAAATAGTAATCATTATGAACAAATAAATAACGGTAGGTAACCCAAAATAGTATATTAAGTGGAATTCTGTTATAAGTTGTAACCTCAAACTGATCACCGGGTGACGATCAGATGAGGGCTTTCCTACACAACTACTAAATGTTCTCCACTTTCATTGTATTATAAAAGCTCGCAATGAATTTAATTCTTACTTCTCAAGGCAGGCTTATAAAAATTGATAACTATAAGTACCAAATATTACAATCAAAACGTCTCTTTTTAAATTAATATTTAATAAAACTAACAATAAGAACAATTTATTAGAACAGATTTAGAATATCAATTATATTTATCATTCACTATGTGATGATGGATGATGAGGTCGTTCCCAACTTTATAGTAGAGTCAATTTTTGCATTAAGTTCTTATTTTTTACTATCTAAAGATAGAGACTTGAAATCTTTTGTAATGCCTTCAGTACTGGACCAATATAAAATGTTATATGTTTAAAATGGGGGCACGCCCCCTCGGGGGGTTGAAACCCCCATTTTGTACCCCTAATTTAATAACGCAACCAAATTGAGTGAAATTTATGTTGGGAGGGTTCTTGGAGTCGCTGATTATGAATCCAATGAGAAAATTGAAAAATTCAAAGTGGCGGACACCAAAATGGCGGTCCTAAAATAACGGCATTTGAGATTGAGAATGCGATTTACGCCGTTTCTATTGATTTTAGAGAAAAGCTCAAAGAGTCAAAAAGTGTTTAAAATGTGATTTTGCAAAGTAATACACCATTTTGGTTACCTTATTATGTAATCCTTTCTCTCTGCCCTAGTAGTAGAGTAAATTTTTGCATTACGTTCTTAGTTTTTACTATCTAAAGATAGCGACTTGAAATCTTTTGTAATGCCTTCAGTACTGGACCAATATAAAATGTAATCTGTTTAAAATGGGGGCACGCCCCCTCGGGGGGTTGAAACCCCCATTTTACACTCCCAATTTAATAACTCGGGAAGTTTTACATCAACTTGAGCGAAATTCATGTTGGAGGGTTTTTGGGGTTGCTGATTATGAATTCAATGAGAAAATTAAGAAATACAAAATTTTATATATATTTATACATATATATTTTTAAATATAGTTTATTTAGTAGGTACTTATTTATTATTTTATTATTATGTTGTGAACAATTTATAAATATGACTGATGACATAATGCAACACTATCATTAAAAACATTAAAAAGTATTTTATATTGGTACAATACGAGGGTTACGCTGAAAATTGTTATTAGCAAAAAGACCGTTGCATTTTTTAACAAACAATCTTTATTGTTTTTCAAAATAATCTCCATTCAGACTAATACACTTGTGCATTATTTGAAACCACTTTTTAAAACATTCGGAAGATTCATTTTCTGAAAGGTCCTCAAAAATTCTTTGAAATTCTGTAACTGCTGCATCTGCGTTGGAAAATCTTTTACTTCGCATCATTTTTTTAACAGTTGGAAACAAAAAAAAGTCGCACGGCTCCAGATCTGGGCTATACGGCGGATGAGTTACCAATTGAGCTTCCGTATCTTTCAAAAAATCCAATGTTCTGGCAGCAGTGTGGGAGGATGCGTTGTCATGATGGACTAAGATGTTACGCAAACCGGTCCTTTGTCGACCTGCCTGTAATTTTGCAAACATCTGTGGTAAAGCCACTTCGCAGTACCATTCAGAATTAACAGTTCTGCGATCTTTAAGTGGAATAACAGCAACAGGACCACATCGGTGGAAAAAACAGCAATCATTTTCTTCTTGAAGCTTCTGCCACGAATTACTTTTGTGGGCAAGTCTTCATCTTCGAATACCCAAACACTAGACTGCTGTTTAGTTTCAGGGTCGTAACTGTATACCCAAGATTCGTCACTAGTTACAATGTATGCCACTTGCCTGGAAGCTCCTCCGTCAAATTTCTGCAACATAAATTTACACCAGTCTATTCGAGCCTGTTTTTGACTTTCTGAGAGCAAATTCGATATCCAACGGCTTGCTGGCTTTCTTACTCCAAGATGTTTATGCCAAATGGTATTCACCGCCGAGGATTCAATCTTCACTTCCTACTGAATCTCCCTATAAGTAATATTTCGATTGGAATGAATCAAGCTTGCCACACGATCAACATTTTCTGAACAGGCAGCTTCTGCAGGTCTTGCTTCGTCTTCTAGCAGTTCTCGCCCTCGTCGAAATTAGCGGAACCAATGACTAACAGCGGATAATGGAGGGGCAGCAACGCCAAAATCTGCTATCAAATTTTCATGGCTTTGCTGGTATCCTAACTGTCTTTTATAGTCGTAGAAAATCATAGCTCTAAAGGCAGTTCGCGGAATGCTCATCTTAACTGAATTAAAAATGCACAACTACTTACCTTACAAAATTAACTACGTTTCACAAGAAATCGAAACGTTTGACAATTGTGGGTAACGAATGCCAACTAATGCGACATTCAATTGTTGCAATTGTTTCTAGCCAATTGAGCTTCCATGGCCTGCTACTAACTATTAACAAAGCATCTCTCGTATCAACATCCGTATGTCAGATGCGTTTGTTAATTCTTTGCTGGAACTTTTCGATCCTAAATTTATGATATTTGTGACGGTAGAAATTCCTTGATAAAAGCTCTTTCAGATCAGCAAGTGTATGTATATGTTGTATTATTAGCAACTACATGTTTCACTTGTGCCTATACCAATTCTATTGTAGTTAAATAAAATATCCTCGGTTGAAATGACCTTACCATAAAGCCAATCGATACTACCACTTTGTCAAACTTTATGTTGGCGATTTCTCAGATAGATAGATTAAGGTACGAGTAGCATACAAAGCTTTATGTTGGACTGCTATAATTAGTCTAATCAATTTAGAAAAAATAGTCCATGGATTTTTGCATACGGTTTCCTTGTGGGTTATTAAACAACTCCTTAAAAGTCAACACCTGTAGGTGGTGAGCTCGAAGAAATAATGAGGATAAACCACGCCCCCTACCGGTTTTGTCGTTTTTCTCGGAAACTATTAGGGTTATCGAGATAAAGGAGGTTAGGTAAGATAAAGCTTATTTAAATCCCTACCAAAAGTGTTCGAATTTTTTTTCGTACTTCGCCTTCTTTCTGTGTTATCGAAGAAAGGAGATATGTCATACACGGATCAGCAATTTGCACCAGTAAATTTGCTCAAGGAACTTTCTGGCGTAACTTTTTATGGTCCCCTATTGCCATGAAGTAGCTAAGAAAAATTCGTTGAGAACCGGACGCGATCGTGGTACAGTCATCCTTTATCTTAGCATCTCTTCGGCAAAATCCATCAGGCGATATTATCGATATTCTTGATAGCAGTCGGCTGAAAAATTCGTATTGGCAAGTTAATTTTAGAAGAGTACCTGCACTACTGAATTTTTGAATCTAACCCAATATGCACAAGGTGTTTCGCCTTTTTTGAAATCCTAATTTCCTTTATTTATAAGTTCTTGGTACTAATCATTACGCCTTAAAAGGAGAATTAACGGTACGTTTCAAGCAGTCTTTATGGAATGCTTCGTGTTTAGCTCTGATCAATCTTTTGCGAGAGTAACTATCGGATACACCAGACTTTAACTAGTTGATGAATATGACCTTAGACCAGCATTTCTGCCCAGGACAACTTAGTTTTAGCCCATGCTACTCGTCGTTTTGCAGATACTTGTCAGCGTTAACTATGCTGTTTATGAACTAAAATCTTCTTAATCCTCTAGATAACATACAGCCTCAAATCATTATGTCTTGAGGAAACTTAACATTAAGCAGTTTTGTTCTAGTTTTACTCTCGCAAAAGAGTAATCAGAGCTAAACAAGAAGCATTCCATAAATACTGCTTGAAACCTAATGTTAAGTTTCCTCAAGGCGTAATGATTTATAGCTATATGTCAGCTGGAGGATTAGTAAGATTTGAGTTCATAGACGGCACAGTTAATGCTGAAAAGTCATTCACAATAATTATTGGTTGGTTAAATTTAAATGGCAGATTCACATACGGTTCATTACAAGCATTTAAAAAATAACTAGAATTAAATATTAAAAATACCAAGAGCGATATTAATCCTCCTTCTTATATCTTTTTACACGGAAATATAGATTTTATATGCATTCCTTTTGGCCTAATAAATACCCTAAATATAGAATAACCACTTTTCGTTGCTACAAGCCAAGATCGGTTTAGGTAGGAAGATAAATACATATATTCTTTTTAACACGTACCGTAAGGAAATTACAGACAAATTTTTAAATTTAATTAAAAATGAGATGGAACAAACTCAGCATTTTAAATTAGGCGACAATATTTACTGATTTTACTAGCATTTTCAGAATAATTAACATATTATACAGATTTACATCTATAATTATTAGTGAAACTAATCTAACTATTAATAATAATTAATTATTAGGAGTAATACATTTAGATTTTAAAGTAAAGTATGTGGTACTTAGCTATCAATTCACTAATCTGTCCCACTAATAGCCGGCTGTTAATATTACTAGCACAATTACCATTAAAATGATGAGAAACACCAGAATCTTAATCAATAGTTAAATCTAATTTTTCGTCTAAATTTAATTGATCTAAGCGGTCAAGCATTCGTTTAAACATTCTAGAAGGCAATGGAACAGCCAACAGGAAATAGTTAAGTTAGGGAGCCAGTAAATAATCCAAATAGTCTGGAGAAATAGTCTTACGAAGAAAACAGAACAGACATTTTTTATAGAAAAATTAATTATCTATCTATTTTATTTAAACAATTTTTTTGTTAAATTAATATTTTAAGAGTTATTACACTGTAATGTTTTCCTGTTTCAGTGAGATGTTAGCCGTTTGCGAATTATTTAGCAAAACTAAAAAGTGAAAACTTTGCTGTGTAATAACTCTTAAAACATTAATTTGCAAGCAATTAAAAAATTGTTTTAATAAAAAAGATAGATAATTTATTTTTCTACAAAAAAGTCTGTTATATTTTTTTTCGTAGAACCAACCGTTCTCGAGATGTTTTCAAAAACGGGTTTGTTAAAATGGCTACGGAAGCATACCCGTCTCTGCCACATCAAATTAGTTTTATACTGACGACCGACCAACTAACAAATTACAATAATAGAATAGCATGCATTTTTGCTGATGATAATGAAAGCAAATGATGGCAACAGCGCCGGTCCTCATGTCATACTTAAAACCTGTGTATAATTTGATATTGGGGCTCACTTTGCGATTAAATCGTATCTAATTATATGGTCCTCATGTCGTCAGTAGTATAGTGTAGCCTCACTTGGTATTATTATACACAGCAAATAAAACTTTTTTAAATTCAAAGAAATCTGTGTATATTTGCGAGATACATAACTAGAACAAGTAAACAAGTGATGACAAAAAAATTTGCAAAGCTGTGACCATTTATAAGGGTGGTCCTCATTAACTATGGTTCATGATATGTCCTCACTTTGATAAGTGGCCGTAAATATATATATATATATATATATATATATATATATATATATATATATATATATATATATATATATATATATATATATATATATATATTGCTGTAATATTGGATAATTAAAAATAATAAATTATTTTTAAAATTTTTATTATATATTTTGAAACTGTGAATAATTGCCGTTCGATCGTAGATAATTACTTTATAGTTAAATTGATTTTTTAAAATGACTTGAGAACTTTGGAAACGCTTCTCAACTTCCCTCTTTTATAAATTCTAATATGATTTGAAATTACCTTTTAATCGATTTAATAATGCAATGGTTATATAAAATTAATGTTACGTTAGTTCTTGATTAACTCAAGTTTACGTAAGAGAGTTGGGCGCCAGTTAAATAACTTAAATTAACAGAATTATATTTAATAAAGACTCATCTCAGGGTGAATGTGGTTTCTTGTGGTATTAAATATACAAATTGAAGTTTGAAATCACTTTTTAAAATTGAAATCTTAATTAATTTTAACTATTACTAAATTGTTCAAATCACTTTACTACACTTTACAAACGATAGTCTTTTCTTCAGCAAATGCCAATACAAAAAGGAAATAACTTCCTACCTTTTTATAATACTTCTTTTTTTTTTCTTTTAGTATAGATGTCCTCTTTCCCAAACCATAGGCAGAGTAGATCACTTTATGTTGACCCAGGGCTGGTTTCCAATTCAGGGTTGACTTTCTTCCTTTTGCATGGATTTTCCATATAATATCATCCACACACTTGACTTTGGAACTCACTTTTGTTTATTAACTGCGGGTTCAATTTCCCTTTTTCGTAAGATACTTATAGTTGTTTTTGTGTTTAATTAAATAAAACACCCGTTTATGGTTTTAACGTTAATTTATTATCTTGCCTAACTTTAGCAAGTAATTTATCTTAAAGGTGGTTCTTTATAATCATATACACTTTTACAATTTATACTTTTTACACCTTTGCCGTATTCAAATCACCAACTAACTTAACTTGTCTGTTTAATTCTAGACTATATAAATTTTTACAATATTATCAGCCACGACTTTACTTTGTCGCTTGATTTACTATAATATCTTTACTCTCTCGTCGTTTAACAGTAAGTGTCTTTTATCTTACACGACTTTACACCGTCGCTTTCTATCAGTAAGTGTCTATTTACATTTTTATTATTGTCTTTAACACGACTTTACTGCGTCGCTTTATGTCAGGAAGTGTCTTTACTCTTTCGTCGTTTATCAGTAAGTGTCTTTTATCTTACACTACTTTACACCGTCGCTTTATTTCTTGAAGTCCTAAAATTATTATTTTCTAAGCTTATATACTATTGACTATTTACATAATTATATTACACAATTTGACGTCACCTTACAAACTAATACAAACTGTACACTCATATGATACATAATAGCAGATTAATATTCTTTTAAAAGTGACACATCTATTACACATTAATTACACAATACTTTTACGCAATAATAACGATCTATTTACATTAACAAACCTTAAAGAATCACATAACCCGTCGATATACACATTTGAAATTATACATAATTGAATTACATCACAACAAAAACTTTCGAACAACTGGATGTTACGTACACTTAAGTAATCGGTGAGTAAGCTATTTGATAATAAATAAACAAACATGTATTATTTAATCTTATTAAAAAGTATACATATTGATTGTATAATCAATGACACACCATTAAATAACTTAAAATTATTTTTAACTGGAAAAGTTGATAAAAATATTTCAAAAGTGTTAGTATTTAGCAAAGATTTTAGATTTTCACAAAATTTTCAAAATTTTCCAAAATTTTGAAACTACCATCCACAGCATTTATCCCCTCCTGTTTCAAATAAAATTGAAAATGCAATTTTACTTTTAAACACAAATAAGTTAAAACAGCAATACTAACAATATAAGTTATACAAATAAATAATTTTATATTTTTAAACACAAAAATCTTTTTGTATTTTAATCTTTTATCCCAATAAACTTGCCCTATTCTAAATCTGCTAACTAAACTATTTACAATATATACAACAATAATTATATCTATCAATCCATCCTATTCATCTAATTATTTCATAATCCTTTTTCTCTGTATCATAATCATTATATTTCCTACTTAATTATCAAATTTCCGTAGTACTTTTTATTAACAAATGCACTCTTAATAAATTTACTAATCTTTTTGCTTATCATATAATAATATATTTCAATCATAGTTTTTTATTTTATCTATACCACAATTCTACTTTTGTTTTCATTTTCATAAGATTTATACTTATCATAATCAAATTCATCACTATTCACCTTATAAACTTATATCTTCTTATTATTCATTAATCTTTCATTTATATTTTATTTTAATATCATTTCCTAATCCCCATTTTCCCCTATAAACATTTCATAAACATTTTTCATCTAAATTTTAATTTTCAATTTATTCATACACTTTCCCTCTTTCATTTTTAATAACATAATACATAAGTCCTAATTGAGTATAAAATTCCATAAGCCTGTTTATTATATAAAGTCAAATCAGTTATTAAGTCTGAATCATTTTAAATTACGTCATATCTGGGTTTCTTGTCACAAATTGGTTATGTAAATTCTAATTACAATAATATTCTACAAAGATCTTTATTTCTTTCTTCTGCTTTTATAGTTTGTTAAATGAAAATTACGAATTGGTAAAATTTGTCGTTTCCAGAATTTATCTCTAATTTTAATCTTTTTCGTACTACCTGTCTCAAACTTCCTATTTTTCTCTTTTGCTTTAAAATTACATAACATAATTTTACTTCTGTTTTTCTTCAGTCTGTATTTTAATTTTACTTTTTTATTCCTAATTTGTTTACCTATAACCACCCCTTTCTTATCTTTCCTACTATAATCTAACTTTTTAATTATTTCTTCCTTTAAAATTTCATCTTCTTTAACATTATAACTTACATTTACAATTTCTAACTCATCTTTCACAATGTTATCCTGAATACTGCCTGCATCTAATTTTCCTAATTCTACAAGTTGCCTATCTTCTTCTAATGTTTTTGTATTACTTCTTATTTCTTTAATAATTGTTTCAGTATAATCTTTTAGTTCTTGTTTTATTTCCTTTATATCATTTTTAATTTCTTGTTTCAAAGTTTCTGATTGAATTCTCATTTCTTCTTTCATTTCTTTCATGTCTTCAGACTGTTTGTCAAATTTTGTATTCAGTTCTTCTTTGTCTTGTTCCCTTTCTTTTTTTCTTTCTTCAGATTGTTTGTTCATCATTTCCTGCATTTGTGCCAACATTTGCGAAAGTTCAGATTGCGCTGGCTTGCCTTCTTCGCCGTTCCCCTCCATTACTGAACTGGTTAAAGCTTTCTGCTTCTCAGACACAACTAATTCTTTATCTGTATACTTCTTTTTTAATACTAAATTACTTTCCGCGGCAGAATATATATTTTTAACTGACGTCATACATTAACCACTAAAATCTTTTCTATTTCTTTAATTATGCTATTATAATCTAAACAAGCTAATATAATCCTTACAAGCTAACTATTACTATAAGCAAAATAACCTACAAAAACTAAATAATCTCAAAAGTCAAATAATCTATTAAAAGCTACTATAAGCCTACTATTTTTCAAAAGATTATATAAACCACAAAAGGTTATATGTACCACAAATGGTCCCACGTTGCCGGTCGCCATATATATAAATGCTGTAATATTGGATAATTAAAAATAATAAATTATTTTTAAAATTTTTATTATATATTTTGAAACTGTGAATAATTGCCGTTCGATCGTAGATAATTACTTTATAGTTAAATTGATTTTTTAAAATGACTTGAGAACTTTGGAAACGCTTCTCAACTTCCCTCTTTTATAAATTCTAATATGATTTGAAATTACCTTTTAATCGATTTAATAATGCAATGGTTATATAAAATTAATGTTACGTTAGTTCTTGATTAACTCAAGTTTACGTAAGAGAGTTGGGCGCCAGTTAAATAACTTAAATTAACAGAATTATATTTAATAAAGACTCATCTCAGGGTGAATGTGGTTTCTTGTGGCATTAAATATACAAATTGAAGTTTGAAATCACTTTTTAAAATTGAAATCTTAATTAATTTTAACTATTACTAAATTGTTCAAATCACTTTACTACACTTTACAAACGATAGTCTTTTCTTCAGCAAATGCCAATACAAAAAGGAAATAACTTCCTACCTTTTTATAATACTTCTTTTTTTTTTCTTTTAGTATAGATGTCCTCTTTCCCAAACCATAGGCAGAGTAGATCACTTTATGTTGACCCAGGGCTGGTTTCCAATTCAGGGTTGACTTTCTTCCTTTTGCATGGATTTTCCATATAATATCATCCACACACTTGACTTTGGAACTCACTTTTGTTTATTAACTGCGGGTTCAATTTCCCTTTTTCGTAAGATACTTATAGTTGTTTTTGTGTTTAATTAAATAAAACACCCGTTTATGGTTTTAACGTTAATTTATTATCTTGCCTAACTTTAGCAAGTAATTTATCTTAAAGGTGGTTCTTTATAATCATATACACTTTTACAATTTATACTTTTTACACCTTTGCCGTATTCAAATCACCAACTAACTTAACTTGTCTGTTTAATTCTAGACTATATAAATTTTTACAATATTATCAGCCACGACTTTACTTTGTCGCTTGATTTACTATAATATCTTTACTCTCTCGTCGTTTAACAGTAAGTGTCTTTTATCTTACACGACTTTACACCGTCGCTTTCTATCAGTAAGTGTCTATTTACATTTTTATTATTGTCTTTAACACGACTTTACTGCGTCGCTTTATGTCAGGAAGTGTCTTTACTCTTTCGTCGTTTATCAGTAAGTGTCTTTTATCTTACACTACTTTACACCGTCGCTTTATTTCTTGAAGTCCTAAAATTATTATTTTCTAAGCTTATATACTATTGACTATTTACATAATTATATTACACAATTTGACGTCACCTTACAAACTAATACAAACTGTACACTCATATGATACATAATAGCAGATTAATATTCTTTTAAAAGTGACACATCTATTACACATTAATTACACAATACTTTTACGCAATAATAACGATCTATTTACATTAACAAACCTTAAAGAATCACATAACCCGTCGATATACACATTTGAAATTATACATAATTGAATTACATCACAACAAAAACTTTCGAACAACTGGATGTTACGTACACTTAAGTAATCGGTGAGTAAGCTATTTGATAATAAATAAACAAACATGTATTATTTAATCTTATTAAAAAGTATACATATTGATTGTATAATCAATGACACACCATTAAATAACTTAAAATTATTTTTAACTGGAAAAGTTGATAAAAATATTTCAAAAGTGTTAGTATTTAGCAAAGATTTTAGATTTTCACAAAATTTTCAAAATTTTCCAAAATTTTGAAACTACCATCCACAGCAATATATATATATATATATATATATATATATATATATATATATATATATATATATATATATATATATATATATATATATATATGTCAAACCGCTTATACACACCCGTTTCGCTATATTCTACCGACTTGTCGGACCATTTTCGACGCTCTCAGACCCGGGCTTGGGTCTGGCAACGTTCTCCTATGTTTTCGAGGCCTACAGGATAAGGTTTATCTAAAACTGCAATAAAAAAATATACAATTTGGGTTTGGAAAAGTAGGGTCTGTAAAAAGTTTTATACAACCGTAGTTCATCACAATGAACTATAGGGGGCGTCGCGCCTTTTTCAAGTGTATATCGTATATTTTTATACAAGACGCTATCAAACCCGCTATGTTCTACAGACTTCCTAAGCCCTGGATCTGGCAACATTGCCATGGCGCATATGTTAAGCTTTGTTTTATAAACGTTTGGTTATAATAGCTCGCATTTAATATTTGATGGAGAAAAGTGACGTAAGAATTACATCAGTTCGTATGCGAGTTCTTTTCACATTTGCAAATAATTCTATGGCTTTGAAAAATTGAAGGTTTTAATATTTATTAATAATAATAATATACTTTATTTATAGCATATAACTAGATAAATTCCATATAATACATTATAATTTCTTAAATATTAATGTAATTTATTACATATTTTTTACACTGTTTCTTAAATAATGTTAAAGATGTACAGTTTTTTACATTAACTGGAAGTGAATTATATTCAACTAAACCTTTATGAAACAGATTATTTTGTCCTATATTTGTTGTTATTGTATGAACATAAAAATTATTTCTACTTCTAGTATTATGATCATGAACATCTTCTACGAATAGTAATTCATTTAAAATGTGCCCTGGATCTGGCAACATTGCCATGGCGCATATGTTAAGCTTTGTTTTATAAACGTTTGGTTATAATAGCTCGCATTTAATATTTGATGGAGAAAAGTGACGTAAGAATTACATCAGTTCGTATGCGAGTTCTTTTCACATTTGCAAATAATTCTATGGCTTTGAAAAATTGAAGGTTTTAATATTTATTAATAATAATAATATACTTTATTTATAGCATATAACTAGATAAATTCCATATAATACATTATAATTTCTTAAATATTAATGTAATTTATTACATATTTTTTACACTGTTTCTTAAATAATGTTAAAGATGTACAGTTTTTTACATTAACTGGAAGTGAATTATATTCAACTAAACCTTTATGAAACAGATTATTTTGTCCTATATTTGTTGTTATTGTATGAACATAAAAATTATTTCTACTTCTAGTATTATGATCATGAACATCTTCTACGAATAGTAATTCATTTAAAATGTGCTCTGGATATATTCGGTTTTTTATTTTAAATATTATTATCATCGTATTATAAAATATATTTTGCTTAACACTTAACAAAGATGTAACTTGGAACATTCTTCTTATGCTAGTATACCTACTACATTTTAATATTATTCTTAACGCACAATTTTGTTTTTTTGAAGATTGTTAATTTCAGTATTATTTAGGAGGTAAAGTATACTAGCACAATAATTAAAATGGGGAAGGATTATTTATTTATTTATTTACATTTCTCAAACAGGCGTAAGCCTTTTTACATGAGAATACAATATGTAAGTACATACAATTGATACAATTGATACAATTGATGCGGTATAAACGTAACGCAAATTGTAGACAAAGACATTTATATATATATATATATATATATGTATAAAAACTTAATTAACTCAGAAAAGAATGCTTAATGCATCAGCTTGGAATTAACAGAAATATCAGAAAGCAGAACTTTGTAGGGTTTCAGAAGCTGCCAGCTCACAGGTTTGTTATATGCAAACGGATAACAGGTAGGTATACTAAGAATCGAAACAAGCTAAAACTAGGAGTATTTATATATCTCGATTATAATACTTTTGAACTTCTCGTACGGTTGAGCCAGGTCTATTTCAGTGCAATTGTATAGTAAATTTAAAGTCCGTTGCATGACTAGCAAAGGAGTGTGATAAGAGTGCTTGACTAATGGCATACAGAAAATATCTCTAGATCTTGATGATTTGATGGGAACTCTTATGTTTAACGAAGACAAAAGAAACGAGCAATTAATTTTGTAATTCCATAATTTGTAACAGAATATAGCTAAGTGTAGGCGTCTTCTGTTCTCAAGTGATGTAAAGTCAAACTCGTGTAGTAGATTTAATGTACTAATAGTTAGATAGTTCGGATAACGTTTGTGTTTTTTGAAATACATATACCGCAGGAATTTCTTTTGTACCTTTTCGATTAATTGTGTATCCATCAAAAATCTAGGAAGCCAGACTATTGAAGCGTATTCCAGTTTCGGCCGTACAAATGTGAAGTACAAAGTTCTAAGAGTACTTTCATTATTAAAATATTTCGAAGATCTAATGATAAACCCCAGTACCCTAAAGGCAGAAGAAACCATGTCCATAATATGTTGCCTAAATTGCATGTGCTGGTTATATGTAACTCCCAGATCCACTACATTGAAGTTACGTGTTAGTCTTTCTGCGTTCATCATGTAGTCATACTCGACAGCAACACCCCAACGAATAAATGACGCGACAGAACACTTATTTATGTTAAATGGTAGCTTATTCTCTATACTCCATTTATGTACCTCGTTTATATCATTTTGTAGATGCTTACTGTCATTATTTTCCTTTATGGTTTTAAAAATTTTTAAGTCGTCTGCAAATAATAAGCTTTTGGCATGAGAAATACATTTAGGTAGGTCGTTAATAAAAATGATAAAAAGAAGGGGTCCTAAATTTGATCCCTGTGGGACACCAGAGTTCGCTGTAAATTTACCGGAAGTGTTACCATCGAATCTGACCACAAATGAACGTGACATCAAGTATGAAGCGAAAAAGTTTAACAAATTGTTTGACAATCCAAAATTTTTCATTTTTTTCAGTAAAATATCATGATTAACTTTGTCAAAAGCTTTTGCAAAATCTGTATATACACAGTCTACCTGCTTATTATGTTCAAAAGCTTGATGAATATAGTTTGTGAAGCAAGTTAGGTTAGTAATTGTGGATCGTTTTTCTACAAATCCATGTTGCACATCAGAGATGTAAGGAGAGATGTAATTAGATAGTTTTGTTTTTAAGATATGTTCAAAAACTTTAGCGGGTGCCGAAAGAATGGCAACTGGTCTGTAGTTCGTTATGGAAGAGGAGTCGCCGGTTTTAAATATTGGAGTAACTATTACATTTTTCCACACATCCGGAAAAGTATTTGATTTTAAGGACAGGTTGTAGATAAAAAGCAAGGGTTGCTGTAGCCAATCAGCACAAGCTTTGATAACATAGGGTGGCACCCCATCGGCCCCTGCCGCTTTCTTTGGTTTTAAATGTTTAATTGCCGACTTAAAGTCTTGACTATTAATCTCGGTTATACTTAATGTACTTCCTACTGAGTGATTATCTTCTGCATTGTCATCCGTCTTGTAAGTACCTTTGTCCTTGTCGTATACAGAATGAAAGTATCTTCCAAAAACATCGGGAACCTCGGACTGCTCGATGGGTGTGCCCTCCCACGTCATTCTATTACCTTCAGATACCCCTGAACTCTTTAATTTCTTCAAATACCCCCAAAAGGACTGAGGGTTATCACATATCCCCTGTTCTACTTCCCTTAAATAATTTTCATATGCAGCTTTTGTAACTAATTTTAACTCTCGCCTAATCTCAATGTAGCTCCTGTAATAGTTTTGATCGACATGCCTAAGTCTATGAAGAATACTTTTCCTTCTTATTAAACACTTAATTTCATTTGTGTACCATGGTTGATAAGGTTTTTTTCTGGATTTCAGTGACGTAGGAATCACACGCGTAAAAATATTATTTAACTTTTGATAAAACAGATCCACTGCTTGATCGCAGTTGGTAATTCTATATAAATCTGACCAGTCGACATCACGTATCATACAACTTAATTCAAGAAAATTAGCTTTTTTAAAATTAAATTGCCTAACTGGGTGATTATTGTTATCGATTATGGCACTTTGACAAGTATTGTCAGGATTAATCTCAATCGTAAGAGCTGGATGATATGGGTCCTCTAATACTAAAGGCACCTGCTCTTTATATACTTCCACTTTAGGTTTCCACGTTTCCTGTACCAAAACCAGATCTAGAAAATTACCGTAAGTATTCTTTATTCCATTGCACTGAGATAACCCTAAAAGGCTGATAAAATTAACAAATTCAATACCTATGTTACCTAATTCTGCAAATTGCATATCTATTTGGTTGATACCTCGTATATTAAAGTCGCCTACCCAGCATATACACTCTTTCTTCTCTATCGCTGATTGGATTATAGGTTCGAGAAAGTCAAACAGTTCTTGATAATAAGCTACATTTAGATTAGGCGGTAAATACAGATTTATAATGCAACAACTCATTTTATTGTTCACTTTAATGTCAAGACAAATTACTTCAAACATTGAATTTAATTTAGTCCATCTTAGAACCTTGTACCTCTTACTAATTGCAACAAGAACTCCGCCGAGTCTGCACTTTTTTGTGATTTCTGAGCTACGATCGCACCGATATAAGCGATATTTATTTAAATCGAAAAACTCACCATCATATATACTCTTTGTTAGGCCCGTTTCTGTTATACAATAGAAATCAAAGTTATTACTGCTGGTGTAACTTGCTACCTGCGTTAGCTTACTTCTGAGACCCCTACAGTTCTGATAGTAAACCTGCAAAGACATTGATCAAATAACTGAGTTAACTATGTAGATTTCATATCAAAGAACGAAATATCGATAAGATTAAATTTATTTACAAAGAATAATTCTATATAAGACAGTATAGTAAAAATAAGTTTTCTTTTATCACTGTATATCCTGTATATCTAAATGAAACAAATTGAGCAAATATAAAAGTAAAAAGAGCAAGATAAAGTAAAAATAAGTTTTCGTTTATCCTAACTATATATCTAAATGTAACAAAAAAAGAGCAAAACTATTAAACAAATTATTGTGTAGCAAACCCCTCTTTAATTAGTTGCTAGTTGTATTAGCATTTATACGACGCAGTTCCTCTTGAGTTTTTACTTTGTAGATTATATTGTTGTGATTTACGTAAATCGTCCCGTCCCTGGTCCAGACTTTCTTATACGAAAAACCTGCTACAGTCTCTCTCCATAATTTTAAGCGGTCCATACACAGATCTTCACGTACGGTAATCTTGGTTCCTTTTAAATGTTTTAAATTCTTTAATATATTTTGCTTGTCCCGATAGCTGATAAATTTTACAATGATTGGCCTTGCTTTTCTGGCCGCTGTTGATTGCGATTTATCTGCACTGGTACTTTTAGGTTGCCCAATGCGGTGCGTACGATCGATATTATTAGCTTCAATGTTGATTTTTAGTACATTTTTACATAGGTTAATTACCAATTTATCTGTATTTTCATCGGCTTTTTCTTCCAAGCCAAATATTCTGATGTTGTTCCGTCTGGAGTATTGTTGCAGTTCGCAAAGTTCTTGCTTTATGCGAGTATTTTCCATATCAAACGTCGCTAGAATTTTATTCACGGTGTCCTGTAAAGATTGTTTAAACGTCTCATTTTCCAGTAATGACTTCACTGTGTTATTAACAATGACAGTAATTGAGTCGTTAACAATCTTTTGTACTACTTCCGTTTCTAATCTGGTCGGCATTGTTACAATATAATCGCTGATTACACTAAAATATTTAATATTTTTGAGGTAAACTGCAATACGTTAGTATTCTGAGGAGCGCACTTACGAACGTCTAGTCTCGCCTCGCGTACATCGACGAATTATTGTTTTATATAGTAATAATTTAGACCACTTGCTAAGATTTTGGCTTAATTTACCCATGAAATTTACTATTTTTGAAACTTTACTCATAACATAGTTTGAATGACTAGAAAATGTTAAGTGACAATCCATTGTTACGCCTAAGTACTTCCACTCATAAACTTGTTCTATTTTTTGACTATTAATTTGTATTCCCACATGACTAGATGTATCAATTTCGTTAAACTTATTTTTATTATCATGAATTTTGTTTTATTTACATTTAAAGAAAGACTATTTTTACCTAACCAGTTATATACATTTACTAATTCATCATTGATGATATTTATTACTTTTTCAACATCATCTCCTATAAAATATATTAAAGTGTCATCTGCAAATAATTGAATGTTACATTTTTTAATTACATTAACAATATCATTTATGTATAGTACAAATAAATCAGGGCCTAATACAGTTCCCTGTGGAACGCCAAAGGTAGTTCTTTTAGCTGAAGAGGTACTATTAAAGTATCTAGTTTTTTGAAATCTGTTTTTGAGATATTCACTAAACCATTTTATAACTATTGGGCCGAACCCATATCTTTTTAATTTCAATTATAATAGATCTCTATTAATAGTCTCAAAAGCACGTCTAAAGTCTAGAAAAACTATCACCTTCTTCTTGTAAATAGCATTTTTCCATTTCAAAAGAACTGATTGTATTGCACTTTCACATGAATTATTTTTCCGAAACCCTGATTGAAGAGGTGTTAACAGTTTGTTCACTTCAATGCATCACGAAACTGGATATTTAAGACGGTCTCTAATAATTTTTCATAAGTTGGCACCATGTTGATCGGTCTGTATTCTTCACATTTGTTAGTGTTGGTTATCTTCTCAATGAGGATAATATGGGATGTCTTCAAGGTTTCTGGGAAGGATCCACTTTCTAGACTCATTTGAATTAGATGCAAAAATCTCTGTCCTATTACATTGAAAGCTAATTTAAGAATCTTTACTGTAATACCATCGACACTACTATTCTTATTAGGTAAATTGTTTATAATTTTTTTTAACTCCAAAAACTCTATTGGTAAAAATTTTTCGAACTTGCATTGATGTACATTAATGTGGCTTAAATCAGTTTCAATTTGGGTTAAATTTGTTAATGTAATAATTTGTTGTATGCTGTTAATAAAGTAAATATTGAATTTTTCTGCAATTTGAATTTCCCTTTTTTCTAACTCATTGTCAAAAATAATACCTTCCTTTTTTTGTCTGTTATGGCCTCCTTTAATTAATTCTTTAACTGTTTTACACATTTCTGTTGAGTTATTTTTCATATCATCTATTTTTTCTTGATAATAATTTCTCTTGTGGTTCCTGATCAAACTAACAATTCCATTTCTTTGTTGTCTATACCTATTCATATCACTTTCTTCTTGTGTAAAGATTGCTCTTTTATATAATCTGTCCCTTTCTTCAATTTCCAAGGCTATTTCTGGGGTCCACCAACGCTTACAACTCCATTGACATTTAATGGTTTTTTTAACAGTTGGAGCATATCTGTTTAGTGTGTCCATTATGGTTTTAACTAATGTTTCTGCTAGTTGATTGGTGTTTGTACAGTCCGGATTCCATGGTTGATCCATTAGATCTAATTGAAATTGCATTTCATTGAAGTTGCTCATGTCTCTGTGTTGTATTGTATATTCTTCATATTTTTCTTTCACTTTTGCATTTACAGTTATTATTGAGTGATCGGTTATTTTTGGAACATGGTGTACCTGGGCATCAATGGTTTCTTCATTAGATACAAGAAGATCTATGAGTGTAGCACTGTCCTTAGTGATTCTTGTAGGTTGGTCGATAATCTGATGTAGTCCATTATTTTTAATTAAAGTTCTCAGCCTATTTTCATAATATGAATCCTTTAATAGGTCAATATTAAAGTCTCCGATAATTAGTAAGGTCTCTGATCTACTAGCATATACATCAAACAAATTTTCAAGTTTCATTAGAAATTGAGCATCACTAGAGTTTGGAGGGTGATATAAATTTATAATGTTATATTTGTATGATTGAAAGTATATATTAATACCTACAGTCCATGTGTTCATATCAATGGTATCTTTAAGTAGGACTTTATAACTGAATTCATTTTTTATATAAATGATTAGAGTAAGGTTAACAGGATTTTCAAACAAGTGAGACAACGCAACATAATACGGAAAAGTTAATTTCTGGGGAAAGTGGATGGTTTCCAAATAAGGTGGAAAAGTACATATGTCATTTTCCGTAGTAATCAAACTATAAATTTCAAGAACTTGATTAAATTGTTTAGTATAAAAGTACTGTAATATCTTCTTTGTATGTTTGTTTGAAGTTGTGGTAAATTAAAGCTTTATTCTTTTACTGTTAAGATGAGAGAATGAATGCTTGAACTATTTGGTTTCTGAATTATTCTCTGATCCCTCGTTTATATTCGTTTCCTTGGATACTACAAAGTATCCAAAGCAACGGTGATCATCACATTTATTGCTCCCTTGTTTCTTAGAATTTTTCCAGCAGAAAAATTCTCCATCAGTTTGCTTGAGGACAGGATTGGAAAGAACCAGTGAATGTACGCATAAGATGCGGTTGTGATTGTAAAGCAACTTGATAGATACGTAAAAAACCGCGTTTTTTTCTTTGGCTGGTTTTACAATTGATTAAAGTTAGTACAGGGCTCTTAATGTTAATGTTCGTTACAATGATAAGAACTTAACCTATAGAAATGAACTAATAAACGTGAGAATCGAATGAGATAATTGAAAACGCTTAAAACTAAGACAGCGGATTCTTAATTTTAGGGCTCGTTACAAAATGTAAATAACTAAAAACTACAAAACTTAACCTAAGAGGAACGTGTGATGATTCTGTTGGACTTGTAGGTTGTTGGCTGGATCATAATCGTATATGCAACATAAAAGGAAAATGGTAAATATATGTACACAAATATATCTAACAGGTAACAAAAAGTAATTGCGAACGTTCTATACGTAAACGGCACAAAAAAAAGATAAGAAGGATTTGTAATGGGCTGCACCCGAGCTTATCTGCTATGTATTCCCTGTGTTCCCGATCACACGTAGTAACGAATTTTTGGTAGGACCGTTTATTGAAGTTCACAACAACCGATTTGTAATTATACGTTTTGCGACACACTGTTGTGTGGGTTTCTTGTAGGGTTCTGAAACTTTTTCTGGAATAAATAGGTTTAGCTCAGGTTTAAATCGACAATCTATGCCAACGAAACGGCATAATTCTTGTTGCATTCTAAGGATTGGAAAGTTATGAATAGCTTCTCCTTTTGAAATTTGCGGCGTAACTCCATCACTGTTCACTGTGTGGTCGAGACAAGTTAGTTCTTTGGCTTCAAAGATTGTTTTTTTTTTAATTTGATAGTAAACCGTAATGATATAGGCGTTGAAATACTTTCTTTAAATGCTGTATATAGTCTGCTTTGATGGCAGAAAAATTTAGAACAAAAAAAACTTTATACAACCGTGACTTCAGATAGATTATGACTTCAGCGATGGAACTGCTCCATGTACTGGTAGTGGTGGTGCTGAGAGAGTATTGATCCTCTACTGGAATTATGCTAATTGATTTCTCGACATCTGCTTCATAAATAGGATCCTAGTATCTTGAATGGTATGCTTGCAAGGGTAAGTTTCTTGACAGATTGTTGCGTGTTCAATTAAAGTCGGCGGTCACCACAAGTAATATCTTCTGTTTTTGTTTGTTTGAAAGACTGTTTGTGGTTAATGAATGCTGTTTTCTTTTACTGTTAAGATGAGAGAATGAATGCTTGAACTATTTGTTTTCTGAATTATTTTCTGACTCCTTGTTTATATTCGTTGCATTGGATACTACACTCACACATACATATTTATCACTGGATCACAGTACTCATTCATACATATCGCCGACGTTAATGCATACTAGCGGAACTATTTTCTAGCAATTTTCCAGGAGCGCGGTTTAAATGCTTATAAAAACTTTGTTACAGATGGCATGATAAATTCTTTGAAATCGCAACTAGCAACATTGCTAGTTACAACATTTCAAACAATTAAGTACATATGCAAAAACGGCGACGATATGTACTATATACCACCAATAAATAACAACGTCGTAGACCATTCAGGGTCAAAATCGTGAGGTGTTCTTTATCAAAAATTAAAATGGGCGAACTAAGTTGAGCATCATTTGTGACTTTTTTGCTAAAACACTGAAGGAAAACTTTCTCGTCTGTAATTTGTAAGATTACTTAATGGAACTTTTAATGGAAACAGGGCACTCAAAAGGTTCGGAGGGGCAGTGTATGTTGCAACTCCCAATTGAATTTCATGAACATTTGTATGGGGTAGATGCAGTAGCAGCACTTCACTATAGCAACAAGAAACGGCCACCTCATAGAACAAAAGATAAATGGAATAAATTCTGTGGGACGTTCTTTAACAAAAATGAAACAGGGTGGACTAATATGATTTGCGCCTGGTATATTTAGAACTACATATATTTCAAATGTAATCAGAAAATCTCTGGTGTACAATTCGTCACTAAGAATATAATACACATTCCAATTCACAAATAGCTATTTCAGAATACAATAAAAATTGATCTTTAACTTAGTACAAGTGCAATATAACGGAATTGAGCAAGGTTTGAAAAAACTTCTTCTCTTCTTCGTTACTTTCGACGTTTCTGTTAAAGGCACTTAACCACCATATAGTGTATACTGTTTTGTACCTTCAAATTCATTAAACAGAAAGTAGGGATCGAACATTCCATAATTTTCTTGTAACTGTACAAACGCACAGTAAAAATAGAAACTGCTATTTTTTTAAATCTAGATTAAACTCATCAAATGTAGTGTATTTTGGTCAGCTAAACTTGAAAATGACTTCATGCTTGATTTGTTCATGTTTACGAGTAGATAATATCCTGAACTTTGTAAAATATCAATATTAAACCACGCCCCCAGATGGATTTTGTCGTTTTATTTTCAAAAACTGTTAGGTTTATGGACTGGTTGTTAAGTGGGTTAGATAAAATAAAGCTTATTTAATTGGCGCATGAATATATATCATACAGGATGTTTCACTTAAGATTCGTATCCTCTGAATAGGTGGTAGTACACATAAAATGCAACAAAAAAGCTGAAAATCATTAGTGTCTATCTTTCATAATAACCGAAAAAAGAATGGTTTTTGAAAAGTGGGTAGCAGGTCACTGGTCTAAGAATCACACTTGGAGCTGGATGTGCCTATCTGATACATTGACGCAGCTGCTGCTAGGTGATGTCGCAGTTTGTTTTGACTATAATTTCCAGCAGTTCCCAAAAGTTGACATTTCTAGCAAATTTTTGTCGATTTGCGTAAAAACAAAAAGAGTTTTTTGTTCCTATTGATGAATACTATCACACATGCAATTTATACGAGAGTTGATTAAAACACCCTGTATGTAGACCAACAATTTCTACCAATACATTTGACGGCGCAACTTTAGAACATAACTTATTGCGATCTTGTATTCGTCATCAAGTACTTAGCTAAGAAAAAAAATGTTGAGTTCGCAGTGCAACCTTAGCATCACTTCTGCAAAATTCATGAAGCGATGTTGTTGTTATTGTTGGTTGTAGTATTGTGATAATTTCGCAGTAAAAAAATATGTTTTTAGGAGAATACCCTGTACTGGACAATTATTTCATAGAAACCCAAATGTATAGGGCATTTCGCCTTGTTTTGAAATCTTTCTTACTTCGTTTGTACGTCATACTGCATGACGTTTTACCTTTATCTTCTTTCTGCATTCAATGGTGTATTCATTAAACATATCACTAGCACAGAATTCCGTATCTAGCGGTAGCGGGTACGCTACAGCTACCACAAGCATAAAATAACACTAATGTATGTTCTAATAACAACTGTCCTTGAACACAAAATTTTATCCAAATTGCATTTTTGACTTTTTTATTTTGAAGGTCTATAGCTTTGTAACATTTCATTTTTGAACATAGATATGTTGTGCTTAATGGCCTATTTTGATCAAAGGCATTGACCCTCAGGAATTGGCATCGTCTGCTCGAGATATCCTACATGCAAAATGGGTGAAGTCCCATTTAATGTTAAATATCTAGCTACAATTTAAAGCAGGCATGGAATTAAGTCGTTGAACTTAGTGAACTTAGAATTCCAAAACAAAAACCATTCAAGAAAAAATTACTCGATACGAATATCAATATAAAGAACGAAGTAAGAGAGATCCAAAAACCCTGAAGTACCCTGTACGTTTTAGGTTCACTAAAAAGATTGATTAGTACAGGGTATACCCCTAAAATGTATCTTGCCAATACGAGAATTACCATATGACTAGCCCCAATAATAATTATAATATCGCCTCGTAGATTTTGCTGGAGATGCTGAGATAGAAGAAGACTGAACCAGGATCGCGTTCGATGCTCAACGAGATTTCCATAGCTATTTCATGAGGAACATCAGATCACACAAAGTTATGCTCGAAGCTTCTCGTATAATATGTACCGATACAAATTATTTGTCTGTGTGACATATGATCGTTTTTCGATTACACAGAAACAAGACAACATGCATAAAGTCTTCTTAGCTTTTTGGTATGAAAGTTAAATAAAATCCTATTTTACCTAACTGGCTCCATTTTGAGAAACCTAATAGTTTCTGAAAAAACAGTAAAAATCATCTGGGGGCATGGCTTACCCTCATCAACTTCTCTGGTTCACCACTTTTGAGTAGTAACTTTTAAGGGGTTATTTAACATATCACAAAGAAGGCCTATCAAAAATCCAAGGATATACCTCAATTCCCCTCTATTTTTACTAATTTGACTGAATTGTTACTGTGGCATTAAAATATACATATCTTAGAAACTGTTCATTTGTGATAGAAACATAACAGTAAAATGTTCAGGAGGTCAAAAGATTTGGTTATAACATTTATTTTTTCAAAACACATATACATGACGTGTCTTCGAAACTTTTAATTGTATTCTTGTAAACAAAAATAATCCTGTTAAAATAAATGATTTAAAAACAAATTATTAAAAAACAATTATTTGCATAAACCTTATGTATTTCAGAACAAAAGAGGCTCTATGCTATTTTCTCACGTTAATAATAATTTTCAGAGTTACATCGTTTTACGGAAAGCGTTAACTTTACTGTGTTTAAGGTTATTTATGGAATTTACGAACAAATCAACAAAAATAAAGATCACTTATGTGCTTAGCATCCCGAAATCATTACGTCAGTCGTACTTTTATCTCTGATACATTCGGCAACGTTGCTGGGTTCGGTAGGGTAGGTAGGCTTGCTTAAAATTATACAAATGTGTCTGTAAACACTGTAATATGTATCGGGTTCAAGAACGACTGTCAAATATCACCAATATCTTTTTTTCATATATTTTTACCCCTCGAGGATCTTAAATATTGCTTATCAGAAATAGATCAATATTATGTAAAATATACACATTTTAAAAATCAAAAAATGCGGGTCTACTAACGACCCTACCATATAGCGGGCCCGACAACGTCGATTAAACCAATATATATATATATATATATATATATATATATATATATATATATATATATATATATATATATATATATATATATATATCTATATTTTTACATTAAATAATATTTAGAATGCAAATTCATATAGAAAAATTTATCATCGACTCTGCTGGGACTCGAACCCAGGACCCTCCACTGTCTAGGTGGTAACTCTACCAACTGAGCTACAGAGTACGACTACCAGCATAGCGAGAAATTTTCCATATGAATTAGATGTTTAAGCAGACATACAAAGTAACTAGATATTTTTTGAATATTATTAATGAAGATCAGCAAGTCGCATGACAACAACATCAATATTCAAAGTATCTAGATTATTTTTAATCATTCCGAAAGGAAATTAATTATATATAAATTTTAGTTGAAATTAATTTTTGTTAAGTTGAATAATGATTTTACATTAAATAATATTTAGAATGCAAATTCATATAGAAAATTTTTTTTCTATATGGTCTTTTATATATAGGGTCCTGGGTTCGAGTCCTAGCAGAGTCGATGATAAATTTTTCTATATGAATTTGCATTCTAAATATTATTTAATGTAAAATCATTATTCATCTTAACAAAAATTAATTTCAACTAAAAATATATATATATATTATATATATATATATATATATATATATATATATATATATATATATATATTTACATCCTGAATCATTGTTGCGTCCTTTCAAAGATTCGTTTTGGTGCGTCCACCAGAAGGAAGTGAGGTGCATGAAAACTAAATGAAGTATATTACTTTTCATGCCATTTCCAGGCTGTTGCCAACTTCAAATTTGCTTTATGTGCACCTTTTCATATACGCATCCGCTTTCATTTCCAGAAAAATGTTGACTCCTTTCATAGTGCATATAATATTGCATCCTACATATATTTTTCTTTCATTTGACATACAATACCGCATCCTGTATATACATTAGTGCGTCCTGCGTTATTGCCAAGATTTATGTACGTATATTCCGCATTCATACTCAGTACAATGTTACAACCATTTAGGTATTTCACTAAAATTATTATGCAGTAACAATTTTTTAAGTAATTTTTAAATTTTTTAATTTATAATATTTATAGTAATGGTTTGTTAATTTCCCACGAGCGTGAATGTAGACGTACTAGGAGCCTGCCGAGTGCGGATGTCACACGTGGGTGTGAAAGACACTTTCATGCGAGTTATGTACACTATCTTTCCTACGACCCCAAAAAAATGATAATTTCCTTCATGATTATCTCGGTTTTTAACTTAAATTACAACAAAGTAAGATTATTATACAGTAACAATTTTTTAAGTAATTTTCAAATTTTTTTATTTATAATATTTATAGAAATGGTTTGTTATTTTCCCATGAGCGTGAATGTAGACGTACGAGGAGCCTGCCGAGTGCGGATATCACAAGTAAGTGCGAAACACTTTCTATCGAGTTATGTACACTATGTTTTCTATGACCGATAATTTCCTTCATGATTATCTCGGTTTTTAACTTAAATTACAACAAAGTGAAATTATTATACAGTAACAATTTTTTAAGTAATTTTTAAATTTTCTTATTTATAATATTTATAGTAATGGTTTGTTAATTTCGCACGAGCGTGAATGTAGACGTACGAGGAGCCTGCTGAGTGCGGTTATCACAAGTGGTTGCGAAAGACACTTTCTAGTGAGTTATGTACACTATTTTTTCTACGACCCCCAAAAACCCGATAATTTCCTTCATGATTATCTCGGTTTTTAACTTAAATTACAACAAAGTGAAATAATTATACAGTAACAATTTTTTAAGTAATTTTTAAATTTTTTATTTATAATATGTATAGTAATAGTTTGTTAATTTCGCACGAGCGTGAATGTAGACGTACGAGAAGCCTGCCGAGTGCGGATATCACACGTGGGTGCGAAAGACACTTTCTAGCGAGTTATGTACACTATTTTTCCGACGACCCTAAAAAAACGATAATTTCCTTCATGATTATCTCGGTTTTTAACTTAAATTACAACAAAGTGAAATTATTACACAGTAACAATTTTTTAAGTGATTTTTAAATTTTTTTATTTATAATATTTATAGTAATGGGTTGTTAATTTCGCACGAGCGTGAATGTAGTGTGAAATAACACCAGATTTTTTTAATAATTTATTAATAAATTAATATAATGAAAAATAATTATAGCATATAGATGGAATGCAGGCAAGTGCAAGTGCTGCTCGAATAGCCGTAGGGTAGTGACTATGTCGATTGTTAAGAAGGCGGTACGTGAAACCCAACATGCGAGTAGTCGAGTTCAAGTAATTTAAAAGAGGAATTTTAGGTTCGTATGTCATATATGCGTCTGCTGCTGTTGACGTAATTTGGTAAACGCATACAGTAATAAATATAAAAAAATCTATATCAGGTATTTATTAAGAAACCATTACTATAAATGTTATAAATAAAAAAAAATAAAAATTACTTAAAAAATTGTTATTGCATAAGAATTTCACTTTGTTGTAATTTAAGTTAAAATCCAATGTAATCATGAAGGAAATTATCGTTATTTTGGAGGTCGTAAGAAAAGTAGTGTACATAACTTGCTAGAAAATGCCTTTCGCACCAACGTGTGATATCCGCACTCGGCAGGCTTTTCTTACGGCTACATTCACGCTCGTGCGAAATTAACAAACCATTACTATAAATATTAAAAATAAAAAATTTAAAAATTACTTAAAAGATTGTTACTGTATAATAATTTCACTTTGTTGTAATTTAAGTTAAAAACCGAGATAATCATGAAGGAAATTATCGTTTTTTGGGGGTCGTAGGAAAAATAGTGTACATAACTCGCTAGAAAGTGTCTTTCGCACCCACGTGTGATATCCGAACTCGGCAGGCTCCTCGTACGTATACATTCACGCTCGTGCGAAATTAAAAAACCATTACTATAAATATTATAAATAAAAAAATTAAAAAATTACTTAAAAAATTGTTAATGCATAATAATTTCACTTTGTTGTAATTTAAGTTAAAAACCGAGATAATCATGAAGGAAATTATCGTTTTTTTGGGGATCGTAGAAAAAATAGTGTACATAACTCGCTAGGAAGTGTTTTTCGCACCCACGTGTGATATCCGCACTAGGCAGGCTCCTCGTACGTATACATTCACGCTCGTGCGAAATTAACAAACCATTACTATAAATATTATAAATAAAAAAATTAAAGAATTACTTAAAAAATTGTTACTGCATAATAATTTCACTTTGTTGTAATTTAAGTTAAAAACCGAGATAATCATAAAGGAAATTATCGTTTTTTTGGAGATCGTAGAAAAAATAGTGTACATAACTCGCTAGAAATTGCCTTTCCCACCCACGTGTGATATCAGCACTAGGCATGCTCCTCGTACGTATACATTCACGCCCGTGCGAAATTAACAAAACTACTATAAATATTATAAATAAAAAATTTAAAAATTACTTAAAAAATTGTTACTGCATAATAATTTCACTTTGTTGTAATTTAAGTGAAGAACCGAGATAATCATGAAGGAAATTATCGGTTATTTTGGGGGTCGTAGAAAAAATAGTGTACATAACTCACTAGAAAGTGTCTTTCGCACCCACTTGTGATAATCGCATTCGGCTGGTTCCTCTTTCGTGTACATTCAAACTTGTGCGGACTTAACCAACAATTACTATAAATATTATAAATAAAAAAATTAAAAAATTACTTAGAAAATTGTTACTGCATAATAATTTCACTTTGTTGTAATTTAAGTTAAAAATCGAGATAATCATGAAGGAAATTATCGTTTTTTTGGGGGTCGTAGGAAAAATAGTGTACATAACTCGCTAGGAAGTGTCTTTCAAACCCATGTGTGATATCCGCAATCGGTTGATAAAATATTGATTGGCTAGATCACCATGTATTGTTCGTTGGATCGAACCAATAAATTGATTTTCTAACATCATAAAATTTTTGAACTATTTTTTTTTCTCCTCGACATTAATTTAACTGAAAATAGTTAAATAATAATAATATGTAATAATAGTAACCCCTCTGCATAGGTTATTCTTGTTACAGTAGAATACAAATAAATGTAAATGTGAATTAGTAATCGTATGTATTATTATAGACTAATAAATCCATTTACATTTACCAACCTCACCTCGCCTCAGCAATAGACTAACCCAAAAGTTGCAGTTCGCGGGCTAGACGCTTAACTTCATTTCTCGAACGTAGCGTCTTTCAAATCTCTTACTCTGCCCCTCCTAGTTAAAGTATTGATTGCACTGTTGTCAAATCTAAGGAAGCAGTATCGTACGTAGCGTGAAAGCAAGCACATGTAATATACGGATGGTGTATATTCCTCTAGCGGAGTTTCCTTGAACTAAAACTGTATATCTTTCTTTCATGATGCGTATAATGTTGCGTCCAGTGCTATCCTCATAACTCGCTTGTTTGAATTGGCAGTCAGTTGGTAATTGTACTTACTAGTAGTTACCTCCGTAAACTGTCACGAGAAGGCGCCGTTAGGTATACGGTTAGGTATACGGACGCAGTAATTCGTTGGACGCAACAACAAATGTAAAAGGGCAATTGATGGACGCAATAATGATAGAATGATGTAATATATATATATATATATATATATATATATATATATTTGTGTTGTTACATCTTTCTGAGTTAGTTGCTTTTATATTTATTCCATCTGCTATGCCGTCCTGATGATCACTAATAAGTGTGAAACACGTGTAGACGGCTGCAACTTATGATTTCTTTCTTCTCTGTTGCGCGATATCCCATTATTATAACACTTTCTTGTATATCTCTACGCGCATTATTACTTATATATATATATATATATATATATATATATATATATATATATATATATATATATATATATATATATATATATATATATATATATATACATGCAGAAAGCACTGATACGCCTCCGAATATATGTCTGTTCATAGCGATCGCCTCCGATTTTGGAGGCGAAGTGGAAAAAACGGAGGCGAAAACGAATCCCCGTGTATATGTAGTTTAAAATGTTGGAAATCATTTATTATGCCGTTTCCCAAATTTTAGGTCGGAGTCGAAAAATACCTATTCACCCAGTCATAGATACATTTTAGTACATCGTGTTATACTCTAGGCGGCGCCTTCGCTGTATACGAGATACGTCTTAACTTAAGTTACAGCATTATACACCTCCCTACATTTAACATGCATTTTTTGTTCATATTAGCGGCAACACAGCGTAAAGGCGAAACCTACCTATGTGCATCTTCAAGAAGTTGTTCTATTGTATACACTTGACCATGGGCTTTCAAATTTATTAAAAAATAGATTTTTCATAAGATCAACAAATTAAAATGAAACTAAAATTTTGTTACTAAAAGCTTTACAATTGGTTACTTGCATTATGTATGATTTGGGTAATTTATGTAAATATTAAAACATAGTTTTACACATAAATTTATAATCACATTTCAAAAACACCTGTTTAAATTTCTGAGGAATGTAGACCGACCAAAAGCTTGTTTCAAAAATTAGCAAAATTCTTAATTATTATGAAATGACCCCGTTTATTCGTATATCCATTATCGATATACATTATTAAAATCTAATTAGATGTCTAATAAATACACAAATTCTCTGAAATTATTTCAATTGACTGCCTATTTACGTATTTACTTATAAAAAAATTATATGATATTATTTTTTATTTCTTCCTTGGCACTTTAAACGTATTTTAAAAATAATCAAAATAATTTTGCAATGCAAATGCCCTCGCGCGTCCTGCTCGTTTGTTTATTATAGTATAGGAATGAATTTAGGAAATCATTTTAAATACCTCATTGTCAGAAAAGTTTTGTTCGTTATGAAATAAAGTTAAATATTTATGCCTATTAAAATTGTATGCGTAATTAGGCTATATTAGACGTTTTCTTCTGCATTTTATGATTAAATCCAAACAATCATAAACATTTTAGCACGATTTGAGAATGCTTTGTCACAAATTGTTTGTTTTAGCAACAGTTTGTAAAGTGATACTGTCAAAACTAGAGAGGCGCAGTATTTTACGATGACTTCATAATTTTAAGAAGAACAATACAAACTCAGCAGTACGTATCACCTTATTATTACTGGCCATCGCCGAATCAACGATTGTTGTATCCAATAAAATGCTATTATGTGAATAATTTAACTTTCTACGTCTTTTTAATTATTTTTATTATTTATAATTATCATAATTATATTATTTTCTAACGATAAAAAGTGCCATTCTTGGGGGCATACTGTCTTAATAAAACGCTGTTACATAAACCATTATCACTTCCAAAGATTAAGAATGAATGTTTTTACTGACAAACCTTTAATTTGTAAATAACCCACATTATATGTAAGCAAGAATAACAAAATTTCGTTGTGAAAAAATTAAGCTATTATAGAAATTTAATGGTATCTTTCAATTAAAACTACAATGAATAAATAAAGTAACACAATATTTACTATTTAAGATGTTATTAATTATTTGGTTTCACTCAATCCATCTACTTACATACATACATATGGTATACGCATCATTCCTTATGGACTCTTATGAGAAGACAACGTCATTGGAGGCATACACAACTGATAACTACATACAATATATACTAATAGGAGTTGACAGAGTACGATAAGTATTTATTTAAGTATACATGCCTCCGAGCATTTAACTTGCGTTTTTTGTTCATATTAATCAATTAATCATATTAGCAGAAACAATGTATGAAGGCTGATCATACTAAAACGTTTCTTTAATAATTTATTGTATAATATCCAGGCACCGATTTACCATATTCGAGGCCCCCATCGTATTGTCCATAATAACATTTTAATTGTGAGAAATGGTTTTAGGGAATAATTACATTTTTGACTAAAGATTTCATATTTATATTCGAAATTTAACATTTTAAATAAAAAGCAACTTGAGAAAAAAGTGAAATATTTATTATTAAAAACGTTAATAATTGGAATAACACGTTTTGCTCATTACATAAACATATAACCATCTTCTCCATTGTAATTTAGTAAATCTACTTTGGTACAATAACAACTCGAAAAAATTCTTGTATATCAGTTGCACTTGCAAGAGATTCAGATAATTTATAATCAATGAAATTATAATAATATTGAAAATTATTTCACGAATAACTCTAGAGGTACTAAAACTTTAATTATTATATATTAAAAAAAACTAAAACAAAACCTAACTAAACTGATAAATAACAGAAAAGTCTGATTCTGAGTAGAAAATTATGCTAAATAAATGTTGAAAGAAAGTATAAAATTTAATTTCAGGATTTTGTAGAATATCCTTTTTGTTTAATTACTTCTAACGTTTTTTTATATTTAAAACTAATTTAGGTTTTCTCCGGCTGTGATTTTATTCCATTCTTCATCCAACACTTCTTTTATAGCAGCTTAGAATGTTATGTAGTGTTATCGAATTCGTCTCTCCAATAACTCTCAAAGGTTCCCAATGGACTTTCGAGCTGGGGGATCTCTAGGGAATTCTAGGTAATGTCATTATTGACCTACTTTGTTTAAAAAAGGATCCACTAATAACTGATAACTGAAGAATTAAAAACTCAACTTCATGAACATGAAACATGAATGGAACATGATGGTCAATGATGATCAGTTACATTTTCAGAAGGATGGGGCTCTAAAAGATGGTATCTCAATAACAAGATCAGTTTTTAAAATAATATACTTGAGTTGTCTGTAAGTAAATGACTGAACTGCCACAATTTGGCACCAGTCTGTATGTGAAACGTGTGAGACGTTTGTATGTGAAATAATTTAAATCATATTGAAAATGGGTTGTTAAAAGACTTATCTCTGTATCTCAGCAATCCATGGGCCGATTTCAATTATTTTGCTCCAAAGATTCCTTTTTCCGAGGGGTCTCTCACTCTCGGCAATAGGTGTACAGTTTCTCGGGAATAAATTGCTATGAGTCGGAAATAATGAGCAATATTGGGCAATATGGGAAATAAACGGGAATACAAAGGAATAAGAGGCAATAAACAGAAATAAACGGGAATACGCAGGAATAAGCGACAATAAATAAAAAATACCCGGCAATAAATGGGGAATACGTGGCAATACTGAGAAATAAACTCGGCAATAGGAATAACACGCTCCATCCTTCTCGATTTCCATTACGCGTTTTATCTCAAACGCGTTTAAAAATCTAGGTGGTCTTCTGAAGAAGTGAGTATATGTTGTAGTGTGCGCGGAAAAATAATGACGGCAAGTAATTGTTTTTTGTTTCAACATTGAAAATCATTCACCGTTTCTAAGAATCGTGATATGACACTTACCCTTAAAAGGCTAATTGAATAAAGGATTTCTTTATACTATACAGTGTAAATAAAGTATGGAATAAAATTCATATTTTCTGTATTACCACGTGAATTTTATTTTCTTTCCTGCGAATTTTATGGACATCAATTTTAATTTTTTAGTTTGCTACTGTATCACGGCCGATGATTTTAAATGGAACCCCGTTATTTTCTTGCTAGAAATGAAAAGTATATATTTTTTTGAGTTCAGCAATACCCCATATGTGGTATTTAAAATTAGTATTTTTTGAAATTTGGAGGACCAAATGTGATAACTTTCACGAAAATAATAATTAATCTTTCAACTCTTATTATTATTTTCGTGTCAAAGTTTATGAAAAACAATTAGCAAATCGGTCTTGTAGAACTCGTATAGGAGAACTATGGCGGCATGCAAGGGTTTGTCTATACATCAGAACAATACGAATATTAAACACTCAATGATGGCTATGGCTAGACTGTAAGGACTGCAGTCGATTTAAAACACAAGGCTGTTTTTTGTTCCAGTTCGTTTGAGAGTTCTACTGGGCCGATTTACGTGATTCTTATTTTACAGTGAAGCTTCCACTGTGTGCATTAGTATTTTTTGTTTTTTAATTTTTAAATCCAAAAATTAAAAAAATTATTTCGAGAAAAGCCATCCACTTGCAGCGCCCTCTTGTTAGTTCCCAGCGTGTAAACCTTTGGAATTGCGCTTAATAGACAAACCATTTCTATCACTAGCATCTAGGTGTTGAAGTCGCCGATATGCGCTGTAGCTGTTTCTAGCAGTTGTAATTTTATATTTTAGTGGTTATAATAGTAAACAAAAATCAATTCAAAATAGATAAAATAGTACTAAGATTACCACATGAATGATAAGAGAATAAGAATAATTATTTTCTGAAATTGTGAAGTTATAGAAAATTTAAAACGACAATATTTAATTTTTAGGTTAGTTCACTACGAACATAACTATAAAAACTGCAATAAACGTATGTATAAAATAGTATTTGCAACAAAATGCTATAAACATCTACTTGTTTATTAATAATTCTTGTAACTAAACAATTTTGGTCTGAAGTAACAGTTTCAACTTGCATACAAATGTACAGTAACGAAATATTTGACTGCCAATTTCAAACACATATTTTTCATCAGTCATGTTTTTGAAATACTAATAAACGTGTTCAAGAAATTTGTTAAACAAGATCTCTAGATTCTCATAATTTCTGTATTTAAACGCGGGCAGTAATTAAAAGTACAATAAATTAATTACAAATGCTAGGAATAGCTAGGGCATGTCGGTGGCTGCAGCCCTTGCAGTCTAGTCTTTCATCATCCATCATCGAGTGTTTAATATTCGAATTGATCTGATGTATAGACAAACCCTTGCATGCCGCCATAGCTCTCCTTTACGAGTTTTCCAAGACCGCTTTGATATTCTATTTTCTTTAGATTTTTATACCATGAATTTAAAATACTTTATACCTATTTAAAACACAAGGCTTATTTTTGTTACGCTTCGTTTGAGAGTTCTACTGGGCCGATCTGCGCAATTCCAAGTTAAAAGTTTTATGATGTAGATTTGCCAGGTATTTTTAGTTTTGCCAGTTTTTAATTATTTATATTTTTAAAAGAGTTATTTGTAACCGATGCATTTCTATACGCTCGAGACCGATTGTTCACTTACACCGAAATCAAGCGAATCTCTTGAAGTAATTTCAGTTTCATCAGAATCAGAATTTTTTGAATCAGAAAAATCAGACTTAGAGGAAGGAAACATGCAAGAAAAAAATGAAAGATAAAGCTGAAATTAGAAAAATATTATGTAATGTTTTACGACACCCGATGGTACATTAGACGAATTTTGGATATTGATAAAGAAAAATTCTTGAAAGAAGATTTGGAAAACTTCATACAGCCCAAGGGAAACGACATTCAGAAAGTAGATTCGGAATTTATATTTTATAGTCCTGTAAATTTTACTGGAGTTCTGGAATTCTTTTTGAATTTTATTTACTGCCGTGCATTGGGATTCTCACTTTTGAAATAAATTTTTGTTATTTATCTCAATGTGTCTTTTTTTGTATTTCTTAGAGTCGATCTATCTGATATATATGTTCTTCGTTTCACGTATTCGGTTCGCAGTTACTTTAACAGCACTTAAAAATGTGATGTACATATATTATGATTGAATAAAAAACTATTTTTTACAGATCATTTTTTATTTGTGAGGAATTTTGTTTACATTTTTCTTAGTGGAGCTACGACCTTTTGTAAAATTATCAAAAAAACCAATAATAAACACCTTTCATTCAAATACACCCACTGCTAAAATCATGCATGGAATACGTAAATAAACACGGCAATAGGAAAATTAATGCAGCAATACAGAAATAAATACGGCAATACGGAAATAAATACGGCAATACGGAAATGGAGACGGGAATACAGCAATACAGACAAGAATAAAGGAATAAAAACGGCAATACGGGAATAACAAGTGAGAATACGGGAATAAAGACAGTTATTGCCGTAAAGCGGCAATAGGTGTACATAATTTCTGGGAGTGAGAGACCCCTCGCCTTTTTCATTCCCTTTAAAATGATCTGTCACAATGGGGGGGGGTCAAAAAGTTGGTGGAGTGGGGATAAGGGTGTGAGATGCAAAATTTTGACAATTCTGTATTTAAATGTCCCCATCGAAAAATAAATTGACGTGTTTTTGCTGAAATCGATATTTTGTTTAATTTAGGAGATTGTCACGTGGGGTTTTCGTGACTGGAGGACGTAGTCAGAGGTAGAGAGAAATTAAACACAAGTTGTAAAAAACAACTATATACTAAAGACAATAAAGAGAGTACAAAAGGTTAACACACATGTTGACATATTGATACATATTGTGAGGACGTATATGTCCTCCAAAACAAGTACAATCAAGGGGAGGTCGGAACCAACCCTGTTCTAGCACTAAATCTACTAACTAAGCGTAGGAGCTAGACTCCTAGTAATTTATAAAGCTAGGGATTTTTTTGTTTGTCGGATGGTAACAACTTTTACTAAATCTACAAAAGTCAAACAGAGATATGACAATTTAAATTCAAATGTTTTGTTGTTACCAACATGAAAACAAAAAAAGTCCGTATAGCACTCATGTCATCTAAAGAACAAGTTAATTTTATTTAAGAAATTTCTGCGGAATTCGGCACAAAAGAATTCGCGGATCACGCGCCCAGAAACTACGTTGCAAATACTCGTTATTTGTTGTGTTGCAACACACTCGTACGCAAACATTGACTATTACATACAAATTACTATGAATAAAACGCCGGACCCGATTGCAAAGTATACGATACAACGAGCGGGCGCTATAGACTATAACGCTCGTTTATAATGCCCTGGTTGTTATACAGTTGTTTATATAGTTCGTATCACAGGTATAAACAAAGAATAATATGTAAGTGAAACATAAAAGATTTTTATTTTCAAAACAACTCGACATTGGGAATTTACCCGACTTAGTCTAGAAATCTCATAAGGTGTATTTGAGGATAGCCCTAATTAGGAAAGCCCGATCAAATTCCTATGAGTACTCGATTACGTCAGCCCCAATTTATTTCAAGGATAAGTTACTTAGGGAAGCTTGATTAAGAGCTCATGAAGACCCGATCGGGATAGCTACAGGTTTTTTTCTGGATTAAACTACATAGGGGAACCACTTAAGATCGTTGTGAATTTCAAAAGGGGCAATCTGAGCTAATTTTACAATTAAATAACTTAAGAAAGCCCGATGAGGCCCCCACGAAGGCCCCAAAGAGACAACCTCAGTCCTCGTAAGGTCCGGATAAGATGTCCTAATACGGTTCTTATGAAAGGAAATTGCGTTACTTGGTTTCACAATGTTCTAACAACAAATACGATTGTTTTATTATAACAAAGGTTAAATAATTTGCACTGTCTCCGATATGAGTTACATTTTGTCCTATCTCACATCCAAAAATACTGCAAAACACGAACGAATTCAATTTTTCATATATAATTTAATAAGTGGTCTAATTTTTTCCGATAAAATTTGTCATTTCAGAAATGAGTTTGCAACTAAAACTACACGATTCGACTAAGGAGACGACTGTTATTTTATAAAAGCAAAGCTACGAATGTCTTAAATGACAAATTTTGCAAAAAAAAATTAGATCACGATTTGAATTCGGCTTGACAATCCATCGAGCAAATTTGACATTTCATTTTGACATACATTTTTTCACTGAGAAAAAACCACTACTGGTTTTTTCACTATAAACTAATTTCATTTGTCCTAATTTGAAAAATTCTGTAATTTAATTGGTTAAAAATTTTCGAGTTGGATTGTCAAAATAATCTTGACTATGGCGCAAATGTTTCCTGTATCATTCTAATATTTTCATTAATAATATAACAAGTGGTCTAATTTTTTCCGACAAAATTTGTCATTTCAGATATGAGTAGCTTTCGCAACGAAAACTACACGAGTCGACGCAGGAGACGAGTGTAATTTTTCAAAAGCAAAAGCTACGAATGTCTTAAACGATAAATTTTGCAAGAAAAAATTAGACCACGACTTGAATTCGGCTTGACAAATCCATCGAGCAAATTTTTATTTAGCGTGTGTAGTTAATATTAATTTAATTAAATTTGACATTTCATTTTAACGTAAATTTTTTCACTAAGAAAAAACCAAAGGTTTCTAACATTCTAATATTTTCAAG
Source organism: Agrypnus murinus (assembly GCA_929113105.1). Taxonomy (NCBI): domain Eukaryota; kingdom Metazoa; phylum Arthropoda; class Insecta; order Coleoptera; family Elateridae; genus Agrypnus; species Agrypnus murinus. Next base: position 53,770,435 of record OV816027.1, read on the forward strand.
GTATAATTGATTTCTGATCGTTCCAATGTTTCCAAGGCTTAGCTATTTTTGCAGTAACCAAAGGTATCATTCGATTCATATATATTCCTTTTCTTTATAACACTCCCGAATATTTTTACTGTAAAATAATTAGGGGAGATAGTATTAGGGCTTGAAATAAAATGCACATAAAACTGTATCGTGCGTTAAGCGATTTTACACCTTGTATGCTGCACTTGCTAAATTAAATATTTTAAATTAATGGAAAATTAGTCCTTTATGCTTAAAGTAGTCATTTTTGAAGAATAAATAAATGTACTTCCCTAACTGAATAAATAAAAAGTTAACTTCTAACAAAAACTTAAGCTTTTTAAATTAAATTAATTAAATTAAGTCTTTTAACCAATTCATTTAACTCTAAATACATGAAAGTACGTGATAAAATGATATAATATTACACGCCAACGATACAAATATAATCAACCGTCCTTCTAAAATATGGCATATCTCTATTAAATTAAATATTATCATTAGTAAGCAGACGACTTATAGACAACAATGCAAATAATACTATTTATAACAGAGGTACTCAGCGAAGCTGTTAAACAACAAGGACAGAAGAACCGTGCGTGTTTTAGTAATATGGTTATAATATCTAAGAGATACAAATAATACATTTTCGACTCCGAAATAATAGCAACGCCGCTGGAGGCGAACGCAACTGGTTGTCATATATAAAATATACAAATAGGAGTTAAAAGCGCATGTTAAAGATTCAGAGGCGAAATGGTACGGTAATTTGTTCACTCTAAGTATAAAGAATTTACAAAAAAAAAATTCCCCTCTCGACGTGCTCATCATCACCAAAGCTGTATAAAGCAATGGCAATAACTAGTTTGTCCGTATCTGTATATTTAAGGCCGGAGTCGCGGGCGCCTTATAGGCAGTCGGAGTTGAAAAAGATAGATAAGCACGTGTATATATATATATATATATATATATATATATATGTATATATATATATATATATATATATATATATATATGTATATATATATATATATATATATATATATATATATTTACATCCTGAATCATTGTTGCGTCCTTTCAAAGATTCGTTTTGGTGCGTCCACCAGAAGGAAGTGAGTTGCATGAAAACTAAATGAAGTATATTACTTTTCATACCATTTCCAGCCTGTAGCCAACTTCAAATTTGTTCTATGTGCACCTTTTCATATACGCATCCGCTTTCACTTACAGAACAATGTTGACTCCTTTCATAGTGTATATAATATTGCGTCCTACATATATTTTTCTTTCATTTGACATACAATACCGCGTCCTGTATATACATTAGTGCGTCCTGCGTTGTTGCCAAGTTTTATGTACGTATATTCCTCATTCATACTCAGTTCAATGTTACAACCATTTAGGGTCGGTATTTCTCGTCTTCATGTAAACATCCAAATAGCTATCTTGAGGATAGTTTTAATGGTTGAACTCTATATTCGACAGTTTCAAAACTCTTTAATAAAATTAATCCAGAAAACAACAAAAAACCTGTTTGCAAATTATCCTTTATAAATTAAAAATAAATAGAAGTTATTGAGAAATGCTATGAAATACGATATTGAAGCAATCTTGCTAAAAAAATTTATGTACTAAAGGTAGCATCTGGCACAATTTACAGAATAGTACAGAATGCAAAAGTATTTAGATTTTTACAATTTTCAAGAATAAAGTTTTTAAATTTAATTCTTTAGTTAACAATTCAGTTTTATAATATCAATAATTATAGTGAGATTTTTACAAAAATGTTTTCAGAAAAGTAAAATTAAGTTATAAGATGAATAATTTTATTTCTGTGGAAATGTTTTGATAGAAATAAATCTAAATTGTTTAAAGAATTAAACTTTGTTCTAAAAATAAATAGTTTAAGAAAACTAAACTTTAATTGTGATTCTTATCGTTTATTAAAAAAACAAATATACAGAGAAATATAGAGACTTGAAATCTTTTGTAATGCCTGCAGTACTAGACCAATATCAAATGTAATATGTTTAAAATGGGGGTACGCCCTCCCGAGGTATTGAGACCCCATCTTACACCTCCAGTTTAATAACTCGGGAAATTTTCATACAAATTGAGTGAAATTCATGTTAGGGAAGTTTTTTTGGGTCGCTGATTATGAAATTTGGCGGAGAATAAAAATGGCTGGTCCAAAATGGCGTCTTTGAGATTGAATTGTCGGAACTGAAAATGCGATTTACGCCGTTTCTATTGATTTTAGGGAAAGATTCAAACAGTTAAAAAGTGTTTAGAATATGATTTTGCACAGGAATACAGTATTTCGGTTACCATATTATGCAACCTCTTCGCTGTCCCCTAGTGGCAAACCTACTATGTCAGAACCCCTTTCAGGGAGAAATGGCGAATAACATTGTTTTACACGGATTTGGTGTTAGTACTGTAATCAGGACCATCACATCTATATCCTCTGACACTGCAACTATTTTTATTAACTGTCTGTCTGATTTATAATAGAATTCATTTTAATGGCACATCTGACAATCTTTCTATCTGCATCGCCGTTAGTCTGACGACTATGTGCTTCCAGAAAGTTTTTCTTTAACAACTTAATAAATTTATCTTTGATTTTACCGATTGAAAGAAATATATCTTGTGAAATTTCTAGTGTGATGTTATCTGGTATATTATCATTAGATTATTGTTTTTTCGACGTTCTACGATGACGCTCAAATAGTCTTGATAGATGGATATTTGTAACCATCAAAGACAACCAAAACGTTTAAACCATATTTATTATTGATATATTGGACATAGCATTGACAAATAACAGAAAATGCCTCTTCTAAGTGCCACTCAATTTTATGTAACAACATTCCACCATCCAGTACATAAAAAACCTAAACTTAGCAGTATTATTTACAATTTCAAAACAAGAACAATCATTTTAAAAAGTATGACATTTAATGTAAACAATGAAATCAAGGCTAACCGTTTTTATCTTATACTGTTACAGAATATTCATTCCATATCTAGTAATGGAATGAAATACATGCAAAATACAGTAGGTACAAGTAAGGTAGTGTTTTAGAATATCACATCTCAAAGAGAGTTAGAATATTAAGTTTTTATTATCGAAATTAATATCGGAATCTACAAATTCCATAGTGGTCGTGCAGAATAGTATATTCTGTAACGAGGTTAGAAGAAATTCGATACGAGTGGAGATTCCGAACGAGAGCTGAAAGCGAACGTGAGGAACCACAAGCATCGAATTTCGATTCTAACCGAGTAACAGACCGTGATTTTTTGAAGATCACAAGAAAATTTAAACTTAGCAGTATTTACAATTTGAAAACAAGCACAATAACCTTAAATAGTATGACATTTAATGTAAACAATGAAATCAAGGTTAACCGTTTTTTTTTATTATACTGTTACAGAATATTCATTCCATATCCAGTGATGGAATGAAATACATGCGAAACACATAAGTAGGATAGTGTTTTAGAATATTTATTCTAAAACAAGAGTTAGAATATTAAGTTTTTATTATCAAAATTAATATCAGAATCTACAAATTCCATAGTGGTCGTGGAGAAACAATTTTCTACTATCTCGAATGGTTTTAACTAAAACTTAACAAAATTAATCATAGATGACTTTTGAGTAGGTATGTACCCCATACTCATCAAAAAGAGAGTGAATGTGGTACCAATGAATATTTAAAATATTCTGATTCTAGAATCATCAGACCTTTTTAACGCAACGATTCGTTGAAACAGTAAATCGGATCTATCGGAATTTCTTTATTCCAACTTTTATTTTATTGTGCATGCTAAACAATGTGATAACGTCTCAGGAGAAAATTTTATTTTTTTCAAATTCTACCTATTTTTTAGCCATTACCTCTTTGCCAATTTCAAAAGTGTTAAAGTTATTTACTTTCTCGTTTACTACCATCCCACTTAACAGCGTGTCCTGTTAGAGTTAATTTCTCCCTGTCGCCATGTTAACTATTGGAGGCTGTCCATGTTAGATCTGTCAAACTTACGTATAACCTAACCTCCGATGCATAGCGTGTCTTTTACACCGTTGGCCTTTCTGTTTCTTTCCCGTCCTAAGTAATTTACTTGGTCTCTGTTAGATCTATCAAACTCACTAGCTTGTAATCTGACCTCCGCTGCGTAGCGTTTCCTTTACGCCATTGGTCTTCCTCTTTCTTTCCTCGCTCTATGTATTCTTCTCGGCCTCTTTTTAGATGTATCAAACTTACTAACTTATAACCTAACCTCCGCTGCATAGAGTTTCGTTTATGCCGTGGGTATTTCCCGGTTGTGGTTTCTCGGTTTTGGTTTCTCGGTAGTTGTCTTTCTCGGTGATAACCGGATACGGAGTCCAGATGACGTCGTTTTATGTTTTGTTCAATACAAGTTGTTTGAATTCTGTTAATTCTTAAATTCTTAGTCTTAAACAATAACTATTTTTTATTGTTTCGAGTTATTAAAAAAATATCTTCAGTCAAAATGGTACTTTTATGTTTATTAACAATTACATTGTGCAAGTGGATCGAGTTCTGAATCCTGAAAAATACCCATAAAGTTGGAAATTGACAAGTCTATCTCAGAAATTGGTATTAACTGCACACACACATTAAAATTCCATCACCCGGTAACATTAATTTCTTTTAGGACTGGTTGTTCAATTTCTCATTTACCTCTGGTTGGCTTCAACCAAATGTTACTGTGAATAAAATTGTTTTAACAATCGTATGTATTGTGACTAACCTTCGGTTAAAGATTGAAATAACCAGAAATTGAAGAACTTACTAAATCATGAAAGTTAGCAGTGTTTAAATTTTCTGTAGGTAACAATTATTGTTGAAAATTTTAGAAATCTTAGGAGTTTATTTTCCATAAATGTAGAACTTCTTTTTGCAAATACATGTGTCATAATTATTTGAACTTTGAGACTTGTGTATTTTTTCTACAGGGTCATACACATTTAAGTTTTTGAGAATTTCTCTAACTTCGAGGTTAAATATCTTTGGTGGGCAGTTGTTGACAAATTCTAAATTTATACACAGTATAGTACTCCATAGTAGGTAACCTCCGTTAAAACTTGGAGTTTGAGATTCATCTGGTTTAAGAGATGCCGGCGTTAGGTTCAAAATAAATATAATCAACGTCCTTGGTAACCTACGCATATCAAAGAGTTAAAATACATAACGTTTAAGTGCCTAAAGCATTATAATAATTTGGTGTTACTGTAAGAAAATTGTATAAATTCATTTTCCAGCTTGATATGCATCGGTCAAAGTTTCAGTGATAAAAATTGGTTAACTTTACCGAGAAAGAATTTCTTCTGCTCTTCAGTTTATGAAATTTTTTGTATTTGAAACAAACGGATGCATTTAAATAAAAACCTGTTTTTCTAAAAACTATGACTTTGACACTACAACCGTTATTCTCAACTCATTAACTCTTCAATTACTTTTAACATTGGGTTTGTAAAGCGACGCCATATATCGTATCGCATGACTTTTACTTGCGTTATGTATTTTATGCCCGGTCGCTCGATTTTGACTCGGTCTGTTTTTTGAGCGTAAATCGTTAAATTACAGCTCTAGGGCTGTAAAACACTTCAGATCCCGCTAAAGAATGTTTAGAGCCCGCTAGAAAAATAGCTACCCTTGTTTATGTCGTCTCCGTTGTAATAACAGCAATTATAGACCACTGCACCTACCTACTTGAAGTTTCACTTTCCAAATTATTTTTATTTTAAATTAAATATCAATTTAAACTTAGACCGGACGTAAACTAACGTATGCATTTCGGGCTTAATTAGTATTTTAGGGCCCTTTATCGTCTTAGCACCTTCAGCTTTCGCCTCAGGGGCTAACTGACTCTGCGGGATCTAAAACACTCAACTAGGCCCTTAATACACAATATACTATTATTTCCACTTTCTATGTAAATGACACTTTATAGGCATTTCTGGTAACTAAGTAAATGAGTAGTTACAACTACAGCCCTTTAAAACTTTATGGGCTCCTAAAAGAAACCTGTAAAATTCTACAATGCTCATCAACAACAAGCTAATGGAAACTACTTTGTTGCTTAACCACAACACCATGACACCGTCTAGATACCGTTGATCTACCGCCTTTGATTACAAAATGCCTTTTTGTAAAAAACATACAATAAATTAATAAAAACCGCTGGTAAAGGTGGAAATAAAACTTTGTACGGGGTACGTTTTGCAATTATTCTTTACTGGGCTATGTAGATTATGGAGGATCGCTCATTCATCGCTCGCTCCACAAACTGTCGAACTCGCCCGTAATAGTTATTTATGTTATAAGTGCTGTAACTTGAATTTTAGAGTGAAGTAAGATATTACGGACATGGCGACGAAGAAGCCGAGTCCGGAACATCGGAACGGGACTGTACACACTCGGACTGTGACATACACACTCGTGCGAAATTAACAAACCATTACTATAAATATTATAAATAAAAAATTTAAATATTACTTAAAAATTGTAACTGTTTCACTTTGTTGTAATTTAAGTTAAAAACCGAGTTAATCATGAAAGAAATTATCGGTTTTTGGTGGTCGTAGGAAAAATAGTGTACATAACTCGCTAGAAAGTGTCTTTCGCACCCACGTGTGATATCCGCACTCGGCAGGCTCCTCGTACGTATACATTCACGCTCGTGCGAAATTAAAAAACCATTCCTATAAATATTATAAATAAAAAAAAATTTAAAAATTACTTAAAAAATTGTTACTGCATAATAATTTCACTTTGTTGTAATTTAAGTTAAAACCGAGTTAATCATGAAAGAAATTATTGTTTTTTGGGAGTCGTAGGAAAAATAGTGTACATAACTCGCTAGAGAGTGTCTTTCGCACCCACGTGTAATATCCGCACTCGGCAGGCTCCTCGTACGTATAGATTCACGCTCGTGCGAAATTTACAAACCATTACTATAAATATTATAAATAAAAAAATTTAAAAATTACTTAAAAAATTGTTACTGCATAATAATTTCACTTTGTTGTAATTTAAGTTAAAACCGAGTTAATCATGAAAGAAATTATTGTTTTCTGGGGGGTCGTAGGAAGAATAGTGTACATAACTCGCTAGAAAGTGTCTTTCGCTCCCACGTGTGATATCCGCACTCGGCAGGCTCCTCGTACGTACACATTCACGCTCGTGCGAAATTAACAAACCATTACTATAAATATTATAAATAAAAAATTAAAAAATTACTTAAAAAATTGTTAATGCATAATAATTTCACTTTGTTGTAATTTAAGTTAAAAACCGAGATAATCATGAAGGAAATTATCGTTTTTTTGGGGGTCGTAGGAAAAATAGTGTACATAACTCGCTAGAAAGTGTCTTTCGCACCCACGTGTGATATCCGCACTCGGCAGGCTCCTCGTACGTATACATTCACGCTCGTGCGAAATTAACAAACCATTACTATAAATATTTAAAAAAAATTAAAAATTAGTAAAAGAATTGTTACTTCATAATAATTTCACTTTGTTGTAATTTAAGTTAAAAACCGAGATAATCATGAAGGAAATTATCGGTTTTTAGGGGTCGTAGAAAAAATAGTGTACATAACTCGCTAGAAAGTGCCTTTCACACCCACGTGTGATACCCGCACTCGGCAGGCTCCTCGTACGTATACATTCACGTTCGTGCGAAATTAACAAACCATTACTATAAATATTATAAATAAAAAATTAAAGAATTACTTAAAAAATTGTTACTGCATAATAATTTCACTTTGTTGTAATTTAAGTTAAAAACCGAGATAATCATGAAGGAAATTATCGGTTTTTTGGGTGTCGTAGAAAAAATAGTGTACATAACTCGCTAGAAAGTGTCTTTCGCACCCACGTGTGATATCCGCACTCGGCAGGCTCCTCGTACGTATACATTCACGCTCGTGCGAAATTAACAAACCATTACTATAAATATTTAAAAAAAATTAAAAATTACTAAAAGAATTGTTACTTCATAATAATTTCACTTTGTTGTAATTTAAGTTAAAAACCGAGATAATCATGAAGGAAATTATCGGTTTTTAGGGGTCGTAGAAAAAATAGTGTACATAACTCGCTAGAAAGTGCCTTTCACACCCACGTGTGATACCCGCACTCGGCAGGCTCCTCGTACGTATACATTCACGTTCGTGCGAAATTAACAAACCATTACTATAAATATTATAAATAAAAAAATTAAAGAATTACTTAAAAAATTGTTACTGCATAATAATTTCACTTTGTTGTAATTTAAGTTAAAAACCGAGATAATCATGAAGGAAATTATCGGTTTTTAGGGGTCGTAGAAAAAATAGTGTACATAACTCGCTAGAAAGTGCCTTTCACACCCACGTGTGATACCCGCACTCGGCAGGCTCCTCGTACGTATACATTCACGTTCGTGCGAAATTAACAAACCATTACTATAAATATTATAAATAAAAAAATTAAAGAATTACTTAAAAAATTGTTACTGCATAATAATTTCACTTTGTTGTAATTTAAGTTAAAAACCGAGATAATCATGAAGGAAATTATCGGTTTTTTGGGTGTCGTAGAAAAAATAGTGTACATAACTCGCTAGAAAGTGTCTTTCGCACCCACGTGTGATATCCGCACTCGGCAGGCTCCTCGTACGTATACATTCACGCTCGTGCGAAATTAACAAACCATTACTATAAATATTTAAAAAAAATTAAAAATTACTAAAAGAATTGTTACTTCATAATAATTTCACTTTGTTGTAATTTAAGTTAAAAACCGAGATAATCATGAAGGAAATTATCGGTTTTTAGGGGTCGTAGAAAAAATAGTGTACATAACTCGCTAGAAAGTGCCTTTCACACCCACGTGTGATACCCGCACTCGGCAGGCTCCTCGTACGTATACATTCACGTTCGTGCGAAATTAACAAACCATTACTATAAATATTATAAATAAAAAATTAAAAAATTACTTAAAAAATTGTTAATGCATAATAATTTCACTTTGTTGTAATTTAAGTTAAAAACCGAGATAATCATGAAGGAAATTATCGTTTTTTTGGGGGTCGTAGGAAAAATAGTGTACATAACTCGCTAGAAAGTGTCTTTCGCACCCACGTGTAATATCCGCACTCGGCAGGCTCCTCGTACGTATACATTCACGCTCGTGCGAAATTAACAAACCATTACTATAAATATTTAAAAAAAATTAAAAATTACTAAAAGAATTGTTACTTCATAATAATTTCACTTTGTTGTAATTTAAGTTAAAAACCGAGATAATCATGAAGGAAATTATCGGTTTTTAGGGGTCGTAGAAAAAATAGTGTACATAACTCGCTAGAAAGTGCCTTTCACACCCACGTGTGATACCCGCACTCGGCAGGCTCCTCGTACGTATACATTCACGTTCGTGCGAAATTAACAAACCATTACTATAAATATTATAAATAAAAAAATTAAAGAATTACTTAAAAAATTGTTACTGCATAATAATTTCACTTTGTTGTAATTTAAGTTAAAAACCGAGATAATCATGAAGGAAATTATCGGTTTTTTGGGTGTCGTAGAAAAAATAGTGTACATAACTCGCTAGAAAGTGCCTTTCACACACACACGTGTAATATCCGCACTCGGCAGGCTCCTCGTACGTATAGATTCACGCTCGTGCGAAATTTACAAACCATTACTATAAATATTATAAATAAAAAAATTTAAAAATTACTTAAAAAATTGTTACTGCATAATAATTTCACTTTGTTGTAATTTAAGTTAAAACCGAGTTAATCATGAAAGAAATTATTGTTTTCTGGGGGGTCGTAGGAAGAATAGTGTACATAACTCGCTAGAAAGTGTCTTTCGCTCCCACGTGTGATATCCGCACTCGGCAGGCTCCTCGTACGTACACATTCACGCTCGTGCGAAATTAACAAACCATTACTATAAATATTATAAATAAAAAATTAAAAAATTACTTAAAAAATTGTTAATGCATAATAATTTCACTTTGTTGTAATTTAAGTTAAAAACCGAGATAATCATGAAGGAAATTATCGTTTTTTTGGGGGTCGTAGGAAAAATAGTGTACATAACTCGCTAGAAAGTGTCTTTCGCACCCACGTGTGATATCCGCACTCGGCAGGCTCCTCGTACGTATACATTCACGCTCGTGCGAAATTAACAAACCATTACTATAAATATTTAAAAAAAATTAAAAATTACTAAAAGAATTGTTACTTCATAATAATTTCACTTTGTTGTAATTTAAGTTAAAAACCGAGATAATCATGAAGGAAATTATCGGTTTTTAGGGGTCGTAGAAAAAATAGTGTACATAACTCGCTAGAAAGTGCCTTTCACACCCACGTGTGATACCCGCACTCTGCAGGCTCCTCGTACGTATACATTCACGTTCGTGCGAAATTAACAAACCATTACTATAAATATTATAAATAAAAAAATTAAAGAATTACTTAAAAAATTGTTACTGCATAATAATTTCACTTTGTTGTAATTTAAGTTAAAAACCGAGATAATCATGAAGGAAATTATCGGTTTTTTGGGTGTCGTAGAAAAAATAGTGTACATAACTCGCTAGAAAGTGTCTTTCGCACCCACGTGTGATATCCGCACTCGGCAGGCTCCTCGTACGTATACATTCATGCTCGTGCGAAATTAACAAACCATTACTATAAATATTTAAAAAAAATTAAAAATTACTAAAAGAATTGTTACTTCATAATAATTTCACTTTGTTGTAATTTAAGTTAAAAACCGAGATAATCATGAAGGAAATTATCGGTTTTTAGGGGTCGTAGAAAAAATAGTGTACATAACTCGCTAGAAAGTGCCTTTCACACCCACGTGTGATACCCGCACTCGGCAGGCTCCTCGTACGTATACATTCACGTTCGTGCGAAATTAACAAACCATTACTATAAATATTATAAATAAAAAAATTAAAGAATTACTTAAAAAATTGTTACTGCATAATAATTTCACTTTGTTGTAATTTAAGTTAAAAACCGAGATAATCATGAAGGAAATTATCGGTTTTTAGGGGTCGTAGAAAAAATAGTGTACATAACTCGCTAGAAAGTGCCTTTCACACCCACGTGTGATACCCGCACTCGGCAGGCTTCTCGTACGTATACATTCACGTTCGTGCGAAATTAACAAACCATTACTATAAATATTATAAATAAAAAAATTAAAGAATTACTTAAAAAATTGTTACTGCATAATAATTTCACTTTGTTGTAATTTAAGTTAAAAACCGAGATAATCATGAAGGAAATTATCGGTTTTTTGGGTGTCGTAGAAAAAATAGTGTACATAACTCGCTAGAAAGTGTCTTTCGCACCCACGTGTGATATCCGCACTCGGCAGGCTCCTCGTACGTATACATTCACGCTCGTGCGAAATTAACAAACCATTACTATAAATATTTAAAAAAAATTAAAAATTACTAAAAGAATTGTTACTTCATAATAATTTCACTTTGTTGTAATTTAAGTTAAAAACCGAGATAATCATGAAGGAAATTATCGGTTTTTAGGGGTCGTAGAAAAAATAGTGTACATAACTCGCTAGAAAGTGCCTTTCACACCCACGTGTGATACCCGCACTCGGCAGGCTCCTCGTACGTATACATTCACGTTCGTGCGAAATTAACAAACCATTACTATAAATATTATAAATAAAAAATTAAAAAATTACTTAAAAAATTGTTAATGCATAATAATTTCACTTTGTTGTAATTTAAGTTAAAAACCGAGATAATCATGAAGGAAATTATCGTTTTTTTGGGGGTCGTAGGAAAAATAGTGTACATAACTCGCTAGAAAGTGTCTTTCGCACCCACGTGTGATATCCGCACTCGGCAGGCTCCTCGTACGTATACATTCACGATCGTGCGAAATTAACAAACCATTACTATAAATATTTAAAAAAAATTAAAAATTACTAAAAGAATTGTTACTTCATAATAATTTCACTTTGTTGTAATTTAAGTTAAAAACCGAGATAATCATGAAGGAAATTATCGGTTTTTAGGGGTCGTAGAAAAAATAGTGTACATAACTCGCTAGAAAGTGCCTTTCACACCCACGTGTGATACCCGCACTCGGCAGGCTCCTCGTACGTATACATTCACGTTCGTGCGAAATTAACAAACCATTACTATAAATATTATAAATAAAAAAATTAAAGAATTACTTAAAAAATTGTTACTGCATAATAATTTCACTTTGTTGTAATTTAAGTTAAAAACCGAGATAATCATGAAGGAAATTATCGGTTTTTTGGGTGTCGTAGAAAAAATAGTGTACATAACTCGCTAGAAAGTGCCTTTCACACACACACGTGTAATATCCGCACTCGGCAGGCTCCTCGTACGTATAGATTCACGCTCGTGCGAAATTTACAAACCATTACTATAAATATTATAAATAAAAAAATTTAAAAATTACTTAAAAAATTGTTACTGCATAATAATTTCACTTTGTTGTAATTTAAGTTAAAACCGAGTTAATCATGAAAGAAATTATTGTTTTCTGGGGGGTCGTAGGAAGAATAGTGTACATAACTCGCTAGAAAGTGTCTTTCGCTCCCACGTGTGATATCCGCACTCGGCAGGCTCCTCGTACGTACACATTCACGCTCGTGCGAAATTAACAAACCATTACTATAAATATTATAAATAAAAAAATTAAAAAATTACTTAAAAAATTGTTACTGCATAATAATTTTACTTTGTTGTAATTTAAGTTAAAAACCGAGATAATCATGAAGGAAATTATCGGGTTTTTGGGGGTCGTAGGAAAAATAGTTTACATAACTCGCTAGGAAGTGTCTTTCACACCCATGTGTGATATCCGCAATCGGTTGATAAAATATTGATTGGCTAGATCACCATGTATTGTTCGTTGGATCGAACCAATAAATTGATTTTCTAACATCATAAAATTCTTGAACTATTTTTTTTCTCCTCGACATTAATTTAACTGAAAATAGTTAAATAATAATAATATGTAATAATAGTAACCCCTCTGCATAGGTTATTATTGTTACAGTAGAATACAAATAAATGTAAATATGAATTAGTAATCGTTTGTATCATTATAGACTAATAAATCCATTTACGTTTACCAACCTCACCTCACCTCAGCAATAGACTAACCCAAAAGTTGCAGTTCGCGGGTTAGACGCTTAACTTCATTTCTCGAACGTAGCGTCTTTCAAATCTCTTACTCTGCCCCTCCTAGTTAAAGTATTGATTGCACTGTTGTCAAATCTAAGGAAGCAGTATCGTACGTAGAGTGAAAGCAAGCACATGTAATATACGGATAGTGTATATTTCTCTAGCGGAGTTTCCTTGAACTAAAACTGTATATCTTTCTTTCATGATGCGTATAATGTTGCGTCCAGTGCTATCCTCATAACTCGCTGGTTTGAATTGGCAGTCAGTTGCTAATTGTACTTACTAGTAGTTACCTCCGTAAACTGTCACGAGAAGGCGCCGTTAGCATTTAAAACAACGAGAAATAAGAAAAATGCATGGAAAACATTAGTGCGTCCGGTACACTGACGCAGTAATTCGTTGGACGCAACAACAAATGTAAAAGGGCAATTGATGGACGCAATAATGACAGAATGATGTAAATATATATATATATATATATATATATATATATATATATATATATATATATATATATATATATATATATATATATATATATATATATATATATATATATATATATATATATATATATATATATATATATATATATATATATATATATATATATATATATATATATATATATATATATATATATATATACATGCAGAAAGCACTGATACGCCTCCGAATATATGTCTGTTCATAGCGATCGCCTCCGATTTTGGAGGCGAAGTGGAAAAAACGGAGGCGAAAACGAATCCCCGTGTATATGTAGTTTAAAATGTTGGAAATCATTTATTATGCCATTTCCCAAATTTTAGGTCGGAGTCGAAAAATACCGATTCACCCAGTCATAGATACATTTTAGTACATCGTGTTATACTCTAGGCGGCGCCTTCGCTGTATACGAGATACGTCTTAACTTAAGTTACAGCATTATACACCTCCCTACATTTAACATGCATTTTTTGTTCATATTAGCGGCAACACAGCGTAGAGGCGAAACCTACCTATGTGCATCTTCAAGAAGTTGTTCTATTGTATACACTTGACCATGGGCTTTCAAATTTATTAAAAAATAGATTTTTCATAAGATCAACAAATTAAAATGAAACTAAAATTTTGTTACTAAAAGCTTTACAATTGGTTACTTGCATTATGTATGATTTGGGTAATTTATGTAAATATTAAAACATAGTTTTACACATAAATTTATAATCACATTTCAAAAACACCTGTTTAAATTTCTGAGGAATGTAGACCGACCAAAAGCTTGTTTCAAAAATTAGCAAAATTCTTAATTATTATGAAATGACCCCGTTTATTCGTATATCCATTATCGGTATACATTATTAAAATCTAATTAGATGTCTAATAAATACACAAATTCTCTGAAATTATTTCAATTGACTGCCTATTTACGTATTTACTTATAAAAAAATTATATGATATTATTTTTTATTTCTTCCTTGGCACTTTAAACGTATTTTAAAAATAATCAAAATACTTTTGCAATGCAAATGCCCTCGCGCGTCCTGCTCGTTTGTTTATTATAGTATAGGAATGAATTTAGAAAATCATTTTAAATACCTCATTGTCAGAAAAGTTTTGTTCGTTATGAAATAAAGTTTAATATTTATGTCTATTAAAATTGTAAGCGTAATTAGGCTATATTAGACGTTTTCTTCTGCATTTTATGATTAAATCCAAACAATCATAAACATTTTAGCACGATTTGAGAATGCTTTGTCACAAATTGTTTGTTTTAGCAACAGTTTGTAAAGTGATACTGTCAAAACTAGAGAGGCGCAGTATTTTACGATGACTTCATAATTTTAAGAAGAACAATACAAACTCAGCAGTACGACGTATCACCTTATTATTACTGGCCATCGCCGAATCAACGATTGTTGTATCCAATAAAATGCTATTATGTGAATAATTTAACTTTCTACGTCTTTTTAATTATTTTTATTATTTATAATTATCATAATTATATTATTTTCTAACGATAAAAAGTGCCATTCTTGGGGGCATACTGTCTTAATAAAACGCTGTTACATAAACCATTATCACTTCCAAAGATTAAGAATGAATGTTTTTACTGACAAACCTTTAATTTGTAAATAACCCACATTATATGTAAGCAAGAATAACAAAATTTCGTTGTGAAAAAATTAAGCTATTATAGAAATCTAATGGTATCTTTCAATTAAAACTACAATGAATAAATAAAGTAACACAATATTTACTATTTAAGATGTTATTAATTATTTGGTTTCACTCAATCCATCTACTTACATACATACATATGGTATACGCATCATTCCTTATGGACTCTTATGAGAAGACAACGTTATTGGAGGCATACACAACTGATAACTACATACAATATATACTAATAGGAGTTGACAGAGTACGATAAGTATTTATTTAAGTATACATGTCTCCGAGCATTTAACTTGCGTTTTTTGTTCATATTAATCAATTAATCATATTAGCAGAAACAATGTATGAAGGCTGATCATACTAAAACGTTTCTTTAATAATTTATTGTATAATATCCAGGCACAGATTTACCATATTCGAGGCCCCCATCGTATTGTCCATAATAACATTTTAATTGTGAGAAATGGTTTTAGGGAATAATTACATTTTTGACTAAAGATTTCATATTTATATTCGAAATTTAACATTTTTAATAAAAAGCAACTTGAGAAAAAAGTGAAATATTTATTATTAAAAACGTTAATAATTGGAATAACACGTTTTGCTCATTACATAAACATATAACCATCTTCTCCATTGTAATTTAGTAAATCTACTTTGGTACAATAACAACTCGAAAAAATTCTTGTATATCAGTTGCACTTGCAAGAGATTCAGATAATTTATAATCAATGAAATTATAATAATATTGAAAATTATTTCACGAATGACTCTAGAGGTACTAAAACTTTAATTATTATATATTAAAAAAAAAAACAAAACCTAACTAAACTTATAAATAACAAAAAAGTCTGAGTCTGAGTAGAAAATTATGCTAAATAAATGTTGAAAGAAAGTATAAAATTAAATTTCAGGATTTTGTAGAATATCCTTTTTGTTTAATTACTTCTAACGTTTTTTTATATTTAAAACTAATTTAGGTTTTCTCCGGCTGTGATTTTATTCCATTCTTCATCCAACACTTCTTTTATAGCAGCTTAGAATGTTATGTAGTGTTATCGAATTCGTCTCTCCAATAACTCTCAAAGGTTCCCAATGGACTCTCGAGCTGGGGGATCTCTAGGGAATTCTAGGTAATGTCATTATTGACCTACTTTGTTTAACAAAGGATCCACTAATAACTGATAACTGAAGAATTAAAAAATCAACTTCACGAACATGAAACATGAATGGAACATGAGGAAACATGATGGTCAATGATGATCAGTTACATTTTCAGAAGGATGGGGCTCTAAAAGATGGTATCTCAATAACAAGGTCAGTTTTTAAAATAATATACTTGAGTTGTCTGTAAGTAAATGACTGAACTGCCACAATTTGGCACCAGTCTGTATGTGAAACGTGTGAGACGTTTGTATGTGAAATAATTTAAATCATATTGAAAATGGGTTGTTAAAAGACTTATCTCTGTATCTCAGCAATCCATGGGCCGATTTCAATTATTTTGCTCCAAAGATTCCTTTTTCCGAGGGGTCTCTCACTCTCGGCAATAGGTGTACAGTTTCTCGGGAATAAATTGCTATGAGTCGGAAATAATGAGCAATATTGGGCAATATGGGAAATAAACGGGAATACAAAGGAATAAGAGGCAATAAACAGAAATAAACGGGAATACGCAGGAATAAGCGACAATAAATAGAAAATACGCGGCAATCAATGGGGAATACATGGCAATACTGAGAAATAAACTCGGCAATAGGAATAACACGCTCCATTCTTCTCGATTTCCATTACGCGTTTTATCTCAAACGCGTTTAAAAATCTAGGTGGTCTTCTGAAGAAGTGAGTATATGTTGTAGTGTGCGCGGAAAAATAATGATAATAATAAAAATCATTCACCGTTTCTAAGAATCGTGATATGACACTTACCCTTAAAAGGCTAATTGAATAAAGGATTTCTTTATACTATACAGTGTGTAAATAAAGTATAGAATAATATTCATATTTTCTGTATTACCACGTGAATTTTATTTTCTTTCCTGCGAATTTTATGGACATCAATTTTAATTTTTTAGTTTGCTACTGTATCACGGCCGATGATTTTAAATGGAACCCCCTTATTTTCTTGCTAGAAATGAAAAGTATATATTTTTTTGAGTTCAGCAATACCCCATATGTGGTATTTAAAATTAGTAGTTTTTGAAATTTGGAGGACCAAATGTGATAACTTTCACGAAAATAATAATTAATCTTTGAACTCTTATTATTATTTTCGTGTCAAAGTTTATGAAAAACAATTAGCAAATCGGTCTTGTAGAACTCGTATAGGAGAACTATGGCGGCATGCAAGGGTTTGTCTATACATCAGAACAATAGGAATATTAAACACTCAATGATGGCTATGGCTAGACTGTAAGGACTGCAGTCGATTTAAAACACAAGGCTGTTTTTTGTTCCACTTCGTTTGAGAGTTCTACTGGGCCGATTTACGTGATTCTTATTTTACAGTGAAGCTTCCACTGTGTGCATTAGTATTTTTTATATTTTTTAATTTTTAAATCCAAAAATTAAATAAATTATTTCGAGAAAAGCCATCCACTTGCAGCGGCCTCTTGTTAGTTCCCAGCGTGTAAACCTTTGGAATTGCGCTTAATAGACAAACCATTTCTATCACTAGCATCTAGGTGTTGAAGTCGCCTATATGAGCTGTAGCTGTTTCTAGCAGTTGTAATTTTATATTTTAGTGGTTATAATAGTAAACAAAAATCAATTCAAAATAGATAAAATAGTACTAAGATTACCACAGGAATGATAAGAGAATAAGAATAATTATTTTCTGAAATTGTGAAGTTATAGAAAATTTAAAACGACAATATTTAATTTTTAGGTTAGTTCACTACGAACATAACTATAAAAACTGCAATAAACGTATGTATAAAATAGTATTTGCAACAAAATGCTATAAACATCTACTTGTTTATTAATAATTCTTGTAACTAAACAATTTTGGTTTGAAGTAACAGTTTCAACTTGCATAAAAATGTACAGTAACGAAATATTTGACTGCCAATTTCAAACACATATTTTTCATCAGTCATGTTTTTGAAATACTAATAAACGTGTTCAAGAAATTTGTTAAACAAGATCTCTAGATTCTCATAATTTCTGTATTTAAACGCGGGCAGTATTTAAAAGTGCTACAATAAATTAATTACAAAAGCTAGGAATAGCTAGGGCATGTCGGTGGCTGCAGCCCTTGGAGTCTAGTCTTTCATCATCCATCATCGAGTGTTTAATATTCGAATTGATCTGATGTATAGACAAACCCTTGCATGCCGCCATAGCTCTCCTTTACGAGTTCTCCAAGACCGCTTTGATATTCTATTTTCTTTAGATTTTTATACCATGAATTTAAAATACTTTATACCTATTTAAAACACAAGGCTTATTTTTGTTACGCTTCGTTTGACAGTTCTACTGGGCCGATCTGCGCAATTCCAAGTTAAAAGTTTTATGATGTAGATTTGCCAGGTATTTTTAGTTTTGCGAGTTTTTAATTATTTATATTTTTAAAAGAGTTATTTGTAACCGATGCCTTTCTATACGCTCGAGACCGATTGTTCACTTACACCGAAATCAAGCGAATCTCTTGAAGTAATTTCAGTTTCATCAGAATCAGAATTTTTTGAATCAGAAAAATCAGACTTAGAGGAAGGAAACATGCAAGAAAAAAAATGAAAGATAAAGCTGAAATTAGAAAAATATTATGTAATGTTTTACGACACCCGATGGTACATTGGACGAATTTTGGATATTGATAAAGAAAAATTCTTGAAAGAAGATTTGGAAAACTTCATACAGCCCAAGGAAAACAACATTCAGAAAGTAGATTCGGAATTTATATTTTATAGTCCTGTAAATTTTACTGGAGTTCTGGAATTCTTTTTGAATTTTATTTACTGCCGTGCATTGGGATTCTCACTTTTCAAATAAATTTTTGTTATTTATCTCAATGTGGCTTTTTTTGTATTTCTTAGAGGCGATCTATCTGATATATATGTTCTTCGTTTCACGTATTCGGTTCGCAGTTACTTTAACAGCACTTAAAAATGTGATGTACATATAAGATGATTGAATAAAAAACTACTTTTTTACAGATCATTTTTTATTTGTGAGGAATTTTGTTTACATTTTTCTTAGTGGAGCTACGACCTTTTGTAAAATTATCAAAAAAACCAATAATAAACACCTTTCATTCAAATACACCCACTGCTAAAATCATGCATGGAATACGTAAATAAACATGGCAATAGGAAAATTAATGCAGCAATACAGAAATAAATACGGCAATACGGAAATAAATACGGAAATCGAGACGGGAATACAGCAATACAGACAAGAATAAAGGAATAAAAACGGCAATACGGGAATAACAACTGAGAATACGGGAATAAAGACAGTTATTGCCGTAAAGCGGCAATAGGTGTACATAATTTCTGGGAGTGAGAGACCCCTCGCCTTTTTCATTCCCTTTAAAATGATCTGTCACAATGGCTCCCCCGGTCAAAAAGTTGGTGGAGTGGGGATAAGGGTGTGAGATGCAAAATTTTGGAAATTCTGTATTTAAATGTCCCCATCGAAAAATAAATTGACGTGTTTTTGCTGAAATCGATATTTTATTTAATTTATGAGATTGTCACGTGGGGTTTTCGTGACTGGAGGACGTAGTCAGAGGTAGAGAGAAATTAAACACAAGTTGTAAAAAACAACTATATACTAAAGACAATAAAGAGAGTACAAAAGGTTAACACACATGTTGACATATTGATACATATTGTGAGGACGTATATGTCCTCCAAAACAAGTACAATCAAGGGGAGGTCGGAACCAACCCTGTTCTAGCACTAAATCTACTAACTAAGCGTAGGAGCTAGACTCCTAGTAATTTATAAAGCTAGGGATTTTTTTTGTTTGTCGGATGGTAACAACTTTTACTAAATCTACAAAAGTCAAACAGAGATATGACAATTTAAATTCAAATGTTTTGTTGTTACCAACATGAAAACAAAAAAAGTCCGTATAGCACTCATGTGATCTAAAGAACAAGTTAATTTTATTTAAGAAATTTCTGCAGAATTCGGCACAAAAGAATTCGCGGATCACGCGCCCAGAAACTACGTTGCAAATACTCGTTATTTGTTGTGTTGCAACACACTCGTACGCAAACATTGACTATTACAAACAAATTACTATGAATAGAACGCCGGACCCGATTGCAAAGTATACGATACAACGAGCGGGCGCTATAGACTATAACGCTCGTTTATAATGCCCTGGTTGTTATACAGTTGTTTATATAGTTCGTATCACAGGTATAAACAAAGAATAATATGTAAGTGAAACATAAAAGATTTTTATTTTCAAAACAACTCGACATTGGAAATTTACCCGACTTAGTCTAGAAATCTCATAAGGTGTATTTGAGGATAGCCCTAATTAGGAAAGCCCGATCAAGTTCCTATGAGTACTCGATTACGTCAGCCCCAATTTATTTCAAGGATAAGTTACTTAGGGAAGCTTGATTAAGACCTCATGAAGACCCGATCGGGATAGCTACAGTATTTTTCTGGATTAAACTACATAGGAGAACCACTTAAGATCGTTGTGAATTTCAAAAGGGGCAATCTGAGCTAATTTTACAATTAAATAACTTAAGAAAGCCCGATGAGGCCCCCACGAAGGCCCCAAAGAGACAACCTCAGTCCTCTTAAGGTCCGGATAAGATGTCCTAATACGGTTCTTATAAAAGGAAATTGCGTTACTTGGTTTCACAATGTTCTAACAACAAATACGATTGTTTTATTATAACAAAGGTTAAATAATTTGCACTGTCTCCGATATGAGTTACATTTTGTCCTATCTCACATCCAAAAATACTGCAAAACACGAACGAATTCAATTTTTCGACTGTAATTACACGAGAGGTCTTTTTTTGTCCGGATAAAATTGATTTTTTTAACGATAATTTGGTTGCTTGGTAAATTGACGATACAAACCACCTACGATAAAAAAACGAGTCCGAAGGACGAGTTTTTTTATCTGGTGGTTTGTAGAGTCAGTTTACCAAAAAGAAACCAAATTAGAGTTTAAAAAATCAATTTTATCCCGGAGAAAAAAACCTCGAGCGTAATTCGATGAGATAATTTAATGAATAATAAAAAGGAATAACTAGGTAATTATGAAGAAGTCAAGAACACATTTATTAACTTGAAAATGACAATTATTAAAAACAATAATCAGGTTCGAGAAAGTGTGCCATGGAAGTTTAAACACATTTTATCCAGATGCAAAGTTAGGGCTAACTTTATCCGATGTCAAAGTGACAAATGTATCGCGGCTTATGGGATTTTTTATACATGAATTAAATTATCATATACAAAATTTGTCATTTCAGATATGAGTAGCTTTCGCAACGAAAACTACACAAGTCGACGCAGGAGACGAGTGTAATTTTCCAAAAGCAGAAGCTACGAATGTCTTAAACGATAAATTTTGCAAGAAAAAATTAGACCACGAGTTGAATTCGGCTTGACAATCCATCGAGCAAATTTTTATTTAGCGTGTGTAGTTAATATTAATTTAATTAAATTTGACATTTCATTTTGACATCAAATTTTTTCACTAAGAAAAAACCACTAGTGGTTTTTTCACTATAAAACTAATTTCATTGGCCCCAATTTGAAAAATTCTGTAATTTGATTGGTTAAAAATTTTCGAGTTGGATTGTCAAGGTATAATTGATTTCTGATCGTTGCAATATTTCCAAAGCATAGCTATGTTTTGCAGAAACATAAGTTCTATTTTCTTTACCCTTCTACAAATGTAATCCGTAACCAAAGGTTTCTAACATTCTAATATTTTCAAGGTATAATTGATTTCTGATCGTTCCAATGTTTCCAAGGCTTAGCTATTTTTGCAGTAACCAAAGGTATCATTCGATTCATATATATTTCTTTTCTTTATAACACTCCCGAATATTTTTACTGTAAAATAATTAGGGGAGATAGTATTAGGGTTTGAAATAAAATGCACATAAAACTGTATCGTGCGTGAAGCGATTTTACAACTTGTATGCTGCACTTGCTAAATTAAATATTTTAAATTAATGGAAAATTAGTCCTTTATGCTTAAAGTAGTCATTTTTGAAGAATAAATAAATGTACTTCCCTAACTGAATAAATAAAAAGTTAACTTCTAACAAAAACTTAAGCTTTTTAAATTAAATTAATTAAATTAAGTCTTTTAACCAATTCATTTAACTCTAAATACATGAAAGTACGTGATAAAATGATATAATATTACACGCCAACGATACAAATATAATCAACCGTCCTTCTAAAATATGGCATATCTCTATTAAATTAAATATTATCATTAGTAAGCAGACGACTTATAGACAACAATGCAAATAATACTATTTATAACAGAGGTACTCAGCGAAGCTGTTAAACAACAAGGACAGAAGAACCGTGCGTGTTTTAGTAATATGGTTATAATATCTAAGAGATACAAATAATACATTTTCGACTCCGAAATAATAGCAACGCCGCTGGAGGCGAACGCAACTGGTTGTCATATATAAAATATACAAATAGGAGTTAAAAGCGCATGTTAAAGATTCAGAGGCGAAATGGTACGGTAATTTGTTCACTCTAAGTATAAAGAATTTACAAAAAAAAAATTCCCCTCTCGACGTGCTCATCATCAACAAAGCTGTATAAAGCAATGGCAATAACTAGTTTGTCCGTATCTGTATATTTAAGGCCGGAGTCGCGGGCGCCTGATAGGCTGTCGGAGTTGAAAAAGATAGATAAGCACGTATATATATATATATATATATATATATATATATATATATATATATATATATATATATATATATATATGTATTCCAAGCGGTGCTTTTGGATACAAAAATAGTCACGCAGCGGTGGTTTTGGATACATCTGGTGCTTTTGAATACGGTCTTCAAAACCATTTAGCTATAAAGCGGTGTTTTTGAATACCGTATTCAAACCCTCCAATGACTAACATTGGCATGTACGATCAGAGGTGTTTTTGAATACTATCAGACTAACAGTATTACCGTGGTATAGATAATGAATTTATATGTAGTATTGAAAAGCACCAATATGCATATATAGAATTATGATACATGTATATTATTCTAATTATATTGAAGTATGAATTGTAATCAATTATTTATTTATTTACAATTATAATTTACAATTAGCACTTTTTATCGCAAAATATTCTTTAATATTTAATATTGTAATTAATTAATTTATAATTATAATTACTAAAAATCTTAATTTAATTTAATTTTTTTTTTAATTTAACCAATTTTAAAGTTAAAAATTAATTTGTTTATAACAATTGTTTAAACAGATTCTATGTAAAATTTAAAAATTTTAGTTATACTTTGTAGAAGGGAACTATATTAAACCAATTTAAAAGTTAAAAATTAATTTGTTTATAACAATTGATTATAACAATTGTTTAAACAGATTCTATCTAAAATTTTAAAAATTTTAATTATACTTTGTAGAAGGGAAACTATATTAAACCAATTTAAAAGTTAAAAATTAATTGGTTTATAACAATTGCTTATAACAATTGTTTAAACCGATTCTATCTAAAATTTAAAAATTTTAGTTATACTTTGTAGAAGGGAACTATATTAAACCAATTTAAAAGTTAAAAATTAATTTGTTTATAACAATTGATTATAACAATTGTTTAAACAGATTCTATCTAAAATTTTAAAAATTTTAATTATACTTTGTAGAAGGGAAACTATATTAAACCAATTTAAAAGTTAAAAATTAATTGGTTTATAACAATTGCTTATAACAATTGTTTAAACAGATTCTATCTAAAATTTAAAAATTTTAGTTATACTTTGTAGAAGGGATATTAAACCAATTTAAAAGTTAAAAATTAAATTGTTTATAACAATTGTTAACAATTGTTTAAACAGATTTTATTGATTTTTCTATATGAATTGCATTCAAAATGTTATTTAATGTAAAAGCGTTAATTATAAATATTAATTAACCTTTACCTTAAAACTAAAATATACATAAGCTTTATTGAATGTCATTTGTATAGTACACGTCTATCGAATAATGCTGCTAAAACATCTCCAAATTACAAATGAAAGTTAAAATCCAAAACCTAAATTTAATCAATGTTTGTAAATATTGTTTTCATTTTTCTGTTAGTAGTAGTTTTTTAACACCATAATGGTATTTAAGTTTTTAATTGCAATTTTGATTATATCATAAATTATGCATTTGTAAATCCGTCTACTCAGGGAAAATAACTACAAGCCGTCCCTGTAGACGCAGTTATGTTATTTTTACCCCAATTAATTAAAAAATGAAAAATTCTAACTTTTAGTTAGTTGAAATAGTTTAGTGTATTTTTAATAAAATTGCAATATGTGATTAGATTCTAACGGGAAAGAAACTGCAAGTGACGATTTTGATAATAAATAAATAATTCTTTGTGTCTTATTTTCTGTAAGTTAGGATACATCTATTTACCTAAACTTCCAATAATATTAACCCAGTGAGAAAAGTGTCAGACAAAAGGCATTTACCTTTTGTGTCGGCACTGTGGCCGTCGGTAATAAATAAAGACGACATGATTTCACAAAATAACATACAATTTTATCGAAAATAATTACTTTTGTGTTGTTTCGTCGCATCTAATAATTTAGAAAATCAAACAATTATTCACTATACATATATGTTATGTACATATTAAAACGATTTGATTAAATGATCTATTTTCAGTCTTTCTAAAATAAATATTCCATTCATTAAATGCAATTTTTGTTGCCTATATATTTTTCTAATCCCCCAAGAGAATTTTTGGCTGCAACGGTTAACCAACGGTACTTTATAAGAAAACTACCCGAAATCAGGTAGGGTCAGTAAGCCAGTAATTGACCATCACCCAGTAGTTGACCAATTTTCACTTTAAAAGAAAAAAAATAAGATACCTGTACATCTTTATGAATATTTTATGTTTCACAAGCGATTATTGCACCTCTAATTACTATATGGTGCCACATTGCTGCATTATCTTGGTCAAACGGTTGTCTAAATACATGTGGAATTTGTATTCGTTTATTTGACAGCTAAATTTGTGCTTTTACAGTAAGCATGGCAAGTAAACAACTCTATTGAAATCTGCAATCATCCGGGATTTTAATGAAAATCGTTATATTATACATATTGTGCAAGTAATAGAAAGGTCGAACTAATACATTTTTGTTATATATATTTTTTTAATTGACACTTCTTTTGCAAAAAATGTGGTAGTCAATTACAGAATTCGAAATCTTATCAGTTTTCCAGTAGTTGACCAACCACTAGTTGTATGCAAAATAAAGAATTTTGTTTTTTTTGTCACCCCTACAAGATTAGTAAGTTACTCTTGTTCCTGTTGTTCTTAATAAAATTTCAAATAAATAGCTGTTTCCAGTATTTGTTCGCACAAAACTACTGCTCAACCACTGGCTTCGTAAAGTGGTCAACTACTGGTAATTTTCTTTTCCATTTTTGTTTTTATCAAAATGTCATCAAAAATAATATACATATATTTTGATATTTTTTTAAGAATGTTCGTTTTTCTTTATGCAATACATACTATGTGGCTCTATAACAATATATAATAAAATAATAAAAAACTGATGTTTTATTCGTTATGTTATAACACTGGTCAATTACTGGGAAAAATTTGGTCAAACACTGGGTTGTTTGTGGTTAACTACTGGAAAATTCTAACTTTTTTACTCTTATATTTTTTTTCTATGAAACAAAATGTTTGTTAATTTGTGTATTATTAATATTTAGAGTCTTAGACTATAACTGCACTTTATACCATTTTTTATTTTGTTTAAAAAAATATATTACAAAGTTATAAATTTATATTTCTGAAAAATCTCTTAAGTGGTCAATTACTGGCATATTGACCCTATGTAGTTGGAAGCTATTTTTAGAAATTTGGCGTTCTTTTAAAAGCATTTGTGGTAAAAACTGGTTTACATTTTAATATAATGAGAAATTCAAGAAATGGAGGTATTACAAAATAAACAACACTAATTGAACAGATAATATTCATCATTACATATTAAAAAAAAAATTATATAAATAACAAATTAAAAGTGTATCATTTCCATGGTAGAAGCGACTGAATCTTAAGCTATATTCTCGTTAAGTCATAAGTGTCTTTTCTTCGGACAGGATCACATGTGCAATTTTTCTTAGCAATTACGTAAACGATGTTCCTTGAAAATCAATTCATTAACTGAATAATAAAATCAATAAAATCAATTTATCCACTTTGAAATTAAAAATCATATTAATGCAATAGAAAGATTGTTTCTTTGGAACAAAAGGACCCATAACGGAGATATTTCTTTTCATTGTAAATAACAGTGGCGGCTGACTGATTCTTTTACGTCAATCTATAGCACCTCGTAAAACTCAAGCACTAGGACGTTACAAGGAATTAATTACCAAACAACAAAAAAAACATTTTGTATCGTATCTCCCTGTATATCCGAATATTATGTCAAAGAGTGCGGACTTTAAAAACAAAATTGACCTGTTTTTAGAATTTTTTAAAAATCAATGCTTTGCGTTTAAGTGTGGTGACTATAGCACTTATCCCATCTTCATAATAATTTTTCTAAAAAATTTCCTTACATAATAACAAACTTATTACATTACCATGTTGGCAATTGAATAATGTGTCAGAATATGGAATAAAAAATGGAAGGTGCTATTTAAAGAAAAATCCGATGACGATGACGAGTCACCACACTTCAACGCATCGCCCTGTATATCCGAATATTATGTCAAAAAGTGCAGACTTTAAAAACATAATTGACCTGTTTTTGGAGATTTTCTAAAAATCAATACTTTCCCTTTTATCGAATTTATTCCTTACTTTGTAATCGCACTGTATTAAATAGGGAAATTTAAACACGCAACAACTTTAAGTTAACTTTTTGCACATTGTGTGTTTGAACATTATTATTTTTTTTTGTTTATTGTTTGCAGCCTTACTTTTTGGAACTCCATAATCAGGAAATGATAATGACAGCTTATAAGTCAGGTTATAATTTAATAAATACTGTGAAAATTTTTACTAATCTTTATTTATTTCGTCATTATTATTTAGATCAAAGGCTCAGATGATACACCGCATTTATTCATTTTAGGACTAAAATATTTTTTCAAGTAACTATAGAACTTTTTCCTAAGAACACGCTGCATATACCAGGTGGCTATAAAAATCTGAATCCTGTTTCAATCTTCATATCTCCGAAAAACATAGCAAAAACATATTACGAGGGCACACTGTAAAAAATGAGGTAAAATTACCTTGGGAAAGAGGTAACTTTTCGCTATTATTTGCGGTATTTTTACCCTAAAATTAATTTTACCTATACATTTAAGTAGTAAGCAAAAGCCGGTTCAAGACTAAATCTCCCCATGTTATTCTTATGGGAGTTTCGTTTTTAAGACAGGACAATTTTGTGAGGTTATGTGTGTCAAACTTACAATTGAGTGAGGTTATGTGTGTAAAACTTGTCGTCCTTCCCGCCAGATGTCAGCATGGGTGCGGGTTTAAGTGTTTAGGCGGGAAAAAGTCGAATGTGATGCTTGTCCGTGATTGGTCGGATCGAATTGCCGGTAAAATAGGTAGCAGCATGTGTCGCTAGATGTCTCTGTGGGCGTGGTTTTGGCGGGAAAAATCAAATCTCAGGCCTGTTCGTGATTGGTCCGAAGTTTTGGCGCTAAAGGAGGTTGCAGGTGGTGTCGCTTTGGAGCGCGTGAACGCGGCCGGGCGGGGCGGGTTAAATAGAAAAATTTGTCGCGGCGTTGCGTGGGCGGGTGCCCCGGTGGGCCAGTGGGCCGTTGAAAGGGGTTAATTTGAAACGGGTTTGCGCGCGACCTCGATCGAGGGGGTAGGGGGGGTGGACTAGTGCTCTAGCCTCCTAAGGGAAACTAGTGCAGTATTGCTTGTGAGATCGACATGTGGATGATGTATAGTGCTCAGGATTATCCCGTGGTGCGAGACGCCGTTAGCGGGGTGGAATGTTTATTGAGGCAGTTCGAGGATGGTGCTAAAGACGCTATGCACGAAGCGGTTTACGACTGGCAACAGATGTATGGCGGTTACGAATATTGTATGAAGCTTCACGGAACGTATTTGAAGGGGATGGAGTTGTGTGAAGCGTGTTTGCGAATGGAAATCTCGTTGGAAGTTTTATATGAGGAATTAAAAAAATTAGATTTGACGCATCATCTGTCCGATGAGATGAGAAAGTTTTTTAAAATACCGTCCATCGATGATGATGATGAGATGGGGGATGCGGGGGAGGAGGCGGGGGATGTTGACGCCGACGATGCGGAGGGGGGCGTGTGAAGTGAAGTTTCTTTTCAATTATATATTATTAGCCTTAGTGAATTCGTTGAGTGAAGACGTTTTTGTAGTAGGGCAAAGATAATGACGATGAGTGAACCGAGTTTGACAGAGATTGCATCATCATCAGTGGAGGCGGCATCGGCAGTGATGGATGGCGTAGCAAGATTTTTTTCCTGTCTGAATAATATTGGATCGGCAGTTCAGAAACCGGTAAAGAAATTGAAAGATCTACCTGTAGATCGGGAATATCTAATGTTAGACGTTCGAGCCATTAACACGAAAACGCATAGTCGCTCGTTGCTGGTAGAACTGGAAGATTTTGTGTTATTTTTGCCGAAAAGAATAAGTGATTATTTAACTAATGAAAAAATAGCGATGTTAAACATGTGCACGTGTTATTTGGCTTATCGAGGACAGAAACTTGCACAAGATGACGTCACCGATGGCGGTGATGGGGAAGAGGCCGGTGAGGGGATAAAGAAGCAAAAATTCGCTCCTAATTCGTTCGCTCTAGTGGAATTTATACCGATGTTTCCCGAGACAAGAAAGCAGTAGTAATCGAGTACGTCTCAAGTGAAAAACACGTGCATCATGTTATTGTCGACGGTGGCCTTGGTGTTGTCGTCGATTGTTGCCGACCGTAAAGTGCTTTACGTAGCTCATCCGGTCGGAGCAAAAGAGGCCTACGTTGGGTTCTATTTTAGCGAAAATGACGACACCTCATCACCATCATCATCATCTCCAATACCGGAGGCGTGGAATAGAATGCAAACAGAATATGTAAATAGTACCTTCGCATTTTCCTATGCACTGGGGGCCTTTCATCAACGTCATCGAGAACGTTTTATTTGGATCAAATTACGTTATCTGTATCAAAATGAAAGCTGGCAAGAATCAGAATGGACACCCCTGTTGTGGAATAGAACAAATTCCTCGTCACCGGTAGGAGGAGGAGGAGGAGGTGTGGTGGATGGAACTATTAAAGTTTTGTTAATTTCAAATAATGTATTTGCCCTTGTCATACTACTGATGGTTGTATTAATAATTTTTAGATTGTTTACTTACTTTACTTTGTAGATAATTGTATGTAAAAATAAAACATTATTTTATTACATCATCATCTTTTATTTCATTCTTAGTTAAGTACACATAAATAATACAATAATTATAGCTAATAATAATAATAAAAAAGAAATTATTCTGTTTGTTTGATTAATTTGTCATTTTGAGACAGTGCGTAATATATTTGATTTACATTATTAATAGCACACCGACAATAATTGAGAATATGTGAAAAACATGGTGGTTTCCAGTGACGTAGAGGAGTCATCTTTTCAAGGAACTCTTCTTCGGACATTCGATCATCCAAGTCTATCACCGGCAACGTCGTGTGATTTCGCAGGTAATCGGATTTAATTTTACCCTTGCAATATATGGTGCTGTCTCGCGACGTGACGACACTTAAGATTTTTTCGATTTCTCGCAAATCCGTATTACCGAAGGACCATCGCAATCCGTGATGATACCTGGTGAGCCAGTTGACGGTGGTCTGTTGCGAAAGTGTCAATTCATGAAATGGACACGGCGGTTTAAAGACATAATGAGCTGTTCGTTCTCCGTCAGTAATGGCCATTTCTTTCGGAACAAAATGGGGTGCTTCGAAGCCCTGCAAATCTATTATTATCATCGTTTACAGGGTGGTAACGGTGCTCGTAACTGGTTCGTACGATACTATGGTGTCGTGAAGTAATAGAACGTACGCGTACGTGTTGTTAGCGAACGCTGTGCTCGCTTCGATCTCAATTTTAATACTAACCGTCCCCGCCTTTACACTCTCGTCCTGTTTCGATAGATCGATGACGTAGAGCGGGGATTTAAGAAATTCGCTGTATCTCATGAGAGGGTGGGGAAAATGAGGGTTGTTTCCGTAGTAGGATGACTGAAAGTCGCAGTAATTTCTGTACGCCTCCGTAAATAAGTTTTTATTAAAGTCCAAGTTCATGCGTCTATTGGGGTGAGCCACCGAATCGATATAGACCGTGATATTTTTTATGTTGGCGTGATTGAAGGTGCTCGCGTTTTCTTTAGCAATATTTTCCTTGTTCACTTGAAATCCCACGATTACATGATGAGGTCTCTCGAAGGCTTTCACGGATCCCAATTCTATAACATCCTCGCGTCCGCTGCGTAACCCGGGTATGATGTTAAGGGTTCTTTTTCGGAAAGGGATCGTGATGAATTTACCCTTGTCGATTTTGTTTAGGAGCCGTAACTTGGCGGCGTCGCTCAACCTGAAGTGTGGCACTCGCCATTCTATTTTGCTGAGGCTAATGTTCCCATCGCTTTCTGCGCTTTGAATACAATTTGAGTCTGTACGAGCACGAACCAAACTTAACTGCATTTTGGACCATACGATTAACTTATTGTAGTCCTCGGCTATTCCAAACCACAATGATAAGGGTATAAGGCATGAGAACTTCTTATCCGTACTCTCGATGGAAATGGGAAGAGTAAAGGGATCGGCACCCCATCCGGCGATCTCGAGCGATTTAATGGTGTCCTTGTTGTAAGCTGCAAGACCCCTCATGGTGGAGGTAATCCCCGGTCTTCGTATAGACTCGATCATGGTATCGTTCAGGCTTAATTTGACCTCTTCGAACAGATGGGAAATAGCGTTGTTGACTAGATTACATTGTTTTGTGGGGTCCGCAACTTCAAGTTGTCCTTCCACATACAGGAAACTCTCATAAATGCTGACGAGCGAATCTCGTTGTTCCACCGTTATGGTGACTTCATCGCTAGATTTGAAGTTTTCCGCTCGAGTCGGGGGCGTATGGGCGATCCATTTCTGTTCGATAATATCCTCATCGAGTCGGATGTCGTCGAATATGTTTAATTTTTCACTGCTCATCACTTTCTTTCAGAACTGTAAATCCGAGAGATTTCAAAAAGTGAACGTCTTGAGGTTTTAATCGTTTAACGTTCGAACGATTAGTGACGTGTAGAGCGCGAGCCGCTCTTTTATAATGGGATATTATGTCTTCATTCGTCTCCGTTTTTCTCATTATCATATTATTATTATTATTACCAGTAGTACTAGTAGTGAAGTCTAACCCCATTTTTTCTCTCGTTCTTTCTTTTTAAGCTCCAATCGTATAGTAGCGTCTTCGTGTCCGAAATTTAATCGTTCTCCGTTTTGATTCGTGAGTGATAACGTGATATTATCTATTTGATCCGCAACTACTACTGGAAGATATATTACGTTTGTAGGTTTTTCGTTCACTTGTTCCCCCGGCTCCACGTCCAGCGCGAATTCGTATATTGTATGTACCGGGGTGTCGTTATAATGTGCGCCTCCAGTTATATTACAATTTATTCGTATACTACTGGCCGGTGATATTTTAACGGGTAAATCCGATTCGTGTAATACGTCCGCTTCTAAAACTTTGGGGGAGAAGCCGAGCATGCGTCCGATAGAGTCGTCGGGGCGAAAATCAATGGCATATTTACTTTTGATTTCACACTTTAAAGTGTTCGTATTCGGTTGCAGAGAAAATATTTCTTCCTGCTTGAGAGTTTCATTATTGGTTAGCGCCAATTTTTTCGATATGTACTCATTCAACGAATTTATTTCATATGCCCCCTCCGCTATGAGTAGCTGTCTGTTTTTTTTATCGCCCGGTTTGCGCCAATAGATCTTATTATTGCCTGGATAGATGTTTCGGAGAGCGTTGTAGGTCCAGTAACCTATTAGTCCTAACGTGTACTCGTAGTCGGCATTTAAGGCAACCGGCGGATAATAGTTAGTACTCAGGTAACTGCCTGTACCCGTTAAAGTGAACGTCTCGGACATGATTAAACGAGGACGCGTCACATACCCTCTTTTTATCTCCTCAGAAATTGCAAACACAGATGTCCGCAGTTGTAGGAATTGTAATTTTGATATCGTTCCGTGTTATAGGTCATGTTTCCGGCATTTTTGCCGAAATAGTTCACAAGTTCTCGCGGCGGCTTTAAATTTCCAAATCCGTCGAAATATTCAATCAAGTTGTTGCGTTTCCTGTATGCCACCCAATGCGTTCCTTTCCCCATTGTCGAATCCAAATTGACTATTCCACTTTCGTTCTTCCAAGGTCGCGAAGGTAATCCATCGCGCATAAATACGCCTCGAAAATGGGGTATACCTGCGGCATATTTGTAGATGTCAATGTTGGTGAGAGGACGTCGAGGCAAATTTATTAGTTTTTTGTCGGCTTTTTTCGTAAATAGAGCCCTCTGCCGCCGCTTTTAGGTTTCTTGCTCAAGTACAAACCGAGGCCCGATTTACTCGACGACCGGTGTTTTATAATCATACTTCCGCCTTTTCCGATCGCTATACCCTCCATCCTCCTATTATGGTCCTTCATTTCCGCCAATTGATCTTTAGCGGATTTTACGTCTTTCACGGCTTTAACCACCTGAGTTACGCCCCCGGCCAGCGAGCCAAGCGCAGCGAGTCCACCAAAAATGGCCGGCAATAAGGGAAGTAGACCACCTTGTTTTACCGCCCCACCTGGAATAGGAATTACTCGAGGTTGTCTCACACATCTTCTACCTCCTGCTTCTTTAACGGCTCTTCTCGCCGCACCCACAGCTATTTTCGCAGCTTTCGCGATAGTTTCCGCTTGAGCACCTTTTACGGCGTTAAGTCCGGTTTTCACGATCCTACCGAAAGCGACTTTAGATTGTTTATTACCGCCGCCGCCACCTCCTCTTCCAAACCCCATTCCAAGTTTTCTTTTAGCTTTCATGACGTGGGTCACGAGCCAAGCGTTTGCTTTCTCCGAAACACTGGAATCCTTTGCTTTAACCCGCTTCCAGGCTTCTTGTTCGAGAACTGCGTCCGCAAGATGTCTCGATTTCACGTCCTGATGACTCGAATAAGCGATATCGTGTTCCTTACAAGCGGCGTCCAAGGGATTTACGCCGGGATCTCCGCGTGCTAACCTTTGCCCCAATCGTGTACCGGGACCGCAGAATTGATACCCCGGAAGGTGTAGTTCGACGGGTAGTTTATCTATAAGCTTGTTTAAGACACCTCCGCCTTCGTGCACGATCATTTGAACGAATAACTTCGTATCATGCGTACAAGCTTATTTATAGCATAATCTTCATTTTTTATTACTTGCCGGATATAGCGGAAAAAGAATGAAAATCGTGCAACAACGTGAAAGGTTAACCGTACGCGATTTGGAAAAGGAGCTGCTCATGGACTCTGGGGCAAAAGTTGATGGTGCTAAGCATAGCAGTTTGTTCCCATCCTCCATCAGGTGCTTGATAGTGGGACCCTCCGGTTCCGGCAAATCAAATGCGATGCTCTCCATGTTGGTGGAGCCCAAAGGGTTGAAGTTCGCCAATATTTATATTTATTCCCGGTCTCTTCATCAACCGAAGTATACGTTTTTGAAAGAAGCGCTGAAGCGTGTAAAAGGCATGGGGTATTTTACTTTTAGCGAAAACGAGTCCGTCATGATGCCCGATGAAGCGCGCCCTAACTCGATTTTCGTGTTTGACGACGTCAGCATGGACAATCAGAATCCGATGCGTCATTTCTTCAGCATGGGGCGGCATCACGGTATAGACAGTTTCTATCTCTGTCAGTCTTACACGAAAATTCCTAAACATCTGCTGCGCGATAACGCGAACATGTTATTGATTTTTAAACAGGACGACTTAAACATGCGTCACGTTTACGAAGATCATGTGAGCATCGATATGCCTTTTAATAAATTTCGGGACATGTGCACTCGGTGCTGGAAAGACAGTCGCTACGGATTTCTAATGATCAACAAGGATTGTGACGTCAACAACGGACGTTACAGAATAAATTTCGACGGTTTTATTAGACCCTAACCGCTATAAATTCGAAGTAATTTAGCTAGCTCATCTAGTCGAACTAAAGTAGCGATCGATATTGTAACCTTATTATTATGGGGGACAACATCGCAGCCGATAAACTTCGTAAAAGAGCATTAATTCGAGTTGCTAATGATATACGAAGGAAATTTAAAGCCTTACAATCGGGCGCGCAACTTAAAGAAATCGCTTTTGCTAAAACGCACAAACCCCTTCTGGATCCTATAGAAGACATCGCTCGCTCCCTGAAAACCATTAACAAAAAAGGAAAAATAAGCGCTCCGATGAAAATGCCGTTGGCCTGGTCCACACCCGTTTTTAGCACAGTAGCGGCTACTCCAAGTACTTCCTCTCCTACATCAAAATTGCTTACAAAAATGCACACATCGGTTTCCCCTAGATCAAAATTGCTTAAAAAAATACGCACATCGTTCAAGATGAAGGGTGAAGACGAAGAGGAAGAAAAAGTGGAAGAAGAAGGCGACGAAGCAGGAGGGGTGGACAAAAGGGTGGAGCCTGGTAACGAGGATATATATCCGGCATGGGAAAATGTGTCAACGCGAGACTTTTTAGAACAATACCACCCGCTACCTAGGAAATATCTTTCTCTTATGCTGCGAAACGATCGAAGTATAGATAACTCCCCGTACGGTGTTAAGTATGACGTTAATTTGGATAAATGGAATTTTGGAGATTCCTTCCTCGACGTTGGAAATAGAGAGAAATATTTTAAAGTCAAAGGAGTTAGGTATGATGGAACGCATGGGTTGTATGAACTTTTAGTTCTAAAACGACCCGCTAACTATACAAGGCAAGACGTTAGAAATTACATAAGTATACTTCGCGCCACCAATGTCGACAAAATACCGCTATCGAAACGTTATGTTGGCTATAAATATACGGAGATCATTAAACCGATCATTGAATCATTAGAAGAAAAAGAAATGAGAGAAACAACGGGCAAAGGTGTACTTTCCAGTATGAAGCTTGTCAATGATAATCCCATCGAATATGTGTATTGGGATACGCCCTCAGAGCTCGTTCAACGTTTAAGATTGCTCATTGCTTCTCAGAATGCCGGAAATTCCAATGTTCAAAATGAAATTGCTAGCATTGTTGAGGAATTGCGAGAAGATGGTTATATAGCTTGAACATGAGTAAAAATTAATTCATTTTCATGATGCCCGTGGATAAATTTGGACGGGTGGTTCATCGAAGTTCTTCTTCTTCGGGAGGTAAACAACAACAACAACGTCCTTTGTTTCCATTAACAAGCACCGGCGGGTTTGACATCGAACAACGACGACTTTCGAATATAGGCCATCCTTTGGAAGAAAATGATGCAGTGCCGTTAAAACGATTAACTGAAGAAGTAAAAACCTGGGAGCGTAGAGAAAAATTCTACACCGACAAAATAGACCCGTTGTTAGTGCAAATCAATAACGGGATAAATCAATTACAGCCAATTATCGAAGCTAAAAAACAGAGGCAATTACTCACTCAGCAGGAATCGATCGATTTAATGAAAGCAGAAAGGCAGCGTTTCGAGACGTTTTATGTTTCACTTGTGAACCCCCTTGCTGAAAATTTCAACAAAACCATTGCGAAATTGACTGAACGTGTGGATGTGTTAGAAAGATACCATAAAAAACAAAAAACGTAAAATATTTAAAATACTAGTACTAATATGAGCGATGTAAAGAGAGCAATAGTTAACGAGATCCACAGGCAGGCTAGAATAAATTTCCCCAGACGTTCAGCAATCGTTCTAGGGTTCGATGACCTCTGGGAAAGCGATATAGCAGTCTTTAACTCTTATGCCCATTACAACAAGGGATATAAATACGTTCTGGTGGTAATAGACGCTTTTTCTAAATATGTGTGGGTAAGGCCTCTAAAATCTAAAAGCGGGAATGAAGTTGCCGGTGCTATGCGGAGCATATTGGATGAAAACTTGCGAAAACCTAATAACTTGGCCACTGACCGCGGAGGTGAATATTTTAACACTCATTTCAAGAAATTAATGTCGGAACATTCCATCAACCACTATTCAACGTTTTCCACTAAGAAAGCATTTTTTGCGGAAAGGGTGATTAGGACACTTAAATCTAATCTCTACAAGGAGTTCAGTTTCAACGGGAATTATAAATGGTTGGATATACTGCAAGATGTTGTCGATAAGTACAACAGCACCGTGCATAGGTCAATTGGTCTAGCCCCCATCAATGTGACATTTCGCACGCCTTTAAATCGTTCGAATGATGATGATGACGGGGTCCCCCCAAAACCTAAATTTAAAGTAAACGATATGGTTCGTATTTCTAAGTACAGAGGGGTTTTTTCGAAAGGTTATCACCCCCAGTTCAGCACTGAATTATTTCGCATAAGCAGGGTGCAATCAACTAGACCGACAACCTATCTGTTAGAAGATGTGAGAGGTGCCCCAATCAAAGGTTGCTTCTATGAACCGGAATTGATGAAAACTAAACACCCAAAAAGCTTTTTAATTGAACGTGTATTACGAACAAAAAATGATCAATTATATGTGAAATGGTTGGGTTTTGATAACACACACAACAGCTGGATCAAGAAAAGTGATTTATTATAAAAAATAGTCTGTTTTTGTATATACTTTATTTACAATATAATAATAATAATAATTAGAAAATATGTGCATAAATAATAGTCTACTTATCTATATATACTAAGATTTTATTTACACTAAATACTTACAATATAATAATAATAATAATAATTAGAAAATATATGTACAAATAATAGTCTACTTATCTAAATGTATAAACTAAGATTTTATTTACAATAAAAAATTATAAAATAACTCCCTCCTCTTCTTCATTTATTTTAAAATGACCCCATGGAAGGGTATCAATTTTATTTTTTAGTATAAAACGTTTATCATCACATGAATCTAGAGCTTTTTTCCTAATAAAATATGTATAAAGATTATGTTTATCAGAACGAATGCTTCTATTAACGGCATATGTAATTTCCGAATCAAATAAACTTTTGAAATAATGTTCGAAACTTAATCTATTTTTTAGAGCCTGCTGCCCTACGCCTTTGGCCTTACAAACCTCCTTACCCTCCTCCTTCCGCATGGAATACATTTTCGATTTCAAACCGACAAATTCCATTAAAAGTTTACCGTTTAATTCGTCTTTGAATTTACCGGGAACTTTCTTATTTACTTTCTGTATTCCATAGGGGTTCTCTGGAGGATAATCGGACGTATCGAATATTCCCTCCGATCCTTTCGCGCTTTCCTCTCGTATAACGTCATAAATATCTAATCCGTCGGTACTATTTGCACAAGCATACACCATTCCGTCCGTGTCCGTATAAAGCAAGATAGCGGGGCAGGGTTGCTCTAACATAAACTGATAATGAAAAGAGTAAATTAATAATTTAGACAAGTCTAAAATCACCATCCCCAAATAAACCGGTTGGTTATATTTAACCACGGTTTTGTTTAGTTCGACGGCGACCAGATTTTCTTTAAATATCGTACAGGAACGGAACTCCGGTAACGCGATATACTTTTGGGCGCTTCTAAAAGAGTACGCTAATTTGATCTTTCGATGTTTCCGGATATTTTGCATCGTCTTGCCGAAAACCGCGTTGTTCATGAGCTTAAAGAAGTCCTTTTCGAACTCGTTTTTTGCCTTAGCCCTTAAACTCGTGTTCAAGTCTATGTAGGGTTTGAGCCATCTCCGTTGAGAGAATTTTAAAACTCTATGAACCTTGGTTAATTGCAGGCCGTACAATAAACATTGAAACAGGTTTCGAACATGTAAAACGTATTTAAATTTTGGAAACATAGTCAACATTAATTTTGGGGGGGAATTATTTGAAGCCGTAGGAGGCCGCCGATGCTCCGGGCAAAAGGGAAACGCTGACGTTTTGTCTTGAATTTCCCGGGGCACGTTAAGATCTACTTCCAAAATTAATGAGGTAGGGACTTCTTCCTCGTCAACCGCCATGTTTAGAGCGAGCATGCACGCTCGATCGGTATACATTTCCCAATCCGGTTTTTCCTCGCATTTAAAATTTTTTAATATATTTTCTATCTCGCGAACCCGATTTTCCGACAACCATTCAAAATTCCCGTACGGTAAACTTTCAGACATCGCGTAACCGTAAAGGTTATTGGCATCTACATAAAGCAAACAACTTGAAGGCTCCTTCTCGTTATAATTTTCCTTCATATATTTATTGTTTGCTTTTGCGTATCTATGCGAACATTGGGTAATCCCGCCTCTTATCGCTTTTTCAAAAAACAACACCATATCTATGTCGGTCAACAAATCTAATTTTACACGTGTACACTTTAAAGCAGCTGACCACGCTAATCCGGGCCCCGTATAAAAATGTACACTGTCTAAATCGTATATTTTCATACATAAATCGCGAAACTGTTCAAAAACATCAGCTAAGATTTTTACGTCACACTTTAAATAAAGTTCACTGTATTGCGCCAACGATTTTATGTTAAATGTTTTCCATACATTCTGAACGTGCTCGTAATCTTCGCAGCTGATATGTTCTTCGCGAAGAGCATTATAAAACGATTCTTTCGGCGGTAATTCCGTTTCATTGAGTTTCCCCCAACTATTCATGTAATCGTAACAA
Source organism: Agrypnus murinus (assembly GCA_929113105.1). NCBI lineage: Eukaryota > Metazoa > Arthropoda > Insecta > Coleoptera > Elateridae > Agrypnus > Agrypnus murinus. The sequence goes on from OV816027.1 coordinate 53,809,906, forward strand.
AATATGCCTTTACGTCGTACTAAATTAAATTGTTCGGGATTTGGAAAGGCTTCGCGAACAAAATTAAACATTTCCGGGGCTAAATTATTTGCTAAAACATCCAAGCTTCTAGCTAAGAACCGATAACTGTCTATAAACCTCCATGTCATCTTAGCACATTTTTTTGATACTGAAATGTAATTTTCTCTTGTCACGGGTAGGATATTTACCGGTTCGCGGTTGAAATTTAATTCATTAATTATGAAATGTATATCATAGCCTGACATGTTATGAAACAATATGGGAATGTAATTGCCGCATTTGTATTGCAGGTTACAATTTTGACAAAGGGCCGATAGGAATTTCCCGGTGAAATGATCATGATTTCTAACTTTGATAACCAAATCCTCATTGAATTCTTGCAAACAATGGGGGCACAGTGTGGTATTATCATACCCCTGCTGTTCCTCCAATGTAAGCGGCAGCATTGGAATGTTAATTTTTATCTTTTCCTCTATTATTGCGGTTTCTTTTATCAACTCGTTAACCAGCCATTTTTGAGGATTTGTTCCTACATAACTTTTATAATGTGATAAGGAGGGATCGAACGAACAAACGACCTGGTATGCGACAGCGAAAGGTATATGTTTTTGATATGGTATAGTACAGCTTTTGAAATGCGTAACATCATCATCATCATCATCAATTTGATTACACGGCACTGTTAAGCATTCAAAATCGGCGTATACAACGAAGGGATGACGTAAATTAAAATTTAAATTTTTAAAAGACAATGTATTTTCACCCGGTTTATCAAATTCTATGCGAACTGCATCGAACTTTTCACAATCATCCAGGTGATTGTTCAACGATTGGACACTGCTGAAGTGCCTTAAGCACCTGTCACATATAAAAGTACGGTGCTCGTGCTTGGTGATGGACGACCCACATAAACGAGACATATTCTTTATCCAGCAGTAGTGAGATGCTTTCCTCTTTCTCACGTACAACAAATTAATATGGTGTTGTTTTTTAGATTTTGTATGATAAAGAGGCCCCATCACTTTACTACCCTGCAAGCCGTACACGTTAACGGAAATGTTAGGATTTTGACGTTCAAATTTGGGAATGTCCGTAATTTTCACCGGAGATTTAATACCCTTAATATTAAATAGTTGTTTGAAATTTTGCGGATACGAGGATGGTAATTCTTTATTTCTATTGGAGGGGTAAAGAGCGGAAACTAGAGCGTAATAGAAGCATTCGTTATCCGTATTTTTTACATTTATAATGGCGTGCTTGCTTTTAATTACAGTAGGCAACTCGATAAATGTAGAAGCTCTTAAAGGCGAATATTTGTTAATATTTATAGCTAACGAATTAATACGACTAAAACTACCCCCTGACCCCACTTCTTCAAAGGATCCCATCTGTAAAAAAGGAAAAAAACTAATTAAAAGTGAGTTTTTAAAAAACTTCATATACGCACCTGTGATAATAAAGAAATCTCCATGTCCCCGAATATAGAAATAAGGTCGCTGGATCTTGATATAATGAAGTTGGACGTGTTAAAGTACTTGGCCTGTACTGTATCATCTAGCTTCATTTTATAATCGGCACAAAGAACGACATTGGCTTTCATGTTAGGTATTCGCTTTTGGAGGGATGCTTCAATTTTATCCACAAAAATGGGCTGTGCTTCCTCGAGAAACTCCTTTGGATCTAATATATTGTTATTGATCACTATACCCGTCTTAATACGCCCTTTGAACGCTGATTCCAGCTAAAACATGCAAATTATAATCAATCAAAATGAGAATATTCAATAAAAAACATGAAAAACTTACGTCATAATACGTTACGCTGCTTTCCCCACCCTCTCCACTAACTCCTTCGCCTGTTTTAATAAGGGATTGTTTTATCCTCGCATCCAAGTATTTACATCTGTTCAAAATCGTTTCTAGTTTCCGTTTATCAGCTATTCCCCCCGCATTTGAGTAATTCCTTATCTGTTGGATTGTTAATTCCGTAGTTTCATCAATCAGGGTTGATAACCTTCGAAAATCAGCAGGTGTTGTTGCACGTGCTAAATCATCTTCCACCAATGTAACCTGATTTTGCAAATTGGTAATATCCATTATTGTTAAGACGGATTAAATACAATTCAGCCTTTCAATTAAAAAATAATAACACGTTAATTTCACAAACTGAATCGAACGGTTTTTCTAAATGAGTATGTTATCCGCACCAAACACTTGTTTCAAATAAAACAGAGGCACTTTAGAGCGAGCTTTTTATACGAGTGCAAGGTGCAATTAATTTTAATTGTTGACACAAATCGAAAACGCAAAACACCCTCATAAAATAACTTCAAGCAATAACTCATAAAATGGCGCGCTTTCCACCCCTAACAAGGCCAACACTTCGAACAAAATACTTCATATAACACAATTTTTACAAACTAAAATATCCCACTAAAGAAATAAATATTCTAAAGGATGTCCAAAACAACGATTCAATTATAAATGGAATCAAAGACATGTAAATAATCTTTTTATGCGAGATTTTGTACATCCCTGTTGTTTTGTAAATCAAACGGGGAATATCAAGAAACGAATCCCAGATGTGGCAATGACGCACATTTTAAATTTATCGCCTATGTTAATGTTTGCACTTAAAAAGCATTAATTAATTATGACATGACATTAAGAAAATATTTTACAGTACACATTTTAATAGCGCTTCAGTTTTAAAACAAGCGGTAAACTGTGCACATATGTAATGCGGTTTGAACTCGCGTCTTTTAATCAATAAAAATAGCACTAAAAACAATACAACCGCTTAATATTGTTTGCGATCTTAAAAATTTCATTATAACGTGTAAAATACGAAAAAAACAAGTGCAGCTAAATTGAGATTGTTATTTTACACCGAATGTATTGTTTTTCTAAGTCGAACATCAATTCATGAAAGGAATGTTTTTTCTTGCTAGTGCAATAATTCACTGATGACATCATCCGGCGGAATATATAATATTTTGTTAGAAGGAAAAGATGCATTTTTCTTTTAATATTATTATCGTATTAAAGGAAAAAACAAATGCGGGTAAGTTGTTATTGTTATTTTATTTTTAATGTATAAAATGTAATGTTTTTTTAGCTCTCAAAACTATGCAGCAATTAAGTGATGATGAGATCATTCTAGAAAAGGAATGTATGCACATATGTTTTGAATAATTACATCATCCAGCAGAAAGATGCATTCTCCTTTAAAATAATATCATTATTGTATTTTACTGGCTTCTGTTTTGTTCATAAAGGAAAAAACAAATGCAGGTAAGTTGATATTGTTATTTTATTTTTAATGTATAAAATGTAATGTTTTTTTAGCTCTCAAAACTATGCAGCAATTAAGTGATGATGAGATCATTCTAGAAAAGGAATGTATGCACATATGTTTCGAATAAATACATCATCCAGCAGAAAGATGCATTCTCCTTTAAAATAATATCATTATTGTATTTTATTGGCTTCTGTTTTATTCATAAAGGAAAAAACAAATGCAGGTAAGTTGATATTGTTATTTTTAATTAACGGTATAAAATGTAATGTTTTTATTTTTAGTCCAACATCAAACTATGCAACAATTAAGTGATGAGATCATCCAGCAGTACTATTCACGAGAGAGAAGAAAAGGATGCATTTTCCTTTAATTATTATTATTATTATTGTATTTTATAGGTCACTATTCATTATTTGTATTAAAGAAAAATCTACAGTACGCTTATGTTGTTAATATTGTATTTACATCTAGTTAAACGATGATTGTATATTATTTTTTTCAGCCCCCTTTAATAAAATGTTTACCCCACCGCCTTATTATTAATCGGCATCGAGGCAACCGCCAAATTTTTCAAATTAACCCCTTTCAACGGCCCACTGGCCCACCGGGGCACCCGCCCACGCAACGCCGCGACAAATTTTTCTATTTAACCCGCCCCGCCCGGCCGCGTTCACGCGCTCCAAAGCGACACCACCTGCAACCTCCTTTAGCGCCAAAACTTCGGACCAATCACGAACAGGCCTGAGATTTGATTTTTCCCGCCAAAACCACGCCCACAGAGACATCTAGCGACACATGCTGCTACCTATTTTACCGGCAATTCGATCCGACCAATCACGGACAAGCATCACATTCGACTTTTTCCCGCCTAAACACTTAAACCCGCACCCATGCTGACATCTGGCGGGAAGGACGACAAGTTTTACACACATAACCTCACTCAATTGTAAGTTTGACACACATAACCTCACAAAATTGTCCTGTCTTAAAAACGAAACTCCCATAAGAATAACATGGGGAGATTTAGTCTTGAACCGGCTTTTGCTTACTACTCATTTAGTAGTTTTACTATTTGTGGTAAAATGCCCTGTAATTATGTAAAATTATACAAATATAAGTAATTCTACTACATTGAACTGGTTAAAATCACTATCCATAATATAAATTTACATAACTCAGACAATTTTTTCCTTACAAATGTATAATTGCTCAATAACTTAATTCATTTTTAGTGTAATATTAAAGATAAGATGAACTTGAACAAGAATAGTGTAATTTTACCCTTAATATGTTTTTAACCGTTGAGATGCTATTTCGCTTATCGCACTTGTTTGCGACCTTCGTTTCGTGAAAGAATTCAGGAATCCATTATGAACAGTCCAAATAGGCTTTTTGGGGAATGGTCGGAATGGTGTGTACCATTCTTTTATGATTTCGGCGAGGCGTACTCTATCGATATCGAACGAAGTGTTCATTGCTCATTAATATTTTGTTTTTCGTTGTAGTGTAGTGCGGATTTATTAAAGGCAAATATTTACACGTATGACCGAAGATGGGAAGAATTTTATTTTATAGTAGAAGTTAAAAAATAATAATCGGTAAGTACCTATATGTTAAAATTACAAATTTAAACCAATAAAATAAAAATATTTAATTTAATGTTTTTCTAGGATGAATCAAAAATTGAAGAATTCGAAATAAACTAGCATAACTGTAATTGAGAAAGGTACTCGTGTATAATTGTTTATATAATTTATAATTTTTTAATTTTCTAGGTGGAATCGAAACTTTATCTGAATGTCTTTGAGACACCAAATATTTCCGAAAGCCCCTGAAAAGAAGTTCTGTTAATGTCTTATATTTTATATAAGTACATACGTTCAATAAAAATTACTTTGATTTTATTTTGTTTCATACAATTCCTTTACCTATGTAAGTAATATTCAGAGGAACGATTGAATTTGCAAGTACTTTCGCAAGTCATCGTTACATTCAAGAAGTATTTTCACATTTGTATTTTAACCCTGAAAAGTACTATTGCCATGAAATATTAACTTTGTCATGTAACTTTACACAGGTGTTTTAATATTAAAATGTAAAATTACATTGAGATTGTAATTTTAATCTGTAAATTTACTTAAAAAGGAAACATTACAATGCAAACTTAACCTAATGTTGAAATTTTTGACTTCCTATGAAAATTACACTTTGAAGTAAATTTACCCCAAAAAATGGAGGTAACATAGTTGCCTCCATTTTTTAGGGTATAATTCACCGGTAATTTTTTAGAGTGCAGGATGATAATTAGGTGACCTAACAATGAAACAATGATTTTATATGTACAAAGATTATTTTATTTTTCAATATAATCTTTTGAACGTTCAATACACTTTTTTCGAAAATATCCCACCGCAGAACGTGTTTCCCCAAGTCCAGAAAAATAGCCGTCTGTGGCGGCTTTGACTTCCCAGTCCACGGAAAACCTCTGTTCAAATTCTAATTCTCGGAAGTCAATAGGATAATTAACTCCAGCAATTTTTGTGAGTGATTTCTCTAGTGTTCACTCCAAGCTACTTTTTGAATAACCTTGGTAAAGCTTTCAGCTTCTGTTTCCATTCTTGACCAGTTCTTAATTGCACATTGAGTCTTATGTATCTTATTTTCAAGTTCTGTTCTGAAGCTAGTTAGTTTTATTGACTAATGTTGGTTTTTATTCTTTTTTCATTATTTTCTAACTTGGAGTGAGAATTGCTGTCGAGTGATCAGAGAAATATTCTTGATCCAAGGGTAGGTTATTTCTGAGATACAGAATTAAGTATCGGTAAACAATTGCTTTATTTTAATTGAAAAATCTTAGCATTATTTGGAATGTGTAGTTTATTACTTATTGCGTACTTGAGTTCAATAATCGGTTCTATTTTAAAGCTTTGAAAATTACGGTTATAGGTGTCCTATCTATGGGTATGAATTAGTATATTTATTAAGGGCTTAGTTGAGTGTGTCAGCACCCGCAGAGCCAGCTAAGACGATAAAGGGCTCTAAAACACTAATTAAACCCGAAATACCTTATATGCATACCTTAGTTTATGTCCGGCCTAAGTTTAAATTAATATTTAATTTTAAAATAAAGATAATTTGAAAAGTGCAAAATTTCAAGTAGGTAGGTGCAATGATATATATATGTAATTACTGTTATTACTATGGAGACGACGTAAACACGGGTAGCTTTTTTCTAGCGGGCTCTAAAGCAGTTTTTAGAGCCCTAAAACTCTAATTTAGCAACTTACGCTCTAAAAACAGTTCGCTAAACAGGTCATAATCGCCCGACCGAACATAAAATATAATTAAAACCTTCTAAAATGATGTCTGAATGATTATTTATTTATACAAAATATTAGGCCCCGCAGCAAAATATACTATTTTATGCGAAGAATCGAGCAAATTTCATTTTTTCTTATGAAAGTACACTTTAGCAAAGCTTTTTCATCACTATTCAGTAAAAAATATGAAAATCTGTTATTTGCACCTGTAAATATTTTAGAGACGGCTTAAAATGCAAAAAATTGGTATTTACGATTACAGCGCCACCTGTTGCGAAGATAAAAAAATGTTTCAAAAAGATTATTCATATTTTGATGCGTCGAATCTAAATATGCAATAAAATTTAGGGGTTCCCATTTGAATTTTCAAAGTTGCCCCCCTTATCCCCTACAAGGGGGGTCAGGGGGGTTCCTTTTTGGCGTCATTCGATAGAGCACATCGACATTAATAAGATCACCCATCGTCGTGTTAAAAACTTTTATGCACAGATGCATTATAATTAGACTATTATTGCAAGATTCATCTAAACATAAAAGTCTTTTTATGGCCCAAGGGTCTCTTTATGGTCAGACAGGCAATAACGAAACGTCAATTAAATGTCAGAAGTTTTTTTGTAGAACTTGATTGGTTCTTAATATAATTTGTAAACTTATTACCAATGAAAATAAACGGAAACTATTTTGTTACTATTTTGAAATAGTAACTATAGTAACGAACTTCGTATAATCACATAAGTATACGCACAGCTGCTTGATGTACCAACGTACTCATTTAATTATATTTTTACACAATAATAGATTTGACATTAAAACTTAATCTGTGCATAAAATAGTGTATGTATAGCGGGCTTAATTTGCTTTTAGGGCCCTACAGCCTTTTCCTTAGCCCTCGGCTGATGCCTCTGACTAGAAATAACGCTTCTGGCCATAAAAGCTTCATTATGTTCTTAATACATAAATAACTATTGAACCCCCGCATTTTAAAAGGGGTGTATGGGTGGTCTGGACCACCCTGTATATACTATATCTATATGATTAATATATGATTTTATATATGGGTAGTACATACTAAAACACGTATCACAAAAATGTTAGAGCCTTGTTACATATTTTATAATAATTATATTTTAATATTAAGTATTCAACAATACTCATAATTGCAACACATGCATGTTAAACAAGCGTTTATTAAATACATTTTTTTGTGACCGTAAATAAGTATAACATGTTGAATGAAGTACAATATCGTAACACAAATGATTAAATAAAAAATGTACATGCAATTTTTCTTAATTATTACGTATTATGTAAACGATGTTTCTTCAAAATGAAGTTATTAACTGAAAAGAATTATTTACAAAGCAGAAATATTGTTTTTTTTTGTTTATTGTTTCCAGCCTTACTTTGTGACACTCCATAATTATGAAATAAATAAAGATTATTAAAAGTTTCACAGTTTTATTAAAATACAACCTGACAATATTGTTTCGACAGCTATGCTGTCATTATCAAAGGTAATATAATTATAAACAAACACGTCGCTAAGGTAGATACGTAGTTAGGAATAACCTGACGTTTCAGACATTCTTGGTTAAACCAAACATTCTGACTTGCGATTCCGTGTTTGATCATAAGTTTCTTGTATAACTTGGCTTGTTCTTCTAACGAAGACGAAATAATCTTGTTTATTGTTTATTGTTATTTCTAACTACGTATCTACCTTAGCGACGTGTTTGTTTATAATTATATTATCTTTGATAATGACAGCATAGCTGTCGAAACAATATTGTCAGGTTGTATTTTAATAAAACTGTGAAACTTTTAATAATCTTTATTTATTTCAAGAAATATTTTTGATCCATAAGTAGATTATTTCTGAGATATTAATAATTTGTTCTATATCTATATAAATGATTAAAATTTTCCCTTTTAATATACTGGTACTATTGAATACAATTGGAATTTTAAATCATTTTTAAAAGTAAAAGCAGATTTTAGTATGGTTTATGTATTATGATTTAGACATGCAATATGCAATTATAGGAATGCTGAAAGAACCAGTTAAAACCGAAAGGGTCCTTTATAATCATTCTTAGTAAAACACGTGGAAACCAAGTGTAAGGTTTATCTATTCTTCAATGGAACTTTCCTCTTTTGGGTCGGCTTTCGGCAGAAAGTTCTGAAAGTATATGACAGGTTCAGAAATCCTATATTACCGCATTGTTTACTTTTATGGTGGTAGCAAACTCCATTGTAGATTTTAGTAATCTTAGAACGAAAGAAACACGTTTCTTTTAAAAGATATTAAGTAATGATAAATTAGATCGATAATAAGAATTTGTTTTATCTGCTACGATAAATAAACAGGTAAGTATGATTGATTGAATGTACGATTAACACCATCGTCAGAAGACTGAACATTTAAAAAATACCGGAATATATACTCAGGTAGTAAACCATTATAACTAAATACAAAACAAGTTCAATACTAAACAGATTTAACGGTAATTTTATTTCCAAAATATCTGAAAGAAGAATATCCGTCTGGTTATTCATAAGTTTCTCATTAAGTTTTATTATCCATAAATATTTCAGCCCGATGCACTAGTTGCTTAAAGGCCCTTTTATTAAGTCACGAAACAACTAATTAAAATATGATATAGTCTTTGTCAGTACATTATTGAAACCCGCACTTTTTTATCATGCAAAATAAGGGAGATGTAAGCATTTAAAAAATCTTGATTACGTTATTTCTCCTAATGCAACCGAGGCGGCCGGCGCATTGTGGAGGGCACCTAACTGACCTAACATTGCATCTCAAAAATGGTTTATGCATAAGTTTGGTTTGCCCAATAAAATAAATACGTATCGTTAGCTAAATGGTCAGTGTATTACATTCAAAAATATTTTTGGTTATATTGTAATGTTAAATGTATATAAAATGCACGTTATCAAAACATATCGCTCATACTTGGTTGCGCTATAAGCTATTCAATGTCTATTTTCAAAAAGAATTATAAAGCAACTGTATAAATATTATACCATTTTAGAAAGCTTAAACGTTCTGCTTTTACACCATATAATAAAATATTTTGTTACATTTTATTTGACTGAAATAATATAAAGTTTATGGGTACATGCATTTTTTCATGGCCTAATATTTAGTTAAAGCAGAGCCGCCCTTTGGATTTTGAGGCCCCGGGCACAAATATCGAGTGGGGCCTCAAGTAAATAAAAAAGTGTTGATTAAAATAAGGTAGCTGGTTGCAGGGCCCCACTAGCTACCGGGACCCCGCCCGGCTGATCGACCTTAGAGACTCTTAGATATTAGACCCTTTTATTAGTAATCTCAGAAGGACCTCTAATAAAACAGTCAAATAACTTTCAGAAGAAGCGTAATAGCTACTAGAAGTTTCTATTATTAAATAGAAATATTAGTTTTACTGTTTTAAATTAGAAAAATATTATTTTGTTAATGTTAATTTAAGCGGATAATACCGAATTTTAATATAGAATATACAATTTTATGCATAATAAAATGTATATATCAAACACATATGATTTTAATTGAAACCCATTATATTTAAGATTACTTATGGAAAATTCCAGGTTTATATCTCAAAAAATGAGAAAGTTATAGATTTTTGATATGAAAAAGGTTAAACTATTCCATAGTGCACCGCCGGCCGCCTCGGCTGTATTAGTAGAAATGACGTCATCAATCCACAGGTTTCACACTTTACAAGCGTTTTTCTCGGTAACGATAAGTATTTTAAACAAACCGTTTTGACAAATTAATTTCTTTTATTCTTGACTATTAAAATAACTAATAAATATTGAATAACCCAAATAGACTACAATGACTTAAGAGGGCCTTTAAATATCTATGGATAATCTTGAACAGAAAATTCTAAATTCAGACAGTGGGCCATGTGAATAAAATGTAGCAAATGCTTTTACTACTATTAATAAAATATACCAGATAGGTTTTTCCTCAATCAATAAGATTGAGATAGATGTGTAGTAAAAGCTTTTACTACACATTATTCACATGGCCCAATATTGTAATTAAAAAAAAAAACTTGGTTAATTTTTTGATATCGCTATGTTGACGATATCATATATCTTTTTGTCGGCACTGATAGACAATTATCACAAATAAGATTATTCAATTCATTCAACAAATCAATACAGTTTACTTTTAATAATAATAATTAGAGAAAACAATCGATTGTCAATAAAACTTTCTAGATATAACTATTATACGTAAAGATAATCAATTCCATAGCATAATACCCAATTGTTCAAATCACTCGGAAAATATTAAAATGCCAGCATTCAATAGTTTCATTCACAGACTTGTCACGATCCATTTTTCCAAAGAAGATTTTTTAGCAGAATTGAACATGATACAACAAACAGCTCTAAACAACGGATACGATAAAAAAACCATAGATCGACGGTTTAACTTTTTAGGTAAGATTAACAGAGATTTGAATAAGAAATTTAGAGATACCAATATTAGACCATGTAATAATAAAAATATATGTAATAATATAAAAACAACAAAATATACAATATAATTTGGACAGACGAATTACGCTCCTAGGGAAATATAATGGGCTCGCTGTTGCGACTGTATGTAATTACATTACATGTTTATATAGTAAGGCGTAGAAATTATTGGAAATGCACCAATCATGAATTGCATTACACTTGAATAATCATACTTGTTCGTTACAAATTTCTTCAGATTTGGGTATGGAAAAAAGTCAGTAGGGTGCATAGGGCAGCAATTTGAAGTGCAATTCATGACGCTTTGCGACTGCAATCGAAGGACCGTGCGCGGACGCCTTGTCCTGCTGAGAAAGGCATCCTTTTCTTTGTCAAATGTGGACGTTTAGTCTTCATGGCATCCTTCAATTACTTGAGCAACGCTGCTTCAGCAATAATACTTCCTGTTGATGGTTTTGCCTTTTTTTAGATAGTCTATGAGCACCACATCCTGAGCATCCCAAAAAACGGTGTTAATCATCTTCCTCCTGATGGAACACATTTCGCTTTCTTCGGGACACTTTCATCTCCTGTCACCCATTGTTTGAACAGTTACTTCGTCTCTAACGTGTGATCGAAAATCCACGTTTCATCAACAGTGATGAAACGTCGCAGAAACACTGATGAATTGCGTTTAAACATCTCCAAGCACTCCTGAGAAATGTTCATTGGAACTGTCATCAGAATGACATACATTGCTACTTGATTTTTTTATCAAAAAATTTGAACTTTTATTGGATAACAATCAAAGAGTTTCAAGTTTTTGATAAAAAAATGAAGGAGCCATGTAACAAATTTTTAAACTTTTTTATTAAATTGGAACTCTTGAATTCTGTATTGTTATTCGATTGAATTAATCTTGTTTTTGTTCTAAAACTTAAAACTCGGAAACAAAAGACGATCAACAAATAACAATTACGCTAAAACTCAGTAACTATAGCAAACATTATTAAGACAATGGTCCCCCTAGTTACTCGAGCAATCAGATTAATCTGATGCAATTGCAGAGTTCAGCTTAGAATATGTCTCATTTAAAGATCGAAATAGAAGTGTTCGAGAATTTTTTTGAAAAACAAATAATAAACGATTTATTTCGATAGTTCCAGACTTTATAAACGCACTGTATATAGAAACAATGGAATATAATAATGTTGTAGTAGACCAAGCCTGCGAAATCTTTTTTCGGCCAAAATACAGCGCGTAATAAATCGATGCTATATGGAAAGTTTAAAAGATGCAAGAAGGAGATGAATTATAAAATTATTCCACTATATTAGCAAAAATTGAGAAGGTAACTGTCTGTGGAAATGCCTGTTCCTTTATGTACTATTTTAATATTTGGCGTTTTGCTTTACTTTACCCAAATAGTTATTTGTTGAAATAATACTTTAAAATTCGTCCTCTTTTTAAAATCGCTTTATCGTTCCCAGCTACAAGCAATACTCAAGAAAACTTTCCACAATTACTTTTACCGTCACTTTTGCAAGATTCTGCATTTACATGCATTGGGACGCGTCAAAGATTGACCTGTAATCTAGCGGAATTTTATTAAATCCAATTATGAGGTAGAATAATAATTGTCAAACTGGAAGGTTTGAATGTTATGTTACAACCAAAGCATGTATTTCACTGGTTGCATTGCATCGACGTCATTTTGTTGATGTACAACGCCATCTATATTTATTGGCGTGTCCCATTGAACATAGAGAATTTATAGAAATTGAAATTAAACCAGTTCTAACCAATACATGTTTGGAAAATACTGACTTATTGAAGAAACAATCTGCAAACAAATCATTAAGTAGAACAATACTAAAACTTTAATGTTATATCGCACGTACGTGTTCAACTTACTTTGATAGATTAAAACAAAATAAACTATATATTTATTGACTTTTAATAAAATCTAACATTTCTATTTCCCTAATTCATAGAACATGTGTTCATAGATAACCTTAATTGGTACTGTTCCGTCAAAAAAATTATAAAAATTAAATTATTAGCAGACTTACCGAATACCAAAAAAATGATCGGTACGGCCGTATAATGACGAAGTCGCTATTGAAGTAGTTTGCAGTTTCAATTAGAGTCAGGCCAATGCGTTGCCACAGCGCCCGCCATTTTATATCACAATAGGGTTAATGAGATGGACTTTGATATTTTACTACCAAATAATGTTTTATATACACAACCTACTATTTCGTGTTTTTTAATTGAGTCAAATACCGTTCACATGTATGCCAATATTTTTCTGTACTTTTCAAATTTGGCGCCACGTGTTGTGAAATAAAATGGCTGCCTTGGCGAGACTCTAATTGAAGGGTCTCTACTCAATTCTAGAGTCAGTGCATCTAGTCACCTAGGCCAGCTGGTCGATCAGAGTAACGCAAACCGCCGCCATATTGGGGCAGAAAAGGGTGATTTTTAATAGTGGACAAATTAAAACCACGTCTTACGTGTTTAACATATTAGAGATTTGATCTTTCACAATAAGAAAAGCCTTTTAAAGTATACGTGGATTTGCACTAGATGCAGTGACTCTACTCAATTCATACTATCAGCGCCATCTCTAGATCAGGCCGAGAAGATTGCGCCCTCGTACTTACTTACGTACTTACGAGTACTTACAATGTACTCGTATGTATTCAAAAACACTAATATATAGAATACATCGTATATATCGTATAATTATTTACTATATTTAGTAGGTGGAAAAATATTCATTATCTTCTTTAACAGCATTAATAGTACTTGGATTGATCAGACACTTTACATAAGATCAGACTCCTATATACAAAAACAGCAGTAAGTACTACATATCCAAGTACGCAAAAACCTGAGTACACAATACGAGGAATTCTACACTTTTTCAAGATACAATTCAATAACATAATAAAAACCATTGATTATAATAATATTACGTATATTTAAATAATTATAATGTTTCATTTTATATAAGGAAATTCTGCATACAAGTTTTGATAAATATTATTCCTTCACCTTCATAGTTATACTTAGTATATTGTAGCGAGGGTGCAGAGTTTCTTATAATTTTTATGTTAAAAATGTATTTTTATATACTCGACGCAATTATTATTATCAAAATGAAAACTTTCCCCTTCAAATCAACATAAATGTGTAGTAACTATAATCGAAACTATCGGTATGTAGTTCTGATGTATTCAAAAACAGCATATACCATCATGTACTTAAAAACACCAGTATATGCTGCAATGTATTCAAGCATGTATAATAATGTATAAAAAAAGCATCAATAATGTATAAAGCACTCACATATGCCTACTCCACCTGATTGTCAATTGTTTACTTTGAATTTTAAGACTAAATTTTGACTACCCAATTTTCATCAAGTAGTCATTATAAAATAGTATTACTGTCAATTTTGAACTATATTATATTTAAAAGTGATACAATATTTTGTTTTATTTTGTAAAAATTGGTCAAACAATAGCTTTTAGAAGTCTGAAGAAACAAATGATAATCAGAGGAGTTATCCAGGTTTTTGATTCAGGCGGCAGTATAATTGTAATGTATACAAGAAAACTGGTATATACAATACCTGAAATAACAAGTTTGTAAATTTGTTTATTAGCTGTATATTTAAATGTATTAATTAATAATTTATTATTAATTTAATTTTTCAAGTATAATTATAATTACATTTTTAACTTTTGCTGAAGTATATTTCATATATTTTATGTTATAAATTAATTGCTAAATATTTAGCTTAATTGTTATTGTTAAAGTAAAGCACGCATGGATATACACTAATATAAGCATGTACTCAGAAACTCCGGTATATGCTTCAAGGTATTCAAAAGCACCCATATATACCTAATGTATTCAAATGCACCCATATATACCTAATGTATTCAAAAGCACCCATATACACCTAATGTATTTAAAAGCACCCATATATGCTTACTCCACCTGATTGTCAATTGTTTACTTTGAATTTTAAGACTAAATTTTGACTACCAAATTTTCATCAAGTAGTCATTATAAAATAATATTACTGTCAATATTTTGTTTTATTTTGTAAAACTAGGTCAAACAATAGATTTTAGAAGTCTGAAGAAACAAATTCTGATCAGATGGAGTTATCCAGCTTTTTGATTCAGGCAGCAGTATAGTTGTAATGTATTCAAGAAAACCGTTATCTACAATAAATGAAATAAAAAGTTTGTAAATTATGTTTATTAATTGTATATTTCAATGTATTAATTAATAATTTATTATAATTTAATTTATTAAATATAATTATAATAATTATTTAATTATGATAACTTTGTTTCTTATTATTCTTTTTGTTTCGTTTACTCATATAAGGTATTTTCATAAATTTTAACTTTTGCAGAAGTATATTCCTTATATCTTATGTTAAAAACTAAATGCTAAAGATTTAGCTTAATTGTTATTGTTAAAGTAAAGCACTCATGGATATAGACTAATATAAACATGTACTCAAAAACACCGGTATATGCTTCATTGTATTCAAAAGCATCCATATATACATAATGTATTCAAAAGCACCCATATATACCTAATGTATTCAAAAGCACCGTTATAAGAAAATTGTTTATATATCATTGTTCCTGTATATATTTAGCTCTAGTATTTTTTTTATAGTGTATATAGGACAGAAGGAGCATTTTGTTAAAATTAGAACAAAATATATTTTTGGTATTCAAAAGCACCGCTTGTCAAACATATATATATATATATATATATATATATATATATATATATATATATATATATATATATATATATATGTTACATTTTAAGTTTCCGCGGATATTATATGATACTTCACTACTTTTCCGGGTTTCACTCCGCGTATTCACTATTCGGCTCCTAGAGGAACCAGACAATGGTTGACGACGTTTCGGCAAGATCACACTTGCCATCTTCAGGTCACTTCTAACTTCCTTCTGCTTCGCGTGGTTACATGTCTACATCGTGTAACCACGCGAAGCAGAAATATATATATATAGAATATATATATATATATATATATATATATATATATATATATATATATATATATATATATATATATTTTGAATGCAAATTCATATAGAAAAATTTATCGACTCTGCTGGGATTCGAACCCAGGACCCTCCACTGTCTAGGTGGTATCTCTACCAACTGAGCTACAGAGTACGACTACCAGCATAGCTAGAAATTTTCCATATGAATTAGATATTATAGCAGACATACAAAGTAACCAGATATTTTTTTGAACATTATTAATGAAGATCAGCAAGTCGCATGACAACAACATCAATATTCAAAGTATCTAGATTATTTTGAATCATTCCGAAAGGAAATTAATTATATATAAATTTTAGATGATATTAATTTTTCGAATCCCAGCAGAGTCGATAAATTTTTCTATATGAATTTGCATTCAAAATATTATTTAATGTAAAATCATTATTCAACTTAACAAAAATTAATATCATCTAAAATTTATATATATATATATATATATATATATATATATATATATATATATATATATATATATATATGATTCTCTTATCTAAATAAGATATTACTAAGCAGTTCTCACGAGAAAGGTAATACAATATTATCATGCAGCTAAAAGGAAATCATCATCAACCAACTTTTTGGAGTTAGTAGATTCGGCTACTTCTTCGTTACGTTGTTTTTCGCGAACTTTACCGATACCGGTCACGTGATGCTAGAACACTCAGAGTTTGAATTTTTGAAACGTATGTATCACGTCTGTTTATTTTATTTATAAAAATTCAATGAGTATACCTATTAATTGTAAATTTATTGTAAGAATTTTGCGAAAAAATCCCAGCAAAATTTTGGTTAAAATTTCCACAATTCTCGTATAATATATAAAACGGGTCTTACTTACATTTTTTAAGGAAATTTGTCGACGTGATTGAGACGTGATAACTCTACATTTGTCATACTGGTATGGCGTCATTATAACGTTACAATTGGGCATTCGTCATCAGCGACCAAACATGTCTAAAAAATCACGTAAATAAGACGGCACTCTGCTTACTGGGATTTAGTATACAAACACAAATTCGTTTGTGCGCATGCTAACTAGGTGTACCAATCTACAGTGTTACCATTTTAGCGAATTTGTCGCTAAATCTAGCGAATTTGGAATTACAATTGCGACTTTTTTGCTTGAAATGAGACATGTCGCAATCCTAGCGATTTTTTATCGACAATAGAGAAGTTTCGGAGAATTTCGAACTTGTGTTTTGCTTTACTTTTAAAACTGATTTTAAAACATTTTTTTGCGGTAATCTAGAGTGACAAGTGACAAGTCATTAAAGTAACTAAGCATAATCCCTTAATCCCTAAGAGATGATGAGTGTGTGGCAGCCCTGCACGTCAGTGTCAGTTTTAAGTTAACCTAACTTTTAAGCTCGATCCTGGCTGGCTGGCTCTTCTCTGTTCGGCAGCAGGCGATGCGTTTGTGCCATTATATATTTGTGGAATTTGGCATTCGATAATTTCGATAAATTATTGGATTATACAAGTAAGATGTTTTAGTTTCATAACAAATCTCTTTTGCATGTTTTGTATTTTAGTGGCGCCACAATATACGCAGAAATATAAGATAGAATGGGAAAGATTGGAAGAGTTTAAAAATTGGCTGAAACCTGCTTCAAATGATGAACACAAAGCATTTTGTTTCTACTGCAAACAACTTCTTAACGCCAAACTGAGTGATTTAAAAAAACATGTTAATAGCAAAAAACATCAATCAGCGGCGGAACCGTTTTCTTCGCAGCGTCAGCAGAAAATTACTTTTAAGCCTCTTGGACAAGTTACTGAAGAACAGATTAAAGAAAGTGAACTGTGTTTATATGTTGCCATGCATAGTACAATGAATTCTGTTGACCATTTGAGCAATATTTCAAAGTCAAAACAGCTGAATATTTGTTTACATCGTACAAAGTGTACAAATATTATTAAAAACTTAATTGGACCATATTTTTTAAAAGAACTTATAGACGATGTGGGTGGAGGAAATTATAGCCTTATAATTGATGAGTCAACAGATATAAGTGTACAGAAAATGTTGGGACTTGTAATCAGGTATTTTAGTATAAGCCAAAGTAAAATTGTCTCTACGTTTTTTACACTTGTTCAAATTGAAGATGGGAGTGCAGAAACGATTGTGTCTGCCATTAAACAAACTTTAAATCAGGTTAAGTTGCCTTTAAAAAAATTAATTGGAATTGGAACTGATAATGCTTCTGCAATGACGGGCATCAATCATAGTGTTTATACACTTCTGAAAACTGAAGTACCTCATCTAGTTCTGGTACGATGTGTTTGCCACTCTTTGCAGTTGGCGGTCTCAAAAGCATCTGAACAAACTATCCCAAGAAGTATTGACTATTTAATTAAAGAAACCTATAATTGGTTTGGACACTCGACAATCAAACAAGTTGCTTATAGGCAGATTTATAGTTTAATAAATGATGGTGAAATTCCACTTAAAATATTACAGTTGTCGAACACACGCTGGTTATCAATTGAACCGGCAGTAAGACGAATTTTAAATCAGTGGGATACATTGAAATTACATTTTGATATGGCTTGACAAAAAGAAAATTGTTATGGAGCTGAAATATTATATCAAATGTACGCAGACAACAATAACAGAGTTTATTTAAGTTATTTGTTGTCAATTTTAGAACTTGTCCAAAAAACCAATAAAAGTTTTGAGTCAGCGTCAGTTGATCCTCTGAAGCTAATAAAAGATTTAAAATTTTTGTATGTTACAATTGCTAGCAAGGTCGTTAATCCTAGTCGTCTTACAAAGATGGATTTAATTAAAGATAAAATTGAAGAGTACTTGGATCCAAACCCATATTTAGGTTATGTCTTTGAAAATAGTTGTAAGCAATATGGTATATCAGACAGTGATCGTGAAACTATTAAAGACAGAATAAAGTCATTTCTTCTTAAACTGACTTTAGAAATAAAAAATAGATTGCCAGAAAATGCTAGTATTTTAGAAAAAATGAGCTTGTTTTCTCCAAGTGAATGTTTAAAACATAACAAGCTTCCAATAACTCAGTTAGTTGGAAATGAAAACTGCTGTTCTGATCCTCATCTAGTAGCAAAAATAGAGACTCAGTGGGCAACTATTCATCACATCTTGTGGACCGAAGTAAAAGACACAGAAAAGTTTTGGGTTGAAGTAAGGGCATATCGAGATGCTGCAAATGAAAATCCATTTGGTGACTTAGTTGAACTGGCTTTAAGATTTCTCAGCTTGCCACATTCCAATGCTGATGTAGAGCGCGCATTTAGCGCTATGAATTACATTTAAAACAAAATAAGAAATCGTATGAAACTACCACTTCTTAATAATTTATTATACATACGATTTGGTTTAAGACTGATAAATAAATGTTGTGATACTTATAAACTACCTGATTATATACTGAAGAAAATAGGAACCAAAGATATTTACCAATCTGAAGATGAAGACTTTGGATTAGATGTAAATGAGTTAATATTATACTGTTAATATAATGTATAACAAAAGTATATTTGAAAATAAAATATTTGTTTAAATTGAATTCTATTTTATGTAGGTATATAAATTCGAAGTTATTTTTTATTAGATCTTTTGCCAATATCGAAAGAAAATTGTTACAAAATTAGTTTGTCCCACGAAAAACATTAAATGGTGACCTCTTATTATGCAAAAAAATCCTGAATCGTATATCGGAGAATTCTAGCGACTTTTGAGAGGTCAAGTTGAGAATTCTATTTATTCGGAGTTGGCAACACTGCCAATCTATTTGGTAAAGTAATGAAGTTGACATTTGATTGCAAACTGAAACGCCTTATTTAATTTTTGGACTTCTTATAAGTAATCTATTATGATTTATAACTGTGCACTAGTAATAATAAATTTAGCGCTATTCTATGGCATTAATATTTGTGCGATTTTATTGGAAGGTTTGCAACATTTCAGTTAATTTGCTTCTTCATTTCACAAATTGTTTTGATGTTACAAAACATTCCCTCTCAATACTTACACTTTGCACTTATCGTGTTTTACATGTAAGGTATGTAAAATCTTTTTAATATACATACATTTCTTTTTAGGTAGGAGTTTGAAGTGATTCAAACACACGTAGTTTGCAAAGGCATATGCTCATTCATAGCGGTGAAAAACCATTTGTATGTAATATATGTGACTATAAATGCTCATTAAAACAGCGTTTGCTGCAACATTTGCTAATTCATACTGGCGAGAAACCTTTTAAATGTAATATATGTAATTATAAATTCTCCCAAAAAGGGAATTTACGAGAACATATGCTCACTCATACTGGTGAGAAACCTTTTAAATGTAACATTTGTATTTATAAATGCTTACTAAGAAGAAATCTACAAAGACATATGCTAACACATAGTGGTGAAAAACCATTTGAATGTAATATTTGCAATTATAAATGCTCACAAAAAGTAAGTTTGCAAACGCATATGCTCGTTCATACTGGCGAGAGCCCTTTTAAATGTAATATTTGCAATTACAAATGCTTATATAGAGGAAATTTGCAAAAGCATATGTTTACACATAGTGGTGAGAAACCATTTGAATGTAATGTTTGCAACTATAAATGCTCGCAAAAAGGAAGGTTACAAAAGCATAAACTTATTCATACTGGCGAGCGACCTTTTAAATGTGATATTTGCAATTATAAATGCTCAGAAAAAGGAAGTTTGCTAAAGCATAGATTTATTCACACTGGCGAAAAACCTTTCAAATGTAATATTTGCAACTATAAATGCACACAAAAAGGAAGGTTACAAAAGCATAAGCTTATTCATACTGGTGAGCAACCTTTTAAATGTGATATTTGCAATTATAAATGCTCAGAAAAAGGAAGTTTGCAAAAGCACAGGTTTATTCACACTGGCGAAAAACCTTTTAAATGTAATATTTGCAATTATAAATGCTTGCAAAGAGGAAATTTGCAAAAGCATATGGTCACACATAGTGGTGAGAAACCATTTGAATGCGATATTTGCAATTATAAATGCTCACGTAAAGGAAATTTACAAAACCATAAGCTTATTCATACTGGCGAGAAACCTTTTAAATGTAATATTTGCAATTATAAATGTATACAAAGAGGAAATTTGCAAAGGCATATGCTCACACATAGTGGTGAAAAACCGTTTGAATGTAATCTTGAATGAAAGGGGGGGGGTGGAAAAACAACACTGTTGATTTCCCTCCTTGAAATTATGTATGATATGGAATAAATATAATATTTTTATTTGCAAATATAAATGCTCACAAAAAGGAAGTTTGCTAACACATAAGCTTATTTACACTGGCGAGAAACCTCTTAAATGTAATATATTGCAATAATACCTCAGTATTGGGAGAATCTAGATATTAAGTGGTTGTCAATAAAAGGATAGGTACAGCTTAATCTTTATCACAATTACATACATTTCGGTGTATGATAAAAGAAGGATTGGTGCTATTCCTGAAAAAAAAAGAAAAAGAAATTTTAGGTAATGTGTTTTTATAATCAATTAATAATTATAAAAATAATAATTTTTATAACACTGAGAGGTAAAGCACGACAAGTATTGATCTTCATTTGGAAATCAAAATGGTTATTGTTTAAAATATAATAGAAAGGAAAATGCAATACTTTGTCATGGTTTCATTCTCTTGATAGGATGAAGGATAATGAAAAAAAGTCAAGATTGATAAGAAAGGGAGGTTACTAATGGTAAATTGTAAATCAAGCCTGTTGGGTTTTTTCTGGGTTGTAATAAATAAAAAGGTAAAGCTTGAGACGATTATAGTCTAATTTATTAAATGAGATTATAAATTACTAAATATGGAAGCAATGTATATGATAACAGTAAATAAAAATTATTGGTATTAATAGAAAATAAAATGTTAAAAGTATTACTACTGGACTGGTCTTAAGGTTTCGTCCCTTAGTTTGGGGGCAGTCCCAGAACAAAGCTGGACTAGTACGAGAGTGATACTAGCTGATTTAATGGAAACTGTTTTGCTTCACCCTGGTGTAGTCACTTTAACACAGTAGTGATGTGGAGGATGGACCAATAGTTTAAGTTACTTCGGCGATTTAAGATTTATAGGTATGACTGATCCCAGGAAGGCTACTCCAGGGGATCGCTTTATAAGGGATGTTGATGTAAATACAGAGCGAATACGACCATTAGCCTCTCATCTAAGACAAGCCCCACCTCCTAGTTGGTATAGGCCAGGTCTGTACTTTTATGTAGAGTCAGATGGGGCTCTGTCAAATGGTCACTAAACATAATTATGGTATGGCGGGGTGGCTAAATTCTGGGATATCTTAGGCAGAGTTTCCAAGTTTTAGCCACATTCTTTTTAATATAATCTTATATTCTTATTTTTATCCTTATTCAGATTACTGTTTAATTTGTTTAAATGTTGCAAGGGATGAAGGGGAATGGTTGAATTTCCTCTTTGAGGTTCTATATTATGTACTATGTAATAAATAATATCTCCCCTCATTATTTTACAATACAGATATTAAGAAATGCTATAAAGACAAAAAATACGAATCAAATGATACCTTTAGCTGCGGATTGCATTTGATTGTAACCGGCAAAAATAAAGAAAATAAAACTTCCGTTTATGCAAAAATCAGTTATATCTTGAAAAACATTGGAAAGATAAAGGGAAAATATTTGGTACCTAAATGTCATTTTTAAGGTTAGATTTAACTACTTGACCTTAATAACCTTTTTTCTTCAATTTTTTTTATAGCATTCTTTAATATCTTTATTGTAAAATAATTAGTAAAACTGTATTGTGCCTGAAGCGATTCTACACCCTGTATAAAAAATAATAAAGGTGTTTATTATTACATAATACACAGGGTGGCCAGACGTCCCGGATTCTGCGGGATTGTCCCGCGTCCCGTGATGTACCTAACCATATTGTCCCGTAAAACAAATTTTCTTGTACATACATATACGAGGGGTGTCTGACGGGAAGTGAGCCTATAAGGTATTAAACCATAAAGGTGTGAGCTATTTTGTTTTTTATTCTTCAATTAAGTTCCCTTGAACATCAATGCAACATTGACAGCGATTATACAGCAATTCTAACCCGTGTAAATACTAGTCAGAAGATTTGTCTGCAAAATGCTCTAACGGCTGGTTTCGTCTCATTTTCATCTTGAAATCCTCTATCACGGAACCCTTTTTTCAAATTGTTCTCTTCTGTTCTTTTTTGTTTTATTTATTAAACACACATAATATCCCATGGTCATCGTAGATCCTCTGAGGAAGGTAATCAATAAGTATTATGTCATTGCAGTCCCAGAAGATGGTTGCTATAAGCTTAGCGAACGTTCGTTGCACTTTGAATTTGCGAGAAGGCTTTTCATCATTTCTTCGCCACTGTATAGTCCTGTTGTGATTTGGGGTCGTACTGGTAAATCCAAGTTGCATCGGATGCTACGATGCGGCGATAAATTAGATCCAAACGGACGAACTAATGTTTTCTTTAGTAACTACCGTGAAAGCTGATTCAGGGCGATCTCCACCTTCAATAGACTGTCCATGTTGAAGTAGGCGTGCCTATTTCTTTAGGGTTGCATACGGCATAGATATTTTGCACTTTTCCCTTTTTTAACGAGGTATGTATAGTCCGGTCAAAATAGACGAAAAAATAGTAAGTTTACATTAATTTGCATAGAGCTGAAATTTGGTACAGGTCTTAGGTACACTATTATAAATAAAATTTTAAAAATCCCCACCGATCCTACGTCTACTAAAAAATTTATTCAAGGTCAAAGGTCAAAAGTATCGGTTTTTTGCATTTTTCTCGTAAACGGTATGTGTTATTATAAAAATAGGCCAGACAAAAGTTGTGAATCATGCCATTATCTACAAAAATTGTTCTTATACTTTTTGTCCTGAGATATCGCGATTCCAAAAGTTTAAAAAGTGGTATTCTACATAATATGCACACATTTCCGCACCACCTGTGAGATAGTGTACTTGGCGCATTTTTTAACGTGGTTTCCACTGTAGGCATACTCCACGATCTATTGTGATTCAATTTTATTAAATAATATTCAAAAATATTCTATTATGTAACTATAAAATGGCACTATTGGAAATGATTAAAGTGGCACGAATTATTGTTGATTTCGGGAAAATTTTAGTCTGACTGATAATCTTCAAATTCTACTTCAACAATAATGTCTTCTTCGCTTTCTTCTTCTTCTTACTGGATTTATGTTAATTGTTCTAAGAAAGATGCATCAGTTGCTGCCTCCTCATTGATATCATAAAAATCCTCATCTGCTGCATTTGATTCAACATTTGAGCAAGACTGGCCTTGACAATTGGTACATACTGGTGAACAAGATTATTCGACTTTTTTACAGCCACAATTTGCACTACAACCCTTTTTGCAATTGCAAAAAATAGTGTTAAGAAGTTTTTCTGGAGTAGGTGGGAGTAAAGTTTGAATTGGCTCCAAAGTCTTATCTATTAATTTCCAACCACAGTTTTCTGGGTCCAGTTGATTGCCTAGCCACACTTGAACTTGATGGTATACTCGATATAAGTGTTGATAAGCAACATCAGATGTTGGAGGAAGACAAGATAGTTGTATTCTTTTATTGTTCCGTGTAATTCTTGCAAAACTTAAATATCTATACACACAATTGTTTTTAGAGCTACATACATAGCTCCATACTAAGAAAGCGAAACCCGTTTGTGATGATGACTTGTGGAGAAGAGTTGATCTTTTTAAATACTTTTGCACAAGCAATTAAACCATTATTTCAAGGCGGTGTAGACGTGCATATTATTATTTTCGATGTTTCAAATGGTGATATCTCAGGAATGGTGATTCGTAGGACAAAAAGTATAAGAACAATTTTTGTAGATAATTGCATGATCTACAGCTTTTGTCTGACCTATTTTTATAATAACACTTACCGTTTACGAGAAAAATGCAAAAACCGATACTTTTGGATTACATTGAGCTATATCAGCAAGCTCATATGACCCTGTAGGTATCTTTATTATTCTTTCACCAATTTTAAACACGTTGTTTTCATCCGTTACGTTCGGAATAGTATTAAACGTCTCGAAATTTGTCAAACGCATAACCCATTGTTTTTTAGCATCCAAATATATGGGAGGGTTATAAGAAGAAGTTAAAACAGAAGTTTTATCGGAGAAGATGAATGTTTGAGACATCTCAACATTCCCAGTAAGACTGCGGAAATGTTAAGGAGTGTTATCATATAAAAAGTTCAGCGCTAAATGTCCACAATTGTACGAATTTAGCTTCTGAAAAGCATCGTAGTTGTAACTAATAACGTTTAAGCTACCATCACTTTTAAAGTAATGAACGAGTTCTAGTGGGGGTTTTAACTGTCCAATACTATCAAAGTATAATATATTTCGACTACGTTTAACATACGATGTCCAATGCGTACCTTCCCCATCTGTATCATCCAAATTCACAATTTCACATTCGTTTTTACGGATACGTTTCGGTAACCCGTTTCGCATAAAAATACGGTATAGGGCAATGTTATTTTAACGACAACCACAGAAAGATGTTTATGTGGTTGTAGAGTCCGACTGCTTTACGTGTCCATCTTACATACGTGTACATCACGGAGAAGTATACTGAAGCTTTTTCGAAGAGAAATATCCTCTAACCGGTTCCGGGGATCGAACCCGGGCCGCCTGAGCAAGAGTTGAACTCTTTACCGCGCGGCTACTCACTACACTTCCTAATTTTTTTCCTAGTTTAATTCCCAAGACTACTTATTTTTTTAATCAAAATACTACTTACTAATCCTTACCTCACAATTAGCTAGCTCAATAAGCTGGATTTAAATACCAAGAATTCAGTGGGCAGTGGTAATAAACAATAACAAATAAGGTCAACATTTATTAATGGACGCCAACTGACTTAATAATACAAAACAAAATACAACAATTGTGAAAAGCGTACATTAGCCGTTTACGAAAGTTGTATCGGATATATGTATACCGATGCACCGAAAGTGTTTGAAAATTGTATCACTATATAGCGGTCGACAGGCTAATTAACCGGCATATACATATAGATGACTATAGCACTTTCCCGTCTTCATAATTTTTTTTCAATAATTTCCTTATGTAAGGTAACAAACTTATTACATTACCATTTTGGCAATTAGATGAAGTGTCAGAATATGGAATATACATGGAAGTTGCTATTTAAAAAGAATGCCGATGAGGTCGCCACACTTAAACGCATCACCCTGTATATCCGAATATTATGTCAAAAAGTGCGGACTTCATAAACAAAATTGACCTGCTTTGTAAATTTTCCAAAAATCAATACTTTCCCTTTTATCGAATTTTTTGGTTACTTTTAAATCGTACTGTATGTATTATCAGGATTGCTAGGTTTGTTTTAGCGTTTTGCGGGACGTTTCAAAGTTAATTAATAACAAAATTCATAATTTTTTGCTTGAATTCAATTCGTAATGCTTAAGTCAATATGCGTTTTCGAAAATTGTATCGGATACATACCTACCGAAAACGTCCGAAAATTGTATCACTGCTGCTCTACCGGTACTCGGAAATTAGTCAGTGTATACCCGTTCCGTCTATCGGATCTATTATACGTAGATCGAGATCTATAGTCAGTAAATAGATTTGTACCGGTAAACATAACCTAAAATTCAAGGTGTGTGTCTCATAGGTCTCATAGGTGTGTGTGGTTTTTTACGTTTTCATTCTTGCTTGCTTCAAACTTGCAATTTAATTACATTTTTCGTTCGTGAGTACCTAAGCAACGTTATCACAATGTCGAGTCAAACCATTTCAATGTGAATATGAAAAGGAGTTGGAGTATTATGCGATATCTTACTTAACTAACTATCATTACTAGTCCGGTCAAAATAGACAATTCAATTTACAATAATTCGCATAGGGCTGAAAATTGGTACAGGTCTTGGGTACACTATTACAAATAAAATTTTAAAAATCCCCACCGATCCTACGTCTGCTAAAAAAATTATTCAAGGTCAAAGGTCAAAAGTATCGGTTTTTGCATTTTTCTCGTAAACGGTAAGTGTTATTATAAAAATAGGTCAGACAAAAGCTGTAGATCATGCAATTATCTACAAAAATTGTTCTTATACTTTTTGTCCTACGAATCACCATTCCTGAGACATCACCATTTGAAACATCGAAAATAATAATATGCACGTCTACACCGCCTTGAAATAATGGTTTAATTGCTTGTGCAAAAGTATTTAAAAAGATCAACTCTTCTCCACAAGTCATCATCACAAACGGGTTTCGCTTTCTTAGTATGGAGCTATGTATGTAGCTCTAAAAACAATTGAGTGTATAGATATTTAAGTTTTGCAAGAATTACACGGAACAATAAAAGAATACAACTATCTTGTCTTCCTCCAACATCTGATGTTGCTTATCAACACTTATATCGAGTATACCATCAAGTTCAAGTGTGGCTAGGCAATCAACTGGACCCAGAAAACTGTGGTTGGAAATTAATAGATAAGACTTTGGAGCCAATTCAAACTTTACTCCCACCTACTCCAGAAAAACTTCTTAACACTATTTTTTGCAATTGCAAAAAGGGTTGTAGTGCAAATTGTGGCTGTAAAAAAGTCGAATAATCTTGTTCACCAGTATGTACCAATTGTCAAGGCCAGTCTTGCTCAAATGTTGAATCAAATGCAGCAGATGAGGATTTTTATGATATCAATGAGGAGGCAGCAACTGATGCATCTTTCTTAGAACAATTAACATAAATCCAGTAAGAAGAAGAAGAAAGCGAAGAAGACATTATTGTTGAAGTAGAATTTGAAGATTATCAGTCAGACTAAAATTTTCCCGAAATCAACAATAATTCGTGCCACTTTAATCATTTCCAATAGTGCCATTTTATAGTTACATAATAGAATATTTTTGAATATTATTTAATAAAATTGAATCACAATAGATCGTGGAGTATGCCTACAGTGGAAACCACGTTAAAAAATGCGCCAAGTACACTATCTCACAGGTGGTGCGGAAATGTGTGCATATTATGTAGAATACCACTTTTTAAACTTTTGGAATCGCGATATCTCAGGACAAAAAGTATAAGAACAATTTTTGTAGATAATGGCATGATTCACAACTTTTGTCTGGCCTATTTTTATAATAACACATACCGTTTACGAGAAAAATGCAAAAAACCGATACTTTTGACCTTTGACCTTGAATAAATTTTTTAGTAGACGTAGGATCGGTGGGGATATTTAAAATTTTATTTATAATAGTGTACCTAAGACCTGTACCAAATTTCAGCTCTATGCAAATTAATGTAAACTTACTATTTTTTCGTCTATTTTGACCGGACTATACATACCTCGTTAAAAAAGGGAAAAGTGCAAAATATCTATGCCGTATGCAACCCTAAAGAAATAGGCACGCCTACTTCAACATGGACAGTCTATTGAAGGTGGAGATCGCCCTGAATCAGCTTTCACGGTAGTTACTAAAGAAAACATTAGTTCGTCCGTTTGGATCTAATTTATCGCCGCATCGTAGCATCCGATGCAACTTGGATTTACCAGTACGACCCCAAATCACAACAGGACTATACAGTGGCGAAAAAATGATGAAAAGCCTTCTCGCAAATTCAAAGTGCAACGAACGTTCGCTAAGCTTATAGCAACCATCTTCTGGGACTGCAATGACATAATACTTATTGATTACCTTCCTCAGAGGATCTACGATGACCATGGGATATTATGTGTGTTTAATAAATAAAACAAAAAAGAACAGAAGAGAACAATTTGAAAAAAGGGTTCCGTGATAGAGGATTTCAAGATGAAAATGAGACGAAACCAGCCGTTAGAGCATTTTGCAGACAAATCTTCTGACTAGTATTTACACGGGTTAGAATTGCTGTATAATCGCTGTCAATGTTGCATTGATGTTCAAGGGAACTTAATTGAAGAATAAAAAACAAAATAGCTCACACCTTTATGGTTTAATACCTTATAGGCTCACTTCCCGTCAGACACCCCTCGTATATGTATGTACAAGAAAATTTGTTTTACGGGACAATATGGTTAGGTACATCACGGGACGCGGGACAATCCCGCAGAATCCGGGACGTCTGGCCACCCTGTGTATTATGTAATAATAAACACCTTTATTATTTTTTATACAGGGTGTAGAATCGCTTCAGGCACAATACAGTTTTACTAATTATTTTACAATAAAGATATTAAAGAATGCTATAAAAAAAATTGAAGAAAAAAGGTTATTAAGGTCAAGTAGTTAAATCTAACCTTAAAAATGACATTTAGGTACCAAATATTTTCCCTTTATCTTTCCAATGTTTTTCAAGATATAACTGATTTTTGCATAAACGGAAGTTTTATTTTCTTTATTTTTGCCGGTTACAATCAAATGCAATCCGCAGCTAAAGGTATCATTTGATTCGTATTTTTTGTCTTTATAGCATTTCTTAATATCTGTATTGTAAAATAATGAGGGGAGATATTATTTATTACATAGTACATAATATAGAACCTCAAAGAGGAAATTCAACCATTCCCCTTCATCCCTTGCAACATTTAAACAAATTAAACAGTAATCTGAATAAGGATAAAAATAAGAATATAAGATTATATTAAAAAGAATGTGGCTAAAACTTGGAAACTCTGCCTAAGATATCCCAGAATTTAGCCACCCCGCCATACCATAATTATGTTTAGTGACCATTTGACAGAGCCCCATCTGACTCTACATAAAAGTACAGACCTGGCCTATACCAACTAGGAGGTGGGGCTTGTCTTAGATGAGAGGCTAATGGTCGTATTCGCTCTGTATTTACATCAACATCCCTTATAAAGCGATCCCCTGGAGTAGCCTTCCTGGGATCAGTCATACCTATAAATCTTAAATCGCCGAAGTAACTTAAACTATTGGTCCATCCTCCACATCACTACTGTGTTAAAGTGACTACACCAGGGTGAAGCAAAACAGTTTCCATTAAATCAGCTAGTATCACTCTCGTACTAGTCCAGCTTTGTTCTGGGACTGCCCCCAAACTAAGGGACGGAACCTTAAGACCAGTCCAGTAGTAATACTTTTAACATTTTATTTTCTATTAATACCAATAATTTTTATTTACTGTTATCATATACATTGCTTCCATATTTAGTAATTTATAATCTCATTTAATAAATTAGACTATAATCGTCTCAAGCTTTACCTTTTTATTTATTACAACCCAGAAAAAACCCAACAGGCTTGATTTACAATTTACCATTAGTAACCTCCCTTTCTTATCAATCTTGACTTTTTTTCATTATCCTTCATCCTATCAAGAGAATGAAACCATGACAAAGTATTGCATTTTCCTTTCTATTATATTTTAAACAATAACCATTTTGATTTCCAAATGAAGATCAATACTTGTCGTGCTTTACCTCTCAGTGTTATAAAAATTATTATTTTTATAATTATTAATTGATTATAAAAACACATTACCTAAAATTTCTTTTTCTTTTTTTTTCAGGAATAGCACCAATCCTTCTTTTATCATACACCGAAATGTATGTAATTGTGATAAAGATTAAGCTGTACCTATCCTTTTATTGACAACCACTTAATATCTAGATTCTCCCAATACTGAGGTATTATTGCAATATATTACATTTAAGAGGTTTCTCGCCAGTGTAAATAAGCTTATGTGTTAGCAAACTTCCTTTTTGTGAGCATTTATATTTGCAAATAAAAATATTATATTTATTCCATATCATACATAATTTCAAGGAGGGAAATCAACAGTGTTGTTTTTCCACCCCCCCCCCTTTCATTCAAGATTACATTCAAACGGTTTTTCACCACTATGTGTGAGCATATGCCTTTGCAAATT
Organism: Agrypnus murinus; assembly: GCA_929113105.1. Lineage (NCBI taxonomy): Eukaryota > Metazoa > Arthropoda > Insecta > Coleoptera > Elateridae > Agrypnus > Agrypnus murinus. Next base: position 53,841,115 of record OV816027.1, read on the forward strand.
TCCTCTTTGTATACATTTATAATTGCAAATATTACATTTAAAAGGTTTCTCGCCAGTATGAATAAGCTTATGGTTTTGTAAATTTCCTTTACGTGAGCATTTATAATTGCAAATATCGCATTCAAATGGTTTCTCACCACTATGTGTGACCATATGCTTTTGCAAATTTCCTCTTTGCAAGCATTTATAATTGCAAATATTACATTTAAAAGGTTTTTCGCCAGTGTGAATAAACCTGTGCTTTTGCAAACTTCCTTTTTCTGAGCATTTATAATTGCAAATATCACATTTAAAAGGTTGCTCACCAGTATGAATAAGCTTATGCTTTTGTAACCTTCCTTTTTGTGTGCATTTATAGTTGCAAATATTACATTTGAAAGGTTTTTCGCCAGTGTGAATAAATCTATGCTTTAGCAAACTTCCTTTTTCTGAGCATTTATAATTGCAAATATCACATTTAAAAGGTCGCTCGCCAGTATGAATAAGTTTATGCTTTTGTAACCTTCCTTTTTGCGAGCATTTATAGTTGCAAACATTACATTCAAATGGTTTCTCACCACTATGTGTAAACATATGCTTTTGCAAATTTCCTCTATATAAGCATTTGTAATTGCAAATATTACATTTAAAAGGGCTCTCGCCAGTATGAACGAGCATATGCGTTTGCAAACTTACTTTTTGTGAGCATTTATAATTGCAAATATTACATTCAAATGGTTTTTCACCACTATGTGTTAGCATATGTCTTTGTAGATTTCTTCTTAGTAAGCATTTATAAATACAAATGTTACATTTAAAAGGTTTCTCACCAGTATGAGTGAGCATATGTTCTCGTAAATTCCCTTTTTGGGAGAATTTATAATTACATATATTACATTTAAAAGGTTTCTCGCCAGTATGAATTAGCAAATGTTGCAGCAAACGCTGTTTTAATGAGCATTTATAGTCACATATATTACATACAAATGGTTTTTCACCGCTATGAATGAGCATATGCCTTTGCAAACTACGTTTTTGTGAGTATTTACAATCACATATATTACATTCAAATTGTTTATCACCACTATAAATGCGGATGTGTTTTTGCAAGCTTGCCATTTGTGAGAATTTCTATATACATACACGTACACATTACAGTTACAAATATTTTATGTACAATTGTTTAGTGGCATGAATGCTGATGATTTTGAAATTGTCTTAGAAGAGAATTTATGAGAATATGTTTTACATCTAAACTTTTAAATAGTTTTCTTTTTTAAATCTTTGTTAGAAGCTTTAAGCGGGGATTCCACCGAAAACGTTAAACAAGTGTTATCTGCTTTACCACCGTTCGAGCACGTCGTGTGTGCTTTGGAACTGCTGGCATTGTACCCGGAAAGAATTCAGTGTGACATCGACTTGCAAAACGTTCTTGTATAAAGATGTGGATGTGTTATAGTTCACAATCGTGGCCTAAGGCTATTGATCTTAAAAGTGCAGTACAGAGAGTGCAGGAAGAGTTACGCGATCTACGCTTTGATGCCGATCACGAAGCAGTCTACGGATTGGGCAAATATTACACCGACGAAGAGTGTAAAGAAAGAGTTCTACAGTTTCAGAAAGGGGTAGACTTGTGTGAATCGTATTTAGAAGGAAGTATCTGTATAGATTGCTTGTTGGATAAATTAAACAAGGAAGGTTTGGAATCATTTACGTCTACAATAGAAGAGTTTGTAGACAACAAAAATGAACAGCCAAAAGGAACGCGTTACGATCAAGGAGGAGAATAATAAAATACATTATTTATTTACGTGGAATTACGCCTACAGACAAGCACGAATATCATTGTGGATGGAAAGTGTTGTAGATGGGTGTCGGTTTCAAAGACGTATCGAGAAATGTGGTGTAGTGTTAAATAGAATTTTAGATATAGAACATAGAAATAGAATTTATATTGATCGCTTTAGTAAGGTTTGATTGTAATGCATATTATAAGCTGGTTTTTTGTATCTTATATACTATAAATAAAATAACATATTGAGAAAAAAAACGTATATTATATAACTTATTATAAAAATAAACATAAAACACACAAGGATATTTAGAATAATTGAAGCATGTTCTTGCACAGGTAAAGTAATGCATCTATACTACTTAATTTACTATATTACGTGCTGCTATATACGAGTTATGGGTGTTATCAAAGCCCAACCACTTGACCAGAACGCGATCCCGACTTTTTTTCAAGACCTGTTCCACTAAAAATATATCTGGATGTTTAGCTATCTGTAATTCCTCAGTGTAGAATCCGCCGCGAATTTCTTCACCTTTAACGTCTTCCAAAGTATACGTTGACCTCCTTTCACTTTTTAAGCCCCTCCCATTTAGAAGCCACTTCCCCCTCTCCAGACCCCTCCCTTTATAAGCCACACCTTCCTCTGCTTTCCCTCTCTTTACTTGCCTCACTTGTTGTCAAGACCCCCCCGCTTGGTAAGCTATACCCCTTTATAGACCACTTCTCATAGACAACACCCCCTTAGCTCTAGACAGTTAAAATTACATTAATATCTCCAAATATATTAGTAGGATGTAAAAAAAAGGTATAGCCAAATGAAGTTTGGATAATAAGAAATTCGTATCAAGTACATCTCCTTTATTCAATCGTTCGAAACTAGTGTGCTACGAAACAGGAAAGTGTGGTACAATATAAAACATTATACAATCACATTAGTATCTCCAAATATATTAATAGGATGTAAAAACGGTATGGTCAAATGAAGTTTGGATAATAAGAAAATCGTATCAAGTACATCATCTTTATTCAATTGTTCGAAGTTAGTGTTTAATTATCATTATAATTATCATTATCATGGCATTTCCACCATTAATAAGAAAAAGCATATCATATAATAAAAAATATATTTATTAAAAACTATTTACTATTATATTAATCACTATTTATTACAAATATTGTTTAACTAAACTATATACTATATATAAAATTACTCGGGTCGAATACGAAAATTGTTGCGGCTGTTGTACAGCCATGTCTCCATTTCATATTGATTGAATGGTCTAGACTCCACATTTCTCTTTTAATTTTCGAAAAATACAAAGGTCCAACTACCTCATACTTTAGAACGTTATTCTCAAAAATCTTTTCCAAACCGTAAACGTTCACGGAAATTCGAGGATTATCGTTCAAAAACTTATCTATTTTTTTTACTTTTACCGGAAACTCCACATTCGTCAAGTTCAATACCTCGTTTAAAACACTAAATTTTCTCCCAGAAAAAGAACTATAAACTAATTATAAAAAATTATAAAAATACATGAAAATACATCATACTTACTGTAACTAAAAAACTCATATATCTGCCTCAGCTTGAGATTTAAACTCTCTCTTTACAAATTGATTTATCAAGTCGTAGGTATTGGTTCCACAGCTGTATAGATTGTGAAAAGGAATAGATAAGGGTTTTAAACACAATTAAAACTCAAAAAGGGCGCCATCTGGTTCTGATGCTTTAAATTAATTATAAATTAACCAATCAAAGATGTTATTTTGAATAAGCATTAACATTTACTAAATCCATTAACCAGAAAATGAATAAAATATTTAGTTGAAGCAAAAAAATTTTTGTTTATTACAATTGTTGAAGAAATGAAACTAAGCTTTCATAACCAATATGGTTCCGTTTTATAGATCCATCAGTTTTGCAATAATAACATTTATTAAACAAGGAAGGGGTAAAATACACATACAAAGATAAACAAATAAAACACACCTTATATATTTATTGCTAATCCAATCTAATTTTATTGGATTATAATTATGTTCAACAGTTAATCAATAAAAAAATTCACCAAGAACTTTTCCTTTAATAAGGAAAGCCAACAGGAAAACTTATTGGATTGACCACAAAATTGTTCAAAACACATACTATCAATATTAGAAATTTACCTTGACTGATCATGATCGCAAAATATTTCAAATGAATCGATTAGATCACCCATAAAACTTGCTCAAAACAATTTAATTTAAATATTAACCTTTTTATTTACTGGGCTTTTCCTGGACAAAGTTTATAAACAAATCTCTGAAGGAGATTAGGCAAATTATATCAGTTCAACAGTATCAGAACAAATGAATTGCAATAAAGTTAAAGCTTAAAGATTTTTAACTAACAAGGAGAGCTCTCCCTAAAGAAAATTCATTACCATGACATTCTTAATACTTGAATTACAAACAAATACCTATTTAATACTACAGTACCTTGCATTTTCCTTAATTAAACTCATAGAATACCATACATCAAGTCCAGTAGAAATTGGAAATTCGCTTTTCATTTGAGGAAATTGTGAAAAATCTCGGCGTCGCATTGAAGTCTAAGTTCTGCATACCAAAACGTGATCCAATTTTAATTGATAATAACAGCTCATATAGTTTCATAAACCAGTAAAGTCAAGCACGAAAAATAACCAAGATTTTAATTGATGCTTATTTAATAAAATCTTTAATTTTCACTCAGAGAAACTAATGGAACTGTTCTGAAGCTCCCGGTTATTTTAATTCACTGATTGCATTAACTGCACTCAAATTCTTTAAGAGGAATGTTAATTTTACAAAAGCACAGGAATCGATCACTACATTTAGGATTTCTTTAAATAATTCTTCCTATAACGTGAAACGTATTTAACTTCAAAACTTTCACAAGTCACAAAAGATCGGAAAACTATACGGAACGGTAACTAGAATTTCTCGCGATTCTATAGGATTAAAGAACTATAATCTATTGGCACTGATTTAAAAGCAATCAATCATTATTGATCGATAATATAACCGCGCACCCAGGTCGAATCATAATATCGACCGTTCGCTTGCAGGGTGCTGTTCACCAACTCTCCGTCTCAAAGATCTGTCTGTTAGTTAGTGTCTGGTCAAAACCGAGCGAAGCCTTTTTATCAACTTCCCTTTCGCGTTACTCCGCGGCTCAACATCTGGTATTCGGCGGCAAGGGCGCTTGTTACATGGCCTACTATAAGATTTTAGACCTTACGTGTAAAAAGCAACACCAGAATTCTACCCGCCAAAAGCACACGTGTGAAATGCCACTGCTGTCGAGACGAAAATTTCTACGCCGCATTGACTTAAAATTTCTAAAACGCAAATAACAGACAAAGGAAAGTGTATTTACGAATCGTATACACTCAAAATGTTTATCGAAATATTTTAATAAATGAGATGACGAAGCGCTTCTCATGATTTCTTTTCAAGGCCTCTTGTTAAAGAAATTGATATTATTTTTAAAATGCCAGGTCGCAAAATACGAAAAACGACATCAATATGACGTTACATTATTTCATTATAGCAAATATTAAACATTCCCTTCCTAGAAGGTGCTTTTTATTTAAGATGTTTATTTGATGACAGGCTAGATTAAATTAAGCGACGTCCACAGGACCGAACTTAGGATTTTTAACAAGAATTACTACCAAATTCTATATACTAAATGCCGGTGGAAAATGTACCCGTTACACGTTGGGGTCCGGATACGAGTTGCATCTGTGAGCACTTCCGTTAGGGGGCACAAGAGCGGATACAAAACTCCAAGCGAAGCATCGTTCATCATTATTCTGCACGTTAATGACAGCTCCTTTGTTCGCATCTGCGGGGGTAGGGGGATGTAAGAAGAAGCACGTAGAGGGTTAAACTTATTAACGTTTACTTCTAAAAACAGCAATCTGACTAACGTCCAACCTGGAAACATAAAAACACATAAGTTTTCGCTTCCACACCGTTTTAAATGTCATACCTGATTCTCGCGCTGCAAATTCCTCAGACTTAGTTGCCAATATTTCAGTGATATTTTCGTAATATCCCTCTAGATCAGAACCTGGACTGATAACAGAATTCTTTGTGTTGAAGGACTTGATATCTTCCAAACCCTTGGCTTCGAGAACGTAATATCCAAATAACTCCACATTTACTTTTATCGAGGTATGTTTGTTCACCTGATTACTTAGAACTTTGAACACCTTAGCTTTAATATCCTCCATAAACTCCGACGTATCCACATGATGTTCATTAGTGGAGACTCTGTAGATAGCAATACGAGACTTGAATGCAGACTCCATAACAGCTATCCCCTCTTCCCCATCTAATGCTCGGGCAGCTTTTTCCTTGTGATCATTAGTTCGCGTATGCGCTGCATAGCTGGAACGCAGCATATTTTCCCTGCACGGCTCACAGAAGATCAGATCTAAAAGATATCATACTCAGCACACAAAAATTCCAAAGACTATTTATCAAAAAACCTTACCTGCAGGTGGAACCACCCGTGTTCGTTTTGGGGCTGGACCTTCCCCAGTGGTATCCTTACAATATTTTTGTAAGTGGCGTTTGAGAGCATCTTTCTCGAGAAAGATTTATTGCACTTATCGCACTTCATCTAATACATTGAGAACGTTACTCGACGAGAAAGTGCATCGACACACACACACACACACACCAACCTTTACATTCATTCCTCTAACTCTCTAAGAACTTTCAAACACTCTTTCCACTCTTCCATACACTTTGCATGCAAATCTCTCCTTCTTTGATACTCATGCACATCATCAAACCAAACATTGTTAAATTGCCATTCATACTCCTTCGCTACCTTTGTCAGCTCTCTGATCTTTTTATGGGTTTCTTTAAGGGTCTCTGTTGTCCAAAGTTGCTTGGTCGAGCGCGCCTTCCTCGACCAAGCCAGAGCAGGATCCTACACCTTTCCAGCTGTCAGGGGTAGCGGGCCACTCTCGCTTCCATTCCTCATCATCGTCACCTTCATCCACCCCTATTTTGGATGTGGACGGACGGGGCGATACCGCTCTGTTCTCAACATCCATTTTGGATGTTGAAGGACGGGGCGATAGCTCTCTTTCTTGCACCACATCCAAACCGGGAGGCGTCGGCACAGATGCAAGCGACGAAATTGGCGACCACGACACCGGAGGAACAGCGACAGGAACACTTATATCCTCATACAAAAACGGATCGTTCACATCTATAATTTGCGCACACTCTCGCATATGGACTTCATTCGGAAGAGGCGACGAAGGAAGTCCATTTTCAATCCACTCATGCTCTTCATTCGCAAACATTCGCCTCACTCTAAATTTAGACCGTTCATTCCTCGCATGCTCACGTAACAAGTTCTCCAAATTTTCAAACACCCCCCTAGAGCAGACATCTTCCACAGCCTCTTCAGACACATTTTCAAAATTTTGTTCATTCAAATTTTCAACCTCCAAATTTTGTTCCCCAGAATTTTGTTCAACTAAATTTTCAACAACATTATTCAAATCTTGATCAACTAAATTTTGCTCTTCCACATTTGCAACAACACTTTGTTGTTGCAACAACATCAGGTAAATTTTCTAAAACGAAATCATATACTTCATTATTTTCAACCGACACATTTAAAATTTGTTCGTCTAAATTCTCTAAATTTTGTGCACTAAAATTTACATAATATTGTTGAACCAAATCTTGTACAATAACATTTGAATCCATTTCTAAATCATCTAAAACAATATTAGTTTCCAAATTATTCAACGACATTGGTGTGGATAAACCACCCACATCCATGTCAATATCGAAACGTCCTGCATCCACAGCTGGAGGTGTGGTTAAATCAATCACCAATTCATCCTCGCTATCAGATATTTCAATTACGCCATTCACATCTCCAACAGCAATTGCAGGAATTAAAGATACATCCTGTAGAATTTGTACCCTGCCTGCTCTAGGAACATTTTCTCTTGCTATTAACACATTCAATTCTTCATGCAATTCGTCAAAACCATTCAAAAACACATTCCGATAACTTCCCATCATTCAATCTATTAATTTACTATCAAATAAATCAAACACAACAAAACAAACACAACAAAACAAACCAGAAACTTACGTTTAAAAAACACTCTTTCAAACTAACACAACACAAATAACAATTGCACGATACACCTCTCTGAGAAACTACTCGTTACGTGGATTGCAAATAAATGATCGGGTCGCCTACCTTCTGTTTATAAAGGGTCTTAAGAATGTCCCGAGACAGGTTTAGGAATGTGGTAGGGGGTGGGGGGGCAACGCCCCCCCCTTGAGCCAACGGCCTGCCCTCTTTTCTTGGGGTGGAGAAGGGCCAAATCATATATATACAAATTTAATTATTGCCTTTCATTCAGTCGTTCGAAGTTAGTGTTTAATTATCATTATCATTATCATGGCATTTCCACCAGATGCAGACCAGCCGTTGTTGTTTTTTAAGAAAGCTCATCCAGATGTTGTGGCACCAACACGAGCTACGCCGCTTTCTGCCGGTTTTGACTTGTGCAGTGTCGAAACTGGCATTATTCACCCTCGGGATAAGAGGTTGTTTAATACGGGGCTGCAAGTAAAATTGCCTCCAGGGTCATATGGCCGTATCGCACCACGTTCTGGATTGGCACATTATCATTTTTTGGACGTTGGTGGAGGCGTTATCGACGAAGACTACAGAGGAACAATTTTTGTGTTGCTGTTCAACCATTCCTGTCATCCCTACACTGTTAGAGCCGGTGATGGAATTGCCCAACTAATATGTGAAAAGATTTACTATCCGGCAGCGTATGAAGTGTTCCAGCTGACTCATACAGATCGAAATACAAACGGCTTTGGTTCCTCCGGTTTGAATGGTGCCGTGGAGTCTAGACCATTCAATCAATATGAAATGGAGACATGGCTGTACAACAGCCGCAACAATTTTCGTATTCGACCCGAGTAATTTTATATATAGTATATAGTTTAGTTAAACAATATTTGTAATAAATAGTGATTAATATAATAGTAAATAGTTTTTAATAAATATATTTTTTATTATATGATATGCTTTTTCTTATTAATGGTGGAAATGCTATGATAATGATAATTATAATGATAATTAAACACTAACTTCGAACAATTGAATAAAGATGATGTACTTGATACGATTTTCTTATTATCCAAACTTCATTTGACCATACCGTTTTTACATCCTATTAATATATTTGGAGATACTAATGTGATTGTATAATGTTTTATATTGTACCACACTTTCCTGTTTCGTAGCACACTAGTTTCGAACGATTGAATAAAGGAGATGTACTTGATACGAATTTCTTATTATCCAAACTTCATTTGGCTATACCTTTTTTTTACATCCTACTAATATATTTGGAGATATTAATGTAATTTTAACTGTCTAGAGCTAAGGGGGTGCTGTCTATGAGAAGTGGTCTATAAAGGGGTATAGCTTACCAAGCGGGGGGGTCTTGACAACAAGTGAGGCAAGTAAAGAGAGGGAAAGCAGAGGAAGGTGTGGCTTATAAAGGGAGGGGTCTGGAGAGGGGGAAGTGGCTTCTAAATGGGAGGGGCTTAAAAAGTGAAAGGAGGTCAACGTATACTTTGGAAGACGTTAAAGGTGAAGAAATTCGCGGCGGATTCTACACTGAGGAATTACAGATAGCTAAACATCCAGATATATTTTTAGTGGAACAGGTCTTGAAAAAAAGTCGGGATCGCGTTCTGGTCAAGTGGTTGGGCTTTGATAACACCCATAACTCGTATATAGCAGCACGTAATATAGTAAATTAAGTAGTATAGATGCATTACTTTACCTGTGCAAGAACATGCTTCAATTATTCTAAATATCCTTGTGTGTTTTATGTTTATTTTTATAATAAGTTATATAATATACGTTTTTTTTCTCAATATGTTATTTTATTTATAGTATATAAGATACAAAAAACCAGCTTATAATATGCATTACAATCAAACCTTACTAAAGCGATCAATATAAATTCTATTTCTATGTTCTATATCTAAAATTCTATTTAACACTACACCACATTTCTCGATACGTCTTTGAAACCGACACCCATCTACAACACTTTCCATCCACAATGATATTCGTGCTTGTCTGTAGGCGTAATTCCACGTAAATAAATAATGTATTTTATTATTCTCCTCCTTGATCGTAACGCGTTCCTTTTGGCTGTTCATTTTTGTTGTCTACAAACTCTTCTATTGTAGACGTAAATGATTCCAAACCTTCCTTGTTTAATTTATCCAACAAGCAATCTATACAGATACTTCCTTCTAAATACGATTCACACAAGTCTACCCCTTTCTGAAACTGTAGAACTCTTTCTTTACACTCTTCGTCGGTGTAATATTTGCCCAATCCGTAGACTGCTTCGTGATCGGCATCAAAGCGTAGATCGCGTAACTCTTCCTGCACTCTCTGTACTGCACTTTTAAGATCAATAGCCTTAGGCCACGATTGTGAACTATAACACATCCACATCTTTATACAAGAACGTTTTGCAAGTCGATGTCACACTGAATTCTTTCCGGGTACAATGCCAGCAGTTCCAAAGCACACACAACGTTCTCGGACGGTGGTAAAGCAGATAACACTTGTTTAACGTTTTCGGTGGAATCCCCGCTTAATACACTCGATCCTTTTAATAAAGCTTGATAAAATTGAACAAAATCTTGCTCTGCAAGGATTTTCAAACGGATTTCTAGCAGAGGAAGTAGTTCTAGAAGCTGAATGACGCTTTCAAATCCCAACCACACTTCCGACCCATCAATACGTTCGCGAAGTCTCAACACATTCTTTCCTTCGATATTTTGGACGATAATAGTCTTACACGTTGATATAGTTACTGGATTGGTCGGTATTTCACTGCTGTACAACAAACTTTTTATAAGCGATTGTTGTTGAACTACATCAAGCCATTCCTCGAGCGTAAAAGTAACTAAACCAGTCCTGATTCCGAAGATTCTCACTCGTGGTAAAAGGTCTACGGGACACAATACAATAGTTACCGCTTTACATTTAGATTTATTCAAATAGTAAAGTCGCCCTTCTAATAAAGGTAGGATCTGTGACAATTTTGCTTTGCTGTCCGATGATGACGATGAACTTGAAGATGCATTTGATACTCGTCCACTCGCAACGTTCTTGACGACTTCAAACGCTTTAACCAAATTTTCCATTTTACAGAGATAGTAATATAATTTACAATGCACTTACTTATGTAAATAGTGACGCACTTCTTGAATGCTTACTGATAGATTAAGCTCACTTAATGTTGCAATTGGTAAGATCCTATTTTTATATGGATCAATTGATGGTGGGGAGAATTAAAGGGGGGGGGGTTTAAACGTAGTGGGGAAAGTCTATCAAGAGTTCTTTTAGTCTACTTCCTGCTGCGAACATGGGTGCTTTACCTATAAAACTTTTAATAGTGCTAACCGCCGTTTATGATGGTGTTATGTACATCGCACGACCGTCGGAGTCCATTTCCGGGTCAATAGTGTTCTCCCAAGATCCAACGCGTTACAACTTAAAAAGTGATGTTCTGCATGGACTAAACGTTTACAGTGTTTCATTAAGTAATGTTACACGTGTACCTTCATCATTCAAAGTGAAATTTCATTATCCGTCACATGACATCGAGACCAGCTGGCAAACAATTGGTCATGATCCGCACATTTGCAAACTGCCTGATTCACCAACGCCTGTTAGCTGTATAGTTGTCGTCTCAGTGGCGATCTTTGTATTGGTTATACTTGCCATATTTTTGATTGTTTACGTGGTTATTTATTTGCTTAACCTTAAAGTTTAATAATGTGCATGATACAACATATTGTATTAAACTTTGTATTTGTACTGCAACCGTTTGATAATAAAACCCATTGTTAATAAAAGTCTTTTATTTTTTTGTTATAACATTGTATACAATCTAAACATTTATAATAAACCTTTTTGTAATTTGTCAGTAATTTATCAGATTTTTTTTACAGGCTCACGTTTAATATAGTTAAGTACATAACAGTTATTCGGATTACAGTCCGCAGGAATATACGTCTCCGGAACTTTAAAATCACTATTATGCACCTCAGGTATATGTGAGTTACGTTCTTTTGAATATCTAGTGAAGTTGAGAGTCCTTTCCTTGTGAAATTCTTCTTCAGTCATCCACTTAAACGGTCTATGTTCACTATTATGCAACCATGATCTATTAAACCAAATGTTGCGTTCTATATTATCCATCCACACATCAGAAATTTCGCTATCCCACGTGCGGCATACACATTTGAAAAGTACGAACGGACAAGTGTCCCCCAAAAGATATATTTCGTGAATATGTTCTCTGCCCGATTTCGTGCATTCTATTCTTTGTGAATTTATTGGATTACCATCTTCATTTAAGTATAAAATTTCTATATATGAACATACAGTGTGACCTATATCTTCAATGCTTCTTAATTCTACAATATTGGGCAGTTTATATGATTCAATTAACAACCCTGTATTGTGAGTTTTAAAACGAGAAAACTTAATTGCGCCAGTCTTTCGTTCAATCGACCATTGATGTTCCCAACACATTTTATACTAGATAAATAACTAGTGGACACAGATATTGAAGTTATGTAGAGATTAAGGTGCGGTTTGGGGACAAGAATGGCAAGTAGAGAGGGGCGTGGTTGTAACTGTATAGAGGTAGCTTACCAAGCGGCGGGGAGGGTCTTGAAAACAAGTGAGGCAAGTAAAGAGAGGGAAAGCAGAGGAAGGTGTGGCTTATAAAGGGAGGGGTCTGGAGAGGGGGAAGTGGCTTCTAAATGGGAGGGGCTTAAAAAGTGAAAGGAGGTCAAATGGGAGGGGCTTAAAAAAGTGAAAGGAGGTCAAATGGGAGGGGCTTAAAAAAGTGAAAGGAGGTCAAATGGGAGGGGCTTAAAAAGTGAAAGGAGGTCAAATGAGAGGTCAAGGTTGTGTGGCTCCACTAAGCCCATTTGTTATCTACTCACGCATAAGTATATTTACTTCAGATGGTTTGGCAATGTTAAGTGCAATTAACTTTTATACAATACAAAAACTGTTATATGTATTAACATGAGTGTAGGATGGGTCCGTAATTCATTAGCACACTAAAATTTGTTAAACATTTCTCTCGGAATATTTATTTTAAAGCTTTCTAATGACTGTTCTTTGATCAATTCTTGTTTTCCAACAATTCTTTTTGTTGCTATCCAATCTAATGATATTAGAGTAGCTAATATTTTATTTAATGCTCTTTGTTATTATTTAGATCGCGTTTTGATGGAAAAGTGAACCATTTATTACCGGAATATGAACATTTATAAAAAATTCTTACACAACAAACAGATTTTAAATTATTAGGTACTGATCAGCCAGCATGACAATTCTGCGATTTTTATTCGGTGCTGTTATAATTTTCAAGGTTTCAGGAAATCATGTAAGTAATATTAGCCACTTACCTAGACATTCCTTTTCTCAGAGTTAACATTTATTTTGTTATCAAACTTGTATATTTTAAGGTAGTTAAACAGCCAATAAATTATTTCTTTGCTAGCTTCGGTGAATTTACTTGCTACAGTTGGCACGATTTAAGAAATACATAGACGTCGTAAGACCTCCACACGTACATTTAATATCAGTGACTCAACATGATTTCCTTTATTATTAAGGAGGAAATGATACTACAGTAAAACCTCATATTAAAGACACAATAGTATTAGAGACAGCTTTGTATTAGAGACACTTTGGACCGCTCCTGACTTATTGCCATTCACAATGTATTTTTAGACACCTCGATATCAAAGGCAAACATTTAATGTTCTAATTTATTTCCTGTATAACCCTGTGTGTAAGTTCTAGAAAAATATTATAAATAAGTTGTTTGTCTTCTTTATAAACACATAAGTGTTAATATTATTAAAACTGCTCTAGCAAAACAAACCATTAATTTTATGTTGAAAGCTTATACTAAATAATGTTCTAACATGTATAGTTTATCCAACGATGTTCTACATTTAAGCCTGTCTTAGGTCACTGTATGCACTCACGCACTGTACTCTGCTTTTAAACACTATACAGCACTAATTCGAAAGGTTTAGTCCTTTAATTGTCAAGCAGCTGAATCGCTTAAGGGTTGACGTGTTGATGCAGACAAGATTCATGCTTGGCAACAAATCTTTTAACTTCACTAGCAACGTAGTGGACACCAAGATCACGATGTATGTCGCTATTTCGTATGTGCCACGGAGCATTTGCCATGTTTTGCAGCACTTTACTTTGAAAAGTTTGTATACATTTTATATGGCACTCTTTCTCACAACCCCACAGTTGTATACCATAAATCCAGACTGGCTTTAGAATCTGGTTATAAAGGATAATTTTATTGTGTATTGACAGTTTGATCTCAACAGCCAAGATATTTGTCTATATTTGAGTCCTAGCTCAGTCTTTTTTTAACATGTTGCTTCCATCTTAGCTTTTGCATCCACCGTCATCTTAATGTATTTCGCTGTATTTCCATATGAGACCACATTTCCACTCAGATTAATTAAAGGTGGACTTCTCAAGTTAATATGGACTGATTTCGCTTCATTCAAATTAATTTTCCAATTTTTGGTCCAGGTACAAATCTGGTTGCTAGCTTGCTGGAGCTTGTTAGTTGCTTCATCTACGTTAGTTCCTACTGCCAACACAGCAGTATCATCTGCAAATGTGGCAATAATTACATTATTTAGGGAAGATAACATGTATACAATAAATAAAGAATGGGACCGGGGACACTTCCTTGAGGTACACCGGCTTTTATCTCTCTCAAGTCAGAGTATTCATCTTCTTGCTTGATTCTGAATAATCTGCCTGTAATGTAGGATGTTAACAGTGCTACATATTGCCTAGGCAACAACTTATTTAGTTTAAGTATGAGTCCCTCATGCCAAACCTTTTTCGAAGGCTTAAGATGCATCAAGGAGGATGACAGATCAAATTAGCTTTTCCTCTAGTGCATTTTCTATTATGTCTACGATTCAGTGGACTTGGTCTATAGTAGAATGTTTTTGCCTAAAACCAAATTTGTGATCTGGAATTAAGTTTTTATCTTCTATTGCAGTTTTTAGTCTCTTCAAGAAGAGTTTTTCAAACAGGTTCAAGATGATCGGTAACAAAGAATATTTTAGCTATTGATCGTCTCACTTTGGGACTACAGCGCGTGTTCTTATGAACAATGGGGTTGCCAAACATCTTGCAAGCAACTTTTAAAAACACTTTCTAAATATTGTAGTTGTAACTGCATAAACCTTTATAATCCCTATTGTTCGAGCAAGTTATATTTGCAGGTAGTCACTTCTTCTGACAGCGGTAGTAAAACAAATTTCAAGACATTTTGTTTATATGAGTTAACGACAGTACTATTACAAAACTAATAATTTTGAGTATAATTAAAAGTCAAACGTTTTAGTTCGCGTTTTTAAATTTTAGGTAAATAAAGAAGTACAACACAAGTTATAGTTATATTAGAAGGTTGGTAATCATGAAAATTAGTTTAATAAATTAAACTGTCAGTATGACAATTATATAAATCTGAAATTCGGTACAATTAATACTTTATTAAAAGCTGTCGTAAAATTGATATATGTACTATAACAGTTTTAAAAAGTCTCTACAAACAATAAATAAATGATAATGTGCATATTAAGAATTTTTACATGCCTAAAAATAAACATGACAGCTTAACCTAAAATTTATAACTGACAGCTGCTGAATGTTGTCACTAAAGTAAAAAGAGAGAGAAAAAAGTATCTCTGTTTCAGACCGCTTAGTTGTGGCCTAGAAAGAGAGATATTGACATCCGTGTCCTAACTCTAAAATAACACAGTTAAAGTTTTCATTTAAGAACTTTAAGTTACACTACCAACGGCATAATTTTTCATTATTTCAATCATTTTTACATTTATGTGACCCAAGCGTTCATGCGATGTTTTTAGGTTATTCTTTTCAGTTGCATTTACTTCTAGTGTTACAGAACGAAACAATAATTTGTAAATATTGTTATTTTCTCGAATCCCCACGGCTTTTAGCAATTCATTTTCAAATATTTTAGCTGTATCACGCTGTTTGATGACTTTCATGCCCTTTTTGGTATTTGTACCTTCCGAAAACAAATTCTTTCTGAAGTCGGGTACATACCAGACTTCCTGTAGAATAATTTTCTTCCATACACCATTTATCCAACACTCTATTGAGACAGAAACTCTTCCTTTCACAGGTAATTCTTGATTATTTCCCAGTTTTACAGTAAAATAATCATCCACAAAATTTGTGAGAGTAGTTCTCTTCTCCAAATCATATGTGCCAAAGCACCACTATCTAATACCCATGTTTTGGTATCTACTATACTATTGGCCATATTTCTGTCATCTTCCATATTGAACGCTGAATAATCTTCGTTGCTTTCTTCTCTTTGAAATCTTCTATTCTGTTGTTGAGCTGTCTTTTTTCACTGTCTTGGAGGTCTGTATTCATTTGCATAGTGCCCTTTTTTCCTGCAATTGAAACACGCAATAACGGATCCGTTTGAATTTTCAGAATGCCTATCTATTATTCCACTTTTCGTTGCGATTATTTTTTGTCGTTATAAATGCTTCTTCTGTTATCTCCGTGGCAGTCAGATTCTTTTCTTCATCTACTAAAATCTTGCAACAAGATTTTGCAGTGTCTGTTTCTCTTCAGCTAATGACAGCCATACTTGTCTAAAATTCCTATATTTGTGAGGTAATGTGCCAATAATTTTTGTCACCACGGCAGTATCACTTATCTGATCACCTGCTTCATTGATTTGCTTAGCTAAATTTTCTACTTTTGCTATGTGTTGAGCTATGGTATGTGTTGATGACATCTTGTACGAATGGACTTGTTCGTGAGCTATCATTTTGCTAGTTTCACTTTTTGTTGTATATATATCTTCTAGTTTTTTAATTATTTCACTAGACGTCTCACAATTTTCAATCAAGTGTTATTTTAAATCCATTGTTGCTGTTATAACACAGATTGCAACAGCATCATTAACTTTTTCCAGTTTATTTAGCTCCTGTATTTTATCATTTGCAGGTTCTTCAACATTTCCAGATGCAATTTCGTATACTCCTCTGGCCTTTAATGCACATTTAACCTGAAACTTTCACTGGTTGTAATTCTTGCCATCAAATTTAATTATTGTTGTAGTTAAGGGCCCGTTATCGCCGCCAGTTTTAATAATAGGGAGCTTCATTAACTATAAATACCTAAAGATGGCGGTACGGTCTCCAAATGGGAATTAGTTTCTTTAAAACTAAAATTTAAAAATCGCAGTTGTCTGCTCACAGTGTTGCCAGACATACGTGAACTTTCAAAATATTTTAAGTTTAACTGAAATTTTTAATTTTTAAATTCCAAGGAATAATTTAAGGTAGTTAAAATTAAAAAGGGGAATATAAAACGGCTAAATATCTTTAAAAATATCAATTGTTCTTGCTGGTTTTAAGAAAAAGAAAAGTATTACTATACTAAAAGTATTAAAATATATATTCGTTTTAAGAAATTAATCAAGACTAATTAAGAGTAAAATAGTTTATTCAAAAATTAACAGTCACATGCTCTTAAGTAAAGAAAAACAACATTTACTTTGGTAATTTATTAAATAATATTCTATAATAACTATTATAACTAATAATAAAAAATTAGGAAAGTTAAAATATGGGAAGGGATATAAACAATAATCTGTTACTTTACATCGACAATCACAAAAATATATGTAACAATAACGAAAATGCGTTAAATTTATTAACAGCCAAATCAAACTCGTTGAAACTTCCCGCTTTTTTAACTCGATCCGCCTACAGCGCGTTACGTGAGCAAAAGCCTGAACTAAGAATGATAGTTGTCATTTACCAAAATGTTTGAATAAACGCGGGATATGACCTTATTTTAGTTCATAAAGTTTTTTTATACTGTTGTATTGAGGTGTAATAAGTCCACCTCAT
Source organism: Agrypnus murinus (assembly GCA_929113105.1). Classification (NCBI taxonomy): domain Eukaryota; kingdom Metazoa; phylum Arthropoda; class Insecta; order Coleoptera; family Elateridae; genus Agrypnus; species Agrypnus murinus. The sequence goes on from OV816027.1 coordinate 53,859,005, forward strand.
TCAGTCGCTTCGGATGTGTCGATGCGTGTATACCTTTTCACACGGTCGTTCCAAGTGTTTCTAGTTAACTGAGTTTACTGAGTTACTTCTGGGCTCTTATTAATCGCAAGCCAGCTACCGTTTCTGGATATACTCAAAACGTACCTCAGATGAGTATAAATTAATTATTTAGTTTGTTGCCATAATTGAGTGCCTTATTTTATTTGCACTTTTGATATTTTGCTGATTCAAGATTACTTTTATCATTCGCAATAGCCGAACTCTTTAAGGACATCCGATTCCCCTCCTAGTGCATGTCGTTGCACCGGGAAGGGGACAGTACTTATGCGGCCCGGGCTGCAGTGAAACTTGTGCGCTTGTTAAGGCTACGTCTTATAAGACATGCGTCGCTATGGAGGATTTAATTAGTAATAAGACTGTTGCTTCTGTTGAAGGAGGCAACGTACCAACTGTTGAAAATTCTGATAAACGTAACGTACATACTTTTGCTGACGCTTTAATGCAACCATCAAATGATTCATTTAAATATCCTAACAGAGAACAAGGCATTTTATTTGATGCCACTGACGGAATCCCAAAAAACAATTATATTAGAGGGGTAGGTAATCTGATTGGCCCTAAAAACATATTATTTGCTTCTAGAGTATCGAACGGTAGAATATGTATCTTTCTCTCTAGTAAATCTTGCGTGGATGAGTTGATTACAAAGCATAAAGGCATTACAATTGATGACAAATTTATTCCCGCTCGTAGGTTAGTGTCGCCTACGAAACGAATTATCTTATCAAACGTTTCGCCGTGCATTTCCAATGAAGTTCTGTTGGATGAACTTAAGAAACTCAATATTAAAGTTACCTCAAATATATTTCGTGAGAGCAGGTATAATTGACCAAGAATACAGACATATCTTTAGTTTCCGCCGTCAAGTCTATGTAGTTTCCGAGGAAGGGGATGAGTTCCCATCCAGATTTCTTGTTAAATTTAAAGATAACCATTTTAGGATCTTCCTCTCGTCGGATGAATTTAGATGTTTTCTTTGCAAGAATCTAAATCACGTAGCTAAAAGATGCCCCAACGTATTGAACAATAACGCATCAACAACTGATCAGACTTTCCTTTTTCGGAATGTCGATAACATTAATCCTACCGCTAGTACTGCAGAGTCAATTAGAACTATCCTTAGCAAAAACGTTGAATCAACCTCTAACCCTACGACATCTAGTAAAGTTGATCCAATATCAGCTGACCCCACGGAAATTGAAAAAGTACAACCCGATGCGTCGGGTAAAAAAAGCGTTTGGCTCCGTCCTCCATCGAATCGATAGAAACATTAACAAAGTCTTCCAGTAAGGCTGATATAAAATTTAAAAGTCCTAATAAAAAGATTAAAAAACCCCAACAAACAGTCGACGACTCCCCACTTTTTGATGAATTTAAACATATCTTCGATAAAGGCATAGAAGCTATTAATTATGAAAAGTTTTGTGAATTTTTAAAAAACGTTAAAGGGCAGGATAACCCCTACTTTGTGGCTAAACAGTTCACATCGGATGTTTCTACCTTACTTCCGGTAATGATAGCAGCACTCAATGAAGTAAAAACATCTAAATTAAAAGCTAGAATGAAACGCCTCGTGTCTAAACTAAAGAATGGTATAGCCCAATATGAAAATAATACCGGTCTATCCCAAGATGACTTACTCTCTAATTTATCCTCATTGGATTATTCATCGGATACACTGAAAAAAATGTTCAGGTTAAATTAACCAAAAATGAGTTGCAGCAACCCGAAAATATGGTAGAAAAAGTGACAACAATACTTATGGGTAACACGAACTATATGATTTTAGTAAAATGTGTTTGGTTAAATTTACCCAATAAGGTTCCTTGGAATGTAGATTTCCACTGCTATAGGTTAAACATAAAAACAGAGCGGTCCGCTGCAGCCGGTATCAAATCTCGGACGATATCTGCTGTCAGGCATTTCTCTAGTAACAATAGACGGCAAAATTAATTTTCAATAACAATGAAGTAGTGAGAAATTCAACTTATAAAGAATGAAATACGTTAAAATGATGCTTAAAAACAAATGCAAGATAATTCCGAAGAATCCATCTTTACATCTAAAAATTGGATGGGTTTGCTCTTTAAAAATTTATGAATTCGCCGAGTCATGAAAGTGGAATAACTAACAAGATTTTCGCGTTAATGACTGTGGAACAAGTTATTAACGTACATAAATTACCGTAAAATGGGGTGAAATAACAACACTTTCTAGCCATTTGGTCTTTTTATTTCGGAAACCGAATTTGTCGTATTAACTAAAATAGCCAAAGGTCTGATCTTATCTGGAGGGTTAATATTGCAGATTACGAACTTTTTCTGTATTAGTTAAATGTAGAAAAAAAATTATTTAATGCTCTGTTGCGATTCCCCCGCAAAGTGATGTCAATCACAACAGCAACGTTTTTAGACGTTTTTTTGCATTGAGGTGTCTTTATGAGGTGAAAGACGATATCAATTATATTTTTAAAAAAGACAACCTAAGTACACTGGCTTGCAAAAAATTCGCGTACACCTATTTTTGATTGTATTAAGTCAGTCTTAACTTTTAAGTTGTCAGTGTCAATCAGTTAAAATTATTTTGTTTTATTTTCGTAATGACATATTTATCCGTCAAAAATGTAATGTCAAAAGTCAGAAAGGTCATGTTTACATAGTAAAAACTACATAAAAACTCGGTTACTTGATTTTTAAACTGTATGCGATTTTTTGCAAGCCAGTGTATATGTAAAAAACCGATTTTCTAAAATACGTATATTCATCAAAAAACATATTTTTTTAAAACGAATGCAATAAGTTCTGCATTTTACTTGAAAAAACCTATAAATTAAAACATTTTTAAATTTTTTGAATATAATATATATTTAGGTAACAAATCAATACGTAGTAATTACAAGTCACATTAAACTCCAAAACATTCAAAAATCTTTTTCAATGATAACAGTTAACCTAAATTAACGCCACTTCCTTCATGTATTTAATTTGAATTGCATTATTCCGCGTTTGCAGGTTGCAGGAGGATCTACTCAACTGATCAAAACTAAAGTCTGTAATATCTTTTATATTACAAAAATAAACGAACATTTTCTTGATTTTTGTGCTATATCTTGTTGTGATTCAACCCGCGAAATACTAATTATTGCGACTTAAAAATAAAAAAATTTCATTCAACCAAATTTAAATTTTAGTTTTGCAAACACAAAAATTACAATAATGTTGTGGGTGTCTTCTGGCAATCCCTAAAATTTGTTTTTAAACTTTTAAATACGTTCTGCAAGTAAAGTTATTTCCATGTTCCAAGAGCATTAAAAAATGAAATCGGGATATTTCTTTTTTAGAATCTTAACAATAAAATCAGTTTTGCTGCTGACTGAATATTTTAATTCACGAAAGTGTTGGGAATTTACAAATAAAAATTCAAATCGCTAAAATAATTATCACAATCTTGAGCAATAAAACAAAAACTTTCTGCAACTTTGCTGCTATTCAGACTCTAGTTGCATTTTACCCCATTTTACGGTATGCTTAAAGACCTGACTCATTGTCAGATATCTAATTTTTAATTCTTTTTTTTTCTTGTCATTGCAAGACAGTTAAATATTATCCGTATCATAAACAAATTAATATCGTAACTTACCTTTGAAGGGAACTATGTACTCCTAAAGCACGTGCCAATAAACTTCATCGGAATCAATCATAATTAAGGCACGTTGTAAAAAAACTTTGTTCACTTATGACAACACATGGTAAACTGAACTCCGTTCATAATATAACACATAATAACTATAAAATATCTTTTAATTTTCGCAAGCTAAAGCTGATATCGCATTTTTAATGGGAATGTTTAATAACAGCAGCTTCCAGCAGCCAATATTTGCTGTATATTTAAAACTCGAAAATAAAATTTAATTCCAGAGACGTTTTATCAAAACATAAATGCCATTATACGTGACTTATAAATGCTATGGATATCAAATAACAAAGCTACTTTTGTTTTTATGTACGTATGTATGACACATCATTATGGTAAATAAAACTGTTTTACAAATTTTTAGTTCACATTACCTACTTATATAGTCGATTAAATCAATGTTTTAAGCTATTTTAACCTGACTTATAAGCTGAAACAGCCAACTGTACGTGTAGATTCTCGTTAAGTTGACGTTACCCATACTAATGGTTGATTTTACTAGAAGCCAAGTAAAATGTACCAAAGACCGATTAACCATAACTAAATAGTTCACTTTACAAATCGTTTGTATATTCTGACCTAGATTTTTAGTTAACGCTGCTTAAATTAGGTTAGAACAACAAAAAATCCGTTTACTATTGTAACAAGAGAGAAAAAGAAAGAACCTCTTTTCGAGCAACAAATGGAGTGTTCTACCTCATTCGAGGGAATGACGCATCGCACAAGCATGTAAACCAGACGCGGTTTATTCTAGCGCTTTCTAGAATACATAGAAGGTTCCAGCGACTTCTGGTGCGATTATATGAGGGTATAAAAGCGGATTCGCGGATAAAAGAGAGGCAGTCAACAGCGAGTCGTTAACTGTGTTTCACGAAATAAATAGTAGCTGTATAGATAAATGTTATATTAGAAATTCATAGTCTGTAAATAATAGTTTTAATGGTTTATAATCATAGCGTTAATTTATAGTGTATTCATTAGTGTTTGTAAATAAATATTAATTATTAATAGACGATTTAAACAGCACTTTTGTTATTATTTTGAAAAAGAACGTTACAGTGGTGTCAGATGTGGGTTTAAAATAAATAAAATCTCGTAATAATTAATTAAAGTGCTGTGAGAATAAAATTTTTGGTGTTAAAACATAATTTCAACAAACAATTAAAATGGTGATGAAACTGTTAAAAGATCTCAAAGTAATAGACTTGAAACATGAACTTGAAGAACGAGATTTAGACACAACGGGCCTTAAAAGTGTGTTAATAAATCGGCTAAGAGAATGGCTTTTGGAGCAGCAAGAAGACCCTGAAAGTTTCCTCTTCGAAATACCTGGACCCGCAATTGATACTAATTTGTTATTAAGTAAAATAGAAGAGAATTCTAGAATGCTTAAAGAAGAATTATTGAAAAAGTCCGAAGAGAATTCTAGAAAGTCTGAAGAGAATTCTAGAATGTTAAAAGAGGAATTATTGGAAAAGTCCGAAGAGAATTCTAGAATGTTAAAAGAGGAATTACTGGAAAAGTCGGAAGAGAATTCTAGAATGCTTAAAGAAGAATTATTGGAAAAGTCCGAAGAGAATTCTAGAAAGTCTGAAGAAAATTCTAAAATGCTTAAACAAGAATTACTTGAAAATACTAAAGCGCTGGAAGAAAAAGTACTGGAAAAACACGAAGAGAATTCTAGAAGGTTTGCAGAATTACTAGAAAGGGCCGAAGAAAATGTTAGAATGCTAAAGGAAGAAATACTGGAGAATTCCAGGAAATCCGAAGACAGTTCTAGAAGGCTTAAAGGAGAATTGTTGGAAAATGTCAAAGCGTTGGAAGATAAAGTTTTCGAAGAATTCTTGGAGAATGCCAGCGCGTTAGGACTATTGGAAGGTAGATTGGCGGAACAAGATAGGGTAATAAAGATGGTAGAAGAGAAAATAGCCCAAATGCAATTACCATCAACAGCTAAGAAAGACGACATAACCGATATGTTGGAAGATAGAATGAGGCAACTACGGTTTCCCTCAACTTCTGAGTTTAATGAAGTAAAGAAGCAAATTAAAGAAGAAAAGGGTCCTGCCGTAGGGATAAAAGTAAAACCACCCACGTTCGATGGAAAGATACCTTGGTCCACCTACTACAAACAATTTGAGGCGGCCGCTGGGGCCAACGGATGGACAGGCAAGGAAAAGGCCGTTTCTTTAACTGTGGCTTTGCGTGGAGACGCGTTGAACGTCCTGCAAACAATCCCAGCAGGACAGGAAAATGATTATCAATTGTTAGTGTCTAGATTGGAGATGAGATATGGAGATGCACATCTTCAACAAGTGTATCACGCGCAAGTGAAGAATCGTATCCAGAAGAATGGAGAAAGCCTGCAGGAGTTTGAAGCCGATGTTGCGCGGCTTGTCCGATTGGCGTACCCTACGGCACCCCATTCATTTCTGGGACAGCTCGCTGTGCAGACCTTCATTGATGGGTTAAGAGACGGGGAAACACAACAATCATTGAGGCTGGCACGACCAAGAACAACTGATGATGCGCTTGCTCACGCTTTAGAGTTTGAAGCCGCAAAACAAGCGTCCCGAGGCCACGGGCGAGTTCGAACCGTTGCGGAAGAAGAGGAAGGTTCCAGTTCCAAAGGTCGCCTAGAAGAATTATTAATGAGAGTTCTTCAGAAGGAAGATAGTCGTAAGAGGAATCCTCAAGAAGTTCGAGGACCCCGTTGCTGGAACTGCGGTGAACAAGGGCACATACGACGCCGCTGCCCTAAACCCAAAACAAGTTCAGCCGTCGGAAAACTAAAGGGGGTCGACGAGAGGGGGCGAACGTCGACTTTGAGTGAAGATGCCCCGAAGATCACCATCCATGCCGTAACATCAAACAATAGTACCAGCAGTTTGTTCGTAGATGGGAAAATTGCTAATCGTACTGTTCCACTACTCATTGATACGGGGGCGACAAAGTCCATCATACGCCCTAACGTTCTACGAACAAGTATGAAGCTGTTACCAACAACTACTCAACTCCGTACAGCAACAGGTGAAGTGATACCAACACGCGGAGTGGTGAAGATGAAGATTGGCATTGGAAGTGAAGAACGTGATCATGAGGTGCTGGTAGCCGATATCACTGATGACTTCATCTTGGGAATGGACCTCCTGAGAAAATTTGGTTTTACGTTGGATTTGAAAGAGGGTGTTTTGAAGGTCGGTAACGAAGAACTTCCGTTGCACCCACGAGAAGATCCGGTTGTAAGGGTTTTGCTGACTGAAGATGTGATATTGCCGGGTCAAAGCGAGATGGTTGTCGAGGCAGGTTTGGATGGAGATCTTCGGGTAGGATGTGTGCGAATGATGGAGCCTGTCTGTGATAAGAAGATCCATAGTGGCATACTGGTGGGAAAAGCGCTGATCAAGGTTGGAAAGATAGTACCGGTGAGAATTATGAACGTTAATGTGGATCCGGTGACATTGAAGAAGAGTACCCTTGTGGGACAGTGTGTGCCAGTATTCCGAGTAGCCAGGTGTATGGCTGATGTTCCAAAACCAGCGCCCAAAGACCATGGGGGAAAATTAGTGGGTATGGTTACTAGTTCGTGCGAAGACCTTAACGGAACAGAAGTGAAAGAGGTACAGGGTTTGGTTCACCGATACCAAGATATCTTCGCTCTTGACGATAGTCAGAAGGGACGAACAAATATAGTAAAACATAAAATCAATACAGGCAACTCTATGCCTGTCCGTCAGCCGCCGAGGCGTCTACCTCTAGCAAGGCGAGCATAAGCCGAAAAGATTATTACCGATATGGAAGAACAAGGGGTCATCGAGCCATCCAGCAGTCCATGGGCATCACCGGTGGTCCTGGTCAGTAAGAAGGACGGGTCAACGAGATTTTGTGTGGACTATCGGCAGCTCAATAACGTGACAAAGAAAGACAGTTATCCCTTACCACGCATCGACGACACGTTAGATACCCTGTCTGGTTCACGATGGTTTTCGACTTTGGACTTGAAGAGTGGTTATTGGCAAGTTGAAATGGAACCTGAAGACCGGGAGAAGACCGCGTTCACTATTGGTTCCGGACTATGGCAGTTTACAGTTATGCCTTTCGGTCTATGTAACGCTCCGGCCACCTTTGAGCGTCTAATGGAGACCATCCTGAGAGGGCTGTCGTGGAAGACCTGCCTGGTATACCTAGATGATGTGATTGTAGTCGGAAAATCATTCAACGAACATTTGAAGAACCTAGAAGAAGTGTTCCGAAGACTACGTGGAGCCAACCTGAAACTGAGTCCGAAAAAGTGCCACATATTCAGAAAGGAAGTGAAATATCTCGGGCACGTCGTATCACAAAATGGAGTGGCAACCGACCCCGATAAGATTCGTGCAGTTCAAGAGTGGCCAACACCGAAAGATAAACACCAAGTTCGTAGTTTTCTTGGGTTATGTACCTACTATAGGCGTTTCGTTCCTGGGTTTGCCAATATAGCGAAGCCTCTGACAAGGCTAACTGAAGATGGACGCGAGTATGTTTGGAGCGGAGAGTGTGAAACAGCTTTCCAACAGTTGAAGCGTGCCCTGACAACCGCACCAATATTGAGTTATCCACGGACAGAAGGGAAATTCATACTTGACACAGATGCAAGTAATCTGGCCATTGGGGGTGTACTTTCTCAGATACAAGATGGACAAGAAAAGGTCATCGGCTATTTTAGTAAGGTTTTGTCGAAAGCCGAAAGGAATTATTGTGTGACCAGAAAAGAACTATTGGCCTTCGTGAAGTCCGTTGAGCACTTCTACAAATACTTGTACGGACGGAAGTTTTTATTGAGGACGGACCATGCAGCGTTGAAATGGCTTCTACAATTCCGTAATCCTGAAGGCCAGGTCGCAAGGTGGATCGAACGATTACAAGGATACGACTTTGACACCGAACATCGAGCGGGCACTAGTCATCGAAATGCCGATGCTCTTTCAAGAAGACCCTGTCCAACGGATTGCCGTCATTGCTCTCGTTTGGAAGAGAGGGTTTGCCAAGTATTAAGGACTACCATCGTCAACGACAATTGGTTGCCGGAAGAATTGCAACGACAGCAGGAGGCTGATCCCGAGCTAAAAATGGTACTGGAATGGAAGCGCGTGGGAGAAAGGCCTGCCTGGGAGGCCGTCAGCCCTTTTAACAGAACGCTCAAAGCATATTGGGCCCAATGGGAGTCCTTGAAGGTGGAAGACGATCTCCTGAAGCGAGTACTGGAGAGTGAAGATGGCACCACCATTAGGTCTCAGTTCGTGGTTCCAAGAAGCCGAGTGGCTACAGTATTGCGACATCTCCATGACGGTGCCTCCGGAGGACACTTCGGTGTGAAAAAGACTTTGGAGAAAGTTAGGGAGCGTTTTTATTGGGTCAACTGTAAAGAAGACGTGAAGGAGTGGTGCCGGAAATGTGAACTATGTGCCACTGGCAACGGACCCTTGGGGAAACGAAGAGCACCTATGAGGCAGTACAATGTGGGTAGTCCTCTGGAAAGAATAGCTATAGACATTGCCGGACCATTTCCCGAAACCGACGATGGGAATAAATACATCTTAGGGGCAATGGACTATTTTACCAAATGGCCAGAAGCATATGCCCTACCAAACCAGGAAGCTGCGACTGTTGCTGACGTACTAGTCAAAGAGTTTTTCAGTCGCTTCGGAGTGCCCATGGAGCTGCATTCGGATCAAGGCCGCAATTTTGAGTCTGTACTCTTTGGAGAAGTCTGTCGATTGTTGGGCATTCGCAAGACTCGGACCACACCGTTACATCCGCAGTCCGATGGAATGGTAGAACGCATGAATCGGACAATGGGCAAATATTTGGCTAAGGTCGTCTCCGATCATCAGCGAGACTGGGACCAATACCTGCATCTGTTCCTGATGGCTTATCGTGCATCGGTCCACGAAACAACCGGTCAGTCGCCAGCGTCTGTGATGTTTGGACGCGAGTTACGGTTACCGTGTGATCTGGAATTTGGATCCCCACCTATAGAGCAGGAGGTAGCCGGGAATGATTATGTCATCAACTTAAAGAAGAGGTTGGAGAATATTCACCACCGAACCCGAAACAATAGTCGAATCGCGAGTGACCGGATGAAGGCTACGTACGATGTGAGAGCCCAAGAAGGAGGGTTTCAACCTGGAGAGCTTGTCTGGTTATACAACCCGCAAAGACGTCGTGGCTATTCTCCAAAGTTACAGCGAAATTGGGAGGGCCCATACCAGGTGAAGAAACGAATAAATGACTTGATTTATCGCATCCAGAAATTGCCAAGAGGGAAACCAAAGGTGGTACACTGCAATCGTCTGGCGCACTATGAGGGAAATAATGACGCAGTCCCGGATCGGGAAGATGAGGCTGAGGTGGCTATCAATACCGTAAGGCCTGGAGATGATCAGCCAACCTTTAGAGAATTTATGGCTGCGTTTTCTGGAACTAGAAAAGCGCGATTCGGAGTCACGACTGAGATGCAACAAGATCTCTTCCGGGTCCCTGGTGATTATTCCATTGCCCACTGTGTCTCCGAGGATCTCCGTATGTCCAGGGGGATCGCAGTAGTGTTTAGAAATAAATTTGGACGGCTGAATGAACTTCGAGAACAAAATCCCTCTGTTGGTAAATCCTTACGCTTGCCTGATCATGACCGATCCATTTACTACTTGGTAACCAAGCAGTTTTACTACCAGAAACCGAGTTACGCCGACTTGTGGAGGGCATTATGGAATTTGAGGATCGAGTTGCTTACCAGGGGAATTAACAAATTGGCAGTTCCCAAACTCGGCTGTGGGCGGGACTAGCTGGATTGGAGAATCGTTAGAAACATGCTGGAAGTTGTCTTTAGAGGTACGGACGTCAAGATCTTCGTCTGCAGTTTTGACCCACAACCCGCATTAAGGCCAACGAAGAGTGTAGACTGTTATTTCTACCGTAATGGAACGTGTAGTCGAGGTGAAGACTGTCGATATCGTCATGACCCGTTCTACAGGAACCAGAGCATAAAACCTGTTCTGGGACAGAACAGACTTGAAGAGGGGGGCAGTGTAACAAGAGAGAAAAAGAAAGAACCTCTTTTCGAGCAACAAATGGAGTGTTCTACCTCATTCGAGAGAATGACGCATCGCACAAGCATGTAAACCAGACGCGGTTTATTCTAGCGCTTTCTAGAATACATAGAAGGTTCCAGCGACTTCTGGTGCGATTATATGAGGGTATAAAAGCGGATTCGCGGATAAAAGAGAGGCAGTCAACAGCGAGTCGTTAACTGTGTTTCACGAAATAAATAGTAGCTGTATAGATAAATGTTATATTAGAAATTCATAGTCTGTAAATAATAGTTTTAATGGTTTATAATCATAGCGTTAATTTATAGTGTATTCATTAGTGTTTGTAAATAAATATTAATTATTAATAGACGATTTAAACAGCACTTTTGTTATTATTTTGAAAAAGAACGTTACACTATAATATAGTTAGTGATATTTTTCTCAGTGTACGTCTGATCTCTTCCCTTAAATCGCTAATGGACAATATCAATAATGTAAACAATAAAATTAACATTCTCCAGTGGAATGCGCAATCCGCTATCGCAAAAAAATGTCATCTTGATAAGTTATTGGTCGAGTTTAATATACATATCGCCTTGCTTTCGGAAACCTGGTTTAAACCAAACCGACTAGTTAATTTTAAATATCATAATGTTATTAGGAATGATCGGCAAGATGGTTATTCTGGGGTTGCTATATTAGTCGATAAACATCTTGATTTTGTCCCTCTCGCTCTTAACAACGAAAATTAAGATATGTTACTCTGTGGAGTAACATTACCTAAATTTAACTTATCGTTTGTTTCTGTTTATTGCTCTACAGACTCGCACATCACATACGAAGATTATATTAATACTTTTTCCAAATTACCTTCTCCTTTTCTTATTGGAGGAGATTTTAATGCGCACTACTATGTATTCGGTTCTTCAAAAACTGATAACAAAGGCAACGTTCTGCTAAAGGCTATTGACAGCTTAAATTGTACGTTCCTAAATGATGGCAGTCCAACCAGAATCACTTCACCTGGTACAAATCTATCTGCAATTGATATAACACTTGCCACACCTGTGATCGCTACGAGAATAGATTGGCAAACTTTGTACGATACTTACACTTCTGACCATTTCCCTATCATCATGCACTTGGGCTATGATGGACCGAATTTTTCGACGGTCTTTCCTAAAAGTAGATGGAAAATAATTCCAGACCAGCTTCCCAACTTTACAGCTTACCTGTGTAATGTTTTTAACAGCATACCTGAATTAATCACTGCCGAAGATAAAATCTCATTTACTATAAATGCTATTCATCATGCCGCTAACAATAGTTACCACATAAACAGACCGTTTATTCCTAAAGGTAGACCAAATCCCCCATGGTGGGATGAAGATTGTTCTAAAGTAATCTCTACAAGAAAGAATGCACTTCGTACATTCAAAACGAACCCTACTATTGATAACTTTATTAAATACAAACAAACTGAGGCGTACTCAAAGCGTTTTCTAAAAAATAAAAAAAAACAAGGGTGGCGACAATTTACTAGCAATCTAAACAAAGAAACGCCTATTAACCGCATTTGGCAAACCATTAAAAAATTTAACAGAGTCTCAAGCTATAAACCTATAAGAGATGATCTTGTACTGAAATTCTTGGATGAGCTCGTACCGCTTTCCGCTTCTACGAATCCTAACTTTCCTACACGTGACTCGGAGGACCACTTTTTGCTTCAACCTTTTTCACACACAGAGTTAGAAAATGCCATTAAGACCTCTAACAGCTCCCCAGGTTACGATAACATAACTTTTTTATTTCCCTATTACCTTCCGCAGGCAAGGATATCTTACTTTCTGCGTTTAATGATATTTGGGCACGCAATGAACAAGTAGATCAACTGAAAACAATATTAATTGCTCCTATATTAAAACCTAACAAAGATCCGAAACTAACTAAGTCATATCGACCTATTTCGCTCCTCTCATGCGTTACTAAAACTTTTGAGAGATTAATTTACAATCGTTTGTATTGGTGGCTGGAAGAAAACAGTATTCTTCCTCATAGACAATACGGTTTCAAAAAAAATGTGGGTACTATGGACGCCCTCACAGACCTAGTGACTGATACTCAATTAGCTTTCTCGCGTAAAAAACATTTGGGCGCAATATTTTTGGTCATCGATAATGCCTACAACTGTGTTAATTTAGATATTTTAGAAGGCAAGCTAAAAACCCTGGGTATTCCAGTTTTTACGGCAAACATTATATGCAATTTATACAGAAATCGTAAATTATACGTCAGATCATCCTCAAGTAATTTCATAGGACCAAGATATGTTTCCGACGGTCTGCCACAGGGCTCAATTCTTAGCCCTTTACTTTTTAATTTATATACGTTAGACCTTCACCGACTGGCTAACGAAGACTTTAATTTAATCCAATATGCTGATGACCTTTGTATTTATCTGTCTCACAAAAACCTTCCTTGCCTTGAAAACAAAATGAAAGACATTATGATAAAGGTTAGAAGTTGGTCGTATGCTAATGCTTTTAATATTTCTCCAAGTAAATCGGCAGTCGTTTTCTTTTCCAAATCTAGGTTAATCTTTCCCTCTCATATGGAATTTTCCAATATAACAGTACCTGTACAGGATAATTATAAATATTTGGGAATAGTATTAGATAAAAAGCTAACGTGGACCAAACATATAACATATTTAACAAGCAGATGTGAACGAGCTCTCAATATTCTTCGAACACTAACCAAAATCAGATGGGGAGCCGATGTTTGCATATGCCTACATATCTATAAAGCACTAATTAGGTCTCGTATTGATTACGGATGTACACTATATGGAACAGCTAGTAAAACAAATTTTAAACGATTAGATGTTATCCAAAGTAAAGCTTTGCGTCTGTGTACAGGTGCAACGCTATCTACTCCCGTCAGGGCGCTGCAAGCCGAGACACAAGAACCGCCATTGTTTATACGTAGGGAGTTATTATCTATAAAATATATCGCCAGATTAAAGGCAATAGAATCTGCTACAATTTTAGCCAAGATTTACGAACTAAATATTTACGATTTGACCTCTATCTTTTCGAAAAAGAAACCATCCCCTCCATTAGTAATTGCCTACAGAAAACTTGTCGAACTCAATAGCGATTACTGTAATATTAAGAATATTAAATTTGACTATTTCGATTATATTCGTCCATTGCTTATCAACTTTCCGCAATATAATGGGATAATCGAACATGATAAACGTCTTTTCTTTTCACTACTAGATAAGCTGGAAAACTGCCAAATTATCTTTACAGACGGCTCAAAAGACTCTCAAGGATGTGGTTGTGCCTTCTACGTTTATCGTAGTAATGTGTCTAGAATACTCCAACTAAATCGTCATACCACCATTTTCACGGCAGAAGCGATTGCCATTCTTGAGGCACTAACGTATACTGACGACCATCTTATTGATCGCCAGAACATAGCCATTATGTCCGATTCACAAAGTGTGTTAAAAGCTATAGGGTCGATAACACATATTGCCAAGAGAAACCCTATTATAGTACAGATAATCGATCTCATTTTGAAACTTAAAGCTAAAGGATCAATAGTTCAATTATTTTGGGTTAAGGGTCACTCAGGTATCCAGCCAAATGTAGCAGTCGATTTGTTAGCCAAGCAATCGATATCTTCAGGAACTATGTACACCGTTCCTCATCTATCATACCAAGATATAGTTACTTTTTATAAATTTAACATCTCTCGAGAGGCTTGGCAAAGATATTGGGAGGAATGCAATTGCATCAAGTCTACGCAATATGCATTGATTCATCCATCGATACAGGTTCGACCGTGGTACAAAGAATACGTCAACATCTCACGTACAATGTATACTACGATAGCTAGGCTAAAATTTGGACATGGCCGCTATCAGGCCCACTTAAATAAAATCAACATCATTGACACTCCAGATTGTTCACAATGTGGGTCTAACATTGCCGATTTGAACCACATATTTTTTTCCTGTTCTGCTTATAAAGAAGAAATTGACGATTTACTGTCTAGATTAAATCATATGGGTATCAGATTTCCAACTAACATAGTTGGGATACTAGCCACCAATAATAAAGCTATTTATAAGGAAATAGTAAAATATCTAAAGAAGATAAAACTTCAGCTTTAATACAACACGCATGTTCTAATCTTGTACTGAATGAATAACTCCTCTGTTTTCTAACCTCTTGTTTTTAACCCATTTTACCGTTGGTCAAACCTGTTTAGTTTTCTTTAAGTCGCTATGATAGACCCCATAGCGTGAAGGAAGTATCCCCGTCTAATCCTGCACGACCGATAGAGTGCATGGTGATGTATGAACGTTGCTTGCTCTTATTGTTACATTAATCGTTACTAATTGGTTATAAATTTATGGTTAGGCAATGGGCTAAGATCCCAAATGCCTTAAGGAAAAAAAAAGTCCACCTCATTGAAAATTTTATGTAACGATAAGATCGTAAATGTGAAGACAAATATTTCACACATTAAATCTAAATTAAAAGATGGATATGCTAGGTGATAGGCATAATTAATCAAAAGGCTACATATAGGGTCACAGTTAGGCTCATCAATATTTAAAATAGAAATCAAAAATAAAATTTCATGCAAACATAACCTCAATTCATATGCATAAAGGTTTCATTAAAAAAAAGGATATCAATCATTTAGATTCTTTTATCATAATATATGTTTATACAACCCAAGTTGCATATTGGGATGGGTTCTTCATTTGTATAGAAGATGTAATCTTCTTATTTAAATTTAGAGCCTACGATCTTTAACGTAGGATGAATTTTTCTATTCTCCAATAGACCAACCTAGTTTCGCGCTGTCAGTTAACTGAAAACAGATAAATTAGGTCAATCTTGTAATGACTTATATAGCATAATAAGTTTTTAAACTCTTATATAATAATCCTGAGCATTTTCATTACTGAAGGTTTCGATCTTGTTGCTATGCTTCAGTTTGACGATTATTGACTCTTATCCTATTTTTCTCGCCATTGTTTTTATGTAAACACTTGGAGGACTGTATACTGGACAATTTGATCATAAATTGACTTCATTTGAATCAATATTAATGTTGGAACTTGTAAATGCATCAATTGGTTGTATACGTGTTGTAGCGGACTCTAACTTATGTTTTTCTTAAATTGTAAAGATGTTCCTGTGGAAATCAAATATGTATTAGCTGTATTGTGTAATTATGCATCTATTTTGTAAAGGATAAACTAGTGGAGTAATGCTAAGCAATAATAGAACGTTATCTCGGAACCGGTCCAAACTACTTCGATTTGAATATATTTTTTTTAAAGTCTTGTAAATATAAAATACTAAAATCTTTACAAATTAGAAATTGACGCTCAGAACGGGAAATGTGGTGAAACCTTAGAATATAAAACTGTAAGAAGGAGAGTAGATAGGGTAGGACAGTTCGAGCGCAAAATCCCATGTTATTTCTTATGGAGGTCCGATTTAGCGAAAAGATCACAAATCTAAGATGGCGGCCGCGCTCGCGACTCGAGGTCATCCGCGGTTCGTCCAAACACGCGGCAGTAATTTCATATTATCTTTTTAATAATTATCTATTATATTAATAATAATAATAATAATAATAATAAAACATTTAACATTTTAACAAAATCACCAATAAAATTAATTCCTCTCGCTTAGTAGGTGTCTCATATAAAATTATTAGATTTTTAAAATACAATTAAAAGAGATACTACCTACCTCACAGGTTTTCAGAAACGCTTTACACATTCCGCGGTTCGTCCAGACACGCGATAGTAATTTCATATTATCTTTTTAATAATTATCTATTATATTAATAATAATAATAAAACATTTAACATTTTAACAAAATCCCCAATAAAATTAATTCCCCTCTCATAGTAGATGTCTCATATAAAATTATTAGGTTTTAAAATACATTTAAAAGAGAAACTACCTGCCCCACCCCCAGGTTTTCTGAAACGCTTTACACATTAGCGGCATTTTTTCTCTTTCAATAAATTTAAGAGTAAATATTTCGATTTTTAAAAAAGATTAAACTAGAGAAACCAGGTAGCCTCAACAACAAAATATGCTTCCGGCGCGCGACTCGAGGTCATCCCGGTTGCGAATGGGTAGTTAAGCGCGCAATTTCGTGTAATCGCATGTATACCTAACCGTATCGCATGTATACCTAACCGTATCGTAACCTACCGTAATTTTATACCTATACATTCGACTACACGAAATTGTGCAATTAACTACCCATTCAGCACCCAGTTGGTTGGGCTTGAAAACAACTAAATACCATCCCTTAAGAAGTTGACTTTTTTAGTTTTACCGTGACCCTACCTACGCATAAATGGGGTTTTCTAATAACTGTAATAAAAATTTAACGAAGCTGAAAGCATCATAACAAACAGCATGATTGAAACCTTATAGTAAAATGGAGACTATTTATGAATGAAATAATATTACAGCAAGTTAGAGGGATTGAAGCAGTGATATCTTAAACTTCGAATGTGTTTAAATTGTATTGAAATTGGTTATATTATTAACAAAGTGAAAAGCGTGTATATTGTTTAACCGCCTCAACAGATGTCTAACATCTTCTATATGAATGAATGATCCTCGACGAATATACCTGTATGTTTTTGAAAGAGCTAGGGATAAATTGAAATTCCTCCACAGTTAAATTATAATCATGTTAGTACTAAAAATAACTTAATGTGAATTCCGGGCCTTTATTCATATTTACAACACATGTAAGATTATTAATTAGCTACATTTAAATGTTCCAGATAATATGATTAATCAAATAAAATAACTTCTTATTATTTCATTAACATATTAAAAGCTGTTTGAAGGATACCAAAATACATTTTAAAATAAACCGCCTCAACAGATGTCTAACGTCTTCTATATGAATGAATGATCCTCGACGAATATGCCTATATGTTTTTGAAAGAGCTAGGGATAAATTGAAATTCCACCACAGTTAAATTATAATCATGTTAGTTCTAAAAATAACTTAATGTGAATTCCGAGCCTTTATTCATATTTACAACACATGTAAGATTATTAATTTCTCTCTACATTCTCTACATTTCTCTCTTTCACAGCCGATCGATGAAATGAAATAGGTCTAAAAGATGGAGCCATGAAGGAATCTATATTGCAGACAAAATATGTTCTCTTTCTATTAAAATAATCTGATTAAATCCCGCTTCATGACATCTAGTAACTCAATAATTTTTTCGGCTGACACCGAGAACCACGTGCTCCACGACGTCTGCAGCCTGCAATTGGAGAAGCCGGCCAGCCAACCACGACGCAGCACCAGCCTGGAGGAGGAACCGACATCCTAACATATAAGCGCTTCTCGCGGGACACTCTGTCTCATTATTTTTCCAACTTTTGCCTTAACCACTATCATATTTTGTTATTGTATATATTTGGACGAATATATGACTTTATTTTGTGTTATAATACTGCCGTATTATTGCGTTAACCTTTCTTTCCTTTTACTAGCATTATTTGGTAACTCTGAATAACTACGAGCCGTTCAACGGTAACAATTGGCGCCCA
Source organism: Agrypnus murinus (assembly GCA_929113105.1). Lineage (NCBI taxonomy): Eukaryota > Metazoa > Arthropoda > Insecta > Coleoptera > Elateridae > Agrypnus > Agrypnus murinus. The sequence goes on from OV816027.1 coordinate 53,877,462, forward strand.
ACTACAGTGTGTGTTTGGATGAACACAACAACTGACGACCCAGCCTATGGTGAACACCCGATCGACAACACGAGAGATGGCAGAGGACAACAAACCGACAGTAGCACCCATGGACCCGTCTTCGGCGTTCTTCTCGGCCCTGCTGGACCGGCTCACCGCTCTGACACCGACGGCAGTCAACCCAGCCCTACCGACCTACGGCGGCCACGACGATGAAGACCTGGAGGACTTCATCGCCCAGATGACTGCCAACATCGCGACATCCCCGGACCAGCTGAGGCTCATCATGGTCCAACTGCGGGAGCCAGCACGCGCCCTAGTCCAGAAGCAGCCGCCGAGGACTCCGAAACAGCTGTTCGAGCTTCTACGCAGGACCTACGACTCCCCCGTGCAGCGCGTCCAGCTGTACCAGGAGTTATTCGCGAAGACCCAGGCCGACCGTCAGGTAACCGCGGATTTTTTAACCCGGAAGATGTCCTTGTTTCAGAAGCTGGCACCAAGTATGCGGGAAGCTGACAAGATCCACCTTCTACGGAAGCTGCTCCGTCCCGAGGTAGCGGTCTACCTTTGCGGCCACTTCAACAGCGTGCGGGACCTAGCAGACGCAGCCATCGCCACCGCGGACACTCTCCAGTCCACCAAGAAGGCAACCAACCCCTTCATCGGCCAGGATCAACTTCCGAAATGCCGCTTCTGCCCGGAACGACACTTCCACAGCGACTGCCCCGTACGGAGTTCGGGAAACGACGCCGGGGGGAATTAGGCCGGCATATTCCCTCCTTAACGGCCATGCCCGGCATACAGGTACCTAGGATTCAGGTAAGCATGAATAATGGCATTTGTTTCAGAGCGCTAGTGGACACCGGCGCCCCCATCAATGTCATCAACGCGAAGTTCGCCACGGGAGCCCGGAAAATCGCCACCAAGCTCCCACTGGCTAGCGGTAGCCAGAAGATGTCCTGCAGCGGGGAAGCGGAACTCGCCATCATCATCTCCGGATACGAACACGCCGCCAAGTTCGTCGTCAGCAGCGACCTCCGAGAGGACTGCATTCTGGGGATGCCTTGGTTACAAGAGCAGCAAGCGACGGTGGACATCGTCAGAGGCTGCCTGTACCTGGGAATCGGCGAACGGAAGACCGTCTTCTGGACCAAACCACCCCCTAAGACGGAATCAATAAGTATCGGGGAAATTGATCACAGTTTCCCAACGGACGCGCAAACCCGGTTTGAAAATTTAATTTCAGATTTCCCCGCGCCTTTCAACACCACCCAGGGGATGACGACAACGAGCAGCACCAGGCATAAGATCGACGTGACGGAACGGAAGCCAGTCTGCCAACGCCCCTATCGCGTGTCGGATGAAAAGAAGCGGATCATCCAAGAACAGGTGGAAGAAATGCTGTCCCAAGGCATCATCGAGGCTTCCACATCACCGTACTCCAGCCCGGTGGTCCTGGTGAAGAAATCCGACGGCACACCCCGGTTCTGCGTGGACTACCGCAAGCTGAACGCGATCACCACCAGCGAGCCATCACCGATGCCCATCATCCAAGAGACCCTGCGTGACCTGGGGGATGCAGCAGTGTTCACCCGTCTGGACTTGAAGAGCGGCTACTGGCAAATCCCTATGGACGAGGGATCCAAGCAGCTCACCGCCTTCAGCACCCCGGATGGAGGCCACTACCACTTCAAGGTCATGCCCTTCGGACTCCGCAACGCCCCGGCAACGTTCCAACGCCTGATGAGCCAGGAAGTTCTCGCAGGATACCTCCGTAAGTTCTGCATGGTCTACCTCGATGACATAATCGTTTACAGCTCCGACTACGAGACCCACCTCCGACATCTCGCTTTAGTCTTGGAGAGACTATCGCAACACCGCCTCCGGTTGTCCATCAAGAAGTGCGCCTTTGGAAAGGCGTCCCTCGACTTCCTCGGCCACACCATCCACCCGGGAATCATCACGCCCCAGCGGAAGCACGTAGAGCAGATCCGGCAGCTGCCCGTACCGACCAACAAGGACAAACTCCGGAGTTTCCTTGGCGTTTGTGGATGGATCCGCCAATACATCCCGGACTTCGCGACCATCGCGGCACCACTAACCGATTTGTTACAGGCAAAGAAAACGTGGGAGATCACACCGGAAGTCATGGGGGCATTCAATCGACTGAAGACCGCATGCAGCCAACCGCTCCAGCTACACCATCCTCGCCCCAACGAGCCCCTGGTGGTCCAGACCGACGCTAGCTCCATCGGCATCGGGGCCATAGTCTACCAGGAGAACGACGACGGGACCAAGAGGATCATCTGCTTCGACAGCGCGCGCCTTAAACCAACGGAGCAGCGGTACCACATCAACGAGCAAGAGTGCCTGGCCCTGACATGGGCCCTCCGACGCTACCGACCGCTACTAGAAGGGAAACGCTTTAAAGTCCGGACGGACAGTAAAGCCCTCACCTGGTTACAATCGTTCAAAGAGGAAAAGGCAAAACTACTCAGATGGGCTTTGTTTTTACAGGAATTCGACTTCGACCTGGAGTATTGCCGCGGTACCCAGAACGAATTCGCGGACGTTCTATCGCGAGACCCCGAGGACGAGACCACCCACGACGCCCTAATCGACGCGCGACCAGCCTCACCGGAGCTCCACGCCCTGACCACCATCGTCGACGAGATCAAGCGGGCCCAAGACCAGGATGAAGAGACGCAAGAGTTCCTGAGACGCTGGCGAAACCCCTTCACCCCCGAAGATGAAGGCATCCGATCCGCGTACGAGCAATTCGAGGGATACCTTTATCGCGCCGCCACCGACACCGATCCGCAGACGCTGTACGTACCACCCGCAGCCCGAGAAAAGGTACTCAAGCAACACCACGACGACAGTGGACACCCCGGCCGGGACGAGACCCACACCGCCATCCGCCGGAGATACTGCTGGCCGCAACTAGCTCGCAACGTCGCCCTCCACGTCCAACAATGCGTGACCTGCGCCGCCGTGAAAAGAGGTAAGTTACAGACTAACGCTAATTTACAGGCACGAAAACCAACCCGACCATGGCATACCGTCAACATCGACATCATGGGGCCCTATCCACCAACAGCTTCTGGAAGAAGATACATCCTGGTGATCGAGGACGCCTTCACGAGATGGGTCGAGGCATTCGCGATGCGGGACGCCACCAGCCAGTTCATGTGTCGACTAGCGGAAGAGGAAGTCTTTCATCGGTTCAGCTACCCGAAGGTCATCCTCACGGACAACGGTACCCAGTTCACCAGCGACCTCTGGAGAACCACGTGCAGAAGATGGGGCGCGACCCACCACACGACGGCGATCTACCACCCCCGAGCCAACCCGGTCGAACGACGCAACCAGGAGATCAAGAAGGCCCTCCGCACGCGACTTCAGGGACAACCCCACGACGAATGGGTCCGCCATCTACCCCGAGTCCTCCACGACCTCCGCCTCCGGACCAACGCCGCCACGCGATCGAGCCCTGCCAAGCTGCTGTTCGGGTACGAGCCACTTCAGCCAGGGGATCAACAGCTTCCGGAACAACTGGAACCGCCATCCGCCGAAGACCGACAGAGGGAAGCCACCGCCAACCAACTTCGGTATCACCGGAGATACCAGGGGCAGCCCACCGCACCAGTCGCCCGGGTAGGAGAGGATGTCATGGTACGCGCCCACATCCAATCCAACGAGCAGCGGAAGATCCACGCCGGTTTCGCGCCCAAATGGTTGGGACCCTACAACATCCGGAACATCTTCGACGGGAGGGTCTACACGGTCGACAAAGGGGGACAGCAGGTGAAGTACCACGCAGACCACATTCGGCCAGCACCACGACGCCCAGCGCTTCGCACACCGCCTCCGGCATCACCACCACCGCACCCGGAAGAAGACGAAGAAGACGCTTTGCAGGCCATGCCGTCGTCTCCGAGGGGGGGCGAATTGACACCGAGAACCACGTGCTCCACGACGTCTGCAGCCTGCAATTGGAGAAGCCGGCCAGCCAACCACGACGCAGCACCAGCCTGGAGGAGGAACCGACATCCTAACATATAAGCGCTTCTCGCGGGACACTCTGTCTCATTATTTTTCCAACTTTTGCCTTAACCACTATCATATTTTGTTATTGTATATATTTGGACGAATATATGACTTTATTTTGTGTTATAATACTGCCGTATTATTGCGTTAACCTTTCTTTCCTTTTACTAGCATTATTTGGTAACTCTGAATAACTACGAGCCGTTCAACGGTAACACGGCTTTCAGCTGTTTTCTCGGCGGTACGTGTAAACGGGATATAGAACGAAGTTCTAACTCTAGATTTCAGTCTCAGTGCAGCAACTGGACGCGTAACACTTACCTCTCGTCGCATCCATATTTAAACGTCTACAAAAAAAAAAAGAGATGTCATTCGCAACTCAGCTTATTGATAACCTAAGGGATCTTGCATACAACCCGCAGCTACAAGGTAATGCTCGAGCCATCTCGAATGCTTTAAAACAATGTACCTCAGCTATATGGAGAATCAATAGAGCACTGGAAAAAGAAACATCTATAGGGGTTAAGAATCATCTATCAACCCGCCTGGCCCAAGCGAGATCATATAGGGAGATTATTAAAACCTTAAAAACTGTAGGTGGAAGCAATAGTCAGCGAAAAGAGACAGCTCGCGATCGCGTGAAGTGGACTGATATGAAATCAGCATTTAAGGGACGCATGCGAACTGCTGTAATAACTAACACCAAGCATATCGAGCCGAAGGCTTTCATGCAGGATTGCTCGACCATTTTTCAGACGTATTCTGAATACATTGAAGAAAGATGTATCATTAAAAGTGAACACAGCTTTAACAGGCGTGTTCGAAGTCAAAAAAGAGGATACTATTATAGAAGAAATAAAATATATAAACACTAAAAATGCAGCCATATACCGAGACAGTAATTTAGCCAAATGGTTCAAGATCAATATTCAAGATCCTATCCTTAAGGATCTCGAAGAGTTTCAAGTAAGTATAGAAATTGTAGAAAGTTAGAAATAAACTAACACGCACATATTTCTTTATCTAGCAAAAAGATAGCGGGTGGACGCTTAAATCAATCGTTAACCTCCAGCTCAATATCAATAAGTATACCCAGCAGCTCGGCTCATCCTATTAAATCTGAAGCTCAACATAAATCACATAATACAGCGAGTGTACTTGAGGTCCTCTACAAGCGTCCGAAGAGATTGACGAAGATACAAAACTTGTTTAAAAGTGTTTAAAATATATATAATTTAGATAATTGTTCTCATATTTATCCTGTATTAATAAAACTCAACAAATGTTTTATTGTCTTTTATTTTATTTTTATGTTTTATTCTGTAAGTTACTACAAGTCTACGGGTAATCAACTTATGCATTGCATTCGATGACTTAGTGCAGGGGTCGGCAACCTGCGGCTCGCGAGCCACATGCGGATCTTTGGATGTGAAGCTGCGGCTCTTTAGTTGCATACTAAAACTTTATTTATGCCAGTACTATTTATTGTTGACAAGAAAAAGTTTTGTGGCTCTTTAAAAACTTTGAAATTTTGTTGAAATTTTGTAAATTGGAGTTTTTGACTCTTCCGACTCAAAAGGTTGCCGACCCCTGACCTAGTGCTACAAATTAATCTGATGAAATTCCATCCGGAATATAAAAACAATAGGGCTCATCCAGGATTCGAACCCGGGACCTCTCGCACCCAAAGCGATAATCATACCTCTAGACCAACGAGCCAGTTATATATGGAAAAAAATTTCTTCGAGAAGACTAGTATGTTTCTCATTACATCTGAATAATATAAAATATAGAACCGATCTTGGTACAAGCATTTTCAAAATTGACATAATGTTTTAGCTAAAATTATAGGTCGCTTTGCCCTTATACACAGCATTATTAACAGATTTATTTATTATACGATTTACTTCGAGTAATGCAATTACGTGAGTACCCAGCGTGAAAGTAAATATTGCAACATTCTGAATATAGTAAAATTATATGGCGTATATAATAAATTAAAACTTATTATTATAAATTTAAAGAGCGCGACATATTTTTCAATATGTTCTCTCTATAAAACAACCCAGCTATTGGAGACATAAATCACTCTAAAATATTATTATTAAAAATTAAAAATGTATTGCTTGATATAATTTGCACGCGGAAGGGTATTTCACCCAAAACTATACAGGTTCACCTCTTCTAAAATATTTAAATTAATCAATCGCTTCATGAAATCCTTAGAGAATTATGCAATCTTATTAAATAAGTCCAGAAACAGATTTATACCAGAACGTTTACTGAGGTAGAGAGATGTTGAGAAATAAGAAGCTTTTATAGAATGCATTTCGTTTATTTTGTCATCATATCAAAAATACCATATTACATATAAATACTACTACAATACGACTATATTACATAGTACAACTAGAAATTAAATATTTACTTATTCTATGATTTTTCTCGCTTTAAGCTCTGTGATGACTAAAATTATTTCGTTTTCGTTTTCGAGACTGCTGCTAAGAGCTTTCTTTGCGGCATACAACAATTGTAGTCGATCCACTAGTTGATCAGGCGTACTCTGACGTATCCAATCCGGTTTCATCATCTTGTTTAACTTTTTGGGAAGACTAACCTCAAAGTCTGTAATTCTGTATAAATTTGGTCTGATTACATTTTCGTATTTCCAATGTTTAACGCTTATTAGTCGACCGTTGCGCCTATAGTCTTTCTTATGAGCATTAGTAAGTGATCTTGTTTATTGTTTCCAGCCTTATTTTGTGGAACTCCATAATCATGAAATAAATAAAGATTATTAAAAGTTTCACAGTTTTATTAAAATATACCTGACAATATTGTTTCGACAGCTATGCTGTCATTATCAAAGGTAATATAATTATAAACAAACACGTCGCTAAGGTAGATACAAAATAGGTAACTAGATAAAATAATAATAATAATAATAAAAATCATAATTAAACATCTAATACTTCCAGTAACGGAGAATTACTGAGCTCAAGTTGTTCATTCATTAAAGGTACCCTGAGTTTGTGTTTGTATATCTCAAAGGCTTCTAAAATGTCTAATTTGCGTTTGTTATTACAAAAATGTAGGAATTTAATATTATTTTGAGGAGTCATTGTGTGATTTTGTTCTAAAAGGTGTTTGGCGTAATTCGATTTTTAAATCGAATTAAAAAATCGAATTACGCCAAACACCTTTTAGAACAAAATCACACAATGACTCCTCAAAATAATATTAAATTCCTACATTTTTGTAATAACAAACGCAAATTAGACATTTTAGAAGCCTTTGAGATATACAAACACAAACTCAGGGTACCTTTAATGAATGAACAACTTGAGCTCAGTAATTCTCCGTTACTGGAAGTATTAGATGTTTAATTATGATTTTTATTATTATTATTATTATTTTATCTAGTTACCTATTTTGTATCTACCTTAGCGACGTGTTTGTTTATAATTATATTACCTTTGATAATGACAGCATAGCTGTCGAAACAATATTGTCAGGTATATTTTAATAAAACTGTGAAACTTTTAATAATCTTTATTTATTTCATTAGTAAGTGAGATTATTTTCATATAGTTGTCGATATCTTCCTCTGTTGGACTAGGAAAGCTTATTCGTTTAAGCGTTAGTAAATTAAACAGACCGGATGTACCATGGAAAAGTTTGTTTTTAATTAAAATATCTTTTCCCTGAAACTGTACTTGCGAACAACCAAATCGCCACCCATCGATGTCGTTATATAGAGCGTACCTAGTTTTGTCTATGTTTTTGTGTTCCCCGCTAGTTAATAATGCTCTATAATAGTTAGAGAATTTGTGATAATCTTTTAAGCTAGAATCACATTCTTCTTCTTCCTCATCAGCAGATGTAACGGGAGATAATTGTTCAAGCTCTGGTGAGAGATTGACAGCAACGGTCTCTGATCGCGGTATAACACGATTATCATGAGGTTCTGCTTTACCACAATGAAAGTAGGCTAATTTCTTACGTATAGCATTACGCGCGTTTATTATTTCATCATAATTATCATCGTCCTCGCACCTTATTTTTTTATTGACCTCAATAGCACAGGATTCATTGGTATGCATACGTTTCAAATTCACATCTTTAAATGTTACATTATTTCTAGGTGATGTCTTATTGTCAACAGCTATGGTATTATGAACTGTTTTCAAATGGCTTCTATAGTTATCGAGGCGTGTAAAATACTTTAAACAAATAGAACACTGAACTTTATACCCCTGGTGTATCTTCAAATGACGAACAAACCCTGATCGTAAAACGCTCATGCAACATATGTCACACTGGCGTCGCCGACTCATATCGACTAATAATTGATCATGAACTCCTATTTATATAGCATCTTCTTCAGGTCACTCTTAATTAACCCTGACGCTGCGTCTATCATCACCCTGTCGATCTTGCTTCATCATTAATTAACCCTGGCTAGACGCCTTTCAGCATGAATTCATCATGACACGCCTAGAGATTGATGGAATACCATCAGTACGAGATTCCCGTAATCCAAGATGGCTGCCTATAAATCACAGCGTAGTAGTCGCGGTCCGAGATAGGTTAGGTTAGAACACGTGATGTTGCATTTAAAATATACATGTATGACTAAGGGTGAACAAGGGTGACGAGACTAGCATGACTAAGGGTGAAGGGTGAAGAGACTAGCATGACTAAGGGTGAAGGGTGACGAGACTAGCATGACTAAGGGTGAAGGGTGACGAGACTGGCATGGCTAAGGGTGAAGGGTGACTATATATAAAAGGTAGATCGTTATCAGCGAGAGATTACGCGAATAAAGCCGAATCTTTCCGATGGTGAACATCCTAGGTTACAAAGCAGAGCCGGTAAGTAGTCATCCTATGGGAAGGAGAGAGAAAGAGTTTCCGCTTAGTGAAAAGAGGATCCAATCCCAGAGTTAGCGCTAAAATTCAAATCTAGGGGCAAGGGAAATCCAAGATGGCTCCTTCAAATGACAAATTCAAAATGACAGATGCAAAATTGACAGATTTAATAGCTTAGGTTAGAACACGTGATGTTTCATTTAAATTATAGCAAAATTGACAGATTTAATAGGTTAGGTTAGAACACGTGATGTTTCATTTAAATTTTAGCAAAATTGACAGATTTAATAGGTTAGGTTAGAACACGTGATGTTTTATTTAAATTATACATGTATATCGCCCTTCTCCTTAGTCATGCTAGTCTCTTCACCCTCCTTCACTCTTAGTCGCGCTAGTAAAGTTTTATTTAAATTATACATGTATATCGCCCTTCTACTTAGTCATGCTAGTCCCTTCACCCTCCTTCACCCTTAGTCGCGCTAGTAAATGATACATCACGTGTTCTAACCTAATCTATTAAATCTGTCAATTTTGCTATAATTTAAATGAAACATCACGTGTTCTAACCTAACCTATTAAATCTGTCAATTTTGCATCTGTCATTTTGAATTTGTCATTTGAAGGAGCCATCTTGGATTTCCCTTGCCCCTAGATTTGAATTTTAGCGCTAACTCTGGGATTGGATCCTCTTTTCACTAAGCGGAAACTCTTTCTCTCTCCTTCCCATAGGATGACTACTTACCGGCTCTGCTTTGTAACCTAGGATGTTCACCATCGGAAAGATTCGGCTTTATTCGCGTACTCTCTCGCTGATAACGATCTACCTTTTATATATAGTCACCCTTCACCCTTTTCCCTTCACCCTTAGCCATGCTAGTCTCGTCACCCTTCACCCTTAGTCATGCTAGTCTCGTCACCCTTCACCCTTAGTCATGCTAGTCTCTTCACCCTTCACCCTTAGTCATGCTAGTCTCGTCACCCTTCTTCACCCTTAGTCATACATGTATATTTTAAATGCAACATCACGTGTTCTAACCTAACCTATCTCGGACCGCGACTACTACGCTGTGATTTATAGGCAGCCATCTTGGATTACGGGAATCTCGTATTGATGGTATTCCATCAATCTCTAGGCGTGTCATGATGAATTCATGCTGAAAGGCGTCTAGCCAGGGTTAATTAATGATGAAGCAAGATCGACAGGGTGATGATAGACGCAGCGTCAAGGTTAATTAAGAGTGACCTGAAGAAGATGCTATATAAATAGGAGTTCATGATCAATTATTAGTCGATATGAGTCGGCGACGCCAGTTTGATATATGTTGCATGAGCGTTTTACGATCAGGGTTTGCTCGTCATTTGAAGATACACCAGGGGTATAAAGTTCAGTGTTCTATTTGTTTAAAGTATTTTACACGCCTCGATAACTATAGAAGCCATTTGAAAACAGTTCATAATACCATAGCTGTTGACAATAAGACCACCTAGAAATAATGTAACATTTAAAGATGTGAATTTGAAACGTATGCATACCAATGAATCCTGTGCTATTGAGGTCAATAAAAAAATAAGGTGCGAGGACGATGATAATTATGATGAAATAATAAACGCGCGTAATGCTATACGTAAGAAATTAGCCTACTTTCATTGTGGTAAAGCAGAACCTCATGATAATCGTGTTATACCGCGATCAGAGACCGTTGCTGTCAATCTCTCACCAGAGCTTGAACAATTATCTCCCGTTACATCTGCTGATGAGGAAGAAGAAAAATGTGATTCTAGCTTAAAAGATTATCACAAATTCTCTAACTATTATAGAGCATTATTAACTAGCGGGGAACACAAAAACATAGACAAAACTAGGTACGCTTTATATAACGACATCGATGGGTGGCGATTTGGTTGTTCGCAAGTACAGTTTCAGGGAAAAGATATTTTAATTAAAAACAAACTTTTCCATGGTACATCCGGTCTGTTTAATTTACTAACGCTTAAACGAATAAGCTCTCCTAGTCCAACAGAGGAAGATATCGACAACTATATGAAAATAATCTCACTTACTAATGCTCATAAGAAAGACTATAGGCGCAACGGTCGACTAATAAGCGTTAAACATTGGAAATACGAAAATGTAATCAGACCAAATTTATACAGAATTACAGACTTTGAGGTTAGTCTTCCCAAAAAGTTAAACAAGATGATGAAACCGGATTGGATACGTCAGAGTACGCCTGATCAACTAGTGGATCGACTACAATTGTTGTATGCCGCAAAGAAAGCTCTTAGCAGCAGTCTCGAAAACGAAAACGAAATAATTTTAGTCATCACAGAGCTTAAAGCGAGAAAAATCATAGAATAAGTAAATATTTAATTTCTAGTTGTACTATGTAATATAGTCGTATTGTAGTAGTATTTATATGTAATATGGTATTTTTGATATGATGACAAAATAAACGAAATGCATTCTATAAAAGCTTCTTATTTCTCAACCTCTCTCTACCTCAGTAAACGTTCTGGTATAAATCTGTTTCTGGACTTATTTAATAAGATTGCATAATTCTCTAAGGATTTCATGAAGCGATTGATTAATTTAAATATTTTAGAAGAGGTGAACCTGTATAGTTTTGGGTGAAATACCCTTCCGCGTGCAAATTATATCAAGCAATACATTTTTAATTTTTAATAATAATATTTTAGAGTGATTTATGTCTCCAATAGCTGGGTTGTTTTATAGAGAGAACATATTGAAAAATATGTCGCGCTCTTTAAATTTATAATAATAAGTTTTAATTTATTATATACGCCATATAATTTTACTATATTCAGAATGTTGCAATATTTACTTTCACGCTGGGTACTCACGTAATTGCATTACTCGAAGTAAATCGTATAATAAATAAATCTGTTAATAATGCTGTGTATAAGGGCAAAGCGACCTATAATTTTAGCTAAAACATTATGTCAATTTTGAAAATGCTTGTACCAAGATCGGTTCTATATTTTATATTATTCAGATGTAATGAGAAACATACTAGTCTTCTCGAAGAAAATTTTTTCCATATATAACTGGCTCGTTGGTCTAGAGGTATGATTATCGCTTTGGGTGCGAGAGGTCCCGGGTTCGAATCCTGGATGAGCCCTATTGTTTTTATATTCCGGATGGAATTTCATCAGATTAATTTGTAGCACTAGGTCAGGGGTCGGCAACCTTTTGAGTCGGAAGAGTCAAAAACTCCAATTTACAAAATTTCAACAAAATTTCAAAGTTTTTAAAGAGCCACAAAACTTTTTCTTGTCAACAATAAATAGTACTGGCATAAATAAAGTTTTAGTATGCAACTAAAGAGCCGCAGCTTCACATCCAAAGAGCCGCATGTGGCTCGCGAGCCGCAGGTTGCCGACCCCTGCACTAAGTCATCGAATGCAATGCATAAGTTGATTACCCGTAGACTTGTAGTAACTTACAGAATAAAACATAAAAATAAAATAAAAGACAATAAAACATTTGTTGAGTTTTATTAATACAGGATAAATATGAGAACAATTATCTAAATTATATATATTTTAAACACTTTTAAACAAGTTTTGTATCTTCGTCAATCTCTTCGGACGCTTGTAGAGGACCTCAAGTACACTCGCTGTATTATGTGATTTATGTTGAGCTTCAGATTTAATAGGATGAGCCGAGCTGCTGGGTATACTTATTGATATTGAGCTGGAGGTTAACGATTGATTTAAGCGTCCACCCGCTATCTTTTTGCTAGATAAAGAAATATGTGCGTGTTAGTTTATTTCTAACTTTCTACAATTTCTATACTTACTTGAAACTCTTCGAGATCCTTAAGGATAGGATCTTGAATATTGATCTTGAACCATTTGGCTAAATTACTGTCTCGGTATATGGCTGCATTTTTAGTGTTTATATATTTTATTTCTTCTATAATAGTATCCCCTTTTTTGACTTCGAACACGCCTGTTAAAGCTGTGTTCACTTTTAATGATACATCTTTCTTCAATGTATTCAGAATACGTCTCTGAAAAATGGTCGAGCAATCCTGCATGAAAGCCTTCGGCTCGATATGCTTGGTGTTAGTTATTACAGCAGTTCGCATGCGTCCCTTAAATGCTGATTTCATATCAGTCCACTTCACGCGATCGCGAGCTGTCTCTTTTCGCTGACTATTGCTTCCACCTACAGTTTTTAAGGTTTTAATAATCTCCCTATATGATCTCGCTTGGGCCAGGCGGGTTGATAGATGATTCTTAACCCCTATAGATGTTTCTTTTTCCAGTGCTCTATTGATTCTCCATATAGCTGAGGTACATTGTTTTAAAGCATTCGAGATGGCTCGAGCATTACCTTGTAGCTGCGGGTTGTATGCAAGATCCCTTAGGTTATTAATAAGCTGAGTTGCGAATGACATCTCTTTTTTTCTTGTAGACGTTTAAATATGGATGCGACGAGAGGTAAGTGTCACGCGTCCAGTTGCTGCACTGAGACTGAAATCTAGAGTTAGAACTTCGTTCTATATCCCGTTTACACGTACCGCCGAGAAAACAGCTGAAAGCCGTGACACCGAGAACCACGTGCTCCACGACGTCTGCAGCCTGCAATTGGAGAAGCCGGCCAGCCAACCACGACGCAGCACCAGCCTGGAGGAGGAACCGACATCCTAACATATAAGCGCTTCTCGCGGGACACTCTGTCTCATTATTTTTCCAACTTTTGCTTAACTGATATCATACTTTGTTAAATATATATTTGGATTAATATATGATTTTATTTTGTGTTATAATACTGCCGTATTATTTCTTTAACCTTTCTTCCCTTTTAATAGCATTATTTGGTAACTCTGAATACTACGAGCCGTTCAACGGTAACAGCCGAAAAAATTATTGAGTTACTAGATGTCATGAAGCGGGATTTAATCAGATTATTTTAATAGAAAGAGAACATATTTTGTCTGCAATATAGATTCCTTCATGGCTCCATCTTTTAGACCTATTTCATTTCATCGATCGGCTGTGAAAGAGAGAAATGTAGAGAATGTAGAGAGAAATTAATAATCTTACATGTGTTGTAAATATGAATAAAGGCTCGGAATTCACATTAAGTTATTTTTAGAACTAACATGATTATAATTTAACTGTGGTGGAATTTCAATTTATCCCTAGCTCTTTCAAAAACATATAGGCATATTCGTCGAGGATCATTCATTCATATAGAAGACGTTAGACATCTGTTGAGGCGGTTTATTTTAAAATGTATTTTGGTATCCTTCAAACAGCTTTTAATATGTTAATGAAATAATAAGAAGTTATTTTATTTGATTAATCATATTATCTGGAACATTTAAATGTAGCTAATTAATAATCTTACATGTGTTGTAAATATGAATAAAGGCCCGGAATTCACATTAAGTTATTTTTAGTACTAACATGATTATAATTTAACTGTGGAGGAATTTCAATTTATCCCTAGCTCTTTCAAAAACATACAGGTATATTCGTCGAGGATCATTCATTCATATAGAAGATGTTAGACATCTGTTGAGGCGGTTAAACAATATACACGCTTTTCACTTTGTTAATAATATAACCAATTTCAATACAATTTAAACACATTCGAAGTTTAAGATATCACTGCTTCAATCCCTCTAACTTGCTGTAATATTATTTCATTCATAAATAGTCTCCATTTTACTATAAGGTTTCAATCATGCTGTTTGTTATGATGCTTTCAGCTTCGTTAAATTTTTATTACAGTTATTAGAAAACCCCATTTATGCGTAGGTAGGGTCACGGTAAAACTAAAAAAGTCAACTTCTTAAGGGATGGTATTTAGTTGTTTTCAAGCCCAACCAACTGGGTGCTGAATGGGTAGTTAATTGCACAATTTCGTGTAGTCGAATGTATAGGTATAAAATTACGGTAGGTTACGATACGGTTAGGTATACATGCGATACGGTTAGGTATACATGCGACTACACGAAATTGCGCGCTTAACTACCCATTCGCAACCGGGATGACCTCGAGTCGCGCGCCGGAAGCATATTTTGTTGTTGAGGCTACCTGGTTTCTCTAGTTTAATCTTTTTTAAAAATCGAAATATTTACTCTTAAATTTATTGAAAGAGAAAAAATGCCGCTAATGTGTAAAGCGTTTCTGAAAACCTGTGAGGTAGGTAGTATCTCTTTTAATTGTATTTTAAAAATCTAATAATTTTATATGAGACACCTACTAAGCGAGAGGAATTAATTTTATTGGTGATTTTGTTAAAATGTTAAATGTTTTATTATTATTATTATTATTATTATTAATATAATAGATAATTATTAAAAAGATAATATGAAATTACTGCCGCGTGTTTGGACGAACCGCGGATGACCTCGAGTCGCGAGCGCGGCCGCCATCTTAGATTTGTGATCTTTTCGCTAAATCGGACCTCCATAAGAAATAACATGGGATTTTGCGCTCGAACTGTCCTACCCTATCTACTAAGGAGCGTAACTACCTGGCGCAATGAGCTTTAAAAGCGACGGATATAACGTCACACTGGCCGCCATTAGACACCACCTAAATCTGCTTTTCTTTCAAACGCCGACAAATACGAAGAAGGGAATTACATTTCATAAGTAAGTATTCATTTGTTTAAAATATTTAATATAAAATTTATATTCTAAGATTAATTTCAAACTATTAGATTTTAAAATTGAGGTTAGGTAGTTTATGTGCGCATTTCGTGACAGTGAGAACCGCCAATGGAAATATCTCATTACAAAACCGGAAACACCTACTCCGCCATATTGAGACCCCATCCCGGTCGTATGTGGTAGATGGTTATGTTCCTTCCTACAGTTTTATATTCTAATGGTGAAACTCGAATAACCTAAAACCATAACCGGTTGCTCGACTATCTCAGAACAGGATAATTTTTGGTGTGTTATCACATCTATGTATTGGTAGTTCGAAGTCACTATTAATTTATTTTTATTCCTTTTGGTTTAAATACGGCAGCCATATTTGTTTCGTGGTGCACGACATTTCTTGCACTTTTCTATGTAAACGAAAATCTTGATATCTCAAGAATAGTTGGTCGTAGAAAGTCGCGGTAAAAACCATTACATTCTTCACATTTCGAGCTACATTTGTTGTTATAAACATGAATTTTGTAAGATTCTTCCTTATGGGCGCAAATTAAGTCCTAAGTTTAACGCTTTTTTTGCAAAATTTCGGCTTTTTAGAGTGTCATATTTCCAGCTAATGGTGAAGTATTAGCGCTCATTCTTTTTAAAAAGTACACAGTTAAGGATAGTTTATGTTCAAAATATTTCAAAACTGAAACTTCATTATTTTGGTATTTATGGGCTTTTGAAATTCTCGTTTTCTTCATTTTTGAGCAACTTTGGACCTCAACATCTCTTATGATCATGGCTGGATTTTTTTTATATTACATGCATATGAAGCAGCATAAGATGGCAAACTGTGGTTTAACTTTGTTATTATCGTGAGGACAGAGTTATGCTCAGTTGAAAACTGTAAATGTATACCATTTCCATTAGTATTAGTATTACTGAGTAAATGTACTTTATTCTGGTGCTAATATTGGTTTGGGAAATTAAAATTATTATTATTACTATTGTTATATATAGTTATATGTTATTGATAAAAGTCCTTGCAGTGATAACTAAAGTTATTAAATAACAAGGGTGCTTTTTCTTTGTATTTTTTCCCGTGACCGATTTCCCTCTCAATCCGTGTAAATTGAATGACAGCTAACATGAGCATAACTCAGTTCTCAAGCTAATATCAAAGTTACCATTTTTACCATAGTTTACCATCATATACTGCTTCATATACACATAATATAAAAAAATCCATTTATGCCTATCAGTGATATTGAGGTCCAAAGTTGCTCAAAAATGAAGAAAACGAGAATTTCAAAAACCCATAAATAACAAAATAGTGAAGTTTTGAAATATAAACTAGCCATAAACTAATACTAACAAAAACTAGCCTTAACTGTGTATTTTTTTAAGAATGAGCACTGATACTTGTTGGAATGCCATTGTCTGGAAATATGACACTCTAAAAAGCCAGAATTTTGCAAAAAAGCGTAAAACTTCGGATTTAATTTGCGCCCATAAGGAAGCATCTTATAAAATTTACGTTTAGAACAACAAATGTAGTTCGAAATGTGAAGAATGCAATGGTTTTTACCGCGACTTTCTACAACCAACTGTTCTTGAGACATCAAGATTTTCGTTTACATAGAAAAGTGCAAGAAACGTCGTGCACCACGAAACAAATATGGCTGCCGTATTTAAACCAAAAAGAAAAAAATTAATTAATAGTGGCTTAGAACTACCAATACATATATGTGATAACACACCAAAAATTATCCTGTTCTGAGATGGTCGAGTAACCGGTGCGGGACCACTTGGTTATGGTTTTAGGTTATCCGAGTTTCACCACATTTCCCGTTCTGGGCGTCAATTTCTAATTTGTAAAGGTTTTAGTGTTTTATATTTAATAATAATAATAATTCTTTATTACGGAAACAAACAAATTCCATTTAACATAGTGTTAGTACAATGAATCATACTTCATATAATTTTATATACTTATATTATTATACTATTATAACAGGTAAATTCATTAAATTATTATATGAGTACGCATGCTAATTACATATCAGATATTTAGGCAGACTCTTAACTGATTTAAAAAAATAGTGTAGGTTATACCATAGAAATTCACATCCTCCAAGTTATTCACTACATGACACATTCTACTTAACGGAGAAAACATACCGTAATTAGTGCGATGAAAAGGTCTTACTAAGAGGAGTGAATTCCTTGTTCCATATACTGGAATACGTAAAGAAAATTTTTCAAGGCACACAGGTAAATCTACAATTGACGATAACACCTTAAACACAAAACAAGCATCAAAAAATGTTCTCCGGAGAGATAAAGGAGGCAGGTTAAAATATTTTAATATGTTTTCATAATTATTCCTATCAAACAGTATGTTAAATTTGAAACATAAATATTTAATGAACTTTCTTTGCACTTTTTCAATACGGCATTCATGTGTTACATAAAAAGGTGACCAGATTATTGTACAATATTCGAAAAGAGATCTTACAAAAGCCGTGTATAATATTATAATTGTTCTTAATTCAGTAAAGTCATTAGTATGACGTGTTACAAAACCCAACATTCTGTTAGCCTTTAAAACAGTTTCATTTAAGTGTAATGAAAAACTTAACTCGCAATCAAGGTGAACGCCTAAATCTCTTATAGACACTACATTTTCTAGAGCAACATTGTTTATGTAATAGGTACTATAAGTAGTAATAATTCGCTTCCTAGAGAACTTCATTGCTTTGCATTTGCTCACATTTAATTCTAACCCATTATTTTTACACCATTTAATCACAGACGATAAGTCTTTTTGTAACAGAGTACTATCAGCTACCGAAGTAATACACTTATAAATTTTTAAATCATCGGCAAACAATAAAAACGAACTGTGATTTATGTAATTTTTAATGTCATTAATGTAGATTGAAAAGATTTACAGACTTATTCAAATTTTTTTTCAAAATTTCAAAAAAATTATTCAAATCGAAGTAGTTTGGACCGGTTCCGAGATAAAAACGTAAGGTTACTCCACTAAACCTGATTTATTTAATTTTGTATGCAATTAAGCTATAATGAGATTTGTTCATTGTCAATCGTTTTTGTCTCATATCTTCGTTACGATGCATTTTAGGACATAAGTGTATTACATTGTTTTAATCTCTGTTTTATCAGCTATAATTCTGTGTTTATAGAATTAAGATTCGTGAGAAAAAATGAACAGCTGTGAGTAATGATGACGTCATAAACATTTTCCGTGTTTCGTTTCTTTCGAAAAAGTGTCAATGCCGGCAGTTGTTTCTACAGAACCTACATAAGTTGGAGCCAAATTTAACAAAGTTAGGGCCGGTATTATAAAACTTTTTACTTCCTAGATAAAATTTACTTTGAAAGTAAATTAATTTATTCTGTCAATTTGCATATGAAATTGACAGAACAAATGAATTTACTCTCAAAGTAAATTTTATCTAGGAAGTAAAAAGTTTTATAATACCGGCCCTCAGTCGACAAAAAGCATAGATTTGGGCAAATCTATGCTTGACTCCGGATAGAAAATCTGTAAATTTAAGTGTGGTTAGAAGTGTTGACCTTGATTTATGTCAACTTCTAGTATAATCAAAGATTGAATTTAAGTTGAAGTGTGTACCTGAACATTTTTAAAGTTTAAAGAAGATTTTATTGTTGTTCAACAACTATTTGGAAATTGAACGAGAAGTTTAAATAAATTCTGGGAGAAATTTATTTCCATTATCGATTTACGTATTGACGTTTTATAACAAGAAATCAGCTGACAAATATTATTGCAGTGATACCAATAGAGGATTGTAAATAAAGGAAACTCTTTTTATAATACACCAGGTTGGTCGTAATAAAAGGTCTTTTATTTAAATTTGATTGACAAAATTAAAATTTATAAAGTTTATCCTGAATAATTTCAGAATTATTTTGTTTAACCTTAAAGGTTCTTAAGAGAATTTATTTTTCTTAAAATAAAACAATTCAATTTCTTTTATTTAAATTTATTTTTCATAAAGATAAACAATTTAACATTTGTGAATATTTTTGATTTGTGTTAGTTTGTTCAAGTGAATGACTGTAATAGCCCTATGTCAGGCTATTACGACTTTTAATTACATTTGAGCAAGCTTGGGAATAAATTTCCTTATTGTCTTATTGTATTAATTTGAACAATTTTTCTTTTTATTTCTTTCAATTTGAATTTCTATTTATTTTTTTGAATTAAATAAAGTTTGTGTGTTTTAAATTATTCATGTGTTTAATTGATGCACATACAAGTATCCAGTTCTCTTTCTTTTTGCATTTTAGTTTAGCAGTGGTTGTCCAGTTGGCAGGAGCCCGAGTGTCTGCAGTATAAGTTTTTCTCCTCTTTCAGGTGTAAGAATTAATAAGAGTATAATAATTCAAACAATTTATGCTCTATCGAATAAACCCTGAGTTGGCCGATTGGGAAAAAAATATATTTGGGGTGTATTTTTATTTTAATTCACTGCATATAATTTAGGTTTATTTTGAACGTTTTGCATATTATTTATTTAAGCTTTAATACACCGCAGTATATTCGGGCATTTTTATCTCAAATAACACTTGAACGATAATTTAGGAAGTACACCTTACCATTTTAAAAGCTCGCTAGTTATAGTTTTGTTTTTATAAATTTACGCTTTTTTATCCGTTAAGGAAATAGTTTTTGTAATTTTTTATTTGCTATACAGCATAATATAAACTAGATAACACTCTTAAGAAAAGATCTCATGCACAATTAATGTAAACTAAGTGCAATTTTTAAAAATTGTAATGCAATTCTTCAGAGCTGTTTCAGCGGTACTTTATCTACGCAATAACAGAGCCTTAAACCGTTCAAATCTGCCATTTTTACATACACAATACAAGGAATAAGTTTCCACTACTCTTTTTTTAGCATTTTCTGGCGCCCATAACCTCTTGAAGTATTCAATAAAAGAGTAGCAACTATTAAATGAGTTTAATAATGGCAATTAACATATTATCAAAGAAATACAAACTGGATTTAAGTTTTACGACTTGACATATATTTTATTTGTTTTTAAACCACAACCTTCTTGATACAAATGTATGCAGCTAATAATGTAATGAAATAAAGCATGTAATATATTCTCAACAGTTATACATATACATGCTATAGGCATGCTTACTAGTAAGAATACATTTAATTTAGTACTCTGAAATAATTTTCCTTAGGAATTTCACTAACCCCCTTGGATTTTATTAAAAAAATTGTAACTTCAACTTGACATTCAAATTGACACTCATAACCTATAAGATTTTAAAGTCAAACAAAATTTGAAATTCTTAAGTTGGCAAGAAATTCGCATTAGTCAGCGCTCTCACAATTAAATGGGCCAGCCATATAGAATCTTTTTTAAGGTGTTATTAATCGTAGTTGGCCATGTAAAATAGCTTTACTATTTGTGGCGCATATATTGATGATGTTCTTTATACGAAATATTTTATATACGAGTATGTTTTCGAAGATATTCTCGGAAATTAATTAAAAATCACGCGGAAATTGGTTCATTGCGGTTAATACGGTTAAATCAGTATTAGCAAGCGCTCCAGTACTGACAATCCACGATCCCAGAGCAAAAGAAAAACCACATACAGATGTCTCGATAAGGGCGCTGCCGATTTAAGAATCGAAATACCCCTTATACTGTGTATGAAAGAGATCGAATTAGGCAGAGATGAACAACTACCTGGGCAAGATGTTAAAAATCTTTAAAGTTTGTTTTGAAGACATTCTTGTAAATCTATTGTTACTCATTCTATTCAAAATTTCTTTGACACACTTTATAAAATAGCCCTTTTAAATGGAAGCATCTACTCGTTACCCAAAGTGCATAAGGTATTTATGTTTCATTTTTTACCTTTGACAAAAAAATAACTAAAGAGTGAATCTACTGAACCTAGTTTACTCCGGTTAATATGTGTAGTAATTTTTATCAGCATTAAAATTAAAAACTATTACTTTCGCAATTTTATATTAAGTGTCTTGATTAGATGATCGTAGTAATTCAAACCTGAAACTTATTTTAATTTGTTCGCTAGATTTAGGAATTCATATTTAAAAAGGCATATTAAAATAAATTCAGTATGAAATACCTAAATAACTTATTTTTTACCTGCTACGTAAATTCATAATCTTTCAGAGAAAAACTCAAAGACTTACTTTCCGCTTTAACGAATGAACGGTTATAATTTTATAACCTTTTCATTCATGAATTCAAATTCATCTCACAAATATCATCCCAGTCATCATCAATCTTTCTTTCTTAGCAGTAGTAAATGATTATAAATTTACCCATTTTCCAAGAAGCCTGCCCACATTTTTAAAAACATGTTAATAACACATAATAGAACATGGGTTAAAACTGTCAATAAAACGCCTCATACAACTGGTTTATCTTTACATTCTTACTTCTTCAGGGGATTTCCGAAAATCTACCTGAATGAGAGTTCTAGGAAAGATTAAATTTCGATGCATTAAACACAGTGTTACTTGTCTAAACGGAGATTTTATCCCCTCTAAGAAAGATTAAAATTCAATTGGCATTCACGTAAAGTGAAAAACTTGCATTGCAAATTTTTATTTTAACTTTAGTTTTGTGAGTGAACACATCTACACTGTAGTACAAAAAAAGTCAAAGCGAAAGTGTTTAACCATAAATGAAAAAAATCAACGTGTTGCGAGAAATTGATAACTTTATACAAAAAAGAAAGACATCGGAGCAAAGTTTGGAATTCCTGCCAGTAGTTTATCGACTATAATAAAAAATCGCGAATCAAATTTAAAATCAGTTGATGATTAACAGTAAAACGTGCTAGAACTTATGGTTATGACAACGTAGATGAAGCAGTTTTAAATTTAATTGACGGAAAAAAAACACCATTATCAAGACAATTACACACAAGGCGTTACAGTTTGCGGAATCACTTGAATTAAAATTAAAGTATTAAAATAATATTTACAAAAGGTGATATTTCTTTACAACAAGATTTCCCTACAGCGGATCTTTTTTTCAGGATTTAGCAGCTTCGTTATATAGAAGTTCGATTGTATTACATTAAATTGGTTTCTCACCGCTATGTGTGAGCATATGTATTTGCAGATTTCTTCTTTGTAAGCATTTATAAATACAAATATTACATTTAAAAGGTTTCTCGCCAGTATGAATAAGCTTATGCGTTTGCAAGGTTTCTTTTCGTGAGCATTTATAATTGCAAATATTACATTCAAATGGTTTCTCACCACTATGAATAAACATGTGCTTTTGCAAACTTATTTTTTGTGAGCATTTGTAATTACATATATTACATTTAAAAGGTTTCTCGCCAGTATGAGTGAGCATATGTTCCCGAAAATTCCCTTTTCGAGAGAATTTATAACTACATATATTACATTTAAAAGGTTTCTCGCCAGTATGAGTGAGCAAATGTATCCGTAAATTGCTTTTTTGTGAAAATTTATAATTACATATATTACATTTAAAAGGTTTCTCGCCAGTATGAATAAGCTTATGCTTTTGCAATATTCCTTTTTGTGAGCATTTATAATTGCAAATATTACATTTAAAAGGTTTCTCGTCAGTATGAATAAGCTTATGAGTTTGCAAACTTCTTTTTAGTGAGCATTTATAATTGCAAATATTACATTCAAATGGTTTCTCACCACTATGTGTGAGCATATGTCTTTGCAGATTTCCTCTTTGTAAGCATTTATAAAAACAAATATTACATTTAAAAGGTTTCTCGCCAGTATGAATAAGATTATGCTTTTGCAAACTTCCTTTTAGTGAGCATTTGTAATTGCAAATATTACATTTAAAAGGTTTCTCGTCAGTATGAATAACCTTATGCTTTTGCAAATTTCCTTTTTGTGAGCATTTATAATTGCAAATATTACATTCAAATGGTTTCTCACCACTATGAATAAGCTTATGATTTTGCAAACTTCCTTTTCGTGAGCATTTATAATTGCAAATATTACATTCAAATGGTTTCTCACCACTATGAGTAAGCATATGTTGCTTTAAATTTCCTTTTAGTGAGAATTTATAGTCACATATATTACATTCAAATTGTTTATTACCACTATGAATGCAGATGTGTTTTTGCAAGCTTGCCATTTGTGAGAATTTATAGATACATATAAATGTTACATCCAAAATGGTTTCTCACTATTACTGTCGTAGATCTCCTTTTGATGAGCATTTACAGTCACTTATATTCAAACAGTTTGCCATCAGTATACGTGGACATGTGATTATATACTTACTTTTTGTAAGCATTTGTATGTAACTACATACACATATTCAAATAGTTTAAATTCTTGTTGTCACTAGCGGCTTTGTTAAAATGATTGTTGAGTACAAGCAAACTCAACAATTAATCTTGCTTTTTGAATCCGATGAAATAGCTGTTTGCATCTAAATGATGCGATGATGTATTTAATGTGTTTTTTTAAATAACTTTCTTCTTTCATTCGGTATAAATACTCGAGAGAGAGAGAGAGAGAGATTTAAGATTGGAGAGTTACGGCATAACATGGATTTATTTGAATCCTTCAAACTCCTACCTAAAAAGAAATATATGTATATTAAAAAGATTTTACATACCTTACATATAAAACACCATAAGTGCAAAGTGTAAGTATTGAGATTCGGAATGTTTTGTAACATAAAAACAATTTGTGAAATGAAGAAGCAAATTAACTGAAATGTTACAAACCTTCCTATAAAATCGCACAAATATTAATATCATGGAATTGCGCAAAATTTATTATTACTAGTGCACAGTTATAAATTATAATAGATTACTCCAAGAAGTCCAAGAATTATTAAATAAGGCGTTGCACTTGCAGTTTGCCATCAAATCTCAACTTCAGTACTTTACCAAATAGAGATTGGTACACCTAGTTAGCATGCGCACAAACAATAGGGAAGACATACGTATTTTTTTAAATTTTTGTATTCCTTCGTTTTGGTTAGAAAAATGTATTCAGATAAGCGAAATTTCTAAAAACGGTCAATTTATTTGAAAAAATTAAAGTTAAAAATTCTCATTTATAACCGAATTTGGCTTTGAGTTACTTCCCTCAAAGCTATTTGATGTAAAAAAGTAGGTACCGCTGTGAATAAGAAAAAGCAACATTGACGATCTACTCACCGTTAGATGGCACTGATGAAAACCAGTAAATTGAATTTTGAATTTATATTAACAAAAATATTTTACACCACTTTAATTATAGCAGTTAATTACACACCAGCATAACGTACATTATTATATTAATTACTCGTTAATAAGTAAACGATATTTTAACTTGAAAATAAAACATTTTTTAAACTGACGGGTAATACAGGAACTGTTACATTAGCACCAACAGTGGGTTGTCTTTGGAACTGTAAGATGTAATGAAGTTTAATCCATTAGAGGACACTAGTATTGCATTTTAAATTTATTTAAATTTTCAAGGTTTTCAAAAATTAATTACTTAAAATTGGTAATTGTTTAATGCATTTATAACTAATATTCTAACTAATTTAGAAATGACGTTTATGAAAATGCAGGAATTTCCTCAGTTGACGACATATGCGTCTTCCCTATTTGTGTTTGTACAGGCTGAACCATTAAGACATAAAAAGGCATATTTAGCGATGGATCAGGTTGTTTAGTTGTTGGAACACGGTTCGTGATGTGACGTCATCAAAACTGAAGCTCGCGAAAACGGAGTTTTCCAATACTACGGTTTATAATTGCGCTGTTCTAGAATTCAAACTGTCGCAGCGTTTAATATTAAGTATTAGCTACTAATGAATTTCTAGATGATGGCAACAGTGTTATATTAGTTATATACAAAATAATGCAGAACGTATGTACAAAAAGTTTCAACACAACAAGGAAGATGCTGTTGTGTACAAGTACACTTCGCGAGATACATGTTCGGCCATATAATTACTAGGAAGAGTGGCTACCGCACTATCTTAATACTGACTTTTATAGAATGTTTAGAATGTCACGTAATGTTTGTAAAAACTTTTAAAAAGGATTTAGACAACTTTTGAAACAAAAATAGTAGTAATGTAGTAATAGTGGAGTAACCTTACGTTTTTATCTCGGAACCGGTCAAAACTACTTCGATTTAAATTATTTTTTTTAAAAGTCTTGTAAATATAAAGTACTAAAACCTTTACAAATTAGAAATTGACGCTCAGAACGGGAAATGTGGTGAAACTCGAATAACCCAAAACCATAACCAAGTGGTTCCGCACCGGTTGCTCGACCATCTCAGAACAGCATAATTTTTGGTGTGTTATCATATCTATGTATGGGTAATTCGAAGCCACTATTAATTTATTTTTATTCCTTTTCGTTTAATTACGGCAGCCATATTTGTTTCGTGGTGCACGACGTTTCTTGCACTTTTCTATGTCAACGAAAATCTTGATATCTCAAGAACGGTTGGTCGTAGAAAGTCGCGGTAAAAACCATTGCATTCTTCACATTTCGAAATACATTTCTTGTTCTAAACGTAAATTTTATAAGATGCTTCCTTATGGGCGCAAATTAAGTCCGAAGTTTCACGCTTTTTTGCAAAATTCTGCTTTTTAGAGTCTCATATTTCCAGATAATGGCGAAGTATCAGTGCTCATTCTTTTAAAAAAAAACTACACAGTTAAGGCTAGTTTATGTTTAAAATATTTCAAATCTGAAACTTCGCTATTTTGGTATTTATGGTCTTTTGAAATTCTCGTTTTCTTCATTTTTGAGCAACTTTGGATCTCAGTATCTCTGATGGGCATAAATGGATTTTTTTATATTATGTGGATATGAAGCAGTATATGATGGTAAACTATGGTGAAAATGGTAACTTTGATATTAGCTTGAGAACAGAGTTATGCTCATGTTAGCTGTCATTCAATCTACACGGATTGATAGGGAAATCGGCCACGGAAGAAAATACAAAAAAAAGCACCCTTGTTATATTAATAACTTTAGTTATCACTGCAAAGACTTTTATCAATAGCATATAACTATATATAATAATAGTAATAATGATAATTTTACTTTCCCAAACCAATATTAGCACCAGAATAAAGTACATTTACTCAGTAATACTAATACTGGGTGCCCAAAAATGATTTTCATCTAGTCGCCTGTGAATTTCCCATGTAAAATAAAAATTGCCGCTTTTTGTTGTTACATAACCTCAAAATGATAACTGACATTTGATTGACAGATCAAATTAGTTCAAACTTAAAGAATAGAGCGGCACAGAAAAATTAACATGAAAAAAAATTTCAAAGGTAACTAGATGAAAATCATTTTTGGGCACGTGTACTCATACTAATGGAAATGGTATACATTTAAAGTTTTCAACTGAGCATAACTCTGTCCTCACGATAATAACAAAGTTAAAATTTTTACCACAGTTTGCCATCATATGCTGCTTCATATGCACGTAATATAGAAAAAATCCATCCATGACCATAAGAGATGTTGAGGTCCAAAGTTGCTCAAAAATGAAGAAAACGAGAATTTCAAAAGCCCATAAATACCAAAATAGTGAAGTTTCAGATTTGAAATATTTTGAACATAAACTATCCTTAACTGTGTACTTTTTTAAAAAGAATGAGCGCTGATACTTCACCATTGTCTGGAAATATGACACTCTAAAAAGCCGAAATTCTGCAAAGAAAGCGTTAAACTTCGGACCTTATTTGCACCCAGAAGGAAGCATCTTACAAAATTTATGTTTATAACAAGAAATGTAGAAAAATGTTTAATTCCATAACCACTTGGACCGTGTTTGTCGCTAAAATTTGCCTATAGTCAGACTTTGCCAGTGGTTAGATAACCATTAAAGAAAATCTCTATATACCATTTTTCTCGCACTTCTATACTTTTGGATAAAAACGGCATCGAAGTTCAGCCTAATGTTTTCAAATTTAATAGTATAACGCATGACACATATTTTAAAGTTGAAGGTGATAAACAATACTACTAGACGGACAGCCAACAACGTATTTCGAGTTGTCATTTCAACAGTCGTGAAAATTTGGGTACTAAATCTTATGTACCTGCTGAACACTAAAAGTCGAATCTGGCAGCCCCCTACGGCCGGGATACTACCCCAAAATTACTAAGAAGGTGAGAAATAAGATTCAATTTATTTAAAGTAACAGTCATGAAATTTCAGGAGGTTACTTTCGATAGTATTCTTTATTTATAAAAAATATTGCCAGAACATGTCCTCCCCTTCTAAATGTTGCCAAACGCTGTAAATGTTGATTTAAAAAAGTGACATTTGTGTTATTTTAAAAGTCTTGAATTTTGACACAATAAATAATGTAGGTTTACATGTTAGTGCGAGCGAGACAGTTATATATAGCGGCCTGTTGGTTAGAGAGAGAATCTTATTTTTCACCCTCTTAGTAATGTTGGGGTGGCATAACCCGGCCGCAGGGGGCTGCCAGAATTGACTTTTAGTGTTCAGCAGGTATATAAGATTTAGTACCCAAATTTTCACGACTGTTGAAATAACAACTCGCAATACATTGCTTGCTCTTGGTCTATACTTGTTTTCGAGAATGTGCAAGGGTAGCGTAATAAAGTAATAAACACGTCTTTATTTTGGGCAAGTGTTTCGTAGAATAACAACAGATAAACAGAGTTAAATAAACAAAGCATATTGAGAAACGACCTCTCGTTAGATATTAATGATATTATGATTCAAAAACGCTGTTTGTTTTGTGATTTGTAATTGTAAGATAATTTCTTATTCTTTTAATAGGTACGTTAACCCCTATGTGTAATATAAGCAGGCCTCTGAATAAAAAAAATATTTTCGTATTAATTTTGTTTACAGTAAATCAAATAATATATTTTTGAAATTTCGCTGGAAGGGACTTATTACAATGCGTGCATATAATAAATGCGTTTTTGGGGATTTCAATTTTAATGTTATTTTTTAGTATTCTATTAGCAGTATTATGTGTTTTGATTATTAGATTTTTGTTTCTGATAACCGCGTACCAATTGTGTTATTTTTGGGAATGCTGTACTGTATTATTTTCTACTATTTTTTATTTAAAATAATATTTATTCCCAAAAAGTACATACTATGTAATAAATAAATGGTACTGATTTCTATTGTCCGTCTCACGTTGGGACTACAGTGAAAGAAAGATAGCCAATGTATTTCTATTAATTCACAGGTAAATACAGGAAGTCCCAAACGTAATTTTAACGGTAGAATGATTTGATCATGATAAAATCATTCATTTGTTCAACTTGTTTCAAAAGAAACTTGCCAAAACGGAAATTTAGGATTAGCAGCAAATGCAAAGGATTTAAGTAAACAATAAACCCTTCTGGGTTTTTCTATTTTACTGCGCGGTACTACATAATACAATTTGTACTTACTGAAATTATAGTATAACATTTTTGTCGGCACTATTATTTGTCACCGAGCGCATATAAGCGAAAGGTGTCGGTTAGGTGTGCACCGTTGTCCTAGTATGGCTAGATTAGGCTATTTTATTAGGCGGGTTTGATTAGGTAGTGTGGAGTGTTTTTATGTTATAATATACTGTGATTAATATATGTGGTGAACATGTCCGTGATGCAAATGCAACAAGCGAAGCGTCAACATTGTTATTTGTGCGATCTCCCGCGTATGCCGTGGGCGATGATGCACGATTTCTCGGAGGCCGTGTGTCGAGGGTGTGTGAACTATGAGGGTGCAGACCGTATCGAGATAGTTCTCGAAAACGCGCGCCAAATGAAACGCGCCCATGGTCTCCAGGAGCAGAGGTCCAGCCACAGTTCCAAAAGTCACCGTACTTCTGGCCACGAACACCAGAATGGTGATATTGTGGCTGCTTCGAGTCGACAACAAGCGGCTAGGGCACATCATTCCGGAAGTTATAGTTTACATCATTCTAGATCTGGAATGTTGACCGCCGAATATCAGGCGGCTCAACCTGCTCCGCCTCCGAGGGGTTCTTCGTCGATGAGTAGGCCTCTTCAAGAGGCAGCTGCTGAACATGAGGCTTTGGTAGGTCGTACTACTGTTAGATTGGTGTATTTCTTATTACAGAAATAATTATTTGGTTTCAAATTTTGATAGCTTGTGCGTGTATAGATCAGATTAAATTGCTTTTAAAGTTTTTAAACAAAAATTAAAAAACAATCAAGAGTTCCAAGTTCTAATAAAAAAAATTAAAAATTCTTTTAAGAACTGCCATAAATTAGAAAAACCCAGAAGGGTTTATTGTTTACTTAAATCCTTTGCATTTGCTGCTAATCCTAAATTTCCGTTTTGGCAAGTTTCTTTTGAAACAAGTTGAACAAATGAATGATTTTATCATGATCAAATCATTCTACCGTTAAAATTACGCTTGGGACTTCCTGTATTTACCTGTGAATTAATAGATCATACAGAAGCTAACTAGCTGTTATTTTTATGTTGAAAGAATTTGAAGACGAAAGAATTAAACAAAAAAGTATAAGTAATAAAATATCGGATATTTAGATACATGTACGATGTAAAAATCCCAAGTAATGTTTAATAAAATAACAAATACATGTTAATAAGACTTTCTTTTAAATGCTTCTTTTGTATGGATACGATTACACTTTTTCGGTTACTGTTTTAAAGGTTTAGAACTTCTAGAATCTTAATCCACATTTCTATAGATTCATACAGTGAAATAGGTGGCAACAACGAAGCACAAACTCCCATAAGAAATACATTGGCTATCTTTCTTTCACTGTAGTCCCAACGTGAGACGGACAATAGAAATCAGTACCATTTATTTATTACATAGTATGTACTTTCTGGGAATAAATATTATTTTAAATAAAAAATAGTAGAAAATAATACAGTACAGCATTCCCAAAAATAACACAATTGGCACGCGGTTATCAGAAACAAAAATCTAATAATCAAAACACATAATACTGCTAATAGAATACTAAAAAATAACATTAAAATTGAAATCCCCAAAAACGCATTTATTATATGCACGCATTGTAATAAGTCCCTTCCAGCGAAATTTCAAAAATATATTATTTGATTTGCTGTAAACAAAATTAATACGAAAATATTTTTTTTATTCAGAGGCCTGCTTATATTACACATAGGGGTTAACGTACCTATTAAAAGAATAAGAATTTATCTTACAATTACAAATCACAAAACAAACAGCGTTTTTGAAACATAATATAATTAATATCTAACGAGAGGTCATTTCTCAACATGCTTTGTTTATTTAACTCTGTTTATCTGTTGTTATTCTACGAAACACTTGCCCAAAATAAACAAGTTATTAGAATTGGGAATTCAAGAATATAGGGGTATACCGAAAAACAAGGGTTATTAATAAAACAAGTCGGAGAAGAAGAGCTGGTGGTGTTAACGAAGAAAGCAGCAGAAGAAATTATTAAACAGATACATCTATGATTTTGTCATATAGGTATTAGGAAGACATGGCTTATATTTAGGGAGTGTTTTTATAGTAAGAATGATTTAAAGTTAATCAAACAATTTATAAACATGTGTGAAGTACGTCTAATGGTTAAAGAGAAGAATTACAGAAATAAAAATGTTATCCAGAGTATCGAAGTTCAACGACCATTGCAGTTAGTGGTGGTGGACTATATAAGCAATTTAGTACCAGGGCAGATGTGGTTTAAACATATACTCGTTATGGTAGATCATTTTACCAAGTTTATTAGATTATATCCCGCCAGAAGATGCAACACCAACCATGTATTAAACTCGTTAGAAAAATTCATCAGTGAAAACGGGAAAATGGAAACACTACTGGTCGACAATGCGACATATTTTACTAGTCCTAGATTCACAAATGCGATAGACGATATGAGAATTAAAATTATATTTTCAAGTATACGACATCCAGAAGGCAACCCTTGTGAACGTCACATAAAAGAAGTACTAAAATATCTACGTATTTTAACTCATGCCCAACACAATCAGTGGGTAAGATATGTGCAAGGGATAGAACAGTTTATGAATTGTATTCCAGATGTTACAACTGAATTATGTCCAATAACTCTTTTAAAAGGGGTAAAACCACAGAGACCATGGAAGGAGCAGGAGGAAGAAAGAAATATAGAAAAGTTATTGTTAGAAGCAAGGGAAAAATTAAAGAAAGCACAACAGAGGTATATCCAGAAGCAAAATAAAAAATAAAGAAGAAGATACAATTTAAAGTGGGTGATTTAGTCATTGTCAGAAGCTTATTAAGAGCAAATAGAGAAAATAAGGTATGCAAGAAATTGTTAGCAAGATTCGAAGGACCCTATATAGTAATAAGAGTTTTATCCAATAATAACACATACGAGATTTCAGATAGGAACGGGGAGGTAAGAGGTCGTTTCCATATTTCTATGTTATATCCGTATAATGTACAGGTAGAAAGAGAATCATAGAAGAAGTTGATATCGATTTACAAGTTGAATTTTATGATTTTCTTTCTTTAAAATATGAAAGAAAGTATTTTTCAAAATTCACAATTATTTTCCGAACAACAATTATTTGATAATTATAAAATTTATTATTTCGATCAAATGAATGATATTTAATTATGTTTACTAATATAAATTTTAATATTTTAGCAACGTTAAGAATTTTAAATTGTAAAATGTAAAAATGTAAACGATCTTTGAAAAGGTAACCTAAAAATTAAGTTATAACCTACAAAGATGTTAATTTTGACATAATTCAAGTTAATAGTTTCAAATATTTTGAAAACTAACCTATGAAATTTTATGACAGGTCAATGATGACAGAATAACCTAAAAATGTGATTGTGTAAATATGTAAATACTTATAAAATTTTGAGAAAAAAAATAAATAATTTAAATATTGATTACGATTTAGAAAGATAAATCGGAGAAAAAAAAAGATGAATTTATGTTATATAAAGTTAATAATTGATGCAAATGGAAACAAAATGATGATTAATTGATAAAATGAGAATAAAATGAATAATAATAATTAATAAAAATGATGAAAGGATTATAATACAATGGTATGAATCCAAAACAATTAAATATAAATGAGAATATAATGATATAATAAAATAATAATATGATATATGATTATTGATAAAATAAAATGATAATTGAATAAATAAACTCTAATGAATTATAAATAAAAGATTAAACATTAAAATTTCATTAATCGTTAAAGTTTTATAATGTTGTTAATTGTTAGTTTTGTAAATATTGTTTATGTTTTCGATTCCAAAAAAATAATAATCGATCGCATAAATGTTTTGGTTAAAGTTTGTTTAGCTTATAATTATTTTATTTTGAATCGAAACTGGGGCTTAATTATGTAATGATATTTCCATCGAGTTTAATTATTTACTCAAGTCGATGTTGTTCAAGTTAATAAAAGTTCATTATTGTTTTAAAATTGCTTGATGAACAGAGAAGAGGTAGATGTGATGGTTGACGTTCGTAACATATAGCTGAAGTTCATCTAAAATAATTCATGAAAACAGAGTTCAAGTTTGATTTATCTATTTAGTTTATTGTTGTTACATAAAAGAAGTATTTGGGTTAATAGGTTATTACATCTGAAGCTAAAACCTGAAAAGAAAATTGTTATTAGACTTAAGGAAAAGTTGTAAAATAGTTTTTAGCACGTTTAACAATACTTGAAACATAACATTCCATTTGAAATATCAATCAAAATTTATCCATAACAACCATACATCAATAATAATGCATGGTTGTGATAGAGATATTTAATAATGAGAAACACCAAATAATCATCTAAGAAAAGTTAATTTTGTATTGTAAATCATAAAACAAAAAAGAAAGAAAAATATGAAGGTGATAAGAATAGGGGTTTCTAGGGAGGTTGTTAGAAAATTTTAGATGATGGATGTAATAATTCTTTAAAATGAGAAAATAAAAATAAAAAAGCAGTTTAAAATATAGTAAAAGGTGTTATTTATTTCAACCAACAAATAAAATAAGGAGTTTACAGAAGAAGAAGTTTTAAAGTATGGAACAATACTCACTACAAAAAGAGGTTCGAATCTGATACAAGCTTCGGATCTTCAAAGTTTCACTTTGATTCTAGAAGAAGAGAATAGTTACTTTAATAGTAAAAGGTAAAGACAAACAGGTACTCTTGACCTACGATATTTTTATCTGTCTGGCAATCCTTCGTATCCTGAGTGACGCCAGATTCCTGAATCCAGGGTAGTTCGAGAGCGCAGGCGACGGACAGGTTCCTGAGAACGTGCTACAAGAAGGGAGAAGCATTATCAATTAAAGAACTAAAAAGGTTTGTGAAAGTGTTATTAAAAAGCAGAGCATTAGTGTCTTACCAGAAGGTTAAAGTGCAATTTTACAAGTTAATTTATGGGTTAAATTAACGTACCATTATTATTGTAAAGAGTTTCAAGCAGATGATGCACATAACCTAAAAATAATAAAGAATTTAATTAATTTATTTAATACTAAAATACTGATCAAACTTACCTCATTTTATAAAATTGTTGAAATTGATATGTGTGGTCATGGACAACACGACAAAATATTAGTTTTTCAAGGTTAAGCAAAGTTTCCCATTAAAGAAATTTCTCAATAGTTAAAGGTTACTTGAAATTCCATTGTAGTATAATATTTTTAATTAATTTTGAATTTTCCAAGAAAAGGAACCCATACTTGAAAATTCAATTATACTTATTTTAGTCTCATTGCAAAGAAAAATCTAGTAAAGGCAAATAAAAAAAATAAAGGCGACCCCGAGAGATAACTTTAATACAGCGAGTGCAGTTCATAATAAAATTAAAATATGAAGGCATTCTATTTGCATAGCTGCATAACATCGCAATATATATATATATATATATATATATATATATATATATATATATATATATATATATATATATATATCGTTAGAAGATCAAACCAAGTTATACAAGAAACTTATGATCAAACACGGAATCGCAAGTCAGAATGTTTGGTTTAGCCTAGAATGTCTGAAACGTCAGGTTATTCCTAACTACGTAAACATCACTACCAGAACCAAGAATTCGATTACTGAAAAAGTGATTAGGAATGCCAAAAGAAGATGGCTCAAAGAAGAATCGAAGAAATGGTTTAGTATAAGAGACAATATGCACGTTTATATAAAGGCACTCCATACAGAACTTACTCATAAATTACACAATATCCAATTTGACATCTTAGATTTTGACATTAGAGAAACCGTCAGTCACATTAAATTCAAAAAATACACCACACAGAAAAATAAACTTCATCGACTTGTACAACAAAAACGTACACTACAAAATAACCTTAATTGTCAAAACACTGCAAACTTTTATCCTCGTTTCATAAACTTGTCGAATATAACATTCCATGACAGAGAAACACAATTTCTTAACAAAGGTTTCAAATTTTGTCCTTTTCCAAAATTTACCAACAAAATTAAAGAAATTTTGGCCGTTGAATGCGAAACTATACTTAAGAAAGATCATAATAACTATGCAAAATTCCAAATTTCGAATTTGTTAAAAGAGATGTCTTTGAAACAGGACAAAATGTAGGTACAACACATCTAACATATCACTTCTTCAATCTATAAAACAGAAAATCACAGAGAACAATCTAATTTCTGTTAAAGCAGATAAGGGTAACACTTTGGTAATTCTTTCAAAAGATATTTACATACAAAAAGTTAATGAATTTATTAATAAAGAAAATTTAGAAACTTTAAACAAAAACCCAACCACAAAATTTCAAAAAGAAATAAAAAAAGGTTTAGAAAACTGCAATATCTGCTTTTCATAGTTAGAAAAGCAACAAATCATTAATAAAAACCCACAAATACCTAAACTATATGGACTAGTCAAAACACATAAACAGAATATGCCAATAAGACCAGTTGTATCATACATCAATGCACCTAATCACATTTTATCCAAAAAACTGAACCAGATTATTAACACGATAGGTTACAAATCAAAATACTCTGTTAGAAATTCATTAGAATTAGTAGATAAGCTGCAAAACATACATCTTCCACCACATTCAAAACTTGTTAGTTTTGATATTTGCAACATGTTCTCCAGAATACCCCCACAAGAATGTATTCCTTTATTAGATCATTTCTTGATCAATAGTAATATAGAATTAGTTAAAAAGTTACAGTTAATTCAATTATTTGACCTTTGTATAAGTCAAGATTATTTCACTTTTAATAACATAATTTATTTACAAAAGGATGGTTTACCTATGGGTAATTCTCTAAGTCCTCTATTAGCTAACATATTTATGGACAAGTTTGAAGATCGAATATTTGAATTAAACCTCTCTAAACACATTATCTTCTGGTTTTTAATTGTTATTAACAGTATCCACCCTAATATAAAATTTACACTAGAAACAGAGCAAAACATGGCTATAAACTTTCTAGACTTAAATATCAAGATTAACGCAGACAATCTATTTGAATTTTCCATATACAGAAAACCAACACAAACAGACATAACAATACCAAATGAATCTTGTCACTATAATACACATAAAATAGCAGCCTACGGATCATTAGTACACAGAGCTTTAACTATTCCACTAACAAAATCAGATTTTAGCAAAGAGATATCAACCATTAAACAACTAGCACATGCAAATCATTACAATCCGAACATGATTGACACTTTAATTAAACAAAAAGATTATAGGTTAGCTATCAAAAGAATATATCCCATTGACAATCAAACAAAAGACACAAATTACATATCTATACCATATTTTGGCAAAATATCAGAAAAAATTGCACATATACTAAGAAAAACCAACAATTATAAAATATCATTTAAAACCAACACTAACACTTTTTCATTTTTATTTAATGCTAAAGACATAACACATGATATCATGAAATCGGGCATTTACCGTTTAAATTGTTCTTTTTGTAGTTCGGTATATATTGGACAAACACTTCGAAATTTTGACATAAGATATAAAGAACACGTACGTCATTACAAAAATAAACATCCCGAAAAATCTAATTACGCCAAACACCTTTTAGAACAAAATCACACAATGACTCCTCAAAATAATATTAAATTCCTACATTCTTGTAATAACAAACGCAAATTAGACATTTTAGAAGCCTTTGAGATATACAAACACAAACTCAGGGTACCTTTAATGAATGAACAACTTGAGCTCAGTAATTCTCCGTTACTGGAAGTATTAGATATTTAATTCTGATTATTCTTATTATTTTATCTAGTTACCTATTTTTGTATCTACCTTAGCGACGTGTTTGTTTATAATTATATTACCTTTGATAATGACAGCATAGGTGTCGAAACAATATTGTCAGGTTGTATTTTAATAAAACTGTGAAACTTTTAATAATCTTTATTTATTTCATGATTATGGAGTTCCACAAAGTAAGGCTGGAAACAATAAACAAGGTGACAAGAAAAGGTTAAGTTTTGGTAATTAGAGTAGTGCAAGGCAACAAAACTGGATGAGGTACATTCAGCAGGCTGTAAAACAACTCGAAGTAATGAAAAAATTCTGCAGGTATTGAAGAGTTTTTATTCTTTAATATCAAACCATTTATATAGGTAGGAGGTCTTGTATAGGGGAAGAGGGGGAACAGTGTTACACAAAAAATATTTTTTGAGATAATTCAGAAACACATAAAAATTTAGAAATTTATCCTCTTCCTAGTTTAAGAGTTACAAATCTTGTTTCAACTTTTACACCTTTTTCGGCAAATTTCGCCAATGCACGCGTCATTATATCATTTACTAGGAATCGAGAAATTACATGCGGAATGACATTTGTTAAAATACACAATCTTGATCTTTTAGCATTTTGATTCATGTAATAATATAATAATTTTTTTTCTATTTCTTATCTATTTCTTTTTAGATTTTTAATAATTTATTTTATTTATACTTTTAATTTATTTTTTAATAAATAAATAAAAATTTGTTCTGACATTTTCCTCTTTTTTCCTTTAATTTTAATATTACAGGAATCTGTTTCAATTTTAAAGAAATCTGTTACATTTTTAACTTTAAAATTAGGACGAAAAGTTGCCGCTCCATGAGATCCCTGTTTAATAACGGTTTAATTATAGCCCCTCTATTTCAAATAGTAGCGACATCGTGGAGCAAACCTGACCCAATCTTTAATAAACAAAAAATTACTGCGTGCTTGCTGTTACGAAAATTTTATAAAAAGTATTTAAAAGTAAAAAAATTGCGTAGGTATATTAATATGATCGTTTTTACAGAACATGAATGTCTATTATCAAATTAATGTTGAATTGTGAATATCTTTGTGCATGATTATAATTAAATCTAAGATTTATTGAAAAACGGAATGTCAGATCTGGTAACATTCATGCCCAATTTCACCAACGTGGATTGACACTGACATCAGGTTTAATCCCAGTGTTAACACCTGCATACCATTTTGCCATTATGGATCAAACTGAAGTTGGTGTTAACACTCAGATCAGTGTTCAACTCTAGGATTTTGATGGATTATTTGAATAACACTCTCTTTAGACAAAAAAAGGTTATAACACTTTAATAAATAAAATAGTACTTTAGATAATTACACATCTGATTATTTGTAATTAGGTTGTAGAAATAAAATATATACTAAACGAAAATAATAAATCTTCCAGGGCTTGCAGCCTTTTATTTTTTATATTAATACATAATAAGTAAAAAAAATTCAAACGACGACATTTTGCCTAATCATTGTTTTATAAAGAACAAGCTTTTAAAAAAAATGCTCAAACAATTCTCTTAAAAAAAAGCTTAATTTGTTTATTATTGTTAAAGCTTATTGAATTTCCATGCTTTCACTTCTTTAATCTTACATCTGTTTGTATTACAGGCAATTATAAAAATGTTTTTATTATTAATAAATGTTTGATTTGAAAAAGCCTAATGTTGATTGTGCGAACCGTCGTGGTTTGAAAATAATTTCTTATTTCATTAAACCATTTGCGTTAATATGAAAAATTAAAAGAGTACAAGTTCTTGAAGATTTATTATTTTCGTTTAGAATATATTGTACATTAGATTGTTCCTGCTATCTTTTTATGTATGATGGATATATTTCAAGTAATAAGAAATTCTTCAGATTTAACAAATTTATTAATAGGTAATTTAATTGAAATATTGCCACGAGAAGACAACTAAGTATCCGAAGTAACCTAATGGATATGTATGATGATATAGCATTTAAAATGAGGTACAGATTTCCAACCGCATTCTAAAACCGCAAGTGGATAACATCCAACAACAACAACATAACCTAAATAAATACTTCACACGTGTTTGGTGTTTAAAGTTTGGCAACTGTTAGCGCGTAGGAGTTACTAGATTTTTAGGGAATTTCCTTTGTATAGCAAAATTATTCCCTTACACTACAGCCAGTGCAGGATTCATTAATCCATCGTGTTTGACACAGGGATTATTTTGGTGAAACAGAGGACGGATTGAATCCGGAATTAAAACGCGAGTCAGTGCTGGATAACTCCTCGTTGGTAAAATCGGGCATCAATGTCGCTACTATTATATATGTTTACGGTACGGAAAACACGAGGTACAGTATCACCACACTGCTGCCTTATAAGATTTATAAGATTTTAATAAGGTTAGTGTTACATATAGTATATAATGTATTATTTACTAATGTATTCATACAATTTATGCGTATTATTTAGTTACATATTAATGAAATTATATGTAATATTTAGTTTATATGAATCCAGAGATTCGATGATTGTAGATTCGATGTATTGGTAATAGAGTTTTTTGAGAATAAAATATAGGAAGTGCCTCCGTAGCCGGCGCCGGTCTCTGTTTTTTATGCATATTGGTGCCGGCTACGGCATCAAGAATTGCGGACGGCAGCCGGCTTCACGTATCGTTACCGGCATATCAACATAACCTGTGTTTTCCATATTGCGCGCGTGAACGGCTTAACTTTTAGTGTTAATTATCTTTAATTTATCTAAATTCGCAGGTATGTTTTCCCCTGTAGCTATGCTTTTTGTTAAAAACGATGTTCTTCTAATTGTAGAATGTTGAAAGTGGGCGATAAGTTTGAAAGTTACGATAATTTCAACAAGCAGTTACAGAAATACAAAAATGAAGTGTTCAATGATTACTGGATTAGAGATTCTAGAACCATCGAGACGCAGGCTAAAAGATATCCTGAAAGTGTGGCAGCTCAAGCAAAACGACTTAATTTACCATTATGTAAGAATAGCTTGCATTAAAGGTGGCCGAATGCACACTCCTAGAAATAAAACAAAAAACACATTTACATTCAGGCAGAAGTGCCCAGCCGGTAGGTTTTTAAAATTAAGTTCATGTGGGAATTTTTTAGAGATAAAGGAACTGAATGAAGATCACAACCACCCGGCATCACAAACTTTATTTAAAAGTTTACCCCAGCAAAGACTGAACATTTCAAATCAGCTTAAGGTTAATTCAGTAGCAGCATTGCAGGCTCGCGCCAACAAAAAAATCGTACAAAATAATATCATTAATGAATCCGGGTGCCTTGTGACTTTGAAAGACTTAACAAATCTAAACAGAAAACCACAGAACAGAATAAAGTTTGATGAATGTGTATCAATTTTACGAAATACTTACAAATGTGACGTTCACATTAACGTTGATGTGGAAGCAAATTTGAAATGCCTATATTTTCAAGATCCTGAGATGAAACATATGTTTGACTCTTATCCAGAAATAATTTTTGTAGATGGCACTTATTGTCTACATAGCAGTAGAGCGGCTACATATTTAATTATGGTAGAGGATGCAGAGGGAAGTGGTGCAATAGTAGCAGTCGGTATATTACTAAACGAAACGCAAGAAAATATCGATTGGTTCATAAAAACGTTCAAAAATTTGAATCAGAGAACATCAGATATAAAAGTGGTGATGTCTGACAAAGACAACAAGGAGAGAAATGTTTTTAAAGAAAATTTTCCTGATGCCTCCTTGCAGATATGTTTATTTCATACTCTACAAATATTTAACAGAGAAGTAAGTGTGAAGAAAATGGGATTGTCCACCACAGAATGTGAAGTCGCCAAAAAGTACTTGCAGAATTTAGCCTATGCTTCATCTGAGGAGTGTTTTCAAAAAACCTATTTGGAAATGAAACAGAATGTTCCTGAAGTCGTTATCGATTATTTTGAGAAAAACTGGGAACCCATTAAAGATGAGTGGGTATTGTACCTGACTTTCGCAAATTTGTCTTTTCTGAACAAAACAAACAACAGAATTGAAAGTATCAATGCCAAATTGAAATCTGTCATTACCAAATTTTCTAATCTGGAGGATTTCATCAAAAATTTTTTTGTTATCCTCAATTCTTCACGAGTAGATAGAAATATCAAAAATTCTAAAGAATATCATAAAGTTACTACCAGAGCATTTACGTCAGGTTCAGCGGAAGATTTGTATTCTAGACTTTTAACGAATTTCGCCTTTAAAAAGGTTCAACAGCAACTTGAATGTATGACTAAATGCAAAGATTTTCAATTTATTGAAGAAGAAAAATGTCTCGCTCCTACTAGTGAAGGTCTTCTAGAGGTAACACCTCATAGTTGCCAGTGCATGTTTTGGACCTCCGTCCAGTTACCTTGTCGCCACATCTTCAAACTCCGATCTATGTGCAACCAGTCTTTATTTGATGAAAACATTTGCTTAAAACGATGGAAGAGAACCTATTTTGAATCACGACACCCATTTTTTTCATCC
Organism: Agrypnus murinus; assembly: GCA_929113105.1. Taxonomy (NCBI): domain Eukaryota; kingdom Metazoa; phylum Arthropoda; class Insecta; order Coleoptera; family Elateridae; genus Agrypnus; species Agrypnus murinus. The sequence continues at coordinate 53,918,907 of OV816027.1, forward strand.
CTCAAAACTAGCCAGTTTGAAGAGAAGCCGAATACTAATTCAGAACTTGAGGTTAACTTAGAAGTCACGGATGATAATCCATATAAACGCAGACCACTAACAAATCACCAAAAGTTTAAAATAATGAATGATGAATGTTTGAGATTGTCCCAGATATGCAGTGAGGTTTCATCCAAGACTTTTTACAACAGGCTGAAATTCATTAAGTCGCTTGTTACAGAATGGTCCAATAATAGTTATAAATCTACGGAAGATAACACTAACGGTGAAATTGAAATTGATAACCCTAGTAGTTTCCCCAGTAATGATGATAACGAGGCTGAGAAGGAAACTGAAAATCAGAGTAGCCCCAAAATGCATATGAATAGGAAGAACTTTGAAAATAACAATAACGATAATTCAACTTCGCAGTTATTAAACCAAATACTAGACACCAGTTCAAGATATTGGGAAATTGATCAAAACTGCGCTATTGATATTATAAAAGTTCACAATGACGTTATGTCTGATGTTGAAGACGGTGAAAATACTGATAATAATATGAATAACATGCAGTTCAACGCTTGCCAAAGTTCTAATTCAGTGTGCTGGGATGTTGACCGAAATTGTGCCATTAATATTATAAATTTAAGCAAAAATCCAAGCACGCAAGATAATCAATCTGATGAAAGTTCTTCGAAATCAAAAGCCATCATAATTTCCGATGTTAAGGTACCTACTTAGTAAGTTCAGTGTTTTGGCAAAGTTTGTTAAAATTTTATTTTTTAAGATACCTACTGTGAAAATTAGAGGCCGCCCCAAGGGATGCGGAAACACAGTTATTGGTTTAAAAAAAAAGAAGAATATCTAGTGAAGAATCTATTTAACATTTTTCTTTAAATTAACGTAATTATTAATGTTAGATTTACATTTAGTTTTGAAAGAAATAAATTGTTCTCCTATATTTATAGTATATTATTATTTATATCATAATGTGTATTAAATATAGTACCTATATTATTCATTGAGTGTGTTATGACGGCTATAACCCCCGAAGAGGACTTGCACCACGAGCGACAGCAAGTGGTGTAAGTATGTATCAGGGTGCGTTATTAATTATTACAGCCATAACACGCGAATCGAATATTATACTTTATCTACAACTTTCACGGAAAGAAACTGATATTGACATAACGATTGAGTTATGACCATAACTCCATCGCTGTCATTATTATTCAAGTGACTGAATAATCACTGACATAACTTGCCAAAATCACCTTAGTAATTCATAGATTAAGCGATAGTTGTAAATAAAATTTTAAAATTATTTGGCGATTTTAATTATAGGTGTTGTAGAATTATGCACATAGGCCGCCGGTAGCGATACGGTATGCCGGTGCCGGCAACCATTCTTAAAACCGGCGCCGGTAACAGTACGTAACACCGGCACCGTCAGCAATACGTAAAACCGGCGCCGGCTACGGAGGCACTTCCTAAAATATAACAGTAGTATAATACTCTAAGATAATACTCGTACAAAATGTATTCTGTTTATCCACCGCATTTATCTACATTTTTGATAATTAATACTAATTAGTGAACGATCAAAATAATTATACTAAACTAAACGTAAGTAGAAATAGTTGGAAAAAGTTTCATTATTTTCTTCATAGATATTCTCAAATTTATGTTGTGGTATGGAAGCTTTCCATTTAATGACATGGTAAATACTTGAAAGTTTAAATGATAATACGTAATACCTTAAGTCTGGCTTTATTAAATTTTTGCGACAAAGCTATCATTGAACATATTTCAATTTCATTGAATTCTCACCATTTTGCAATCACTGACATACATCCTTAATATTTGTGCATTTATATTGGAAGGTTAGAAACATTTCAGTTCATTTGCTTTTTCATTCTAACCAATCGTTTTTATTAATGTTACAAAACATTCCATCGCAACATGTACCTCAGAAGTGCTATGATACTTACACATTACATTTACTGTGTTTTATTTGTAAAGTATGCCAAACCTTTGTAATATAAGTATATATATATATTTTTTTCAGGTAGGAGTTGAAGTGATTTAAATATCCATATGTTATGCCGTAACTCTCTAATTCTAATATCAAGTATTTATACTAGAAGAAGGCAAGAAGAAATTCATTGAATCAAATCAAATACATCATCACAATGTCTTTTAGTGGTCAAAAGTTATTTCATTGCACTCAGGGAGGAAGATAGGTGTTAAGTATATTTCTACTCGACAATAATAAGCTGCTAGCAACAACAGTTTAAAAAAGGACACTATTTCACAGTTTAGATGTAAAACATGTTCTCATACATTTTCTTCTAAGGTAATTACAGAATCGTGTGCATCCATGCTGCTAAACAATCGTACAGAATGTATGCAACTGTAAATGTTCAACACACATAAATACGCAACAAAATAAATTCACTAATGGTGGTGAAATACCATTAGAATATATATAATTACGTACCATAGCTTACAAAAAGTAAGATTGGAAAAGTACATGCTGATTTATACTGGTGAAACAGGTGTTTTTTAGTGATCAAATTATTTAGTGTTGTGTTTCATCATATTAAAATGTGGGATTCTAATCATGCAACAGTAACATCATACATGAAACTGACTGAATTTAGACTAGTACTTGCACCCTAACATTTCGTTTTTGACATTACTGATAGTTGCTTGGTTGTAATTAATAATAATTTTTTGATGTAATACAGCATTAAGGTGAAGAGTATCAAACTTTCTTTATCATTTCTGCCTTTTGTCTATTGCATAAGCAATTGAAGATGATTATCGAGATATATACTAAGTTATACTTGGAATGCCCATCATTTTATAACAAAATAAGATTACTTTCATATTACACACTTGCATAAAAGTTTTATTGATTACTAAGTTTGTAGGCTTCATTTTACATTTACGATTTTTTGTTCACATGATATCGCACTTGGTCAACTGGGTTTAAATACATGCATAAATAGGATTCATCGCTAGAGAGCACGGTAATTATTCGCTATACCGACCCCTATCGTACATGCATACATACGGAAATACCAAGCGCTACAGGTTTTCGTCATAAAAACGGGTAAAAATTATAAAATATTCTTATCAGATGACACAAACACCATTTTTAAGCCATTTTCACGTAAATACAGCCAACTTTTTTACTAACTGTAACCTAACATCATAACATTCTAAGCCCAAAATAGCCATTTTAACATTGTTTTTCTTATTAATTACCGGTGACCGGTTTTTAATAATTAATTAATTACCGATTTTTTTTCGGATTATTGTTCTCTAAGTTATCCTCTACAACTCTGTATAATTGGTTTACCTGGGATCAGAAGGGTCGGTATATTGAATAATTAATGAGAGCACCTCATTTGAATGTAAGATACTTATGTGGCTATAAATGTTCATGAAAAGGACATCTATGACAACATATGCTCACTCACTACTGAGAAACCATTTAGTGATGTAATATTTATAATCGTAAATTCCTACAAATGGCAAGCTTGCAAAAACACCTTATAAATAGTGGTGATAAACCATTTAAATGTAATATATGTAATTATAAATGCACACAAAAAGGAAGTTTGCAAAGGCATATCCTCGCACATAGTGCTAAGATGCCATTTGAATGTAATATATGTAATTATAAATCCACACGAAAAGGAGATTTACAAAGGCATATTTTCACACACAGTGGTGAGAAGCCATTTGAATGTAATATATGTAATTATAAATTTACACATGAAGGAAGTTTGCAAAGGCATATGCTCACACATAGTGGTGAGAAGCCATTTGAATGTAATATATGTAATTATAAATGCACGCATAAAGGAAATTTGCAAAGGCATATGCTCACACATAGTGGTGAGAAGCCATTTGAATGTAATATATGTAATTATAAATGCACACAAAAAAGCGATTTGCAAAGGCATATGCTGACTCATAGTGGTGAGAAGCCATTTGAATGTAATATATGTAATTATAAAAGCACACATAAAGGACATTTGCGGATGCATATGCTCACACATAGTGGTGAGAAGCCATTTGAATGTTATATATGTAATTATAAATTCACACAAAAAGTACATTTGCAAAGGCATATGCTCACACATAGTGGTGAGAAACCTTTTAAATGTAATATATGTAATTATGAATGCTTACGAAAAGGAAGTTTGCAAACGCATATACTAAAGCATACATTTGAGCTTGTATAACACGTCGACACAAACTAGTGTAAGAACGATTGAAGTCTGTTAAGTTGAATAATTAAGTTTTCATGTTAAAAAATTGCAGGACCTGAAGAAGATTTTACAGTACTTTTTACAATACATGATTTTCTATTTTTTGATTGTAACTTTTTTTTGTTATGCTCACATCACTACTTGGACCTGTAGGTATAACTTAGCTGTGGATAGTAAAGTCGTACACAAATTAGTTTGAAAATTAATCAGTTATTGTTTCTTTTTCTCTTGGGCAATCAATCAACATATGTATTTTGATTTATTTCACAACCTATATTTCGATCCGTTTTAGGATGTTCTTCAGGGTACAAAAGTAAATATCTTAAAAAATACAAACAAAATTAATAAGAAAGAATCTAATCACAGTTAACAACCTTCGTTCTAGATTAAAAGATAAAATTCGATTTAATCAACAGTCAAAATTAGTATACCAAATGCCCTGTAATAACTGCAACCAAATATATGTTGGTCAAACCTCCCAAAAATTGTTAATAAGGCTAAATCAACATAAAAACGATATTAAAAATAATAAAGATTCAACAGCTTTGGCCATAAATGTTAAAAATGAATTTCATAAGATAAATTTTAATGATACCAAAATTCTAGCAATCGAAGACAATAATCAAAAAAGACTTTTTTGAAATGTGTTACATTAATCAAAATTCCTTTTTTAAATCATTCAAATGTATAATTTCTGAATTGCAAATGATGATTTCTGAAATTCAAAGGATGTTCTCTGAAATACAAATAAGTCTTTCTATACTACAAATTATATTTTCTGAAATACAACTGATTATTCTGAAAATCAAATAACGGACTCTGAAATTAATTTAACTATTCTGAAAATGATATGACGTTTTCTAGAATCAAATTGACTGTTTAGAAATACAAATGGCGGTTTCTTAAATTCAACTGACTATTCTGAAATACAAATGTCGCGTTCTGAAATTCAATTGACGCTTCAATTGAATGATTCATATGATGCTTTATCAAATATAAATGGCAATTCTGAAATACAATTGATAGTTTCTGAAATACCACTGGAAAAGGTGTAGTCTTGCAAGCGTTGCATTCCAGTTATAAGAGTTCACTGCGTAAATATTAAATAAATAAGTTTGGCATTCTAAGAACAGCTGTCTAGCAGCGATATCAACATTAAAAAATAAAATGTTACTGTTTTCAGTATTCTAAAAATTTCATTAGGACACGCAAAATGCGTGTCCCAATGGCTTCATTAGGACATGCAAATATAAAATGTCCAAAATTGCGGCGAGTTTTCTAAAGGACGAGTGCAATAATGACTTATGAAACGAGTTTTTTATGCTATTTTTTTCTACTTTGCGTCTTTTATTCCCGTTTTAAATAAAAAAAAATTTCAAAATTTAGGGATTTTTGTGGTAGTTGACAAACTGATGTGACATTTGAAAATTCATTGCTTGACACAGAAAATTGAGTGAAGTTTTTGTCAATTTTCCGTTTTTTTCAATTATTTTTTCAATGCTACCAACTTTGAAAAAGGTGGGCTATTAAAGCACTCAAATGGGCTATTTACGCACTGTTTTGGGTGCTTTAACAGCTTTTTTCTATTTTGCGTTTAGAATAAGTCGATTCTAGCACCCAAATGACGTCATTTGAGTGTTAGAAAAAGCGGTTGGTGTGCTAGAATAGGCTAGTAAAATTTACTGCATTGATGTTGGTAGCGTTGGTCGAACTGTCAACTGACATACGTCAAAAAAATAAATCTCACATTTTCTTCTTCAAATTTTTAAAATTCCTTTTCATATTGGGATTTGGACTTGTCGGGCAGTAAATTTTCTAACGTTTTTTGTGCAATTTGCCAAATTTTCGGCGGCGTTAGTGATAAATACACGCAAAATAGAAAAATTATGTTTTTTAGTTTGAATGCAGATAATGTTTTAATGTAACGTTTTATAATGTAATATATATCAGATTATGCATTAAAAAACAATAGAAACATTATATAATGTATCTATTGTTTTTTAATGCATAATCTAATAATATTCGATCGTTGTTAAATTTCTTATTATTAATCACTGTTAATATTCGAGTAAATAAATTTATTAACTATTCTGAAGGTGAAGTGCTTCCTTAAAAAGCGGTCTCTTTAATCGGAGGCAGATTGACACAATTCGCATAAAGTATAACCTAAAAATTAACGACGATCTCTGACTTCAAATATCTTTTGTTTTAATATTACCGCCAGAGGGTACTACTTAACGTACGAATGTGTAATAATTTTCAACGATGAAAAAACTGGAAATGAGAGTGTATAAGCGAAGCTTATATGAATCTAGTAGGACGTGGTCGTGTTCAAGGTCCGTAAATGGCTAAGCAAGCTTAGAAAACTAGGTCGTCACATACATTTCCACTATTGAATGGGCATGAAAACGGCAGAAAATGTAAAATTAACGTATAGTCAATGCTATGATAGCTTTTTATTTTGTTAATTAAAAGTGAAAAAAGAAAATACAGAATAGTACACTAGGATGTTTTTTTACTAAGAAGAGTATACAAGTATCGGTGTAAACCTTTGAATATAAAACGTTAGGAATGAGCATGTATTAAAATAATATGCGAGCGGGATGGCCTTTGCATATGGCCGGTAGTTGTTTCCGGTTGAGCAGTGGCGTACCGTTTCGAAAGGATACTTACATGAAGAATATTGCAATTTTCCTGTCCCTTAATGGCCTTAATTTTTAATTACCATGATTGTTTAGCTTTAAAAAACTGTTTATTTGATTGCTATTTTCATTGTCAAATTGTTTTCCAATTGCTATGTATTCTACTCTTAGAAAAGTGGATCTAATATACTTGGTGTATTCTTGGGTAAATTCTGATATTGAAAATGAACATAAAAAAGCAAATGGACATATAATTGATGGTTTGAATTAGTAAAATAAGCAATTATGTACAAGAATATTTACAACTACTAATTTTATTATTAGAAAAAGCTCCATTATGCAAATGTTTGATAACTCATATAACTCGAATTTTTTTTATTCTTTCCTTCGAATTTGAGTTATCCTGTGATTATAATTAGCTATTAGTAATAAGGTTGTTCAATGTTAAATAAATAATCGACACATTTAAAAATGTTTATTGTCTTTTAAACAATAGTATATTGTACAACTAGCTATGAAAGTCATACTGAATTTGCAGTGTTAAATAACGAGGTTGAAGCCCGAGTTTATCAGACTTTCATAACGGGTTGTACACGACATTCTTTGCATATTGTAAGTTGAGAAATTTGTCCTAACTGGATTTGTGCAAAATCTTAAAGAAATCAGAAAAACATAGTATTCTTTGACAATAATCTTCGAGGAGATTGAACTTTGTTTCTTTACAAACATAATTAAAAAATAATTAAAAAAGTTCTACTTTCATTACGATTTTTCGTTAAAAAAAAGTCAAAGTGCATAATGAATATGCAAAACAAAATAATTAAAAAAAATGCTACTTTCATTACGATCTTGCTATAAAAAAGTAAAGTTAATATGTATTTACTTAATACCTAATCCTAATAGTCTTTCTACTTTGAGGTAGTAATATAGTTATTTACATTACAAGCTGCGAAAGTTTACTTTTAGGTGTTTTTGATTGGCCGGGGCGAAGGGTAGCAGAGGTTAGTTAAAAACACCGAGCACCTGAAAGGGCTTTCACAGCGTGGTAATGTATTAAACTTTTCATTCTCCCCTTGACATTTATTAACTACCGTAAATAAATAAATAAAATGACGATTCAATGATTATAATAAAATAATGCTTGTTGCTACCAAGGTAATGTTGACAACAGCCACCTTATAATATTATTATGTTATTTTAGACCTGGTATCTCTCGCTATCAGAACATCCTTAAATATATCAAATCTGTTACTAGATAAACAATATTAAGCAGAACCTTCTGATTACAATGTCTAATAGGATAGGTACCATATGTTTTGTAGAAACATATTTACAGAATTTACGCAATACATTTTCAAGAAAACAAATGCATATTTGCTGGTGTAAGACTTATACGTATATTTAAGAACAAAGAAACTTTTGCATGCCACAAATTACATCATCAGAATTCCAAGAAAAAAGGTTTGTGAAAAGAATGTATTTGTATACGTAGAATGTAAGCCATACGAAATTTTAAATACGAGGGTGGTCCCTGAAGTCCCCGACCTGACCAAGAGGTGGCGGTAGTTGTTTGAAAATATCACGGCCTACTAGATTCATATAAGCTTCGCTTATATACGGCCGTCTCATTTCCAGTTTTTTCATTGTTGCAATTAGAATCCAAAAATTACAGATCGGTACGTTAAGTGGCGCCCACTGCCGATAATTTTGCAACGAAGTTGGTTTGTATTCAGACTGCAGTCGTTAATTTTAAGGTTATAGTTCATACCAATAATTGTCATTTGCTATTGTGCAATATTAATTTATTGACATTTGTACATACTATTTAAATATAATGTACATAAATAAGACAAAAATATGTTGCAGTAGGAATTTGGAAAGCAAAATATCCTACATATAAGAAAATTTTACTTTTTTTAGTAAGTTTTACTAGATTTTATATAACATTACTAATTGACTGATTTTTTTAGACTAGAAACACCTTAATAACTACATAATAGCCATAATATAAGTACAGTGTAATATTTCACAAATTACGAATACTCTTTTGGGATTTGTAGCACTTGAATTACCACAGCAGATGATGTAGACACCTAATGTTAATGCACGACCTATGAACTGAAGCTACGACTAGAAGTATAACCATGGAATAAAGAAATCTCACAGTGAAAGACATTACTGAAAATAAATATTTTTAGACATAAGAGCTGATGAAATCTACTTGAATCTAAGGCCACTCGTTTCAGTTAAAAGTGACTGACAAGATTTGTCTCCTAAGACATTAGCTTTATATAGAATTTTTTTTATCGCATATCATAAACCAAAAGCGATGACAGAGAAATAATTTTAAAATTTTGAAGGGTAGGTAATAAGTAGGAATATAGGATAGGTAACGATAAGTAAAAAACGATTTTGTTCTCATGTCTTAACAGGTTTTGTAGTAAAGCTGAGAAAGTGTTCCAGAAAGAAGATGGAGTCGGGAACTTTTCTGAACTAACTACCTATTGATAATAATAGCATGACAATCGTTGTAAAATCAAGTGAATAGTATAAAAAATACGTGTACCTGTGAAGTGGTTGTTGAAGTACCTATATTTTTTTTAATTTTAATGTAGCCATAAGTGTTGTTCTTAATGCATAATTTAACAACATCTGATCGTTGTTAAGAGATTTTTTGCTATTACCTACTGTTAATATCTGAGTAAATACATGTATTCCGAAAGTGAAGTACTTCCTTTAAGTGTGATCTCTTCAATCGGAGGCAGTTTGACACAATTGACATAAAGTATAACCTAAAAATTAACGACTGAGCTCTGACTTTAAATATCTTTGTTGTAAAATTACCACCAGTGGGCGCCATTTAACGTACGAATCTGTAATAATTTTCAACAATGAAAAAACTTTAAATGAGACGGCCGTATATAAGCGAAGCTTATATGAATCTAGTAGGCCGTGGAAAATATCACTGTATTGGAAAGTACGCAGTCTATAAAGCATATGTTTCAAGTTTGAAAGCGCCACGTTGTTCAGTATTTGTTTGGCAGCCATCAATAGTGAACGTTGTCAGTGAATTTGTGAAAATGGAGAAAATTGGTCGTCGTTATGTGATACAATACTTTTATTTGAAAGGCCTCAGCCCAACCAATATAAAAGCTCAACTGGATTCTACTCTGGGTGAGTCTGCTCCTTCGTTTACAACAGTTAAATTTTGGGTAGCTGAGTTTAAACGAGGCCGTACAAGCTGCCAAGACGAGCATCGCAGTGGTCGACCAAATTAGGTGACGACTCCAGAAATGGTGAAGAAAATCCACAAAGCGGTACTTGATGATCGTCGACTGAAAGTGCGCGAGCTAGCAGACATTACGGGCATTTCAAAAAGTGCGGTACATCGCATATTATCTGAAAATTTGGACATGAGAAAGCTGTGTGCAGGATGGGTGCCGCGTTTGCTCACACTCGAGCAAAAACAGTGTCGTAAAAATGTTTCAATTGAGTGTTTAGCGAAGTTTCACAGCAACAAAGCAGAATTTTTGCGCCGTTTCGTAACAATGGATGAAACATGGGTCCATCATTTCACACCCGAGACAAAAGAACAATCGAAACAATGGACTCAAAAGGGAGAACCGGCTCCAAAGAAGGCGAAGACCGTTTCATCTGCAGGCAAGGTTATGGCGTCGGTTTTTTGAGATGCGCGTGGAATAATTTTTATTGACTATCTCGAAAAAGGAAAAACTATCAACGGCCAGTATTATGCAAACTTATTGCAACGTTTGAGCGAAGAAATCAAGCAAAAACGGCCGCATTTGGCTAAAAAGAAAGTGTTGTTTCATCACGACAATGCGCCAGCTCACAAATCTGTTATTGCAATGGCCAAAATTAATCAATTAAAGTTTGAATTGCTACCTCATGCACCATATTCGCCAGATTTAGCCTCCTCGGATTATTTTCTGTTCCCAAACTTGAAAAAATGGCTCAGTGGTCAAAGATTTTCCAACGATGAAGAAGTGATGTCAGCAGTTAATGGCTATTTTGAGGAGCAAGACAGTTCTTATTATAAAAAGGGTATCGAACTTTTTGAACACCGCTGGGAAAAGTGTATAGAGCTGAAAGGAGATTACGTTGAAAAATAAATAACTCTTTTTCCAAGATTTTTGTGTTTTCTTTGTTGGGTCGGGTACTTCTGGGACCACCCTCGTATAGTAACTAAAAATTACTTTTTTTACATAATACAAACAAATAATATATCATAAAAATAAAGTTTATTCCTTATAAATAACCACAATTCATTAATTTTGATAGACATAATAATAATATTAAAACTAAACCTAACACATTTAAAAATGTTTATTGTCCTTTAAACTGAATTAATTTTGTATACATATTTCTTAGTTTATCCTCACGATTAACATATTTACAAATAAAGTTAATACGTATATTTAAGTGCAAATCCCAAATGCATTTCAGTAACAGAACTTTATGGCTTTCAATCGGTGTAATATCATGCTTTACCATATTTGGAAATATATCTTTTTCTAGAAATTTTTTTTCTTAATAAACACCTACATGGTGTTCGAGATATTAAAACTAGTCACAAATGACTAACCAATAATTTGAATCTGATAAATCTTAATAACTAAACATTTATAAGCTAGAGTTCATCCAATGATGTCCTTTAGTTTGTACTGCTTCTGCGTTGACGTGATGGTATAGTCTGGCCTGATCTTTGCCAGCGAACCTTTTTATCCCTTCTCGAACCATTGGGATACCGTAAATGTCATAAAACATTCAATATAAGTATTACATCAATAATAATTTCGATTTTACCTTTAATAGGCTACTCTACGTTTAAAATATATTAAAACAGAAGAAACCTTTAAGTAGAAAAGTTTTAAAATTAATTTTAATTAATGTGAGTTTTACTTTCGTCTGTTATTTAGAAGAGAATTACTGTACTACTATTAAAAGATTATAATGAAAACGTCATTTATTAAACTACAGTTATATACATGCTAAAGGTACGCTTACTATTAGTACGAATATATTGAATTTAGTCAAAAAAATAGAGAGGATAAGAATGGAAGGCTGTAACGGTATATCTTTATCAGTCCTGAATAAATGTAGTTTTGTCTACATAATTACTGAAAAATCTTAATTCCGGTCGTGCAAATTTGCGTTCTTCTTGCAATATAAAATCGTGTTAGTATTTGGTACAAATAAACCTATAAAAATTATTTTAAAAGGTTGTGTTTCAAATCTTCTTAGAATTATAAAAAACATTTGGGCAATAAATTATTTCTTTCTGTGTTCTATTTACGCATGTGTACGTTGGTTAAAATGGCTTCTTTGTTAAAACCTTGAAAATTAATAAATATGATTCGTGGTAAATCTAGCTTTATATATCGTAGTTCCCATAGATATTGCAGTTTGGTGTTCTGTGAAAATACTATAAAAAATCTCCTTTATCTAATAAACGATGCTTGCTACGTGTTAAAAATCCCTTTCTGTTATTTACATCTGCGCCTAAAAACATGATACGTTTGCAGGACTTGCTTTAAAATAACATCGGTTTACATTTTCTCCTTCGTGAAAACAAAACTGCGTAATTTCTAGCCTTTTAGGGTCAAAATCTAGTATTGGAATTAAGAAAACTTCCCTTATTATCAACACGTGGACTGTATAGCCCTGATTTGTTTAGGCCAAACCACCCGACCCCGCTATTGGTTGAAGTCGACTTGCATTTAAATAAAAAGCATTCTGACATAGAAAAGAGGAGCGTTTTAAAAACAGAGGGTTCACTTGACTTCAGTTGCTGATTCGAGACAGTATAGTTTAAAAATTAGAGTCTCACTTCAGTTTTTAGTTTCGATACAATATAGTTGGAGAGACCTTCTTACCGTTCATTAATGGCCAGGTATCGGATGCCTGTGCCTAGTAAATTGAAAATTTGCAGTTAACAAAAATACCGTTGTGTAATTAGTTCTCCGGACGCTAATTAAGAATTTGCGGTTAATAAAAGTACCGTTATACAGTTAAATACTTTTCCGGATGTTTGTGTTCTTAAAGAATGGGAAATTTAGTTTTCCTATTAAAAAGTGTAATAGCTTTAATACAGTTTACCGATGAAAATAAATATCGTATCGTATATCGATAAAAATAGTTCTCGTACCGAAATACCGATTAAGAAATCAATAACTACAGACTTTATCTTCAGTGATCTGAGTGATCAAAATCTCGGATCAATAATAAAATCCAAATTATGTGTTCTATAAATTCAGTTCGGATTTAGATAATAAGTGGGTAGCTTTAAGGAAAATAACAAACATTTGCCGATGGTTCTCAAAATTAATTTGATAACCAAATCTTATTGAAGTTTTATGGTTGCATTCAGTTACTTTATTTTGGGTGAATTCGTGAATAATAATTCACGTCATACAGGCATTACGAGGGTTAATTCATTGCATTCTTGTACGTATGATGTGAAAGCAGAAATCTACGAACGTTCCAGTTTCTCTCCGTTCAGCAGTAATTGGTGTGTGCAGGAGTTATTGTTGTGCAATTTAGCGTTAATTTGGTTTGCGAATTATTGACAACTACCGGTACTGTGAATTATGATTTTTTTTTGAATGTTAAATATTTATGTGAATTTCTTTGGATCTTTGTAATATTTCTACAGTCTGTTTTTTATTTATACGTAATTTGTATACAATTTTTATTCATTAACAAATTTTAATAGTCAAGAGCTCTTAGGTAGGGAATTATTACTTGAATTTTTGAGTTTAAAATTTGTAATTTTCTTATATCTTATTTTTCTTTATGTTTTCTAAAATAAATATTATTTTAAAGTTAATTAAAACCAGTAAGACTGAACCATATAATTATGAAAGTTTTTATTCATCATTATTATCATCATTAAACTAAATTTTTGACTTTGTTGAAATTAACTAATATTTTGCACTAAATTTATATCGGTCTGATTTCATTTTCTGATTAGTGATTTCACACAGAATTATTTGATTTACTTGATCTATTTGATCTATTTATTTATTATTATTAAGCTGTATAATCAGATGGCGCCTTTTTAGTGTATGTTATTGTGTTTTGAAACCTTTATCCATACCTTTAATAATTAGACAACTGCAGAACCAATACCTACGACTTGAAATTTAAATGTGTAAAAAGAGCGAGATCTCAAGCCGGCAACTTTGAGCATTTTAATTACAGTAAGTATCGTATTTTGTGTTCTAATCTAGTTTAAGTAATGTGAACTCTTCGTTTGAAGGATTAAGCTTTGTTTATTTTAGTCTGGTCAAAAAACCTCTCTTTCAAGGCTAACGACCTCAAAAATAGTAACGCCATCTTTCGTGTTGGATGTTAACTGATGGGAAGATGATTATATTTTGACGTACGTTTGCATGCTGTTGACACGTGTTGAATCAAATAGGTTAAGAAAAGTAAACATTTCGCGGTTAATAACACTTGTTAGATAGATCTTTTTATGGAAAGTATTATATATTGTTTTTTGATGCATTAAAATTTTTAAAATGTCTAGCGATTATTATCTTTACGTGTCAGGTATTAACTATTACTCTCATTCTTATCCTCTCTATTCTTTGGAATTTAAAATAATCTTCCTTAGTAATTTCACTTAATCTATTCGATTATATTAAAAAAAATAATAACTTAAAGACATTCACGTCGACATCGACGTTCAAATTGACACTCATAACCTATTAAATATTAAAGTCAAATAAAATTTGAAACTCTTTAGTTGGCAAGAAATTCGCGTTAGCCAGTGCCCTTGCAATCGAATGGGTCTGCCATATAGAGTCTTTTTTTAAGGTGTTATTAATCGTAGTCCGCCATGATATAGCTTTACTATTTGCGGCGCATGTATTGATGATGTTCTTTATACCGAAGTATTTTATTATTTTCGAAGATATTCTCGGAAAATTCATTAGAAATCATGCGGAAATTGTTTCGTTAACTAAATTATTAGGAAGCAATGCGGTTAATACGATTAAATCAATACTAGCAAGCACACTAGTCTTGACAATCCACAATCCCAGAGCAAAATAAAAACTACGTACATGCAGGGCATCGCAGATATTTTATTTTATCGTTAACCATCAATAAAGTCATGCATTACCTTAGCGATTTGTGGAAGTAAACAAACACTTTATTTTACTGTACAAATCAAGCATTTTATCTGCCGCAAATATGATTGGCGATAAAATCTTGTATGCACCACGTCAGTAAGTGTCTTTATCCAACACCTCTAAATAAAGAGGGCTAAATCTTGACGTTTGTAAGCCATTAAAGTTGATGTTTACTCACTTGTGGGTAGAAAAACAACATTGTTAGCCACTTTAGAATGGTGATTGGCTGCTATTATAGGTAGCAACCAATCACCAGCTTACATTGCATAATATTATTAGAATCCAGTCATCGCGCTAGAGTTTTAAATTTATTACCGTCAAAACTACAGACTATTGTACATTGCAAATTCGATATATAAACTTAAATAAGGAGGTGTTGGATAAATTTTGTATGGCACACGTAAGTTAAGGATATTATCCACTCAGGCCTACCGGTCCTCGAGGGTAAATTTTTCATTCGTGGATATCTTACTTAACTCACTTGTACCATAAATAACTATTACTGACTTGGTACATAAATAACTATTAAGATAAAGGTAACGGCTGCAAATAGCTGACAAATCATTTTACCATCCGTATGTATGAGCTAGAAACAATAGCAGTAGTCGAGCCTATCAAAAGATTGAAAATTTATCTGCATGGTGTACATTGTACATCAGCATACACATGTATTAAGTAGAAATACTGTTGCCGAGAAATTCTCGGAAAAATTATCTAGACTAGATCTTCTTGAGTAGGTGTACTGGAACATCGTATTAATAAAAAACGATAATACAGGTACTGCAAGACCATACCGATAAAAAATATATAAAAATGGTACTGGAACACAATACCAATAAAACAAAGAGGTGCTAGAATACCGTACCAATAAAACAAGAAAATGATGCTGGAACACTGAACCGAATAAATAATGTACACAGTAATGTTTTATTTTAAATACAAACATTTGTTTTTATCTAGAATTTTAGTTTCAAGTCTAATTTTTACGAACATTTTTGTTTCAGACACAACCGAAAATCCAATAAACAAAGAAGACAGAGAAATTTGTGTCGATTCTAGTGTATATCACTGAATGGTAGAAAAGGATATTTTTAAAAGGTGTAGGGTTATAATTACCACACTAGTAATTACATATTGTTACACTCTCTAACCTTGTGATATTTCTTTAAAAAACTTAACACAAACAAAAAATAATAAAAGAAAATTTAAATTTGGATCCCAAATTTCTATGAAATATCTATCCCAAAAGAGTCAAATTCTCTTTATGTGAGGATTAATACTTCTGGCATCAACATAATTCTTACGTGCTATAATTAATTAAAACTATTGTTAAATAACTCACGTTTAAATATATAATGTTTGGTGCCATCAGTTGGCCAAATGTATTATTATAAAATCTGCAATTCTCTGCTTTCATTCGGTTAAACAATAAAATGAAGAAAGAAAGCCATTTAGCTCTTTCAAATATTTCCATAATTAATGGCTTTA
This sequence comes from Agrypnus murinus, assembly GCA_929113105.1. Lineage (NCBI taxonomy): Eukaryota > Metazoa > Arthropoda > Insecta > Coleoptera > Elateridae > Agrypnus > Agrypnus murinus. The sequence continues at coordinate 53,935,461 of OV816027.1, forward strand.
ATAAATTAAATTCCAGTTGCTTTTTTAATTGTGGTAAGTCAATTAATTTAATAATTATATTTCATATACATTTACAAAATCCAATCGTAACGAAATTTGATCATCCTATTATCAAATAAAAGAAATTCAACTTCTAAGTAAATTGTCCTTGAATAAATTTAATACACTTATTATTAAAAGAAAAACACTTGTATTCACAGAACTTTGATAAATCTTTAAACATTACAACGGTTTTCAAACATGATAACTAATAAATTCTGACATCTTCTTTGTTTACATGTTTTTTAACACAAAACATAATCTTAAAACTAAATTTTGCTCTTCAACAGTGTGCACTTTTCTAAAGATGTAAATTGAAAGAAAATTTGTTATAAAAATGGCCGGGTATTTATACGTTTCTGGGAAACAATTGAACTCTACTGGAAATCTTGGATAAAACAAAAGAACTGTAACATTTCATTTGTCATAACCAAATTATTGTTTATAATATTTAACTAATCCTAAAATTAATTAGATAGCTACTTAAACTGATAACTAATGAAATTCCCTATCTAATGGTATATAATATTCATGTTTTCATTACCAAACAAACCCTCCACCGAATGTCGATGGAATCTCATCTTTACACAACTTTATTAATTTAATTACATAAAAATACCTTTTCACATCTTCCTATCTTCACAAAATTAAACTTTATATGCTAACAAACATTATTTACATAATTTCAAAGCCAAGACAATTCAAGCCAATTACATGTTTTCAGTGTATGATGCATATCCACACATACTTGTATGTTGTTTTAATAATAATTGCTACAACCCATCACCTGTGAACCACGCCCCAGAAGCTATGAAGCGTATGCAGGATGGTGGGGGCGATTATTATTATTATTATTACGCAGGCCCAACGAGCGGTTGCAGCCGCCTTACAGATGGAACAGCGCAAATCCCACATTTGCGCCACAGTTCAGAAAAAACTGCAGAAAACCTTAACCAGATCTGATCATTTAGAATTACTTACCCAAGAACGTAGAATTTTGAACTAGAAGAAACATAATGAAATCAATAATCTCATTAACTTGAAAACATATTTTTTTCTTATAAAATGCTTAGATAAGGTAGGAAATACTTGTATCTCTCCCTATTACAACACATCCTACCTGTTTTAGGTTAAATCTTACATTAACTATAGCCTGCACTTAATATAATGCAATATTCGATGATCAACTCTCACATCGTTAGTTAGATAAGAAAAACTAACTAAATTCTATGGAAAATCATCTTTAGAAATATCCTTTATCTGACTGTTGTGTACTAGTGTGCATGTTACTTATAATAAAGCAATTTCTAGCTTTATAAAAGATAAATTCCTCAAGATTATAATTTATAAAGTATGGTTAGGCAACCAATCTAACATGTCGTTTAAAGTTTCATATCTATGCTTGATTAAAACTATTGGGTGGATGCAGCATTCTTTATTTTGTGTGTCAATATAACATGACAATATTTATATAAGGAAACAACATTATGCACAAGCACATACTATTAAAGGTTACAATTAAAGATGATTAATGATTGAATATCATAGTATCTTTTGATTATAATACGTATTTAATGAGTGTTAACTAATTTTATTAGTCTAGTTGTTGTTACGTGTGGGGCCGTTAATGTAAGTAACACTAATTTATAACATGTTTGGATATTATACCGGGTGTGGCTATAAAAAAAACATTCATATCTCCGGAAAACATTTAGATATCGAATTGAAACTTTTTTCCTCGGAGACGAAAAATTTAAAATTATGCTTATCAACGTTCATAAGCGAATGTCCATTACCAACGAAATAATTAAATTTTAAATTTAACATTATAATTAACGAGTACACGTTACTAATAATACCCAGCAAAGATTGAAGCAGGCTTTTGTTAAAAACAAATAGACTTTGTAAAAAAAATTTAAAACTTTTTAATTTTTTTTGCTTGTTTGCATTTTTAATGGAATATGAGTCCGTTGTACTTACTGTGCTTGCTTGTGCTTACTTTAAAATGCGATTTTTTCGAAAACTAGCAGGAAGCGACCACATGTTGATTAAGAAAATATGTTCTAAATCATTACAGCTACCCCCCATTACCAGGTTTCTATACTCGGGCCGGTCAACACGGATAGTAATAAAAACGCCCACAAAAGAGCGGGCGATTTAAAAGCTACTTTGCTATTGGGCGAATTGAAACAGCGCGAAACTGTGGGGTCCGTTTCACATGGCAAAGTGACAGATAGCGTCACTTTGATGCAGATCAGCATCGTCAAATAATTATTTGATTAGTTTTTGAACATTTCATGTACTATTAAATATTTTAAAATTGATAATACTAATTGATAATAATACATAATCTAATTGAAATAATATCAAAAATATTCATTAGAAGTAGTTTATTATTAAAATCGTATGTCTTTTGAGGTTACGTTAATGTAGAATACAAAAATGTTTAAGTGTCAGTTGGATTTTTAGCAGTAGCCAATCTGATGAAGTGGCTACGCTCCCTTACTTTTATTACTGTCTCTGTTGAGCGGCCATAGTATAGTTGTATTAGCTACACCCTGTATAACAATACAATTTTCAAACGCTTTTGGTGCATAGGTATTGAGATGTCATGAATTCATCTCATTGAAAATTTATTGAACGATTTGTTGTGAACATAAAAATAATTATTTAATGCAATAAAATAAAAGATAAACATGCTAGGATGTTAGGTTTATTTAATCTAAAGGCTACATGTTAGGTCACAGATAGCTTTAACAATTTCTAAAATAGAAATCAAAGAAGGATAAAATTTATGAAGACGTAACCTCAATTTTTATATATAAAAAGTCTGATTTATAAAAAGGATATCAATCATTTAGATTGTTTCATGATAATACATGTTTTATGCAACCCAAGTCACATATTAGGATGGTTTTTCCATTTGTCTGGAAGATTTAATTTTCCTGATTAGATTGATAACGTAGGAAGATTTTTTCTGTTTTCCATGAGACTGACGAAGTTTCGGGCTAATATTTAACTAAAAATATGTAAATTAGGTCAATTTTGTAATGGCTACTCTACCACAATAAACTTACAATCTCTTGTATAATAATAAAGAGCACTTATTCTAATGAAGGTTTCGGCTATGCTGATATGCTTCGATCTTTCCAAATATTGATTCTTATATAACATTTTTCACTATTGTTTGAATGCAAACACTTGGAGGACTGTATGCTGGTCAAGTTGACTATAATCTAACTTCATTTAAGTTGATTTTGATGATGGAATTTGTATAAGCATCGTTGGGTCTATCAAATCGTAGAGAGGAATCTTTATTTATATTTTCCATCTATTGTAAAGATGTTTTTATGTAAATTTTATATGTACCAGTTACCTGGTGTAATTATGTATTAATTTTGTAAAGGATTAAGCTGGATTTAATGAGTTGTGTGTACAATTAAGCTCTAATGAGATTTTTTAATTGTCAATCGTTTTTGTTAATTTTCTGAGTTATGGGAAATTGTAGAATATAAGTGTCTTATATTGTTTTCATCCTTATTTTGCCAGCTACAATCCTATCTTTTTAGAATTAAAATTAGTGTTAATTATAATCAGCTGTTTTGGTAAAGTGACGTCATAAACAAGCGGGTTGATATTGTTTTTTTTTTAATTTGACATAATCTTTAATTGTTCCGCTAAATCATATATAAAGCCCAGCAAAAATTAACAATTTCAGTCGATAAAACATTTGGAGAATTCACGTTCGACTCGAGATCAAAGATCTGAAAGATAAGTGAGGTTAAATGTGTTAACCATATGTTTGGATGTCAGCAAAAGAAAATTCAACGAAGTATAAAGAATATTTACCTGGATATTTTAAATTAAAGAAGATTTATTTGTTATTCTACAAATATATGGAATTGTGAACGAGTTATTTATTAAAAAAATTCAAGAAGAATTTTATTTCCAATATTGATTTGGATATTCGACGGATTTACAATCTAAATTCATCTGACAGATTTAAAAGCAGTACTACCAATTTAAGATAAGATTGAAGTGGAACTCGACGTACTTTATATTCAAGGTTGGTCAAAATAAAAGGTTTTGATTAAATTTTTCAATAACAAAATTATAAAGACAATCTGAATAATCTCAGAATTCATTTTTCTCACTTTAAAAGTTTTTAAATAATAAAATTCTTACGAATAAAACAATTTAAATTTCTTATTAAAATTTAATTATCATAAATTAAATTTAACTTAACATTTGTAAATATTTTTATTTGATTACATTGATTGATGTCAGTTTGCTCAAATGAAGAACTGTTGTAGTCCTATGTCAGGTTAATAACGACTAATTAACACATTTGAACAAGCTCAGGAAAGAATTTCCTATTTTACTTTACTGTTCTGTTCTTAATAATTTTCTTTTTATTTTTCTTTGAATTAGATTTTCTTTTATTTTCATTAATAAAAATAAAGACTGTGTTTTCAATTTATCTATGTGTTTATTTGATGTGTATACAAGCATCCATTTCTTTTTCTTTTCACATATAGAGTTTAGCTTGCTGTTGTCCAGTTGCGGAAGTCCAAGTGTCTTGGTAGTAAGTTCTTTTCTTCCAGGTATAAGAATTATTTTATTTTATTAAATTTCACTGCAGATATTTTATGACGCTGTCAACGTGAGGCAAAAAATTTCTATATTTTATATTTTATCATTATATCACCTCAGTACATACCCGATACAATTTTCGTAATCGCCTAATGTTGCACAATTTTCACAATTATTGTATTTTGTTTTGTATTATTAAATTAAATCAGCTGGCTTCCATCAATAAATGTTAACTTGTTTTAACTTTATTTATTATTGTTTATTTCTAATGTCCACTGAATTCTTTTGTATTTAAACCTAGCCTATCGAGTTAGCTGATTGTGAGCTGAAAGCTGTATAGTTTATTTTGATTTTGAAAAAGTTTATGATAGGAATTAAACTGTGATATCTATTAACATGAGTGTAGGATAGAGCCGTAATTCAATAGCACTCTAAAATTTGTTACAAATTTATCTCGGCATATTTATTTTAAAGCATCCTAATGGACCGATCTTTGATAAATTCTTGTTTTCCAACAATCTTTTTTTTTGTTGTTATGCAATCTAATGATCTAATGATATTACGGCAGATAATATTTTATTTAATGCTCTCTGTTATTATTTAAATCGCGTTTTGGCAGAAAAATAAACCATTTTCTATCGGAATATACGCAACTAACAGATTGTAACTTATTAGACGGCCAACATGACAACTCTGCGATTTTTATTCTGTGTCGTTTTTAGAATTTTAAGGGTTTCAGGAAATCATGTAAGTAATATTAACCACTTAAAATCTAGACATTCCTTTTCTGAGAGTGGACATTTTTCATGTTATCAGACTTGTATTAGTTATTTACGTGCCAAGCTTTGTAAATTAATCTTTACGAACGAGCTGAAAAGTTTGTGGAGCGAGCGACGAAGAAGCGAGCCTCCATAATCAAGTGAGCGCAGTAAAGATTAATTGCAAATCTTGTCGCGTACAAAGTTTTATTTCCACCTTTACCAGCGTTTTTTTCATGAATTGTATATTTTTTATAAAAAGATATTTTGTAATCAAAGGCGGCAGCAGAATTTATAACTAGGCGTTATCATGGTGTTGTGGTTAAGCAACAAAATAGTTTACATAGCTTTTTGTTGATGAGCATTGTAGAATTTTACAGGTCTCTTTTAGGAGCCCGTAAAGTTTTATAGAGCTGTAGTTGTAACTACTCATTCACTTAGTTGCCATAAATGCCTGTAAAGTGTCATTTACATAGAAAGTGGAAATAAATTTATGTATAGGATATTTTTTACATATGGTATAATGTGAACAGCCAATAAACCATTTCTTGAAAGCTCCGGTGAAATCGGTCGTCTTGCTAACTACCTAAAGTAGATCCTTATGCCATTTTTGATTTTACGCACATCGAAAAACATTTGCTAAAAAGATCAACTTTTGAGAAGTGCTGGAAATAGTCAAGTTAAAATAGTCAGTAGTCATAATAGTCAAAATAAACTGTGACATCACCTAGCATCAGCTGCGTCAATGTATCAGATATCGCTTGAAAATTCAGTTAGGTACATCCAGCTCCAACTGCTATTCTTAAACCAGTAACCACCAACCCACTTTTAAAAACAATTTTTTTTCTCTATTATTATGAAAGATCGTCACTAAAAATATTAAGCTTTTTTGTTGTATTTTATGTGTACTATCACCAGTCCAGAGAATACGAGTTTTAAGATAAACACCCTGTATAACTACACTGATGCCACAAAATATACTTTTCTGTGAAAAACATCCTAGACTAAGTAAACATTAAAAATAACCACCTACACCGCAAATTTCTACTATACTACAAACCAGTAATAGTTCAAGATATTGACCAATCTTTAACCAAGGCAAGTCTTTAATTACTTTAAAAAACCATAGTATTGTCAAAATGCCCTTCAACAAGGGGAAAGGTTGTGCAAATTTTTAATATTCTGATTTATTTTTAGTAAAACCTCTCAAGTTCTAGGAAAATATTATAAAATGAATAATAATCTTAATAAAAATTCTTTGTAGTTTATCTTTCATCAATCGACCTACACCATAATATTAGACAGAATTGAAACTATTTACTTCAATGATGAAGTTAGTAAAAATGCTACTATGGAATTTCGTTGGTACAACAGAACCCAGCGGGTTATAAATGGTCACGCTTATATAATACAACCATTGGGAACCACCGTAATGGTAAGGGTGAATATACGACACATCTTATTTGAGAATAGTCAACTTTTTTTAATAGTGGACAGTGTGACTCATGTAAGATGATTCTGTACCTTATCTTAGAAAATGTAAAAGTTACAAAAGAAAATTAAATACCGAAGTTGGTTGGTATAAAGCCAATTTAAATTTTATAATTTTTGCATATATACAGGGTGGATCCTTTTACTGTACCTACTAATAACTTGTTATTTTAAATTGAACACCCTATATATTTTCGATACTCGATTTTCGATTCTACACTTTATTTTAAATACTTATCTTTAGTTTAAACATGTATGTCAGAATTCCGCATAGATTTTGATTAACCAATTATGAATCATGGTATATAACTTGTTTCGTAACTTCTACGTTTTCCATGACATGTACAGGGTCACCATACGTGAGCCACCCTGTACAAAAATCAATTACACTTAATAACAGCAATCTATTTTCTAGACACATGTAGAGACGTACAAGTTTCTCAGTAATGAGTATAGATACTTTCCTCTTGAATTTAACAAAAACATATGCGATTATTATAAATATAACTATTTCGGCGCTAGAACTGTACTCGATAAATATACCAACGTGCGGGGATGTCCTGTTAGTGCAGTATGTAAAAGCAATAATTCATAAAATGGTACTACCGATCAAATTGTAATGAAAGCTATTTTCCAGGGTTACTACTATGTTAAAAATTTGGTCATCGACTTTAGTGCTTTTCCACCACATATACCAGCAGGGAAATATAAGTCGATTACTAAAATATTTCACCAAAATGTATTTCTGGCAGAATTTCATATCTATGGTGCAGTTGAAGTTCCTATTACTAAATGGGAATATTAAGATATAGGAATGTTAATGATTATTATTGATGAAATTGATTTACCTAGTTGTCGCTTTGATATTTGTTTTATGCACAAATTATTACTAATGCTTTGTTTTGAATTATGCACCAATAAAGAATGATAAATCTAATGCCATATATTTTTTATTATCAAGTTTTTGTTTAAACTCATCTTGTTGTAGTTTCCATCTTCATGTGTTTGAATATTTCCGTGCGATTCCTGGGAAGTGCTTCAATATTGAATTTACGCATATTAACTGGTGGTTTTGCGAACATTTACGCGTATATAACTGTGCCGCTCATTAACAAAACATTAACTTTCATTCTATGTTCTATACTATAGCTTTATTATTTGCGGTGTATATGTTACGGTCAAAGAGGTAAATACGGACAATCACGTAAATGGCCGGGATACAACGTTAATGGTCGGCTGTTTTGGTCATTTACGTCAACGGCCGGCTGTTTTAGTCATTTACGGCAGTGGTCGGCCAATGACGTTAATGCCCAGCTGGTTGGTTAAAGACGTCGTTTCATACGATTTATTACGACATCGGCCGGGCCGGATAGTGTTACATTAACCTTAAAATTGCATAGAAACATATTTACCAAATATCTAACAAAATTCAACTAACACATAACCTAACAACTAATCTGCAGTCTGCAGCTTAATTATTAATTGAGCGGTCTTAATTATTAATGGTCATGCCGCAGGTGAGGTTAGGTTAGCGTTAGTTAGAATTATGTCTTTATTTTTAACATTTCCTACTTTACAGATGGCCATTGATGATAATAACACCCTGTATATTTTTTGATTTTTTGAATCTAGCATTCATTTTACATACAGCTGTAGAATTTTTATTACTTTTTGTGTCAATTTAACATTTTTAGAGTAAATTTTATTTTTTAATCTAGAGTGCCATGACCTACTTTAAATCGTTCTAATAGACGTTTACATCTGCACAGAAATATTTACATAATTTTATCACGTTTCGTTTGTCTTACCAGAGCGTTCAAAGTTGACTAAATCACTTTTTTGACAATAACGTAAAAAAATTAAATACAACTATACCACTTTCATAGTTTAATTAGATGTAGTTTTTTAAGACGAATTCAACGGTGTATCACAACATTAAAGTTCTCTTGAATGTTCTAAAGAAAACTTAATTTTTGAAACATGAAACTGCACGACGATCAAAAAATGTTATTATGAATGGCAGCCGGAAAGAGATCTCGTTGACACCCGGTAGATTGATAATATTTTTTCTACCGAGGAGTAACTTAAAATTTTCTTTTTTGGTGTTTCTTTAATTATGAATGTGTGCTATATGTGAATGTTAATGTATGATTTTGATATCTGAATTTAACTGAAGTGATTTATTCGCTTAGAATCGTGTTTGCTAGCTTTGTATAACATTTTTAGTAAATGAAGATAGTGTTTCTAATTATATAACTACTATACAGTTAACGTTTAGTTCTTTACAACCTCGTTTGGTTACACGTAGATCTGGAGCCAGCAAAGAAATGTACGTAGGTCCAAATGTCCAAAAGGAAATCGAACAAATGACAGTAGTTAAATACCGATACTCATTGAAATCGAAAATAACTGGCAATAGTGAATCTAGTTCTTAACCAAAAAAATGATTAGTTAATGGATAGAGCTCTTCTGTAACGCGGGAAATCCATCCAAATTAGCAGGGAAAATATCGAGAGAAAACCAGGAAAATGCTGATAACTTTGAAACTGTTCACTTTTAGATAGAACATATATACATCAGTTGGTAGGGAATCAAAAACTACCTCACATAAATTTAGATTTAATCTAAATCACATTTAGATATACAGGGTGTCCTATTTGAAAAAACTGAGGTTTTCCTGTTCAATGATTTATACTGTTGGTCTATCAGATTGAACACCCTGTATACTATTTAGTAATAAATTTATGCAGAAACGTGGATTTAGATATACGGCTGTATTATTGGTTTTGTTACATAGGCAAATAGCATGTAAAAAACACAATTTCTCAAATATTGGCTCTCCTAATTATTTTAGAGGAAAAGTCACTATAGAAAAGTTGTAGAGCTTATTGAGTACTGTTCAAAACATCCCACTTTAATGATCTATGTTAAGTAGTTTCCAAGATCTAAGTGATTTTTTGGTATAGGGAATTAACATTGTTAATCAGAAATTTGCTAATAGCAATTACCACGTTAGGTTTAGACTTTAGGTGTAAATGCAAGAATTAATGAGCACAGTTTTATGGAGCAAAATTACTCATCAGAGTTTTAGAATTGCTACCGGTGTGGAAGAAATAGATGAGAATTCTCCAAGGAATCTATTTTTTTAAATCATATTATAGAAAAGTGCCTCGACACCGAAAGGTATATGAGGTTAAAGATTATGTATGTATGTATGTATAGAAAAGTGCAACTTAGATCAGTACAGTGCTTAGTGTCTGGAGAGTGGACATACGTGTGATTACCATCTCGAAAGGTGACGCGAACCCAAGTAGAGTTGCTAATCATGCGGCCACTTTACAGCTGCTAAGGGTGCTCAGTGGTCAGTTTGTGTGGTGTTAACCGGTGGGCAGACTTTTCCTGGTTCCAGGACGCAACCCTCCTCCCTCCCTCCAGCCTTTGTGCGAATCCGGTTTCCGGTGTCCCTTATCCTGTTTTGTCTTTGCCAGGATAGGGCGCCGTCCCTAGTGTTCAGCAAGGTCCCTTCATGTGTATGTATACCTAGTACACATACATAGGTCATCTCATCAAAGTTGAGACGGCCATATTTGAGCCCAAGTTCGATCTGTCAGTTTCTGACATAAGTGAAACGTCGAAGTCTATTCCCCAAAAAGTGACTGGTTGTAGTGCACCAAACTGTTCTAGCAATTCCCGGAATGGTGCACGTTTGTTTATTTTTCCAAAAGATAGGAAAATAAGGCAAATTTGTTATAGATATGCGTAGAAGTCAGAATTGGGAATTACCGAATTCTCAAGATTATGTAAAGTAAGCAAGTTTGAGTCTTAATAAAATTACATGTAGAAATAATATAAATTATTTAAGCATAGAGAAAGGATAGTCTTTAGATTACACACTCTTTTATTACCGTTTTATATTTCTCCTAGTTCCATTTTGAAGAAACGCAATTTGAAACAAGAAGAAAAGATGAATGGTAAATATTGAAATGAAACGCAATTCCTACGTTATTTAACGTTTCTAATACAGTTACAGTTAATAAGAAACGTAAAAGATTAAATGAAGAGATAAATGTAGTTGTAATTAATAAAAAAAATTAAAACTTTTAAAGGCAATAAAGGAAACAGGCCATCTAATTGCCAAATACAATCATCAAATAATACTGGATATGTTAAAGAAAAGCCTAAAATAATTGAAGATTGTGGAAGGATTGAAAGAGAGAGCCTCGATATACTTTAAAAGATAATACTACAGCACATTCTCATGCAGATACTAAAAGGAACAGAGACACTATTCACTTCAGGTTTTAATACCGATAAAAATACCGATGTGGCCGCTGAAAATTTTGAAAATGGCAGTACAAATACGATTTGCAGGATAATTTTCAATTACCTACTTAATATATTCTTAATTTTTAGCTAGTTGGAAAGGTTACAAAAGCTTAAAAATAGTTGCAGCATCCACTGGCATCATACTCCATTCTGTACAGACATTTACAGAAGTTAGATTTCCGTCCACGGCTTTTATATGCTTTCTGCCATATTTGGATAACAAAAAAGAGAAACTCAAATACTGTTTGAGGAGGATACCATTAATAAATTAGTTGTATCACAGTTAAAATATTCGCTTTAGTTGTTATTGTTGTTTTGTTCATATACCTTTTGTTCATATAACCAATAAATCTTCGCCATTTTAGACCATCATTTTTTAATGTGTTAATGTTTTCGTGGTTTTATTCAGTAGTAGTAGTTAATATTACTCAATAACAGAAGATAATTCGAATGCCTAAAAATATTATTTGTTAGTAAGTTAATACATAGTATTATTGATTTGTTTTAATTAAAAGATTCGTAACCTTTTCTGTATGTTATGTAAATATTTGATTTGACAAATTCATGGCAAATTAAAATTGCCGCCAAAAAGGCGCCATTTTTGAGCCCATTTCAAAAGCCAACAGTGGAAATGGGTGGGATAACCTTTACTTTGGATATAATTATGCATGCATCAACGGACCTTGGTGTTCAGTCACCCTCCTTCCTTCCAAGTCAGTTGATAGTCACGTGAGAAATGGTAACTCCATTCGAGTTTTTTGCCTAGGGGCTCGGGTGGCCTAGCCAGTGACTATCAAGTCCTTTTACCTACCATCCCCATCCCGGGTGCCTGTCCACTACCTATAGGGGGGCTCCTTAATGGAATCTGGTTGAGTCGACTCATTGCTTGGTGCTACACAAAGATCCCCCGAAAACTATATTTCGGGGGTGGATCTGACAAGAGCCGGTTTTTTGTGTCAACTTACCAACAACAATTTCAACTTCTACACACTATTACAAGTCGTCTGCAAAGCGCATCATCACTACATTTCAATTACCTATATTCAATTACGATCATCTACAATTACCATCAACGCCACCGGTAACTACCAAATCAACTTCAATCTATTCAATCACCACAACGCCAACTGCTACCAACAATCAACTGAAGTAATTATCTACAACACACTAATCTACTATCAACCATTCAACCAATCAACCAACGGTAATTATTTCAACGTCATTTTTACAACAATCAACATTCCAACGTTGTCGCCTATATCAACATGTTCCACATGTTGGTATGGCCGATAACAAACAAAGAAGACCCATGAAAGTGAAATTATCGAAGAGTACAACAAGTACGGAGCGATTGTGGTTATCATTACCAACATTATTATTACAGCTGCTAATAATAACCACAAAGGTCTTGCCGTTGCCGGGCCAGTTATTATTAAATTTATTTAATAATAATTGGTCTGCCAACGGCTGGCTGAAGAGGCTAAGGCCTATAACAGAATTGTTAACAGATCATAACCTTTTAGACAATATATCATCAGCATGCATAATCTATTTATCGACTACAAAGAAGCCTTTGATAGCATCAAAAGAACCAAAATGTTTAAAAAAATCGGAAACCTAGGAATATCAAGTAAACTACTAAGGTTAATAAATATGACCCACACAAAAACATCAGCAACCGTGAAGACGGAAGAAGGCTTCACAGAACCAATTAGCATCACAAAAGGGGTGAGACAAGGAGGAAACATTTAGAAACCTAGTAAAAGAATCAGAAATACTCGGACTGATTGTGAATCAAGAAAAAACAAAATATATGCCAACAGCAATAAACGAAGAATCAGAAAGTCCATTAAGAATAGAAAATTATACCATTGACCAAGTACAAACCTTCTGCTACCTAGGAACGCAATTAGATCGAACAAATAACATGATGCCAGAAATAAATGCTAGAATAAAGGCAGGATTCAGAAGATATTTCTTCTATAAGAAGTTACTACACAACAAGATATTGAACAGAAGTACAAAAATTAAAATATACAAAACTATCATACGACCCGCAATAACATACAATGCTGAAACATGGACACTCACAAACGCACAAGAAGAAAAACTAAGAATATGTGAGCGCAAGATACTGAGAACCAAACTAGGACCCACACAAGAAGAAGGAATGCACAGACCACGTATGAACTGCCACGAAATAACACAACACATGGGCAATGAAGATATAGTAGGGGATATCAAAGCACAGAGAATCGGTTGGCTTGGACATATATCATCCGGATGGTAAGAAATAAAGCAACAAAAATCATCACAGAATGGAAACCTGCCACCTACAGAAACAGAGGAAGACCCCAAACTACGATGATATAATCAAGCCACAGAAGATCTAAAAAAATGGGGACTAAGAATTGAAAGGAAAAGTTAACCGACAGGAAGAAATGTAGAGAGAGATTATAAATCAGGCAAGAACACACCCAAATCTCTGAACCACACCAACCCATCCATGCCGAGGACTAATCCACCCCAGAAACAACATGGTACTGGATTTGTAAACCCATCCGGGTAGGCCATAACTCTCATAGGGTTGCAGGGCCTTTAAGTAAGTAAGTAAGTATATATGTATTAGGGTGGTTGTTATTTGGGTCATGTTGGAATTTTGGTTTTGACGGATGCTCTTTTGGTTAAGAAAAAAAAACAAAAATTTTAAGACCGATACGAACTTCCTATATCTATTCTCATCATTCACTTTAATGAAGAGAAGTTTCCTATTTAAAATACACAGTTTTCTCAATTCTTATTTATATATTTGACCAATGGGACAAATTGTTGCGAAGAAATCTGGAAATTAGTTTTATGGCATTAACGGGCATCGGTGAGATTTTTTAGTAAAAAAAATATTAGGCACTTTATTTGCATCAGTTCTACACTATACTATAACCAAAGAATGAAGGATCTAAACCGAGTGAATCTAGCAGGCGCAGATTAGCAGTCGGAGTTGATTGTGAGCGAGCCTTGTTCCCAAATTGTCAAATTTAGACAGTTTGAAATTAAAAATTGTCATTGCAATCTGTCAAAGTTTTGAAAGGTTTTTCACAACTCCAATTGTTACTTATTAAACTACTATTAATAAATAACATTCTGATAGCAAAAGTGTGTACGACATTAGTTGCTGCTTAAAAGATTTTTCACAACTCCAATTAATATTTATTAATAGTAGTTTAATAAGTAACAATTGGAGTTGTGAAAAACCTTTCAAAACTTTGACAGATTGCAATGACAATTTTTAATTTCAAACTGTCTAAATTTGACAATTTGGGAACAAGGCTCGCTCACAATCAACTCCGACTGCTAATCTGCGCCTGCTAGATTCACTCGGTTTAGATCCTTCATTTTTTGGTTTAGGTATAGTTAAATGGTGCATTAGTTGGAAAAATTCGAATGCCCTATATAATCTTTCTTACCTAAAAGTAGCATCGATGCCCCTTAATGCCATAAAATTAATTTTCAAATTAGTTCTCAACAATTTGTTCCAGTGGTGAAATAGGTATATACATAAGAATTAAAAAATATGTGTATGTGTGTATCTGTGTATCTTAAATAGGAAACTTCTCCTTGTTACAGCGAATGATTAGAATAGAAATAATGGGTGTAAACACCAAAATCGGGTCAGTGAAAGTATGTAAAAAAAATATTACGATGAATTTTCCCAAACATTTTATTTCACAATAAAGGTATAGGTAATACGTCACAATACTGCATATTATTTCTTACGGATGACGATCCATAAGCCACTGAGCGCACTTTTCGACGAACCCCTTTCATTAAGGGCCCTCTGGATAGGGTCTAGGCCACACACTTAACAGACGAAAATTTCCAAAAATTGATCAAATTTAGGTTTTGAATTTTAGCTTCCATTTGTAATTTGGAAATGTTCTCGCAGCATTATTCGATAAAGGTGTACGATACAAATGACACTTCATAAAGTTTATGTATATTTTAGTTTCATATACCTAAAAATAAATTATATTAGCTTTAATAATTATTAACAATACCTTGAGATTTAACAACAAAATGACAGATTTATTTATTGTACATCATTTATATATGATTTTACATTGATTTTATGAAGAGAGAAGTTTTATAAAATTTTAATTGTCGATTAAATTTTAAATATTTCTTCAACAGTGATGCAACAGTTTGCATGCATTTGTGCTAGCAGTTGCGAATACCATAGGCAACTATAGTTGCAGTGTCTATTAGGAATTTGAATATTTGATATACTATTTCAAGATGGCTAAAACCTAAACCAACAACTATTTTTAAATGCTTTGAAAATCCCCCCTTTTTCATTACTGTTCTAATGCATCTATTAGCAACTTTATGGACTGTTGAGAGATAATAAATACTATATACAGATCGATGCATCAGTAATATTTATATTTATTAATGGTATTTTGATTGTATTTAGTGCTTGATTGTGTCTTGATTTGGTAACTAAATATTTTCATATTATTAGTTCATATTATTGCTTCCCTGTAAATATTATATAATTTGTACGTATTAGGTATTAAATCTGGTATTAAATTTGGGATTTGAATATGATTTGCATTGCCTTATTTTTAAGAATATTAATTTTACCGTTTCTAGGCTTTGGATTACAAATAACAGTTTTGTTATAAAATAGTCAATAACCGCTGTACAGCACCAGAGTATACGAGGTCGACAGGTAGATTCCGGTAAAGACATTTCCTATTATATTATGTATACTATTTCGGTACCGGCCTCCTGCCTTTTTCTGAAATCATGGGATTTTATTAAAAAAGTTACTTGTTTGTAATTTAAAGTACATAATGGCTATTACTGACAATTGAAAAAGCTCATATTTAATTCAAAAGTTATGTTTAGGACACCAGCGTGGAATTTTAGAATATGAGAACAAAGAGCATTCTAACTGCCCAAGTACAGGTAGAAAGGATTATGCAGGTAATAAGGGTTGAATAAGTAGAAATTTTGAGTTTTCTGGAAAAGTAATGAGCATATCTAAAATATTTTTGAAAACTTTTATTAAATGTTTATTTTTATTCAATCTATACATATCATTATCATTTGTTATTCATTCGTAAACAGCACACAACATTTATTGTATCTATAAAACCTGCTCTTATTTTTTTAGTCCTAACAATGACAACAAAATGTGACACTTTTTTAATAATTTATGAGCCGTGGAAGTGTGCGTAGACGTAGATGTTATTATGACAATTGGTC
This sequence comes from Agrypnus murinus, assembly GCA_929113105.1. NCBI lineage: Eukaryota > Metazoa > Arthropoda > Insecta > Coleoptera > Elateridae > Agrypnus > Agrypnus murinus. The sequence continues at coordinate 53,951,936 of OV816027.1, forward strand.
TATAAATATATGTCATTCTACTAACTTGTAAAACAAGTACAATTACAAGTCAGCTGTCAGTTTTATAAGTCAGTAGCTGGTAATAGTATATTACGTTATAAGTCCGGTAAACCCAAGTTTACAGTAGCGAGTTGAAAACGTTTCGGGACGAGGCGACGAAGGAGCCGAGTCTCGAATGTTGAAACGAGCTACTGTAATGGTTTACCGGAAGTATGACGTAAGGCGTTTTATTTCATACTGCCTCACATTGTTCATTTTTAAAAAAATGCATTTAAAATTTTCAGTCCGGTAAAATTTTTTACCGGACTCAAATTAGATTTTCAGTCCGGTAAAATTTTTTACCGGACTCAAATTGGATTTTCAGTCCGGTAAAATTTTTTACCGGCCTTGTAACGTAATAATTCATTTACCGGACTCAAATGAGTCCGGTAAATACCCTTTTACCGGACAGTATGAAATAAAATTAACTTTTCGTCGTTTGTGTAACTAATAAAATATATAACCATACAATTCATTGCAATACTTAGTTATATTAAAATGTCAAAAGAAATAAAATACAAGACTTGATAAAACTTGTGTTTATTTTTCTATGTTGTCTCAAGAAGTTGTTTGTTTTTTCGTTGCCCGGAGTAATGTAGTGATCGTCAACTAATAAGATCACTATATTTACCCCGCGCTCACAGGAAAAAAGCTTCACGTGAGTAAGACTTTTGTAAAAGACCAATAAGGGAGGATATGTTAAAAAATAGTAAATAAATAAGAGTAATAAGTAGTAATATTTAGAAAAGGAACGCGAGCTGACGTGTAGCTATAAAAAAACCTGTGATGTACTATAAGTTATAACCAAGGGCAACCACATGGTTGCTGAATGGGTAGTTAAGCGCACAATTTCGTGTAGTCGCATGTATACCTAACCGTACCGTAACCTACCGTAATTTTATACCTATACATTCGACTACACGAAATTGTGCAATTAACTACCCATTCAGCACCCAGTTGGTTGGGCTTGGTTATAACCAAGGGCAACCACATGGTTGCTGAATGGGTAGTTAAGCGCACAATTTCGTGTAGTCGCATGTATACCTAACCGTACCGTAACCTACCGTAATTTTATACCTATACATTCGACTACACGAAATTGTGCAGTTAACTACCCATTCAGCACCCAGTTGGTTGGGCTTGGTTATAACCAACCTCCCTTAACGTTTGCACAGTGTCCACATGAACCTTCCCCGCGGCAAGACGCCACTTGGAACGGAACTCTCGCACTGTATACGCTTCTCCACCAGTTTTACTGAGTGTTGCCTTTACAATTGACCAATAATTTTCGATAGGACGCAAATCTGGACAATTGAGCGGGTTGCAGTTCTTTGGTACATAATCCACATTGTTTTGTACATACCAATCGATCGTATCCTTAGCATAATGACAACTCCAAATCCGGCCAAAATAGCGGTTTGATGTTATCTTCGGTGTTATGCTTCTCCACAAATGGTAGCAGACGTTTGTGGAGACATTCTTGACGGTAAATTTGTTTTAATTTATGGTGCCATTCATGACAAATATCTGTTATTCTTGTCCACACGTACATATCGCTTGCCAAACTAGATATTTTCCTTGAAATTTAATTTTCTATTTCCGTTTCAGGTGTTCAGGAGCATTTTTCCGATCATTTGTAGTGTAGAAATCCTGGCCCGGCAGATATTTGAACTTTTTGATGCAATATGATTCATCATCCAGAATAACGCATGGATATTTCGTAAGAAATTGCTCGTAAACCTTCCTACAACGTGTTTTTACAGCTAGCTGTTGTTTTGCGTCACGATCTGGGTAATTTTGGGCCTTAAATGATCTTAATCCTGCTCTGGCTTTCACTTTTTGAACAAATCCGTGTGTCATTTTCACATTTTTTGCAACTGAGCACGTCGATATTTTGGGGTTTGCTTGAAAACCCTTAAGGACTCTTTTTTCCTTTTTAAGGTGTTTGGTGATGTTCACCACCGCTTCCATGCTTCCTTTCAGTGGATTGTGGAAATTTAACCTTTTTCGCAATAAAACGTGTACTAGCACTTGGATTTTGCACATATTCGTGCACAATTGCCTTTCTTCTTGTTAATTCATTGGATGTCATCTTAAACAACTAAAAGGACATGTCAAAACATTCCATTGGATCTTGTTTGTGTATGTATTGGTAACAGCAACACAAAATTCCATAGGCAAACCTGATGGCACTTGGGCTAGATCGAACAAAGAGAAAGCTGACACCTTCACTGAGCATTTGTCAAAAGTCTTTCAACCTTTTGTACCTAACGTACCTGATGAAACTGGAGAGGAATATCCAGACGTTTCATGTCAGATGTCCCTACCTGTTAACCCATTCTCACCAAGAGATATCCAACTGGAAATTAAGAAACTTAACAACCATAAAGCACCAGGATATGACCTGATTACAGGTCAAATATTAAAAGAACTCCCTAAAAAAGCAGTCGTACTTTTAACCACTATTTTTAACCGCATGTTAATCATGTGTTATTACCCCCTTAACCCCTCAACAATGATCATCAAACCTGGTAAAGCACCAGAAAATGTAACCTCATACAGACCGATTAGCCTTTTTCCTATATTAGGTAAACTCTTCGAAAAAATGTTTCTTGGATGGCTTTTGAGTAATACAGTCTTAGCATCGCACCTGCCCTTACACCAGTTTGGATTTAAAAATGTACACTCCACTACGCAACAAGTGCATAGGATAGCGAATAAAATTGCACGCAGCTTGGAAGAAAAGAAATATGGCACAGCTGTATTTTTGGATATAGCCCAGGCTTTTGATAAAGTCTGGCATACTGGACTACTTTACAAATTAAAACGGATACTCCCAAGCTACTATTGCCTCCTCCTTAAATCATATCTAACAGACAGACAGACACTTTGCTGTCAAACACAACAATGAACTCTCTAGTTATTCTTCCATAAAATCTGGTGTCCCGCAAGGTAGTGTCCTCGGCCCCCTCCTTTGCCTCATCTATACTGCTGATATACCTGAAGATGATTCCACGGTTAATGCCACTTTTGCCGATGACACTGCTGTTTTATCCACACATGAAGACCCTGTGATCGCGTCTGAGAATCTGCAGCGGCATCTAAACCTTATTTATGAATGGCTTAGTAAATGGCATATCAAGATCAACGCAACCAAATCCGTTCAAGTAACGTTTACGACTCGACTTAACACATGTCCTCCAGTTAGCATAAATAATACTCCAGTACCTGTCAAAACGGAGACCAATAATTTAGGATTACACTTGGATCAACGTCTAAACTCGAACAAACATATCCAGGCCAAGCGACAGCAGCTGAACCTAAAATTTAGGTAAATGTACTGGCTACTTGAAAGAAGGTCAAAACTGTTCTTAACCAACAAAATACTACTATACAAAACCATACTCAAGCCCATATGGACATATGGCATACAACTCTGGGGATGTGCTAAACCATCCAGAATAAAATTGATACAACAATCGCAGTCAAAGATACTCTGAGCCATGCCGGATGCACCGTGGTATGTAACAAATCAAACCCTACATGCAGATCTCGGCATACCATTCGTCACAGAAGAAATTAATAGATTCTCCCTAAACTACTTCAATCGACTTCCGGAGCATACCAACGAATTGATTCATCAGCTGTCCACTGTCCATCCACCCGTGCGAAGGTTGAATAGAAACTGGCCTCACAACCTCCAAACACCATAATATTTAAAAATTATTTCTACAGGAGTATCACTGATGAGTGGTTTCTCCTAACACTGCCTATTCATGTAATCATATTTACTTAATACTCCTTGTAGAGTAGATTGTAAATTTCCTACAAACAAACAAATAAAAAAAGTTTTTTTGGAATCAAATGGGCACCCGTCAAAACCAAAATTCCAACATGACCCAAATAAGAACCACCCTGATGTGTATATATATATAAAGCTACAATATGACCCATTGTCACTTATTCAACAGAGACAATCTGCCTTACAAAAGAAAGAAGAAAAGTTAAAGAAATTTAAAAGAAAAATAATAAGAAGTATTTGTGGCCTACAGAAAGTAAGAGAAGAGGAATATAGAGTGTTAATAAATAGCTAAACAGAAGACATTTGAAAGGAGTAAAAATAGTGAGAAACATAAGCTGCGTTTGGTATTTCAGATCTGCTTACTTAAAGAGCTCGGTTTCTATGGTATCCATTGTTGTAAATAATTGTAACGATAGCAATAGAGCTTATAGAGCAAAAAGAGTTGAAATACCAAACCCAGCAGTTAAAGCACATAGATTAAAATGGTATTGACACATTTACAGAAAAGCAGAGCAAACAACCATAAAAAGAGTTATGGATTGGAAACCAACTGAAAGCTGACAGAGAGGAAGACCGAAGACAAGACTTACAGAAGATGGAAGTTGGAGGCTATAATAATAAGAGTTAGAAAAAGTGGAGAGAAGTAGTGCAAAGAGCGAAATCATGGTACAGCCGACCACCAGGTTTTATCTGTTAAAAATTCCTAATACAGAAAATTTTTAACAAATGATATTTTCAGCTAAATATACCTAGCTTTTCTTGTAAAATTTGTCCGATTTTCCTTATTTTATTTTGTTACTTGGCAGACATAGTCGGATTGAGATATGCTTAAAAAAACTTTTGTCAGTGCTCCCAGTTCACACTGGTGGAAGCAAGGTTGTTATCCACCCTCTTCAAGATATTGTACGAGTTCTCCTTTTGGGATCCCTAGGGAGTTCCTGTGCCCTTAGTCCAGCAAGAGAGGTTTCTATTTACCCCATTAAATCCAACCCAAACCTAGGCGAAGCTTGAACAATTTGACCACCACAATGCACCAATTAAAAGCCTGGTGTACCCAGTTGGGGTGGAATTCTCTCTGATCTAGCTAAATTCTAGTAGGTTTGGCCATATGAACAAAGTGTTCTAATATATGAGGTACGAGGAATATTTTTCCACCCTGATTACTCATTAAAAAACAAACAAACAAATATATATCTGGCAACCCTAAATAAAGTATTCATACAGCCTTTTATAAAAAAGGGATTAAAAGTTGTGAGTGTTGCCTAACCACCAGGCAATCATAGCGGTCAGAGTGTATTGGTGGTTGCTTACAAGATTTTCTTTTTAATATTTAAAGTTATAATCTTTATATGTAATAAATATGTATATTTATTTATATATACATTAATTATCAATTAATTAGTGTTAATTTAACAATAATTATTGGAATTGATACTGTTAATCAATGTAGAATCAAAGTACATAATTAAACGATATTATTTTGGTGTAATTTGTATTTTGTTTAATTTGTTAATTAGGTTTTTTTTTTCATTTGTTTGTTTTTAATTTTACCATTTATAAAAATTGATTTTTAGTTGGTAAAAATACAATTCAATTCTTGATAATTCTGTGAATATGAAAAAATTAATAAATAATAAAAATTCAATTCTCGGATTAGTTAAGGGTGGTTCAGCTTTAGAAATTTTTTTTCGTATTAGGTTTAATAATTTGTTACATTCTTTTGTATCTATCTACTTGAACACAGGTTGTCCTTAAATTCTTAAACATTTTACAATATCAATAATTAGGGGTGGCTTTTACATTTTACTTTTTACATTGTAGTAATACAAAAAACATCTGAAGCGAGATTTTAAAACAAAAAGGAGTAGACATAAGACAAATCCAAGAGATGTTAAAGATCATATTATTAATAAGATGCACATTTCAAAAGTAGCACCCACTTAAAAAGTGGGGCTAAATTTCTTGATAGATAACGAGGCTCATGGGTCAACGTCCACCGGCGTTGGTGCAAAAGGGTGGGGTCCATATGCATGTGCATGGCAACAAGGCTTCCAGCTCGCTTTTGGGGGTGGGGGTGCGCGTTGCTTGACTAAAGAGTGACGTCACTATTCCGCCCGGCTTCTCTCTTCGTGTCTTGCGCTAGATCTGCCACTTCCAGTTCCGTACCGGTGTGGTAGTGATTGTCATTATCGTGTGCTCCTGAACGCGTGTTCTTAGTTCAGTGTATACTACTCGAAGAAGTCTACTGTCTTTTTTGAATTAAAACAAAAGAATTTAAATCTATCCTATAATGGCAACCGAAGTTGAAAATAACGTGCCTGCAGCAACCGAAACGAAAGATATCAAGGAGGACGCCCCGGCTGATAACAAAGCCGAAGAGGCATGCAAGCCGGAGGCTGCTGGTGATGCCCCGGTCGCTGCTAAGGAGCCGGCTCCACCAAAAGTTTTAGTGCATAAGTCTAATTTTGAGAAGGATGTGGTTTATTTGTATCAGTTTTCGCGTACACCATTGCTACCCTCTTTGTCTCCTTATTGCTTGAAAGTAGAAACATGGTTGAGACTCGCAGGATTGAAATATGAGGTAAGATGCATTCATTTGTTTTTTTTTCGTTATTTTTATTTATAAAAGACGTTGCTAGTTTTTATGGTACGAGTATTTCCTGTTTTGCGAAAAAAACCATTTTTATTACCCAGGCGGGTGGCGAATGAGTCTGGGGTTGTTGCCCTTTCATCGCCGGGTCAGGGTTGCCCCTGCTCCTGTATGAAACGCGCAGCCATTTTAAATTGCTCGAATATTTTATTCTACCTTTTTTTGGCTTTCATCTAGTTGGCTTTGGACTTTTGTGGGTCGTCGTTTTATTGTTTATAGAACTTTTCAAATTCACATTATTACATCCCACACACGCTTTTAAGGAGAATAAACAGTCTTTTGTTATTTTATTATTGAAGATAAGGTCTTTGTATGCTACTGTTTGTATATTTACTCGCTCTCTTGATAATTTATAATAAAATAAAGAATTAAATAAACAGTTTTGATAAGGAAGTTTAAATAGAATTATTGTTTATGTAAATAATTGCAGTATTTATTGGAATATACAATCTAGACAGCCATGAAAACAAAATTACTTTTATATATATATATTTTGTTTTATTTTCAAAACTCTTATAAATCGACTGTGCTATGGAATCTATTAATGTAAATCATCAGAATTTGACAAAAATAAACATCTGAAATACACCCAAAGAAAAAACGCAATTTAAATTGCATTACTACTACCTCATATAAAGTTTTAGCCAAAAGAAAAACCTTGCCTTGTAAACTTTCGCACTCAATTTTTCCAATTTCGCTTTATCCAATTAGCTGCCCAAAGGTTAAAACTCAATTTTGCCCGGTTTGGGTGATTTAATTTCTTTTTTTTCCCACAAACTCATTCACCCAACTCGCTAAATGAGTAATATAACCTCACTTTTACAATAATTAGACGTAATTGTTAAAGGTGGCAAAGCTAAGATTTGATCAAAAGTTTTGGCCAGCAGAACAAACCATTTAAATCATAAATTGCTACCTTTCATGCGCTCTGCTTGGTTGTAATTCGAAGGGATTTCAAAGGATTTCATTATGACTTAATCGTTCCATTTCGTAATATAATTTGTTGACAGTTGCAAGGGACTTTAAAGGGGTTTCGTGGGATTACCAAAAGGAACGGAGAGGTATTTTGATTGAGATGATTGAATCTCTAAAGACAGTTGCTGTTAATTTATGTGAATAGTTGATGGGGCTTATTTCAATAATATCAATTCCAAGATTTCTGGAAAAAGATTTCCTAGAAATTTTGGATTTAGATTGTTTATGCAGTCCTGAGCCAAGTTTAAATGGGATCCTTTCACGGCACTTGCATCGTTTAACGTCAAGAGGTCATCGGAGGTCTGAATATTTTAATGTAGGACACGCCACCAATTTCTTTTAAACAAAGTGTTTAACTTGTTGATTGTAGGGGGCACGGCCACTAAGGCCACTCTGCGTCTTTGTATGGCAGACCTAACATAACTTAGTAATTTTCAATACCTGCTTTATATGACCTATAACGACCCTTGAAAGCAGCAGGTGTCGAAATTAATTGACCCATTTAAAATTTAATTCGGACTTTACAAATACTATTTTGCCAATTTTTATTTTCAATCTGCGGAAGTAGACGCTGTTATTATGTGACCTTTAGTGATCTCTGGAGTCGAAATTTGTATTTATCTTCACGTAACCTCTAAAGACTAAGAATGCCAAAATTTAACTTTTGAATAAAAATGCTTCAATTAAATCGTATCCTCGTATCCAAACGATAAAAAAACCTTTGTGACCTTTGCAGGCGAAATGTCGATCTTATTCAGATGGAGGGTCTATAATATTAAACGTAATTGCAACTTGTTAATTTTAACAAATAAAGACAAGTGTCTATACCTACCTAAATTTGACCTTTCTATGACCTTTGGTAATAAACACGAAATTCTTTATACAAAATTATCAAAATAAACTTAAATAAATAATGAGTAAGGACCATTCCATTCATTCAAACTCGATATACTGATGAGTGATTGTGAACGGGGATTCTCTATATAGGTCATTAAAGGTCAGGTACATTAAAGTATTGGTTTTCGTAGAATTACTCCAGATGTTGGACTGAAATTTTAAAACTGGACTTGAACATTGTTTAAATTACCATCGAAACAACCCGATGGATCGTTTGGCTTCAAGAGGTCAGAGAAGGTCAAGTACATTTAATTATAAAATTTCATGAAATTGTTTCAAATTCACTCATACTGCTATATCTTGATATTCGAAACAATATTTAAAATACTGTTAAAGCGATTCAATAGCGATCGCGTGGCCTCCAAAGGTCAAATATATTAATTTATGGGATTTAGTAGAGTTGCTTCAAACTTTGCACTGATGTAAAATTAGACCTCCTGAACCAATGTTTTGATTACTCTGAAAGCAATCTGATAGGTCGTTTGTCCTCCAGAGGTCATCAAAGGTCTAGTACATGGAAATATAAGAATTGCTTTAAACTTTAAAGATTTATACAGCTTGAGCTGAACAATTTCTCAATCTGAACCATTACACTCAAAGCGATCGGATTTATTGTTTGACCTCAGAAGCTCAATAAATTTTATATTTCTTGTCATGGTTCTATTCATCGGATCGTTGTATAGTCTTCCGGTTTTGATCGAACTGTTCAGAAGACGTTCCTGATTCATCTAAGAAGTTGAGAAAATTGTATTGGGGAACGAAAAATCTTTACCGACGCTCGTTGTCTCCATATCTAGCTAGTAACTTGCGGCCATACAGGTAGCAATTACTGGATTTCGAGAAGAAATGAAGTCTTACTAGGACTACTGAAGTTATATTTTTTAAGTAGTTCCTTCCTTATTTTGGGCGCTATTTTGCCTCTAAGGTTTGGCCGAAAAGTAGTACAGTTAGTACACTGTTTGGAAATTCTGTAATACCCATAGAATTTTGTTATCTGGACATAGGAAAAAAGGACTTAGTTTCGAGAAAAAGACTCGCAATATAAAAGACCAAAACTTATTAAACCCATCTTACTAGTAAGATAGTAAACCAAACGGCCATATCACCGATCATAATAGCAACTGCTGGTTTCTGAAAAAGAAACCTTGGCAATTTGATTTTGGGAAGTCTGTTAAAGTCCTGCATCACCATGACAGTAATTTTTTACATAAAGTTGACTAAACACTAAGTAATTCTTCATAGGGCCATTTTAAAGGAAGTTTGATTGAACTTGAACATTGATTTTTTATTGGGATATAGGTAAGAAGAGCTCAAATTTGGAAAATTGTGAAAAATTGTTACCATTCGGAAAAATCAAAGGCCAAAATTTATTAGACCTATATTTATAATAAATCGATACCATACCAAGTGTTCACACACAAACCATAGTACGAACCACTGAATCTTGGAAAGACTTGGTAGACGTTATCTCCTAAAGTTGTTGGAAAACTAAGAACTCGTTTTAGACGCTTCAGATTTTCGCTAAAGTCTATGAAAAGAAGTTAAACTAAAGGAACCCCAATAGGGGCTTTAGGTCTTCTCCAAACTATTTGAACAGAAAGCAGAATTGCTTTTTGGGAAATAGTTGAATTTTCGATCAAGAAAAATCGTTACCGTTAAGAGATCATATTCCCAATAAGATGATACTATACCAAAAAAGTTCTCACCACATAATACCATAGTACCAACCAGCGAATATTGGAAGAGGTGATGGTAATCTCCAAAGTACACTTGCTCTTGGGAAGTGATTGGATTGTTGGTCGAGAAAAGTTGTCGCCGTTCACAAAATTCCTGACTAAAGTTTATTACATACCCATATCCTTAATAATTTGATGTCATACCATAAGCTACTTTAACCATTACTAGATTTTGAAAAATAGCTTGGTAAGTTATGTACTCTCAAAAATAAGTGAAATATGTATTTCTAAAACAGTTCGCACGACTATTTATATACAGGGGTTGTTTTAAAAGTTTTTGGTTAAGTCAGAAAATACGACCCAGAATGATTTATAACTTCCCGCCCACTTTATTTCGGCTTTAACCGCCTATATTAGTTATCTGTTGGTAAAAATAAATTATGATAATAAAATCTTCTCCGCCATAATTACAGTCAATTATCAAAAGGTGTAATTTTGAAACAACTGTAAATTATAACCATAGGTAAGTATACATATTATTACTTATACCGAATATAATACCCTATTCAAATTCCAAATTATTAATAACAGGTTTGTTCGTCGCTTCGGGCAAGATTAACAGTAGGTGTAGTAATTTTCTCAGTAAACTGCATTTCTGACAGATCTGCAAGCTGATATGTACATACTTATGCAAATTTTATGCGACCAAAAAGTAATTCGCCGTTAGGTCATGCACGTGTGAGGTGCGACATTCTTTTATCCAAGATGTAAATGATACTTCCAAAATCTATCAACCCCATTCCAGATGATGCTTCACGCTTATATGAGTTCTAATTGATTCATATATTTATAAACCAGGTCACACTATTAGCTGCGAAAAAGGGTACCTTGGTATGGAGCTATTCTTGAAGCACCGTTCGTTAATGTTCTTCCTTCCAAGAACATATTGCTATGCTTTTCAATCATGTTAGGAAGATATAACCCGTATTAAAATATTTAGCAGGCATATTTTATGATAGTCTTAGAAATTCCGTTATGTGAGTGACATAACCTCAGTTTTTGATATCATTGGGAGAAAATCTTTTCTTTATATAAATAAAATTGGCCAGTTAGGACTAACATGCACATTAAAACACTTTAAACATAAAAAGGATATAGTGAAATCTTGTATTTCTAGGTAAAAATTAGTTGTCATTGATAAATTTAACGATGTGGGGATCATCTTTTTAAGACTTAATAGAGCTTTGATACTTCTTCAAAGTCAAAATTTATCTGAAACAGACAGAACAAAATATAGCTACTCACCTGTAGAATTTATTACTAAAACTTGTGTTTCGTTTTAAGGGGGTATTTTGTTTGTGTAGTACCTCTGTGTAACATTCAAGTATTTTATATTCTATTGGTATACGATATTTTATTGGAATTGAATAGAGTAGAGCAGAGTATCTTATCCACATAATTGATACTAATTATCATATAACGATTGGTTCGTTTAGAAATAATATGTGAAAATTGTATTTGACATGCTGCGCTTTTGTAACGTAGTAGTTTAATGTAATTTGGGCTGCATATTGTTTTGTAGTATCTAATTAAGATCATAAAAGGTGTAAGGATTTATAAACAAGAATCATTGGGAAATTGTGTTATTATAAATTTATATTATTATTTTAGTTGAATATAATGTTTCAACTTTAGATGAATGATCTATTATTTATGCTAAAAGTTATATGTATATCGGCAGATTCGCAATTTTGTAATCTACAATATGTTATAAATAGTTTTTCTTTAGATGAAAATTAGTAAAATAAATTAAGGTTAGAGGAAATATGGAAAAATCATTTTCTTTTGTTTAATGTTAAAAATTCAATTGTTTTATCTAAACATATATAAAGGATGCCATTTTCTTAACAATTAAGTAGCTCTAAACCATCCAAAGGGGAAACATGTACTTCTGGAGTACTTCAAATTAGATTTTTGTATGGTTATGTTGAAAGGATAAATTATTGAAATTTAGCTTACGCCAGTTAAAAAAATTGAAGGTTATATTTTAAATGCCAAACTTAAAAAGTGATTAAACCAATAAACATATGTTAATTGTGTTTGTATTTTAATTATTTTTATTCCAAAATAAGAACTCAATAGATATTCAAAGCGATTCGACCTGAGAGTCTCAATTTTGTGGGATATAAAGGTTTATCCTAACTGCAATAAAAATTCTAAAGCCGGAGAACCAATACAAGGTAAGGTGTTGTATATATTTGCGTCGTTTAATTACAATTTGTTCATTTGTCTATAATTTATCATTTATCAAAAAATCCCTAATCGTGGTAATATACATTTGGAAATGTCTAAAGCTACTATTGTTTACCTACTTCTTTCTTCATTGGTAATATTTAGGTCGCCCTATTGTAATAAGATTAAAATGTAAGATTTCTCTTTCAACCCCTAAATTGGCCTAATATCTCACCAACATTATTAATTATCACTAATTATAGCGACTCCCACAATATCAAAAATTTTATTGTTTTAAAGATTTTTGCCTTTTAATAAAACCAAGCCAGTTCTTTATTCGTAATATCCTTTTTTGTTTTTAATATAACTTCAACTGAACAAAAATAAGGAACGTGAGAGGTTTTCTCAGCAGACAAGCAACACAGTAGCAGCACATGTATTGTTTTTGTCCAAACATAATCAGCTTGGATGTTGTAGCTTCTGATATAAAAGTGGTTTTCGATGAGAGAAAAGTCATTCACCTATTCGACTCTCTTTTTAAAAAAATATTTCACTAAAATAATACAATGTTGATGCTTCACGGGTGGTTGATCAATTTGATTGTCTATAGTGTGTTTTTCTGCGTTATTTTTTTTTGTTTAATCGTTAGTCAGACCGACAGAAAACAAAAGAAAGCAGTAATTATTATTGATTCTGTGTTATGTAAGTCCAACAAAAAAGTCCACCGGAAAAGCAAGCAGGAAAATGGTATTTCAACAAGATGGGGCTTTTGCGTTGAACGCGAGATTAACCAAACAAACAAGCTTATAGTCAACAAAACCGATTACTACCGCTGCTGTTATGTTTCATGTACAGAACCACGAATTACATTAACTTTTTAAATGTAGAAAACATCTGCTGCTAGCTGTAGTGAAACCCGCGAACTGTGTGAAATACCACAACAAGTGACCGGGATTAAATATAAGGCCGTGGGATTGATGTAGTCTTTCGAATACTTTACAAGTAACTATATTATTTTTTTTGTTGTGATGATTCTATAAATGCAGAATAACGCATTAATAAGTAATTACTTGCTTTTGTTATTTTAAAATTGCGTTCAAAGTTTTATCGAGTCGATTAGTTAAACGAAAACGTCAATGTCCGTTTTGTTCCGATGCGTCCGATAAGGCATCCTCTAACCTATAACACTATTACACCATCCCCTTCTATACTACCTGAAAAAACAAACGAAGCAGGTGAAAGTTTCGTTCCGGAATTAGAGGTGTGCGGGTAGCCCGTCGAGCGGGCATCGAACCGTTGGATCAAGCGGGTTTTAATTTATAGCCATCCTTTCCCAAATTTATTCTAGCTTGCCCTTCTCAAAACCCGTGGGTGCCTGACAGTCTGTTTCGATATTCGTTTTATCATGTTTATTAAACGACAGGTTCGGGTATTCCTCAGTCTTAGACAATGATGTCTGATTAATCCCATGCTAATTAAATGAAGCCATAAATGCTAATTGCATGAAGAAGAGTAAGTTATTCTTAATAAGCAGCGGGTGCTTTGTAGCCCGCCCGCGCCCGGCCCTTTATGGGCGGCCTTATTTAACCCGCTCGACCCGTTTTTCGGATTAAACCTCTATTCGAATGCTTCACTCTAATTCAGAGGAACGTTTCCGAATAGGTACCACTTTATGACTACACCATGTTTGTGTGTCTTTGGATATGCTACTGCTTGAGAATGAAGACGCCTTGGTCTTCTATGATCTTGCATAGGCTTCAGAGTACGTATCATCTTCTGACTAACTGTTTAAGAGAACTAGATTGTGAGGAATCAGCGTAGATATTTACAAGACGTAGAAGATTCAAAATGAAAAGTACTTCCAAACTGGGGAAGTCGAAAACGCCCGTTTGCAGAATAACTCTACCTACATCTACTTCTAAATCTTACCCTACACCGTCATTTGAAAACCAAGTAGGCCCAAAATATGAATCTAGAAAATTATCAAACCCGGAACCAATTGCATAAAGCTCGTTTGATCGGCCAGAAAGCTAACCTTGATAGAACTTGTGATCTTAAGATCTCAAGATAAAGAAACTTAATGCCCTTTTAAAGCCCGATTTAGTTAAAAGCAAATAGATAAATATTCTCTGAACGATACTGCCTTGACCATTGGCCTTTGTGATCTGCAAGCCTCGTAAATTTTGATCAAATACGAGTCTGAATTGCAATTTTACATTCAGTTTACAAACACGTGTGACAAATTGACAGAGAAAATGTGACCTTTCGAGAAAAATCAAACCTTTCCAGTAAAGTATTTCATTTACGTATCATAGAAGTCGTATCAAGTACGGCATTGTTGTGCATTTATACTAGGACCTTGTTTTTCGTTATATATGCTTTCAGGACAATTCATATCGGTTTGGTATTTTATGGGGCGCTCTTTAATAAACCAAATAACGCTGTATATCAAGTGACCTTTCAATGACCTTGTGAAGAAATTTTTAACAAAATTCTTATTTACACCTTATTTTGAACCGCAGGATCTAAATTTTGTAGCAACAAGAAGGCAAACCATATTCCCAGTGACCTTATTAGACCTCTGGAAGCCAGTTAAGACTTTTATAAACAAATCTAACTTTAATCAAAACCGCAAAACTTATTTTCATACAAGGTAAAAAAATATAGTGTTTTATTTTATGTGACCTCTCAAGACCTTGAACGAACATCGATAGAAGTGACTTTTTAGTAAAGTACCTGATTTAGATCTTAATCTGTTAAATGTAGGTCTTGGTTCTTAGCAATCAGCTTATTAGAAAAGATTTTTATGAATGAAATTTAAGACTTGAACTTTTACCAAAGCCATGACTATTATTGTCAAGTTCGGTTGACAATTGATCTGTTGGGCAAAGATGTTTTCTCCTATGTGACCTAACTAAACCTTTAAACGGCGAATATAGGCTTTTTGATCTATTTTTTAAACATTAACATTTATTAGCATTCTGTTTTCTGCTTTCCCTACAATTTTATAAGTCGGTCAGAAATGATTGTTTTATTCCGTGTGGCCTTTGTGACCTACGACAATACGGATATCTTTTTTGGCAACTTAATTTGTAGCGTAGATTTTGATTCATCTAATACCACTAACAAGTAAATACAGGTGCTGCGGCCTCACTAGATCTTTGGAATGCTAGTGTGATATTTTTGAAGTCAGTGTAAATACTTATGACCTTAATTAGATATCTTGGTAAAAAGTTAAAATAATTGTAACTATAACAATCAATTTAAGTTAACAAAATGCAATGATTTCAAAGGGCTCCACGATGACCAATTCTTGTCTGGGGTTCATACGAAGAGCTTCGAAAGGTTTATCATGGTTCAATCGAGGATCTCATCATGACAGGAGACTAAACCTGTCGAATGAGCATAAGTGATTAATAATAATAATAATGATTGCTACTACCCATTACCTGGCGAACCAGGCCCTAGAAGCTATGAAGCTTGTGAGTGAGGGAGGAACGATTATTACTAATACGCAGGCCCAACGTGCGGCTGCAAGCTCATGTTGGCTGCCTGATTATGCTCTAAAAGCTAATTTTAATTTTGAAACGAAGGACAAAACCGTCGGCGTTCTTGGTAAGTCTTGGTATCAACAATTTTGGTTTTGGACTTGATCAAATTTTGAATTTTGAGACGAATAAACAAAACCAAAACCGATTGGTTTTTACAAAACTAACCTAACATTCATGGAAATTCTTTCGATCGCTTAATTTCTGAAAGAATCTATTGCGAAAGAGCTCCCATGCAATTTTTCTGGGCGATGAGCAATTTGGACACTGGTAAAGCTTGGGAACCGCTTTGGAATGAACCCAACAAGAAGGGTGATTGATCGCCCTAATAACTTGCATGGAAGCTCTTTTGCAACAGGTTTTTGGTTTCAACAATCAAATATTAAATTTTAAAATGACCAAACCACAATCGATTTGTCACTTGATTCTTACAAAACTATATTATAGTGGACGTGCCCAACATCCAATTCTTCGTCAGGAATAATCAGTAATAAATAATATAGAAGTTAATAATTCTTGACCTTTGCGCCGGAAACCATGGACTAAAAGTGAAATAATGCGCAAATTGTGCGTGCACTGCTCAGGGAGACTAAGGTCGTAGAACCAAATCAGCTAATACTATTGAATATTATAAGTATTTCGTCCTAATGGAAATTTGTATTTGGAAAATCATAGAATCCATTGTGTCTTGATTAGTACCTACGCAACAGGAAATTAAAATTTATGTCTATTAAAATTATTAACACTTAGAGATTTAGAAGTAAGTAATAACTTTTTAATTTGTTTAAAAGTCTTCAAGTATTAAGATAGCTTCTGATGACTACTAGCTCCACCTAATTAATAATTACACCCAATTAAAAATTAAATAATACAACTATGCACTTGTAATAATAGCAAGTAATTACACAATTTGTTACCATCTGGTATGTGTGTGCTCCTTCAATTAGAAGTGATGGATTGTTGTTTTCTGTATAACCAACTTCATGGTTGTTAATTCAAGGCGATAATAATGTTGATTTTATTATTAGCCTACTTAATTGTATAATAACAATAGTAGTTTCCCCATTTATGAACTATATAAAAAGAATCTTAATGCTTGAACAGTTTTTTCAATTTGACCGAAAGATTCTTGGGGAATCCCCAGGAAACTTGAATGATTCAATCAAATAATCGGGAGAAAAAAATTACTAATATAGCTTTATGTGGTTACACCGTTATCAATCTCGGCTTTGCATTGTGAATAACCGACTTCCTCAATTTTTACATGAGTACATCATACGTCACTTTTGTTAATGTGTGTGTGTGTATCTTTTACGTATTGATAATTTAAGGTCAGATGAATCAGAAAAAACACACACCGACTCTTATCATATTTAAACACTGTGCTGTTTATCTTTAGGATAATAAGACTTGAGATTTAAATAAATAAATTATTTATGCAGTTTTGCAAATAAAATGAAGCAGCATTTACGAAATTCTAGAAAATAGTGGGTCTTGAAGAATGGGCACGTATTTTTGCAACACCCTATATAAGCTGTTGATCATAGCGCTAACATAGAAGGTACTATACCCCACAATAACACTTCAAGATCCCTCTATTGGTAGCACCCTTTTATTATTTATACACCTTCACTTTAATACAATACACCATGTATAGATTTAGTGCCATCTATTAGCACTTTTAGGCCGATGAAATGTAAACATTTTTGATAAGTTCGATAGCTTTATAACGCGAGGTTTTTTAATTTCACATGACGACTTTCCCGAACATGATTTCAGATATCTATACAGTGTTTACCATTCGAATAGATTTTCTGGGACGCTGATAATGCAGACTAAGTAGTAAGATTCTTACACATTAACTATTGGAATACCTGAGACCATTGTTTAAACTCTGCTTTTCTTTGACGAAAAAGACGCCATTTAAGTATTTTCTAAGGTACTAAGATTGCGGGTATTCAAATTTGGATCATCGGTATCTTAAGATTGCCAATCTGCAAGATTCTAAGAATTCAGATGTCTTAAGTTTCCAAAAACCCAAGATTTGAATACTTCAAGTTTCCAAGGCTATTAGGTTTCTGATACTCAAGTATGTATTTTCGTATGCGGCTGTAAGAGAAATATCCAAAGCTTTTGGTCTATAAATTCTAGTTGTGGAAATTTTGATATGACAACAAAAAAAGTTGATAAGTTTAATAAACGACTGAATCGATCTACGAAAACGGAAGTCGATTCTAGGATTTCGCTTTTTATTCAATAATTTTTCGCAAAGAATATACCGAGCATTATATACACAGTTCTTCAAAAATTCGTATCAGGTGAATTGGACGCAGTAATTGAGAAGCCGCCAGATGTGTTTTGTTTTGATTTTGTACAGTACGGACTGTAGCTTCATTCTGTTGAAACGGGAAACCTTTATACTTTAGTTGTAACCAAGATATGCTGCCAACATACGGGACCGTGAAGTAGGCAGACATTTGTGAAGCACAACTCCTTTACCTTATATAAGTAACAGTTATTGCTTTAGCTTACAGAGAGCTTAAAAAATGCCTGTCAACTTCACGCCAGCAGCTACTTACTTCTATAATTAATAAATTTTATGCCAAATATAAGTGCTTTTCGTCCATATCTTGCATCAACAACAGTAACTGTTTTTGCGAATAGTGGGATTAAAAAAGTTGGGATCGTGAAGTAGGCAGACATTTTATTCAGTTATTGCACTGTACATTAATGCGATTGCTGTTGCTGACACAAGATGTAAAGCACGAAGAAGCACTAACGATTGCACGAACTTCCGATTTTTGTGCCTTACAAATGTCTGCCTACTTGACTGTCCCCATTTTTTGATCTGCTGTACGCAAAAACGGTTACTATTGTTGACATAAGATATGAAGCACAAACGAAGCACTAACGCTTTTTATTCAAGTACTTTTTAAATCTCAGTGTAAGTAAACGCTTACGGTTACTGTTGCTGATGTAAGACGTAAAGCACTAATGTTTGGTATGAAATTTGCAGATTATAAAAATAAGTTGCTTGCTGACGTGAAGTAGACAGGCACAATGAAGCACTAACGATTGACGACTTCCAACTTTTGGGCTTTACAAATATCTGCCTACTTGACTGTCCCCATTTTTTGATCTGGCTGTACGCAAAAACGGTTACTATTGTTGACATAAGCTATGAAGCACTAACGCTTACGGTTACTGTTGCTGATGTAAGACGTGAAGCACTAATGTTTGGTATGAAATTTGCAGATTATAAAAATAAGTTGCTTGCTGACGTGAAGTAGGCAGGCACAATGAAGCACTAACGATTGACGACTTCCAACTTTTGGGCTTTACAAATGTCTGCCTACTTGACTGTCCCCATTTTTTGATCTGGCTGTACGCAAAAACGGTTACTATTGTTGACATAAGATATGAAGCACTAACGCTTACGGTTACTGTTGCTGATGTAAGACGTGAAGCACTAATGTTTGGTATGAAATTTGCAGATTATAAAAATAAGTTGCTTGCTGACGTGAAGTAGGCAGGCACAATGAAGCGCTAATGATTGACGACTTCCAACTTTTGGGCTTTACAAATATCTGCCTACTTGACTGTCCCCATTTTTTGATCTGGCTGTACGCAAAAACGGTTACTATTGTTGACATAAGACATATCTTATTAACCGTAAGCGTTAGTGCTTCATAAAGCACTAACGCTTACGGTTACTGTTGCTGATGTAAGACCTGAAGCACTAATGTTTGGTATGAAATTTGCAGATTATAAAAATAAGTTGCTTGCTGACGTGAAGTAGGCAGGCACAATGAATCACTAACGATTGACGACTTCCAACTTTTGTGCTTTACAAATATCTGCCTACTTGACTGTCCCCATTTTTTGATCTGGCTGTACGCAAAAACGGTTACTATTGTTGACATAAGATATGAAGCACTAACGCTTACGGTTACTGTTGCTGATGTAAGACGTGAAGCACTAATGTTTGGTATGAAATTTGCAGATTATAAAAATAAGTTGCTTGCTGACGTGAAGTAGGCAGGCACAATGAAGCACTAACGATTGACGACTTCCAACTTTTGTGCTTTACAAATGTCTGCCTACTTGACGGTCCCCTCTTTTTGATCTCACTGTACGCAAAAACGGTTACTGTTGTTGGCATAAGATACGAAAGCGCGAAAAAGTACAAGCGAAACACTACCGTTTGACATAAAGTTGGCAAATTTAAAAAATAAGTTGCTTGCTGGCGTGAAGTAGGCAAGCACCTTAAAACTCACTGTAAGCAAACGCGGTAACTATTGCTGATATAAGACTTCAAGCACAATGAAGAACTAACGTCTGACATGAAATTAGAAAATTATAAAAATAAGGTGTTTGCTGGCTTGAAGTAAGCATTTTATTCAATTATTGCACTATACACAAAAGGGGTCGCTGTTGCTAATATTAGATGTGAACTTACAACTTTTGTGCTTCACAAATGTATGTCTACTTCATGGTACCCACTATTTTGATCGCACTGTATGCAAAAACGTTTACTGTTGTTAACATAAGGTGTGAAGCACTAACATTTATAAATTATAAAAATAAGTTGCTTGCTGGTGTGGAGTTATCAGACACTACTTGTTTAATCTGGCGGTAAGCAAAAGCGGTAGCTGTTGTTGATATAAGACGTAAAACACAATGAAGCACTAGCGTTTGCCATAATATTTGTAGATTATAAAAGTAATTTGCTTGCTGGCGTGAAGTAGGCAGACATTTTATTTAATTGCACTATACGTAAAAACGGTTGCTGTTGCTGATATACGATGTGAAGCACAATTGAACCACTAAGGATTGCACGAACTTCCGAGTTTTGTACTTCACAACGACGTCACGTCTTCACAAGCCATGCCTGCCTACTTCACGGTTCCCCATCATGCTTCCATCATACATTTTATATGCAGATTTGAGGCATCCACTTGACCATAGGCCACTAGCAACTATTCTTAGATTACAATTTTTTTTTTTTGAAATGGCCGATAATGTAAGTTTCATCCCATTTCATTCTCTAATTCAATCTTCTTCTCTATGAAAAAGCTCTACCGTACAACTCGAATAATTCTGGGATGCTTAGAACTGGTCAATTTAGCTCCAGAGTTTCTAAGTTTCCGCATCCCTCTATCAGATATAGAAGAGGTTATGTTACAAACATTTGCAAATTATATCTTCTTAATGAGGAGGATGCTGTGCTGTATGGAGAGTTTATAAAATGGAAAAGAATGGATGACTATGACAAAATGGCGGTGTTATATCTACCAAAATGACGTTTGCCATTTTCGATAGATACCAGATCCAAAACCTCTTTCCATCGAAGAAAATTAGCAGTTTAAAACGTTTTACGTTTTTGACATGATGGGTTTTAGCTTCTCACGGCTCAATTCATCAAAGGTGCTGGAGCTATACATTTTTAGTAGGCCTAGATTCGGTCTAAACTAACGCTAGCTCCCCCCTAATTTGAACTTAGTTTTTGTATGTCAACAATCAATATGTAACAAATCAATCTAAATGAAGATTCAAGATTTTCCAAAGGGGTTGTGGCTGATGTAGGATTTAGGTCATGAACTTTAGCCCATGGCAACTAGAATTTGAACTACAGAAACACAACAAAGAGTGGTAATGTAATTTCTCATAGCATTTGTGTCCAAAAAGCTAAATACTAGAAAATAATAATAATTACTACTACCCATAACCCTACGATAAATTAATTCGATTTGACCCTTGGGCAGAAATGAGAAGGAACAAACGAAAGACAACAAACCTTATCTTGGTTAAATAATTATTTCGATCTTATGTTTTACTACGAACATAATTTTAATAATTTTTTTTGTTTTAGGTAAGCTGACATTCTGATAAACTGCTCATAGGCAGCGAGAATGGTAAGTCCCTTCTAGTGTAATAAGACTCTTAAAGACTTTAGATCAATTGAATCTTGGATATAAAAATGATTTGAAATTTTGAGAACAGTGTTGTCAGTTTTATCGATACAGATTTTAGAAGGAAAATTGATATGAATGATGATTCTAAAATATTTTGCGAGTTTTCCTGGAGCAAATCAAAATGCCTTTCATGCTTAATCTTGCATTGCGGAAAGATTACATAAATAAAATACTTTTTATTGTTTGATTCGATAATCTTGAAGTTCGGGGCTTTCCATATCATTTAAATTGCATTTTAAAACAATTGAACGAATACATCAACCTTGTTCAGCCAATAAAATTGCAACGATTTAATCACTTTCTTCCTTCTTGCAAAATATGTTTTTATTACCCTTTTTTCCTAGTGCGTTATAACATACGCCATGTAAAAAGCAAGATGTACAAAAACAAAAACGCAGCGGAAGTTCCGAGATAACAGATAACAAAACACGCTGTTGGCATTCTCAGACAGATTAGCGTTTTGGTTGGTTGTCATTCTTATTAACTGGTAAGAATTTTACCTTTGGGCAAACGGACACACGTCTCGTCTCTCTTTTAAAAACAATTTATGTTCGCCCAAAAGTTCATCTAAGTATCTTCCCCTTTTTCTTATTATTGAAATTTCCTTTCCCAAGTTTATATGTGAACGTATTTTAAAGCGGCTTTGGGTCGTAAAATTAACATATTTTATTGCACCTCAAAAATTTCATTAAGAAGTGGAGAGAAGTTTGTTGGGTGAGTTCGGGTAAGTTAAGCTTAGATTATTATTCCTCTTTGGATGATTCTAAATTTACCTGAGTTACTATTACAGACATTTTTACATTACATTTATTTAAATATCATTTCCGGTAGTTGAAGAAGCAGTAAAGCATAAAAATGCAAAAAAAGAGTAAAATATAAATATTTTAATGTATAGATACAACAAAAAATCAAGTTTGATCAAAATGTATTTTCACCTAGTTTGGCTGAGAACAAATAGTTGAAATCGCAAGTGGACGTGTCCTTTTTTTATTACGGTATTGTGGACATTATGAAAAACAAATTCGCTAAACGCAGATAGAAAAGTATATGACAGGTTAAATGAACCTTCTTTCCTTTCATACTTTTTTCCACTCCCATAGAAAGTTCTAGTTTACTTACCACTCCTACTAACATGAGACCACGCCCATCAGACCCATCCGTTGCACTTCTCTCGGTCTTCCTTAGTCCAACCATATATGTATATGTAGATTATATAAAGAGACTAACATACTGACAAATAAATATGCTACGCCCAGCTATAGGAAGTCGCTTCCACCAGACGCAACAATTGCACCTCTTTGATCTTTGCTTAGTCCAATCATATATATGTGGATTATATAAAGGGACAAGCAGACTGGAAAAAACGTTACCACGCCCACTAACATGAAGCCAAACACACCCACTGCATCCTTCTGCTGCGTGCTGAGTCCAACCATCTAGGTAGTTGTGTATTTTCTTTATTTCATCTAATAAATAGCTTAAATTTACACAAAGTATTGTAAAATTACACATTGTATTCAAGTCATTGCCATTTGAAATGAATATTTTAGTTTTACATAAAATATTTTCTAAAGCATTGAAAACATGTTATATCTTTAATAGATTTCTGTAATTTTACACAAAAATACTGAAATTTCCAAAATTACAGATTTTAGGCCCTTTCTTGGTATAACTTAACATATGACAATAACTGCATGCAGTTTCTTGATTTTATTTTACCTCATAAACTACTTAAATTTACATAATGTACTGTAAAATTACACAATTTCAATTGCATTACTTGCAATAAATATCTGTAGAAAATTTTTGTGAATTATCAATAAAACATTTTTTACTGTAATTTTACAGCAGCTACAACGCTAGACACCTATGTATTAACTGAATTGCCTGTAAAATTGACAGAATAATTATATAATAACTCACCTGCGCCGTTTAATAATTAACTTTAGAATAGTTTCCGCTCTTGGATGATATTACAATAGTAATAATAAGAAATAATGAAGGAAAAACATTTTTATTATATTTTTATCTTAATTCATCATCCTCATAATCACATACCTAACCCACACATAAAAGACCAAAACAAAAGGAAACTTGCAATTTATTTGATTTATTAAAGTTTAGATTATTTTCTGCATTCACAAGAACAAATGAAATGCCGGACGTACATGTCTGTCTGTCTGGGACTTTTGAACAGCGACTTCCATCATAATGAAAATCTTAACATACTACTACTTTAAGTTGATTATTATTATTATGGTCTTTGTCTCTTGAATGTTGCTCACGTAATTTTTAAGCAATTGCATCACTTACGGCCTATTTATAGTTGCATGGAGCGTACCCCCTTAAAGCGTACGTGTACTACATTGGGTTAATTTGCTCTTAGGGATGCCATCTAGTGTAGACTGTAATTAAGTCTAAATTTAGTGTGCCCTTCGTAAGTGCATCCTTAGATGATGTGTGCAGTATATAGCAATCAGCTATTTGGAACAACGAGCTTGCAATGACTTAATGGTAAGGAAAATTTACATTTTTTATAAGTTGAGCATGAGGTCAAAACTCTTGCCCAACGAAATGAAAAACGAGGCTTAGCAAAAGTTTCTGTTCAGATATAATAAAATAATTTTGGGCGGCGTCAACACCACCTATGTCGACGAATTGTGTCCAAAGCAAAACTACGATTGATACTGATTTGGATATCCTCTTCGATATCGAGGGTCGCGAGCCGAGTCGAACAGAAAAACCATCTCATAGATCACAAAATGGTCATACGAAAGAATGTTTGTTTATGGACCGATTTCAATGATCTTTTACATTGACGTTTGTATCTGAAGAACATATCGGGGTTCTGTTATTCTGTTATTAGGCCTGACTATTCTCGATCCATCTTATGCGTTTAGTGTCCTGGGAAATCTGTTAAAGCAGAATACAATCCTTGTTAGCGTTTGTGGAATAAACCTAGTAATTACCAACTCCTGGTCCTTGGTCCTTCGCTAAAGGAAGCCTCTTTCTGTCCAGTTGTTACGGGAAGTGTCTGATATGGATCCTACGTCAAATTCCGTAATAAGATAACTCCTACACTAAGTAGATCCAGAAAAAAACTGACTAGGGATTAATAGGAAAAGACAGAGTGTTTAAAATTAAAACGGCCGGAGTGATCACCACCTACAAGTCAGCGAGAGTTCCGCAAGTTGCCATGAGAAGCCTGGATGGCAAGGAAAGCTATACTGAGTATTAAGTATACAGCATTTTGGGACCGAACTTTCTAAACGTAACACTTGTAGGAGATAGGGGATTCAACATTGTGATTGCGAAATAGTACTCTCACGTTGTTTTAGTTGTAGATACGCTATGCCCAAACCAAAACCAAGGCTTATAACAGAGTTTTGATATTCTGGTCTTTCGACATTCTAATCCTATATGTACTCGTCACAAATACCTTTTAGTTTGGGAAAGATTACTCATTATAAATCTGCTATAACCAACTTGTGACAGGATTTTGGTGTACTGATCTCGTAAAATACTAATCTGGCACTTGTCAAAGGCGTCAATGCGCATTAGATTGTCACGTTTTGTTAGAGATACGCTATGCCCAAATCAAAACCAAGATTTATAACAGAGCTGTCTTGGTCTTTCGAAATTCGTCTCCGATACTCGTTAAAAACACCTTTTCGTTCAGGACTATTCCCACTCGACCCATATGTTAGCGTTTGCTCATGAAAAAAGATCGGGGTTGATCTAATTTCAATTCGAGATATCTAATAATCACCAACTCCCCTACTGGGTTTCAAGATGATTTATCCTTAAATAAAGGGTCACTTTTGGCCATTTACCGTTACGGGAAGTCTTTGGGATGAATGAATGTCCTATGTCAGATTTAGAAAGAACTTAGAAAGAAATAGAAGGCCCAAAATTAAAACGGCTAGACCAGCAGCCACCTGCAGATTAGAAAACCTTTGGTCACCCCATGTGACCAAAATGCGCACTTGTAATATGAAATCCCATCCTTAAGCTATGACCGATCTTCTTTTCTATAAAATAACGATGAAGTCTTGGTCTTCAGGTGACATGTAAAGACATGGTGATAAAGAAATTTAAGACTTGATCTCGAAAGGTAACAAATAATTAAAGCTTTACGCCCGACTATGTTGGCTAAATGTAAACTTAACAAAAAAAACCTTTATGCAGTTTTGACTAAGTTTAAATTGATTGTTTTGGTATTTTGACCTTTCGAGGTAACATTTTGCTATTATAAAACAAGAGTTAGCAAACCTTTGCATCAAAAAATATTTTTGCAGCTTGCAAGGCAAAAAAGTCATTGGAACCATAAGCTGGTCTAAGCCCATTGGGCGATTCAAGTCCTGTCCATTACAAAATTGATAAAATGATATTGAGTTTTTTCGATCTTAACCTTCAACTAGATCAAAAATAATAAGTAGCTGAAATTTAGATCGTTAATAGTCTAAGTCGCAGTCTATGCTCAAAATTTGGATAACTCTTCTAAATAGAGTTTCTAGGAGACAAACCAAAAAGAAATCTTTGTATCAGTATTGAAACTAACATTGTCATTAAATTGCAATCCAAAAATCTAAGGGTTCTTCCAAAAACATCCTGATACTAAGATTAAGGCTATTATCACTCTTGGTTTTCAAAAGGAGAAAAATAGTTAATAAATATACCAAAATCTTAAGGCCCAATATTCTCAATTATATTAAATTCCCCATCTCGTTTATAACATCATTTTTCTTCTAGTATTGTTTTTGTTTAGAAACCAGTTTGGGATTATTATTAATGAAAAAGGTTGAAGCAAACATGTACTTTCCATATAGGTAATTTTCTTTTGTGTTCTTAAATCTTGCGATATAAACCTATCCTTAACTTCTTTTTTTTGCTCTCTCCGACTGCAACCTACGCAAACGACATCAAAATGCAAATCATATATGGTATAATAGTATGTTCGGTGGGCTTGTTAACAAGTTACGTGGGATTTTAAAATGGAGGATTTGCACAGGTGATTGCATTTCATTTTATATTTTGCAGTGTACGAGTTTAATGAACTAAGAGTTTTTTTGTTTCTATACTATTCAGTTATGATTTGGGCGAATAAATTAGAATCTTGGTCCATCATATTGCTTATAAGTTTTTTTGGCACGTATTAGGAATATTAATCCTAAATACACATCATTCTGAGTAATGGAATTAGGCCATGGTTTGGTAAAATGATGCCTCCAAACTCCCCAAGATCATAAGAACAATTTCCACGTTTTGACCTCATGTATTGTAATTGCCAGAATTTTCAATGCAGCTTGTTCAGTCTGGGTTACTTTGCGGCTTAACGTCTCACCCTGGAATAGAAATGTCTTTGATCTGACATCAAGAATGTTAAACTTCTTGACTACAAGACTTCATGGTTTATTTCAATCAGTCTTGGTTTCACTATGTATGACCAAAACCCAAACTCGTATCAGTTTTATCGTATGTACTTTGATCTTGCAAAGCAGTAATTTGGTTGTTTTCTGAAATATTACTCCGTCCGCCGTCTGCCCAAATCAAAGTCAAGAATTGATTACTAATTCTGACTTAATACATCGGTCAGACATGATTTAACCCGCTTACCTCAACTACCCCACCGACTTACTATGCTCAAAGAAATCAAGAACTTATCATTTTTATTTCATCTTGGTTTTGAGTAAGACTAATTTTGCATATTTCAGAATGTTACTCTGCATATGAATGGCTTATAAGTTCGGAATGCCCAAGACCAAAACCTAAGAATAGCATTCTTGTTTCGTCTTGGTTTTGAGAAAGAATAATTGTCACACTTTAGAAATGTTACACTGCACAAAAGTTTTGCTCTTACTTATAAATCTATTACAGCCAAACCACCAATATGCAATATCCTTGAACCCAAACCAAAACTCAAAGTGCGCTAAAGTCCCAAACCATATACTCGACTTGGAATAAGCCAAAACCAAGACTTGGTTAGATTTCGGATTGTCTTGGTCAAGTTACTAATCTAGCTTGCCAAAAACATCTTGCCGGTTGCAGTACAATGCCTGCTTGCCAACGCGTTATGCCTAAACCAAAATTTGATAATGTTATTACTGATCTGGATGTGGTGAACATTCAGCGATTGCCAAGAACGTCGTTTAAGTTACAAATAAGATGCCAATTTGCTTACCCAAGCCAAATCTAAAGTATGTGAACATTGTGTTATCGTAGATTTGGAAGAACTAATTAGATGCGCTTAGACATAACACTCTCACTTTAAACTTCGTTATACATCTGCACTTGTTTTGGTTTAGACAAATACTGATTGACAGTTCTTGGGACAGTGCTTCGCTTAAAAGTATTTAGATTTCGTTATGCCAAATCAAATTTTATGAGAACCTTTTAATAGCTTTTATTGTGGAATAGTATCAAAAACATCATCTAGCTTATACCAGTGTCTTGCTGTTCTGGTCTTACGAAATATATATTAACCTGACATTTGCCAAAAGCATCCTGCCCTTTCAATGCAGCTTGACGAGCTGACTCGAATGACACTAGTCTCTAGGTGCCAAATGCCCTTTTCAAAAGTTATGCTTATACACTTTCTGCTCCATATGTGAAATATCTGGAAGAAACCTTTTCATTGAAAATCAATAGCACATCGAAATCAATGGTGCTTTTGGCGAATTTCATGACACATAAGTTTTTGAAACTCGCTGCACCGTTTCGTGGTACTCGCCAAAGTAACCAATGAAGACGCTTAAGTTAGTAGACAACGAGTTTTTGAAGCTCACTGCGCACCGTTTGGCGATACTCACCAAAGTGATCAATGAGGATTTGTAGGTTAGATTAAGTTAGTAGCAAACGAGTTTCTCGCTGCATTTCACTGGACCGTTTGGTGATACTCACCAAAGTGACCAATGAGGATTGTTAGCTTAGATTAAGTTAGTAGAAAACGAGCTTGTGAAACTCAGTGCACCGTTTGGTGATACTCAACAAAGTGACCAATGAAGATTCTTAGGTTGGGATGGATAAGGTTAGTAGAAAACGTGATTTTTAAACTCATTGCACCGTTTGGTGATACTAAAGTGGCTAATAAGGACTGCTACGCTAGGTTAAGTTAATAGAAATTGTGTTTTTGAAACTCACTGCGCCGTTTTGCGATTCTCATCAAAGTGACAAACGAGGATTATTAGGTTAGGTTAGGTGTAGAGAAGGTTAGGTTAGTATAAAACGAGTCTTTGAAACTCACTGCACCGTTTGGCGATACTCACCAAAGTGACCAATGAGGACTGTTAGGTTCGGTAAAGCTAGTGGAAATCGAGTTTTTGAAACTTACTGCATCGTTTCGTGATACTCACTGCATCGTTTCGTGATACTCACTAAAGTAACAAAAGAGGATTGTTAGGTTAGGTTAGAAAACGAGTTTTTGAAACTCACTAAAATGATACTTACCATAGTGGCCAATGAGGATTGTTAAGTTAGGTGCGGAGCATCATTAAATTTAATGTGCCCTTGAGTTTCAATGAAAAAAAACTCCATAAACGGGGCACAAGAAGTAGCGTAACTTTTTAACGGGGCGCTTCTGTACTTTGGACCGTCGCCATTCGACTCCCCTCTTCAAATCCTGCCAATTGACGCCACTTCAATCCCTTCTGATCATTCTTCAAATCATATGCAAACCAGTCGTCACGGCTTGCGAAACACTAATCTGACACTTACCAAAGCAATTTTCGATTAAGCAAAGCAAGTCTTATACTGTCGCAATTGTTAAAAGCACCTTTCCGATTGAAAATGATATGCTATCGGGCAATAGATATGCTATATGGCCAAACAAAGACTTGTTTGAAGCGAGTGCTCAGACAATCACCAAAGGCACTTTTTCACTTAAAAGTTCGACTTATAGTTGCTGTACCTAAACCAAACCAATACTTATATCAACGTCCTAATGTTCTGGTTTTGCGCACTAATAACACAATTTTTAAAAATATCGTTTCCTTTTCATTTGTTACAGATTTGCTAAATTAAAACTAAAACCAACGGCAGGTAACAGTGTTCTGGTTTTTAGAAATTCTACTCCTACGCTCGTCGAATGCACCTTTTCGTTTGAGACTGCTATTTCTAATTACAGATATGCTATGCAGAAACGAAAACCAAGACTTATAACAGAGTTTTAGTATTTTGGTTTTGTAAAATATTAATCTGGCACTTGTCAAAAGCATCAATACGCATCAGATTGCTATTTTTATTATAGATACGCAATGCCCAAACCAAAACCAAGGCTTACGACAGAGTAGTGGTGTTCTTATATTTGTCCAAAACACTGTTTTGTTTAGGAGTGTCATTTCTAATTACAAATATACAATGCCCAAATCAAAACCAAGACTTGTACGAATTCTGATGTTGTGGCCTTCTAAATACTAGTCTGACACTTGTCAAAAGCATCAATACGCATCAGACTGCCATTTTTAGTTATAGATACCTAATGCCCGAACCAAAACCAAGGCTTACGACATGGTTGTGATGTTCTGGTCTTTCGTAATTTTAATCTTATATTCGTCAAATACGCCGTTTTGGTTAGAAATGTAATATCTAATTATAGACATACAATGCCCAAACCAAACCAAGACGTATAACGAATTTTGGTGTTCTAGCCTTCTAAAATACCAATCTGGCACATACCAAAGGCATCAATACAAGAATTATGTTTTTACTTATAAATTATCTATCCCGAGTTTAAATCAAACACTACTTCGTTAATTGAATCGGAAAGGTTAAAGAGCTCCGATAGGATGCAGTTTTCTTTACAACCGGAATTTTTATCGATTAAAAAAGCTGAATACTTCACATTATCGCGACATTAATAAATTGCTTATTTCCACATAAAAAGCAGTACAAAGTAAATATTTAGTCATTTTTTTTCCTTCAAGGTTGTAATCTAAACTTAGAATGTCGATGGCCGTTAATTAATTCCCCGATGATATATTCAAGTTTATCTCGAGCTTTCTTGAACCAAAACAAGAACGCTGATTATTATGTGTTTGTTTTTAATTTAAAACGTCCACAACCAATAAAACTTGGTACTGCTTTTGAATAATATCAATTAAAAAGTCGAGGGTTGACTATTCTGAAGAATTTAGACAATCATAAATAAACGGGCAATAAATTCTGTGAGAGGTGCAATAACCGCCTACAAGGCTACGGGTGTCTACTACTACAACTCTACCAACTAATCAGAGTGTGCTGTGTATACATTTAAAAAAAACAAAAAAGAGTAAAGTCTATTAATAAGAGATGAATCATAATCAAACAGAAGTTTTCTCTGAGCTTGGGATGTTTATAAAGTTGGCTTTGGAATAAATAAACAGGGCTAAATTGACCATCTGGTCCTTTTGGGAAATGCATCTACGACATTGAGTTATCGAGCAGAAGAAAACTTCCAAAAAAATGTTGAACTTTCATCTATTGGTTGTTTCGGCAAAATTATAGGGTTGTTGAAAAAATTATCCTCCTCATGAAAGAATCCAGATGGATATACTACATAGGCACGCACACAGCCAACTAGATAAATCTCTAGGCTAATAGCATGAAATAGACAGAAAATTACCAATAAAGTGAGAAAAATGTTTCTGATTATACCTTTTTTCATGTTAGAAAAAGATACTATCATCATCTGAGTGTTCTTCTTCTTTCAAGATTAAAAACGAAAGGGAGCTAAAATTACATGTGTAGCAGCAACCGCTTCGATGGCCCCAGGCGATCCCTGTTGGGTGTTGGCATGCGAAGGCCGAGGTCAGCTCGGATGGCTTGAGCTACCATAATCCGATTCTCCAGAGAAATCGATCTTGGTACGAGTTGTAATAATAATAAAACTATTATCAACTTTTTGCCTTACTTTTCTAAAAATTTACTGGACTATGAAAACCTGGAAGGACTTCTACATATGTTTATATTTTGCAGCTCTAGAGGCTACACACTCAGAAACTCAAGACTATTCTATGGTGTAATACCTCTAAAAGAGTGTTTAATAGTTTCATTTATTTAAATTTAATTCCCGTTTTTCCACATCACCCAGCAGGAGCTTTCCAAGCCACATTTGCCATTGTCTGCCAGAATGGATACAAGACTAAAACTGAACGATTTATGAATTCGGCCCTTAGAAACTCTCAACCTCAAAAACTACTATTGAAGAATTTGTAGTAGATTTAAATGAAAGCTCAAGGGATTATGAAGGAAGCGTTCGAATTTCTTTTTCCCGCAATAAATTAAGGGCATAAACCGTTTTTACTACTTAATCCTCTGCGTTTGTATCTAAAATCCGACCACGATTTATTCACAGCTTTAAAATAAGAACTTTAACGCAACTAATGTCTAAATCGTTTTTTTACGAAGCTTGCTTTTAGAGTTCGCATGAATAAATTATTTAATAGTGGTTGTCTGGAAAGGAAATAAAAGGAAAGGGTTGTCGCAAGAATTTCAAAGGGTCATTCATAAGTGATTGATGACTAGCTCTGGTAGTGTCCAGGAAGCGTTTTACAATGTAATCAATGACCCATGCGTTTGCTAGACAAGTTATATCATCTTTAAGGCTTCACAATCCTCGAAACGAAATTACTCTTGGTTTTGTCACGTATTTTTGTCAAAAATCCAAATTAAAGTACAAGGATTATTGAGTCATGTAGCAAAACCAGGTAAGACTTTTGATAACAAGAGCAAGACTGAAGCAACTCTTGGACTGTGCTCTTGCTTATACTAGTATAATCTAACGTTTGGCAACTCCTGACGACTCCAAAGCACTTTGGCCAAATGTAGACGGAGTAACTAGATTTTCTAAAAGCACTTAAGTCGATTCTAAAATCAAAGCTTTCATTACTACCTACAACTAGAACTAGGCTATTATCGTTCTTGGTCTTATCACAAACAAAATATGCCAAAACAATAAGAAGACTAAAGCCAATCGTGGTCCGAGCTTTTACTTGGAGTCCAAAGCATCCCAATCAACTCCAATCTTCCTTTACCTCCACAGCAATTGTCCCAACACAAAATGTTGTATTTGTCCAAAAGTATTTCTGATCTTTATCAAAATCAAGATCAAAACAAAAATTTGGGGCACTTTTAGCGATTTTCTTAAGCTAAGGCGAACATTCTGCAATTGTTATTGCCGATTGTTATTATTAATTAAAGCCAGTTTTTTGTACGTTTCTACCAATTCGATCACACTGTAAGTTTTCCAAAATTGTTCTTAAGCTGAAGTCTAAGATCTTGTAGTTGTTAGTAGACCAAGTTTAGTTTTTTGTAACGTTTACTCTTGGTGTTGCCACGTGTTTTGCTCAAGAGTGGTCCAAAGAACAAAGCCAGTCGAGGCTTTTGAAGGTAACACCAAGCCACGCTTGATCTGTTCGTACTTGGGAAATGCCTCCACAGCAAATTTGATTTGCCAATTCGATCATAGTTTAAGTTTTCCAAAATTGTTCTTAAGCTGAAGTCCAAGTTAGTACACCAAGTCCAGTTTTCCTTTGTAACGTTTACTCTTGGTGTTGCCACAAGTTTTGCTCAAGAGTGGTCCAATAAACAAAACCAGTCGAGGCTTTTGAAGGTAACACGAAGACGCTTGATTTATTTATACTTGGGAAATGCCTCCACAGCAAATATGTGTTTTGCGAATTCGATCATAGTGTAAGTTTTCCAAAATTGTTCTTAAGCTTAAGTCCAAGATCTTGGAGTTGTTAGTGGGCCAAGTCTAGTTGTTTGTAATGTTTACTCTTGGTGTTGCCAGGAGTTTTGCTTAAGAGTGATCAAACGAACAAAGCCAGGTCTTGCCAGCAAGACCAAAACACTTGATCTGTTTATACTTGGGAAATGTCTCCACAGCAAATATGATTTGCGAATTCGATCATAGTGTAAGTTTTACAAAATTGTTCTTAAGCTTAAGTCCAAGATCTTGGAGTTGTTAGTGGGCCAAGTCTAGTTGTTTGTAATGTTAACTCTTGGTGTTGCCACTACTTTTGCTTAAGAGTGATCCAACGAACAAAGCCAGGTCTTACCAGCAAGACCAAGACACACTTGATCTGTTTATACTTGGGAAATGTCTCCACAGCAAATATGATTTGCGAATTCGATCATACTGTAAGTTTTACAAAATTGTTCTTAAGCTGAAGTCCAAGATCTTGGAGTTGTTAGTGGGCCAAGTCTAGTTGTTTGTAATGTTTACTCTTGGTGTTGCCACGAGTTTTGCTTAAGAGTGATCCAACGAACAATGCCAGGTCTTGCCAGCAAGACCAAGACACACTTGCTCTGTTTATACTAGGGAAATGCATCCACAGCAAATTTGATTTACCAATTCCATCATAGTGTGTTTTCCAAAATTGTTCTAAGCTGAAGACCAATTTCTTGGAGCTGTTAGTAGACCAAGTCCAGTTGTTTGTAACGTTTACTCTTGATGTTACCACGAGTTTTGCTCAAGAGTGGTCCAATAAAGAAAGCCAGTCAAGGCTTTTGATGGCAACACCCAAACACGCTTAATCTGTTTGTACTTGGGAAATGCCCCCACAGTAAGTTTGATTTGCCAATTCGATCGTAGTGTAAGTTTTCCAAATTTGTTCTTACGCTGACAACCAAGATCTGGTAATTATTAGTAGACAAAAACCAGATTTCTGAGTTGAATGAACAAGAATCATTATTTTGGCGTCAACACCAAATCCACGCTTAGTCTGTTTTTACTTGAAGTCCAAAATCATGGAAACTTCCACTTGATTCTCAATAGCAAACTTATCAACTCAATCAAGTCGTAAGATCTCCAAAATTGTTTGTAGTCTTCATCAAATCCAAAATCGTTGTGAACGAAATCAAATTTGTGGGTATCCTTAACCTTGTTCTTCATTTAAAGTCCAAGATCTTGGAATTGTTACTAAACCTAAGTCAGTTCTTTGTAACGTTTGCTCTTGATGCTGTTACGCATTTCGCTCAAAAACGGTTAACTAAAGAAAGTCAATGTTTCTGACTACTTAGACTACTTGGAGTCTAAAGTACGGAAAACTAGCACATCATCCCATAATTCCATAGTAAGTTTGTCAAGCCGATCGTGCTGCAGGTTTTCCAAAAATGTTTGTTGTCTTCATCAAAATCAAGATTTTGCGATCAAAACCAAATTTTAGACGCGACATTTAACCTTGTTCTTAAGGTGAAGTCCAAGATATTGGAATTTTTAGTAAACCAAGACGACCATTACGTTTCCTCTTGATCTTAACACGTGTTCCAATTAAAACTGTTTTATGAACAAAGCAAACCTAAATTTCTGACGTCAACACCCAAGACTAAAACCAGCTTGGCCTGTTTTCGCTTGGAATATAGAACGTGATGGCTATAACAATTCCAACGCTATTCACTATATCCCAATTTCGCTACCAGTCAAGGGTTTTGATATAAGTGTAAAGACTAGAATATTTCGCGGAATATCTTACCGCCCCATTTCCGTACTCAAGAACAAATAAATAGTTAAATACCAAAGATCACCTTAACAAGTCCAATCAAGATCAAAACCATTCTTGGTGTAAGTTTTTATTTGAAACGGACAACATGAAAGGGCTGTCAGTGCTAATTCACTTCTATCTCATCATGGAAACTTTCATGAAAACTGTTAGAGACTTTTAGCATCGGGCATTTTGAGAGTCGCTGTTTTTATTTGGAGCTCACTTTATTAACATCAATCGCGACTTCGGATATTAAGGACAAAACTGGAAACACTCTTGGTCTCTGTATATACTTGGAGTAGAAGGCATAGAAGCCCAAAATTCTTTAAGAGTTTTTATCAAAATCATGATTTTTTACGACTAAAACCAAACTAATCAAACTACGTACTACTAAACCAAACTAAGTACGCAATAACTTAGATGACCTTTACACTTTACAGGTACAGCCATGGGTTTTGGGCATGAAAACCAAGATAATAATCAGTCCTCGTCGTAAATTTTACAAATAAGGCTATTGTGTGACTAAGGTTATTATAATCATTTAAGTCATCCTCAAAATTCAGACTTCTGAGCTCAATCCCTAAATTTAGGCTACCCCAACTTGTTCTAAAAAAACTATTTTGATTGTTCGAGATTTAGACCACTAGAGAAAAATAAGTGTAACATGCAATTTTCTACATGTTTATTAGAAGTTTGAGCTTATACTCCACAGTCACACTTCATTCGTTCTTGTTTTGGTTCTTAACACGAGAATCCAAAAGATGCAGATTTCCAGAAACCATTTTATTGGTTGTAATCGAGACCAAGAAAATTTTGCCTTGGCTCTACACGTTGTGACCAAGATACATGAGTGTTGTGCTGTTTTGGTTTCGTGAAGTACTAATCAGGCACTTCTTAAAAACTCCAATTCTATTGCAAATGAGGTCGAAACCCAAAACGTATGTCAGTGTTGTGGTGTCAGGGTTGTAATTAGAATCAGAGGAATCTTATCTTTTAACATATTATTAAAAGTATCTTACTTTTGGGTTTTTTCTGGATTTCCTGTTAACAAAAGATGATTGTTGAGAAAATGGTATTGAGACGCAGAATCTTTGATTTTTATAATTTGGTGCAAGTATGGCCAAAATGTCAAAACCTATCTGTCGATATCCAAATTTTTTTGTAAATCTTTTAAAAGCGCATAGAATTGGTTCACTAAGAATTTTTTTCCAAACACATCTACTTATTAAAGAATTTGCTCTTTCCGGTGTTGTTTGTTTTTCTACAAAGAAACAAGACTTCCTTGGACTTCAACATTACTAATAATGATTGTCTGTCAGAACCAAAGCAGAAAATCAGCTTCAAAGGTCATTGTGATCCAATTATTTGCAGTAGCGCAGGTTAGTTATCAATGGAAACCCGTTAGACCTTCATTTCTAATGCAAATTTATGAAAATCCAAAATTAACAAAAAGTTTCTTTCTTTTTTCTTTTGTGTATATATTTTTTATGTCCGTGTATTTAATCTATTCATCTCAGCATGAGCTGTAAACATTAACGTACAAGATACTACCAGACACACAAGGTCGCTAGTGGGCTGAAATGTGTTGTTTGGTCGTGGCTTGAAAAGATACGCACCGTTTTTTGTTCTGTTCAGGAGGTAACAAAAAAAAGGCAGACACTAACACAGGTGTCCCGTAAGCTTAGAGATTAAACAACTATTTTCAGGTAGATTAACAAAATTCCTCTCTTCTCTATGACCAGGACTCTCCAAAAGGGTTATAACTGTTTTGGAAGAACAAAAGGTTTTCTATTTTTAGGAATACTGCAGAAATAGACCGGCTTTAATAATAATCATGGAACGAAAATAATAAAACTTGAAATAGAGGCATTATATTGAAAACGTGCCCTGCGTTAATACCACAGGAAATTGCTACAGGATGTGAGCAACGGTGAACAAAACCTGTATTACATGGTTATGCAATCACCTTAAAGAGTTAAAAGCAAAAGTTTTAAGTGGAACAGTTCGTGTTCTATGATAAGCTTTTATGTATCTGAAACTTCTTGCTTATCTGTATGTAGGTGGAAGTAAGGTGCGTGAAGGCGTGCGTGAGGATTATCATCAGTTGGTATTTGAAGACCACCCCGATTCAAAAAATAATAATTCATCTTTTCTTGTGTGGCTGCTGAAAGGATTTTAAACAACCCTTTGAAAGTCGGGTAGGCTACTTAGGTAGGCATTCATCTAGGAAGAAATTCATTAAATAAAATTAGAATCCTAATTTGTAAGCTTCAGGCAAGATTTAATTAGTAGAGATATTTTTTGAGTACCTCTGAGTGTTTATAGTTATCAAAAAGTATCTAAATTGGAGCATATAATTATGTTTGAAAATGACTCTTGGTTTTAGTCAAGAACAAAATCTGGCTTAGACCACAACTTTTGAGGCCTTAATAACATAGAGCTAGACCTTTGACATTAAGACAAAGACCAATAGCTCTTTTGGTCTAACGCTTTAAACGGAGCACAAAACCTGTAAAGCCGATTTCACGACTAAGACTTCTGCTTATATAAAAATCATTCAGAATTATGCTTGATTTTATCATGTAATCCTGTCAAAAACAAGACCATGAGCTTAACAATGCCAACCAAGAGTTTTGACAACAAGACTAAGGCTGCCACCAAGATGGTTTTTGACGTGGTATGACCTGCCTTTCCATAGCAATTTAGATCCTAACTTCTCCTGATATCAGAATCAACAACTTTGAGCAACTTAATGAGCTCGACCAAGACAAAAACTAATACTTCTCTTGGTCTATGCTTTTTTACTTGCCTGAAGATGGCGATAGTAACATCCTGACCATGGTGCAACTGAGTTTTCCAAAATGGACTTGGAATGGAAGATTTTTAGCATGTCAAAACATCTAAAGAATAATTCTAGCCACCTTGGAAAACTAACCGTGAATCTTAACACCTTTAGGTTGTGGAGTACAATTGAAAAATTCCTTTTAGCGCTTTTTGTATCTAATGTTTCAAATAATGTGCTAGTGTCTCGGCTAAAGATCCCAAAATTCAATTTTCATAACCTAACCCATTCTAGTGAGTCAAAACGTTCAAAAATGGACGTCCAGTTTTAAACAAAATGGCTGCTTTTTCTCTCCTTTACAAATTGCTCTAATTATAAACTACTCAACATGTGTAGGATGTGCATTCTCCAAACCATTATATCAAATTCTCACTGCATCGCATTTCAATGCATTAAACATGAATTGGCTAATTAAACCAGGCTATATAGATCAGAAAGGATGTATGCAACGTTGGTTGCATTCGATTCCGAAGTGGATCTCATTTGCTATAATGCTGCACCAAGTGGTTTCGTTTGTGTGTGCTTTGTTAAACCTGTATGGCTGCACAATTATATATTATACGAGGTTTAATTAAATTTATGCAGCGATATCGATTACGGGCCACACATGCATGCAAATTGTGTTTCAGCATCAGTTAGAAAACGTTTTCCGATGAAAATGGGCCATTACGTTTTTATATATTTTGAGAAAAGGAAGTTGCGCAAAAAATATTTTTGATAGAGATGAGTTGTAGAAAAAAATATTAAGAGCTCTAAAATGCAATATTAGGTATTTTTGCTTTTTTTTTTCGTTTCGTTCAAAAAGCAAGTTTTTCATTGATTTCCATTGAAGTTTAGAACTAAGTCTCATTTTTTAAACAGATACTAATTCTGATCACTTCTTACATTAGATTATTCGTCCAATTCTAAACTGATTTGGAAAGGCTCTTGGTGAAATGAAATTGGGCATTTTGTCCATTTTTTTGTTATTTGATCTTTTTGGTCAAAATTCAAATGTTTTTGATCTATTCTTTAAATATATCTGAACTGACTTTTTTACTACTGCATCTCCATGCATTTATTTAGCTCCCTAAATCTTGGGTTCGATCTAAAGCACTCTATACTTCCTCCCATTCCCGGTTAGCAGGTGCCCAAAATTTTTTCATGGATTAATAATGGTCAAGGATTCTTGCTTATAGATTCACCATGCTCAAAGCAAACCAAGACCCATAGCACTGTTGTGGTGTTTTGTTCTTGCGAAATTCTAATTTGCCACTTTTTTGCACAAAAATACTTCTAAATTGCAATACCCAAACCAAGGTTTTTACCAGTGTCTTTGTGGTATTCTAATCTGACTCTCGTCAAAACCTCAATCCCGTGTTGAAAAAGTGGGTGTTGAAAAGCAGCACATTATTAGAAATGTCTTATCGAGTACGTCAGGAATATGTAGCCCATATTCTAGGACTGTGACCTTCAAGTAAGTCATGGCAAGGTCAAAATGGTTCCATTACATCAGTTGATCAAATGGGTTAGCAAAAACCAGCACAAAATGGCTCCTGGGACGTTCCTGTAATATCCAGGTCACGCCAAATGTAAAAAATAAGATTCTATTCCATTCACCCAACAGGTATAGCGCTCAACAAGCTGGAATGATCTCATGTAGTAGGAAGAGAAAATTCAGTTTTCCAGGTCACCCTGGGGTTAGGGGTAGCTACTTTATCTAAGTTTTATAGCAGAAAATACTGTTTCGGTGGTAGTTGTAGCGGAACAATTTTTCTACCTTAGGTATAACTTAAAAGCCACAGAAATGATCTCACCCAGCCTTGATACATTTACTTTGAACCTACTCGATGAGATCTATCCAACGATATGCCGCTCGGAGAGTATAGCATAGAGGAATCATTTTTTAGTTTTAAGGTGACCTGAAGGCCTGAATGTAAATAGACCATTTAGGCAGATAGACAAGAATGAATGTGATACATATTCTGAGCCTACTCGATGAGATCTCTCTAATGATCTACCCAGAGTGTAATGGAATTATACGATGATCTTTGACTTTGGACAGTGATTGAAAGGACAACCGCACATGTTTGATACAATATAATTTTTGCTTTTTAGTCGGATTCAATAGCATATTCGAAAATCAGGAATATATGTCGAAATCCTTCGACTATAAGATCCGAGCCAGTAACAAGCCTTTTTCACAAGTTCCGGTTTGGTCAAAATGCACATTTGTATATCGGTTAGCGTTCATTTTAACAGAAATCAGCTCTAGAATGGTTTACCGGTCTAGACCAAAAGAAAATCCATATCAGTCTTTCGAACTTTGAACTGAATAATGATCAAGTCGGAAATAATACCTTCTTGCTTAAAAGTAAGATTGCAGACAACTTCTTCTGTGGAAGTAGAAGTCAGCTTTTCAACTACCAATTATTCATGTCTTAAGTTCCTTGGTGTAAATATAAATGGACTTTCTGGTCAGACAGCTGTTTTTGGCAAAAAGCCAGCCAAACAGTGAGCCAATTTTGCCTTGTCCGAGCTTTCTACCAATCTTTCATTGTTGTTCAAGTAGTAAATTTAGGGTTAAGTTTTATGTATCTAGTCAAGATGTTTGTTTTGGGAATATTCTCCTTTTGGTCTAAAGGTCTAATTGAAAACAAGCTTTTTGAAGATATTTTCCAAAGCTTGAGTTAATTTTGGAAAAGTATTGTTGACTCATTAAGCCGTTTACTGATTATCATTCATTCATCATTAGGTGTTCTTGTAACTTTAGTAGTAGTAGTTATGGGGAGGCCGAAGACTAGCAAGTAGGCCTTCATAGACACTTTTCGCCAACCTTGACATTCACCCAAACCACCTCCGCTATCACCTACTTCAAAAATCTCTTATCCCTCTGTAAACCTGTCCGATTTCCCAATAAAGATTAGGATACCGGTCCACGCTAGGTAGTGCTGCTCTTCCCCTCGAAGCGTAGCTACACCGAACGTTTTAAACCGTAGACGCTAGTAAGCCACGCATTCTCACAGGTAGTGGTAGGATGTTTCTTCATCTCCCCCACATCTGGAGCAAATGGGGTCTTCCTCTACTCCTATCAAAGATAGGTGTCTTCTTAATTTACAGTGCCCTAGCAAGCTCCCTATAAGAAGATTTTGCGGTTTTTCGGCTCCTTCCCATTAGCCAGACCGACTTTGAGTCAAATCCGTCTATGTGGTGCTTTGCCTGCCGACAGCCTCTGCTCCGTTTCCAGTTATCTTTACTACTCTCATAGGCCCATTCTATTAAGGCTGTCGATATTTGCTGCCTTGCTGCCCCTAGAAAGGATTCCGGTCCTAGACGGATGTCCTCAGCTCCGAGTTTGGCCAGTTCATCTTATAACCTTAAATAACCCTCACATACGTGTATATCTTGAGCAAATGGGGTCTTCCCCTACTGCTATCAAAGATAGGTGTTTTCTTAATTTACAGTGGCCTATCCAGCACCCTATCAGAAGATTTACGGATTTTCGGCTCCTTCCCATTAGCCAGACCGACTTCTTTGAGTCGAATCCGTCTATGTGGTGCATTTCCTGCCGACAGTCTCTGCGCCGTTTCCAGTTATCTTTACTACTCGCATAGGCTCATTCTATTAGGGCTGTCGATATTTGCTGCCTTGTGAAACCTAGAAAGGATTCCGGTCCCA
The DNA here is from genome assembly GCA_929113105.1 of Agrypnus murinus. Lineage (NCBI taxonomy): Eukaryota > Metazoa > Arthropoda > Insecta > Coleoptera > Elateridae > Agrypnus > Agrypnus murinus. The sequence continues at coordinate 53,993,689 of OV816027.1, forward strand.
GACGGATGTCCTCAGCTCCGAGTTTGGCGAGTTCATTTTATAACCTTAAAAACCCTCACATACGTGTATATCTTGAGCAAATGGGGTCTTCCCCTACTCCTTTCAAAGATAGGTGTCTTCTTAATTTACAGTGGCCTATCCAGCTCCCTATCAGAAGATGTACGGTTTTTCGACACCTTCCCATTAGCCAGACCGACTCTTTGAGTCGAATCCCTCTATGCGGTGCTTTGCCTGCCGATAGCCTCTGCACCGTTTCCAGTTATCTTTACTACTCTCATAGGCCCATTCTATTAGGGTTGTCGAGATTTGCTGCCTTGTGAAATCCATAAAGGGTTCCGGTCCTAGACAGATGGTCCTATACAAACAATGGCATTCATTGGAAGAGCAACTTCGACAGTATCAAATTTTTTCGTTTGCTGATGATGGCGGCTGTGTGTTGGTGGCGTTTGCTGGTGTTTGGGTGGAATGTTGGTTATTAGACGAGAATTAAAAAAATAATGTAAATTACGGAAATTTAATTGAATAACAATTGATAAAATGTTATTTATGGATTTATAATTGCGAGTTTACGCTTTTACGATAATGAAAAGTAAAACGTTCTATTTCAAAGTCAATGTCAGAGAAATGACTCACATGTCAAGGAAAACCTACGCGTGAGAACTAATAGTTACTTTTTTATATAAATATATTTATATATTTACGATTTAATATAGAGATGTAAAACAATTGCAAATAAAACAGAAACTAATATCCTCTCAGATGCTATAAAATTAAGTTAATCAGGATAAAAGTAAAAATAATCTCTGAGGATCTTTTACAAGCGAGAGTGAATAAGCGTTTGAGTTAGTTCATTTTAATTTTATTTATCATAAACTCCTTACCTTCCTTTTGAGTTACATACAGCCACTTTAGAAAAGGAAGACGTTATCAGAAAGACTCATCTTTTTCTAATAATTCATTCACTTTGTGAATGTGAAACCACTTTATCTGATATTTGAGGTTATGACGTTTATTAAAACGATCAGTCTTCTAAAGTAAATCAAGAAATCAACCACCGTGACTTTTTAGTACACGTTGTAGATGAAACTGATGACTAACTGACCTAGAGAATTATCACGCATGTCTAATTATGAGAAGTTTTCGTTCTAAGAGTTTGCAGAACTAAATTTTTATTCACACATAATTTTTCTTTTTTTGTTTGAATAAGTGTTATTACTACCATGAGAGATTTTAAAAGTGATAACAGCTTAAAACAACAATTTAACTACTACTATATTTAACAATCCTGTTAACTGTAAATTGATTGCTTTTTTTTGTTTCAGGTGAGTTAATTCATGCTGCAAGAAGAAGGAGTACTCCGCGTCTGGTGAGTGACACTCTCATAGACGAATTTTACTGTTGCCTGTCCTTATAGGGTCGCAAAAAATTTGCAAATAAATTTGTTCTCGGAAGGATGGACAGGATCTAATATAATCCAGATATACTATAACAAGCCACTGTCAACTTTGGCTAATTAAACTCTTCCTGAACTACTCGCCGTAGAAAGACCGATTGTCCATAATGTTTTTAAATTTTGATGTGACGCCAAAGACTGGAGTCAAAGGAAAGGCTTGTTATTTTTGGCATTAACCTTCTCCAGAACTACAACACAGAAAGGTGACGAGCACGCTAAACAAAAGCCCTAACATTCAAAATACATACATAGTTTTCATTTTGAAGTTATCCTTGGAAAGGTCAGAAACTGGTCTCAAAGGAAGAATGTGTCCTAACCAACTCCAAATACACTAAAGTCCTAACCTTAAAGATTGCTCATTCGGAAAGTTAATAGCCATAAAGTGGTTTTATATAGCCAGATTGGTTTTCATCCTTCTTTTGGATAGTTCTAATATGGACTACCTCGACCCTCGGTAAGAAAGTATAGCCGTATCAGCCTTTTACCTTTAGTAAGGTCAGCACTTCCCTGTGGGGAAATCTTGTAATTGGGCTACGTTATGAGTACGTTCATAAGGCCGTTGTCTACAATTTCAGTCTTCAGTAAGATTAGTAAAGTTCAGTCAGTTCATTTCAGCCTGTAGCCTTATAATATTCGGATCAAGCTTCTTGAAGAAGTCAGTTGGAAAGATATTATGTATTTGCCCTAGCTTTATATAACCGGTGATAATACAATTTGAACCCCCAGCCTTTGGTAATATGGTTCTACTATATGATTACCCCCATCCTCTGTGAAAAGATCTTATATAAAAACCCTAACCTGCAGACTTTCTATCGGTGCTTCTAGAAAGATTTGAACAGAAATCTTAACAAAAACTTCTAGTCATGGTTAAAGGTAATACTTATATCTTTGTGTAGTCCATTATACCTAAGCATCTTTATCTGCAATTAAATTATTTTATAGCAGCTCTTGAAAGAGTTGTACAGCAGGGCTTTTCGTGAGGTCTTTTTATATATGCATCTCGATTGTCCATAAAGAAGTTCTATATAATTACTCTGCCGTACAGTCGTGTAGAGCGGTGTGGAAGTACGGGATTCCGATTTAGTGGGCCAATCCAAGCCCTTCCTTGTCCACAGGCAACGGGTTAGACGGTTATTTTGAAATGCTAAAACAAACGTGTTTAGGCGATCTACCGCCTATAAGTAACAGACAGCACGGACGGGCATGTTTCAATTTTGTGCTGCAATACCGGTGGTGTCCCTTGACTACACAAAGCCTCGACGAGCGTCCATATGAAGCCCATGTCCGTCTGTTCCCACGAACTTACTCCACGGGTAAGACTGGCTAGGATATATATGATCAAGGGTTGCTTCCCTAAAGTTAGCGGAACCCTTACAGCAGGATAACAGAAAAGCACAGGAAAGTAAAGGATAATTAAATATCCTATTTTCAAATTTAAGGCTTAACTCGTGTTTTTTATTTATTTTTAGGTCATCTTTTTTTAGGTCGCGTGTTTCGCTAGCTATAGAGAAATTTAGCGGAGCCCGTATCAAAAAATGTAATGTAGAATGCGCAATTAAAAACAGCCTTTGAAGAATTGAAGGCTGAGTATATGCCCTGTTTTTAAATGTAAGGCTCAGGTGATTTCTCTTTAAAATCATGGGTCTTTGCTAGCTTCAGAAAACATTAGCGGAACCCATATAAAATATCAAATGTAGAATGCACAATTAAAAAGAAATCTATACAGAATCAAATGCTAGTTAAATGACCTATTTTGAAATTTAAGGCTCGACTCAATTTTTCTACACCACGGGTTTCGCTAGCTATAGAAAAAATTAGCGGACCCGTATCAAAAATCTAATGTTTAACTATAGATCGTTATTAAAGATTTTATTCTGGAGCCTTTCATTCTCGATAGGTTATTTTTTTAGTTGTGCTAACGCTGGTACATTGAGTTTCTGACACGGGTTTCGCTAGCTACAGAAAAGTAAGACTCAGGTGATTTCTCTTTAAAACCATGGGTCTTTGCTAGCTTTAGAAAACATTAGCGGAACCCATATAAAATATCAAATGTAGAATGCACAATTAAAAAAAATCTATGCAGAATCAAAGGCTAGTTAAATGTCCTATTTTGAAATTTAAGGCTCGTATTTTTTAGACCGCGTGTTTCGCTAGCTATAGAAAAAGCTAGCGGAACCCATATCAAAAATCTAATGTAAAATGCGCAATTAATAAACAGACTAGAAAGAATTAAAAACTGACTAAATGCCCTATTTTTAAATGTAAGGTTCAGGTGATTTCCCTTTAAAACCACTGGTCTTTGCTAGCTTTAGAAAAAATTAGCGGAACCCATATAAAATATCAAATGTAGAATGCACAATTAAAAAAATCTATGCTGAATCAAAGGCTAGTTAAATGTCCTATTTTGAAATTTAAGGCTCGTATTTTTTAGACCGCGTGTTTCGCTAGCTATAGAAAAAGCTAGCGGAACCCATATCAAAAATCTAATGTAAAATGCGCAATTAATAAACAGACTAGAAAGAATTAAAAACTGACTAATTGCCCTATTTTTAAATTTAAGGCTCAGGTGATTTCCCTTTAAAACCACGGGTCTTTGCTAGCTTTAGAAAAAATTAGCGAAACCCATATAAAATATCAAATGTAGAATGCACAATTAAAAAAATCTATGCAGAATCAAAGGCTAGTTAAATGTCCTATTTTGAAATTTAAGGCTCGTATTTTTTAGACCGCGTGTTTCGCTAGCTATAGAAAAAGCTAGCGGAACCCATATCAAAAATCTAATGTAAAATGCGCAATTAATAAACAACTAGAAAGAATTAAAAACTGACTAAATGCCCTATTTTTAAATGTAAGGCTCAAGTGATTTCCCTTTAAAACCACGGGTCTTTGCTAGCTTTAGAAAAAATTAGCGGAACCCATATAAAATATCAAATGTAGAATGCACAATTAAAAAAAATCTATGCAGAATCAAAGGCTAGTTAAATGTCCTATTTTGAAATTTAAGGCTCGTATTTTTTAGACCGCGTGTTTCGCTAGCTATAGAAAAAGCTAGCGGAACCCATATCAAAAATCTAATGTAAAATGCGCAATTAATAAACAACTAGAAAGAATTAAAAACTGACTAAATGCCCTATTTTTAAATGTAAGGCTCAGGTGATTTCCCTTTAAAACCACGGGTCTTTGCTAGCTTTAGAAAAAATTAGCGGAACCCATATAAAATATCAAATGTAGAATGCACAATTAAAAAAAATCTATGCAGAATCAAAGGCTAGTTAAATGTCCTATTTTGAAATTTAAGGCTCGTATTTTTTAGACCGCGTGTTTCGCTAGCTATAGAAAAAGCTAGCGGAACCCATATCAAAAATCTAATGTAAAATGCGCAATTAATAAACAACTAGAAAGAATTAAAAACTGACTAAATGCCCTATTTTTAAATGTAAGGCTCAAGTGATTTCCCTTTAAAACCACGGGTCTTTGCTAGCTTTAGAAAAAATTAGCGGAACCCATATAAAATATCAAATGTAGAATGCACAATTAAAAAAATCTATGCAGAATCAAAGGCTAGTTAAATGTCCTATTTTGAAATTTAAGGCTCGGATTTTTTAGACTGCGTGTTTCGCTAGCTATAGAAAAAGCTAGCGGAACCCATATCAAAAATCTAATGTAAAATGCGCAATTAATAAACAGACTAGAAAGAATTAAAAACTGACTAATTGCCCTATTTTTAAATTTAAGGCTCAGGTGATTTCCCTTTAAAACCACGGGTCTTTGCTAGCTTTAGAAAAAATTAGCGAAACCCATATAAAATATCAAATGTAGAATGCACAATTAAAAAAATCTATGCAGAATCAAAGGCTAGTTAAATGTCCTATTTTGAAATTTAAGGCTCGGCTTTTTTAGACCGTGGGTTTCGCTAGCTATAGAAAAAATTAGCGGAACCCGTATAAAAAATCTAATGTTTAACTATAGAATCGTTGTTAAGAATTCTTATCCTGAAGCCTTTTAATTCTCCATAGTCTAAATTTTTTGGTTGTGGAAGGTAGATGGGGTTTCTGACACGGGTTCCGCTAGCTTTAGAAAAAAACGGTTATTTAAAAAAGGGAAAAAGCCTTAAATTTGAAAATGGGGCATTTGATTAGCCTTTTATTCTACATAGTCTTTGTGTATTTTACATTTGATCTTTGATACGGGTTCCGCTAACGTTTTCTAAAGCTAGCGAAACCAATGGTATTAAAAAAATCAGCTGAGCTTAAACAGGGGATTTAATCAGCCTATAATTCTCCATAGGCTTTTCTAAATTGCATTCTACTTTAGTTGTTTGGTATGGGTTCCGCTAACGTTTTCTAAAGCTAGCAAAACCAGTGATATAAAAAAAATCAGCGAGCTTATACAGGGGATTTAATCAGCCTGTAATTCTGATGATTGAATCTGTGGGGGGAGACTAGGCTCTCACTTTTGATAGTACGGTCTTCACAACGAGATTTCTTTCCTAACCTGACTATTTTCCTCATCTTGTGCGAAATAATTGGTAATGGAATCAGAAACACTCTAGATGACTCATTCTAAATCTACCTTAAAGTTTAAGCTGATTTAATTTTGCTTTCTGAAATGGCTAAAATGGGGGGTGGGATTTGTACTTGTGGTTGTTCTGGTTTCCTGAACTCAAATATCTATGGTCAGTAAGTTTCTTTTAGAAGAAGCAGTTTAGAAAATGCGTATCAAGTACAAAGATGTGTTGGTACTTTGATTTTGACAGCATAATGAAAGCTCCAAGTGTAGTTTGATTGACAAAGTTATTATTATTCAGACGTTGACAGCTATACTATACAGTAAGGGCAGAAATAATACAACTATTATAAGCAACTTATTTTAATGGAATGTAGAACTAGAATTTTATAATAAAAAAAAATCTTATCTTGATAGAATCCCATAAACTAGGTGACTTTTCCATTAGATTTTAGGTAACTAAACTGGACAACTTAGATGAAATTATTGGTGAATACATACAGACGCTTAACATAAGGTTTCACTTTACAAATTAAGGTGTGCAAAAATCTATTTTCCCAGATCGCAAAGTTTAAACTCCTTAACCGCAAAAATATCCATATTTAAATTATTTATTCTCTTACGTTAAAACTGTGTCAAATTCTTTAGACCCATTCAAAATGTCTCCCAAAAATGCAATGAAATACAAATCTGGTAATTTTAAAACCGGAATGAATAACTTCGAAAGGTTTATATTTAACATAGAATTAAGATGCATGTTACGGAAAGACTTTCTTGGGACCTCAAAAAATTAAAGGCAAGGTCAAAGTCATTTTTAATGGGTTGATGACCATTCACTTTGAATTCTAATGGGCAAAACAACCTGCCTGCATATTTTTAAATCGTGAATACAATTTTAATGCTTTTTTACCTTTTACTGAATCCGCCTTCTAGATTCTATGTTATTATACTTTTTTCCCATCATCATTCAGCCTTCTAAATATGTTATCACTTTTTTCTATTTATATCTTGTTCATATTTATGAGTGCGTGTGTTGCTATTTAGTTGCAATAATCTTCCAGTTGATAAGAAGAGTTTGAGGTTATGTTTGCTTGTGCTTGTTATGTTGCTTAATGAGTTTAATGCAAATGCTTCAAGGTGCAATTTTGCAATTTAAAATAGTGAATTGGCGATCTTATGATTTACCTTGTAACCAAAACGGCATTAAGAAATATCCGTTGGTAAAACAGGAACCCACTTTTGTCATTGTATTTATCTACCGGATGCAGTATACAATTTAAAAATTATATTTGAAAGCTTTCTTCAGTGAAGTGCTGCTGCTGTGCAAGCGGTAAGTTTTGCCAACCATGATGAATTGATGATAGTGGTGGCATACTTTTAGTTAAAAGTCGGCACTTGAGATTAGCCAGACTACTGCAGTGAATAAATAACTGTACAATGAATCATCATCGCAATCGCCATCATCTTGTTGGATTGCTTTCTTGGAAGAAACGTGATTTTATTAACAGTCAAGAGGAAGCTGACTTTTAATAATAATTCGTTTCAAATTTCTTTTATTATGAACTGGATTTTACAATCTTCTTAATTATGCCTTTGATTGATATTTTTTTGAGTTGTGGATTCATGAGCAAAAACTGTAAACGTAGCTGATGATTCATATTTTTTGCAAGTAACAACTTCTCATTAAAATATCCTACAATTTAATTGTTTATCAAGAGTTGCTTCCAAATAATAAGGACTACAAATGAAAGGAAAAACGAAATACATACTAACTTTGTACTACAATGGCTTCCGTCTTGGGTGTGCTCACTCGCTGGCTCTGGCTTTTAGTAAGTATAACAATGATTTGTTCTGCACGATTCCCATAAGAAAGTCTTTTTAAAAAGGCGAATCCAGCCACCTGCATCGTGGTTTGCTTAACTAAATATAGCGTTGATAATTAAATAAAATCGCCTTCTACCACCTACTTATCGTCACTTTTATTGTTGCTTTGATTTAAGGGAAGACTTAATTGTCATATTTATGTGTAGATAGTTGTTTTTTGCTTCATTGTAGGTAGAAGCTAAAAACGGTATTTCTGTATCTCAGTCTTTTGGAAGCTATAATCTACTAACCTAACGACGGATGTGGATGACATGCACTTTGCACGGTGGGACAGGTTTGAAGAAATTTATATTTCCGGTTTAGGACTGGCCTGCAAAACACAAAATAAAAATGGTTAGCGTCTATTGATTCTATGTGTCATCTTTTATTTTATCCTGGAAGCGCCTCTTGTTACTTTTTGCTCTTTGTAGTTCAGTTCGTTTCGCTTCCAAATTTATGGTTTTGATTAAAAAAAAACAAAAACGTTCAAGTCATTCTCGGCATAAGTCACAGCCTCAATGTTAGCTTTGGTATTCCAACTCAAACTTTTGGGTTTGAGCAATCTAAAATGGTGAAATTGTCATGGGATTACTTAGTTCAAGTTATGAGCCTTTTTGCCGTAAAATCAATCTTAATTCAAATCTAAGGCCATGTGTTGTTTAGAAGTTATTGGCCTTCATATTATGACTCATGGTGCCGGTCTTGACCCTGCCCAAAAAGTTAAACGGTCTTGACATCACTCAGATTCAGTCCAATTTTAAAGACCAGGAACTGTTTAAGTCGTATTTAAGTCATCGTCGCCTATTTTATATTGGAAATTAGGGCCTTGAGTTTGGCTATGCTAACGCGGCTAGATAATCTTAACGTTAACTTAACATCAAACTATAAGTATTGGACTTTAAATTAGGACTCCATGGCCTCCACGCCAAAAACAACAACTAATCCTTGATAACCATTTAACTTCTACTCCTTGGTAAAACAAATAGGTTGTTGAGGTTTGATCTTTACATTAGGTCTCATGGTCTTGATATTACTTAAACTTCAGTTACATTCTGAGGCCAAAAGTCTTGGTATCAGTTCTTAGTTTGTTCATGTCAAAGAGGCTAGATGATCTCAATATTACTTAACTCAAGTTTAAGGCCAAGGGGTGTATTGACATTCGATTACGATTCTATGGTCTTGATTTTAATCATGCTGAAGCTAAATTAGCCAAGAAATCTTAACATTACCTAACTTCCACTCAAGTTGAAGCAAGTCTTGGTCTTGGGATTGGAATTTCCTAGTCTTGATATTAGTTACCTTCAACCCAATTCTAGAGCTGAGAAGTATTTATATTGTTGTGAGTACTAGAGAGGTTTTGACTTTGACCAAGCCAAAAGAATCTTCGCCTGTGCCAAAAAGATCAAATAATTGCTTCAACTCAAGTTTAAGGCTATGAGGTTTTAAGTCTTAGCCTCCACATTACGCCTCAAGGTCTTGGTTTTAATTTTGCGAAAATACTAAATAGTCTTAAAATTAATTTCACTCAGTTTAAGTACCAAGGCCAAATGTCAAAAGGCCAATTTATCTCGACATTACTCAACATTAGTTTAAATCTAGATTTAAGGGCTGTTTAAATCTTTATGGCTGTGGTTTCAACCATGCCAGGGGTCCAAATAATCTTCCTAATAATATGTGCTTTTGTACTTTCTACGATTTTGGGTATACCATCTCGAAAAGACCACTATTCTATTTTGGTTCGAACATAAATCTTGATATTTAGGTTTTGGTTTTCATATTAGCACTCATCGTCTTTATTGTTTGACCAAATCAAATCTACCAAATCATCTTGAAATTAGTCGCCTTTAGCTCTAGTTTAAGATCAAGAGTTGTTTAAGATTTTAACCTTCATATTAAGACTGAATATTTGGGATTTGATTATGCTAGGCCAATAGGCTTAATTATTTATGTTAGTAATCATAATCTTGGCTTTGACTATACCAAAAGACTTATTAATAAGTCTTAGTATTTACACAACTTCAGTTAAAGTAGAAAGGCAAAAGTTGATTAAGCATAAGCATTTACATTAGGACTGGTGATTTTAATTCTGTATTAAAAAAGAACCAGAAATCCTCCATACAGCTCAATATTTAACTCTTGATATTACAACTCATGATCTTGGCTTTAACCATGCGAAAACTAACTAATCTTGATATTTCAACTCAAATAAGTGAACTCTTGGGATCATGCAAACAGTCATCAGCAAAAGCACCGTTTGGCTTCAAAGAGCTTTTGCTTTTCAACACATCTTAACTGAAAGACAAGATTCCCAAACGATAGTGACTAAGGTTAGCATTCGAACGCGACAGAAAAAAAGCAATACAAAAAAACGAGCAACATGCAACAAATGTTAAACAAGTTTAAATACTGCAAGAAGACGCAATCTCAACGTTAAGTAGTGGGCTGTTTGTACAATACGTTGGAAATTGAGCAAGATCGCTTGTTTTGGTTTGTAGAAGAAACGAGAATAATCAAAGTTAGCAAATCGCAATTAAATTCTAAAATCCAAAAAGCTTATTCGTAGATAAGAAGCCATAATAATACCAAGGCCAAAAAACAAAAAAAGACTCTTGTAATAAAACTTGGACACAGCTGAAGTTCAAGCACGTTATCCCAAATGGCGAGGAATCATGGACTAGTGGTATAAGACGTAATGCAATGGATAAAAGGTTGCTTCGAATCTGCAGAATATACAAAAACGAAACAAAACACATTCTGATGATGATAAGAGGTTCCTTTCAATTTTGGTCTAGTACTGCCTTTCGATGACTCCACAAATACAGATGTAAGATCAAAAACTGATACGCTGTAAGTATTGCCCAAATTCCACAAATTGAAGAAACATGTCAAAATAGTTTGCCATGATGTATAAGTAAGTTGGAAACTGATACGACTCTACAATTTGATTTTGACCTAATAATAATGCCTTTCAAATTTCACAAATTGAAGAGACAAGCAGTCAAAACAGTTTGCATGATGTATAAGTAAGTTGGAAACTGATACGGCTCTACAATTGGATTTTGGCATATTACTAATGCCACCCAAATTCTACAAATTGAAGAGACATGAAGTAAAAAAATTCTTTGCCATGATGTATAAGTTGGAAACTGATACGACTCTACAATTCGATTTTGGCTTATTACTAATGCCACCCAAATTCCACAAATTGAAGAGACATAAAGTTAAAACAGTTTGCCGTGATGTATAAATAAGTTGGAAACTTATAAGACTCCGAAATTCGATTTTGGCTTATTACTAATGCCATCCAAATTCCACAAATTGAAAAGACAAAGTCAAAAATTGTTTGCCCTGATGTATAGGTAAGTTGGAAACTGATACGGCTCTACAATTGGTTTTGGCCTATTACTAATGCCACCTAAATTCCACAAGTTGAAGAGACATAAAGTCAAAATAGTTTGCTATGGTGTATAAGTAAGTTGGAAACTGATACGACTCTATAATTCGATTTTGGCTTATTACTAATATCACCCAAATTCCACAAATTGAAGAGACATAAAGTAAAAAGTAGTTTGCCATGAGATATAAGTAAGTTGGAAACTGATACAGCTCTACAATTCGATTTTGGTCTATTTAATGCCACCCAAATTCTACAAATTGAAGAGACATAAAGTTAAAATAGTTTGCCGTGATGTATAAATAAGTTGGAAACTTATCATAAGACTCCGAACTTCGATGTTGACCTGTCACTAGTATTGCCAAAATGATGGATCAAAATAGTCTGGCATGATGTATAAGTAAACTGGAAACCCGATAAGGATCTACAATTCGATTTCGGAATATTATTAATACTGTCCAAATTCCACCAATTGAATCAAATCATAAAGTCAAGAGACATAAAGTCAAAATAGTTTGACATGATATATGAGCAAATCCGAAAGTGATAAGGCTCCGCAATTCGATATTGTCCTGTCACTAGTATTGTCCAAATTCCACAAATCGAAGACACGTAAGGTTCGAAGAAGTCGAAATTGAAAGCAATTTGATTTTGGCCTCTTACTAATACTGCCCAAATTCCACAAATTGAAGAGTTGTAAGGGCAAAATAGTTTGACATGACGTATTCCTTCGAATTAATATTAAAGTCAGTTGACACTTTATAATTAAACGACAACAAAAGAGGTTATTCTAAATAAAGGTTGCTTTGTGGCTATCGTTTTTAGATAATGTTGACTTTTCTAAGAATTCCGAGCTGTTTCACATTTTCCATTAAAAACAAAGATTATAATTTATTATTATAATTGAGACGAATAAGAACAATCGTTATCAACAATCATCGTCTTACTGAATGCGATTACAGCCTGAACAATGAGTTCATTAAAACATGAAGGATACAGAAGCGATAAGGAAAACAATTTCCCAAACATCATCAACTACGCAAATACCAAATGAAACAAGGATTATCATATTCCATGCGCAACAAGGGCAAAAAGGAGAACACGCCTGGAAAAAGCCACCCAGACAAACAGGCATATAAAATTCTAGATCGTAGCAATGATGTCTGTATAAGTAGATGAATATTAATTTTTCCTCTGTAGGAATTTTTTCTTTTTATTAGACATTGCATTCGCGACCTTGTTAGCAATACATTTGAAACACACTCAGAAATAAATTTTTCCCAAAATAATTCAACAAACTAAACAGAACGTGCCTTGGCAAGACAATTTTGGGCAATTAAATATTTTCGCCTTTGACGTTTATCCATGCCTAAAATGACCCATAGTAAAATTTATCAAGAATTCAAATTATTCATACATACCTTTTAAGTATCCACCCACATTCTTTTTACATGGAAACTTTTTCCTTCTTATCTAAGAAAGACGGATATATACAAAAACCAGAATAGTGTTTGCTTGTCGATCGATAAGTAGATTTTGTAGGGTTCTCAGGTAAAACGGACTCAGATTGCTTAAATTTAAAGTCTTTGTAATTTTAAACCCCAGTTCCGGGGCTGGTAACAGGAGATATTATCAGGTAACAGTTCTTATAGGATTTCTTTTATTAGTGGGTATGGAAGAGTCACGCAAAGGTAATAATAAAGATTGCTAAAAGAATATTTCTCAGAAGTGAAAAAACTACACATACCTATTATATGCAATAGTGAGTGAGTCATGTTCTGTTATCGTTAAGACAGTAAAATTAAATTCAATCGTTTGTTAAAATATGCTCCATCGTCTTTAGTAGAAGTAAGGAAGCTAACCGGGAGATTCTGAAAAAAAATGGAAGAATGGTGTTTATGAAATATGCCACGTAAGTATTTTCCAAAATCAAAACAGAATAACACTTGCAAAACTTTTGGTTTTGGTCTTGTAACAATTTTTAGGTCTTGGTCTTCAATAGTCTTGATTGTAAATGCAAGACCAAGTTTTGGCTTTGATTTTTATTTAATTTCTTGAGTGAAACCACGATTAGTTTCGATTCTAAAAAACAACAAGCAATTGATTATGATAGTTTTGGGCAAGTATTTATCAAAACCAAGACAAATTAAAAATTGAAGATTTTTTGTTATGGTCTTATAACAATATTTAAGTTTTGGTCCTAATTGCGCCTGATTGTAACCACAAGACCAAGACTAATATTACTTTTGGAATTGTTCACTAATCTTAATTTTAACCTTATCTTAACTTCTGCAGTGAAACCAAAAACTAATCTCAACACTTGTGATGCACCTGACTAGAAATGCAAATATTTCAGAAAAGCTTATCGATTGTAATAATTGTTATGAAGTATTTGCAGCAGAGCCTTGGTAGTGTATTGTCTAGCGTGCTGGACTTTCATCCAAGCGCTCCAGGTTCGACTCCTGCTACTGCTGGTATGCGTTGTTCTATCTGTAATTCGGCTGCAGCCGCACGTTGGGCCTACGCACAAACTTTATATCTTCCTGGGCCTGGTTTCCAGGTATGGGTTGTAGCAATTATTATTATTATATTTCCCAAGACCAAGACACAATCAATGCTTGAACATTTTTGATTATGCATTTGTGACAATGTGTAAGTCTCGGTCCTAACCGGTCTTGATTGCAAATGCAAGACCAAGACTAATTCTGCTCTTGGTCTTGCTTTTGACTTGTTCATGAGTCTTCGTTTTATCCTCGTCTTAATTTCTGACGTTAAACCAAGACTAATTTCAACACTTGTAAAAGCCTGACTAGAATATTAAGTAAGTATTTTAAGAAAGTCAACCGATTGTTATATTTTAGATGAAATATTTCACAAGGCCCAAGGCAAAATCGAAACTTGAAACTTTTGGTTATGTTCTTGTAACAATATTTAAGCCTTGGTCTTAACCCCTCTCGATTGTAAATGCAAGATCCAGACTTAATTTGTTTGCAGCAAGTTTTATTCCGTTTGACTGCATCTAGGAAATTCTTTTATAAATTCACCAAAAGCCTGTAAATGTTACGGGCTGAGATGCTTAGATAAGACGAGACTTTGATTGTCTTTTGTAGGAAGTGGCAATTTCATTTTTAGTGCCGATGACTTGTATCAAAGGTCTTTCCATGATTTTACTCATTATGGCAAGACTTTTGAAGAAATTTGACTAAGGACTTCAGATATAGTTTAATACATTTCTGGGATCTTTCTTCAAAGACTTCTTCTGCCATCTCCAAAATCTTCTCAATTATATAACTTTTTGCCGTGACTATCGCCAATTGCACATGGTAGTGTCTGATTTTTGTTCATCAGTCAACACTTTTGGACAAAATGTGTTAAAAAAATTAGGCCCAAAAACAAGATTGATTTCTTTTATAAGTGAAAATAATTTTCCCAGATATTCACCAAGCAAGTGTGAGAATTTTGCTGCAAAAACATTCACTCAATATTTATTTTGTTTTTGTTGCTACAAAGATCGTACTAAAAAGTACTTAATCATCATCCGTCGTGAAGTTTACATTTTTATTCGCACGTTTATAAACAACATAAATTTCACGAAATTACTGGAAAGTTAAATTACCTCGTCTAGTAAAGAGAGAGACTCTAAACGACTTTTAACAACTCGAGCATTATTCAAGTTTTATTGACGATAAATTTGTACTTGACTGTCTAATAATGCAGCCAATGTTGCTCATTTATGGGTATAAAAAGGTAAAAAGAGTAGCACAGTTAAAAGACGAGATTAAAAAGACAGGTTTAACAGTTAGGTGCATTTTGACCTGTATCACACAGAATGGTATGGGATCTTCAAGCTCCTCTGATCTAACTGGATGGGCAAGAAGATTACTTTTTAATATGTCGTTCCTTTCACCTAATTGATTTTAATTAAAATTATAATTTTAATTGTCAAAAAGGTTCATTGTTTTATTTCTGCATATCGTTTAATAGCTTTGCAACTTTGTGTCATATGCATCTTTTTGATCTAGTTACGAAGTAGGTAATTCTGAGTTAGCATTAACTGTAAGGTATCGTAAGTATAATTTTGCATTCTGGAAGTTATTTTTTATGTTGGTATCTTTTCGAAAACCAATAATTGTCTAACTACTATCTGTTAACTTTGTATTGCTTCGAACACTATCGATACTTTTTGTCTTATCTTGGTACCGTTAAATCATAAACGCTGTTCTTTTGATCGTTTCGAACAATAACGCTGCCCTTTGTCTGATCTTGATATAGTTTCGAACACTAACGGCACTTACCTTGGTACCGTTTCAAATAGCTTTTGTTTTCTTTTGCCTTAGTTTCTGGTGCTCTTATTGTGCTATAGCTACACTAACCCTACCCAATTTATGTATAAGGTCCGTGAAGCTAGCACAACCATTATAGCACAATAAAATAAATATTTAGTGCTCATTAGTTACTAATTAATTACTAAAAAGAAAAATTTATTACTGTTGCCTTTTAAAAAAAACAGGGTTGTTCCAACCTCACAGTGAAGCTAGCACAACCACACTAAAAAATACAGCACAACCAAATAAAAACAATGTCAATATTTATTACTCATTGATTACTAACTAATAGCACAAAATACATATTTATTACTGCTGCAAAAAAAAGATATTAATGTTAAAACATCTAAAAATATATCTAACGTGGAATTTTCCATTTTGAATAAAATAGAACGGGACTACAATTTATTACACCAGCACAACGGCCAAATTATCGTTTACATCAACAAATATGATTAGTCAGAACCAGATTCTAGCATATTTCGACATAATTACCGTGTTCAAATTCGTTAAAACATATACAATACACCTTAATACCGGAATCTCCAATCTGAATCAAGTAGGACGAGACTACAATTTATTACTCCAACACAACCGACAAACTATCGTTTACATCAGCAAATATGATTATTCAGAACCAGATTCTAGCGTATTTCGACATAATTACCGTGTCCTAATTCGTTAAAACATATACAATACACCTTAATACGTGAATTCCCAATCTGAATGAAGTAGGACGAGACTACAATTTATTACTCCAGCACAACCGACAAATTATCGTTTATATCAACAAATATGATTATTCAGAACCAGATTCTAGCGTATTTCGACATAATTACCGTGTCCTAATTCGTTAAAACGTCTTCAATACACCTTAATAGCGGAATTTCCAATCTGAAACAAGTAGGACGAGACTACAATTTATTACTCCAGCACAACCGACAAATTATCGTTTATATCAACTAATATGATTAGTCAGAACCAGATTCTAGAATATTTCCACATAATTACCGTGTCCAAATTCGTTAAAACATATACAATACACCTTAATACGGGAATTCCCAATCTGAATGAAGTAGGACGAGACTACAATTTATTACTCCAGCACAATCGACAAATTATCGTTTATATCAACAAATATGATTAGTCAGAACCAGATTCTAGCGTATTTCGACATAATTACCGTGTCCAAATTCGTTAAAACATATACAATACACCTTTATACGGGAATTTCCAATCTGAATGAAGTAGGACGAGACTACAATTTATTACTCCAGCACAACCGACAAATTATCGTTTATATCAACAAATATGACTAGTCAGAAACATATTTCGACATAATTACCGTGTCCAAATTCAATAAAACTTATACAATACACCTTAATACCGGAATTTCCAATCTGAATCAAGTAGGACGAGGCTACAATTTATTACTCCAGCACAACCGACAAATTATCGTTTATATCAACAAATATGATTATTCAGAACCTGATTCTAACATATCTCGACATAATTACCGTGTCCAAATTCGTTAAAACATATACAATACACCTTAATACGGAAATTTCCAATCTGAATGAAGTAGGACGAGACTACAATTTATTACTCCAGCACAACCGCCAAATTATCATTTATATCAACAAATATGAATAGTCAGAACCAGATTCTAGAATATTTCGACATAATTACATAAACATGCTCGAATCTGGTCCTGACTAATCAGATTTGTTGTTATAAACGATAATTTGTCGGTTGTGCTGGAGTAATAAATTGTAGTCTCGTCCTACTTGATTCAGATTGGAAATTCCGGTATTAAGGTGTGTTGTATATGTTTTAACGAATTTGGACACGGTAATTATGTCGAAATATGTTAAAATCTGGTTCTGACTAATCATATTTGTTGATGTAAAGGATAATTTGTTGGTTGTGCTGGAATAATAAATTGTAGTCTCGTCCTACTTCATTCAGATTGGAAATCCCCGTATTAAGGTGTATTGTATGTGATTTAACGAATTTGGACACGGTAATTGTGTCGAAATATGCTAGAATCAGGTTCTGACTAATTATATTTGTTGATATAAACGATAATTTGTCGGTTGTGCTGGAGTAATAAATTGTAGTCTCGTCCTACTTCATTCAGATTGGAAATTACGGTATTAAGGTGTATTGTATATGTTTTAACGAATTTGGACACGGTAATTATGTCGAAATATGTTAGAATCTGGTTCTGACTAATCATGTTTTTTGATATAAACGATAATTTGTCGGTTGTGCTGTAGTAATAAATTGTAGTGTCGTCCTACTTGATTCAGATTGGGAATTTCCGTATAAAGGTGTATTGTATATGTTTTAACGAATTTGGACACGGTAATTATGTCGAAATTTTCTGGAATCTGGTTCTGACTAATCATATTAGTTGACATAAACGATAATTTGTCGGTTGTGCTGGAGTAATAAATTGTAGTCTCGTCCTACTTCATTCAGATTGGAAATTCCCGTATAAAGGTGTATTGTATATGTTTTAACGAATTTGGACAAGGTAATTATGTCGAAATATGCTAGAATCAGGTTCTGACTAATTATATTTGTTGATATAAACGATAATTTGTCGGTTGTGCTGGAGTAATAAATTGTAGTCTCGTCCTACTTGATTCAGATTGGAAATTCCCGTATAAAGGTATATTGTATATGTTTTAACGAATTTGGACACGGTAATTATGTCGAAATATGCTAGAATCAGGTTCTGACTAATCATATTTGTTGACATAAACGATAATTTGTCGGTTGTGCTGGAGTAATAAATTGTAGTCTCGTCCTACTTCATTCAGATTGGAAATTCCCGTATAAAGGTGTATTGTATATGTTTTAACGAATTTGGACAAGGTAATTATGTCGAAATATGCTAGAATCAGGTTCTGACTAATCATATTTGTTGATATAAACGATAATTTGTCGGTTGTGCTGGAGTAATAAATTGTAGTCTCGTCCTACTTGATTCAGATTGGAAATTCCCGTATAAAGGTATATTGTATATGTTTTAACGAATTTGGACACGGTAATTATGTCGAAATATGCTAGAATCAGGTTCTGACTAATCATATTTGTTGACATAAACGATAATTTGTCGGTTGTGCTGGAGTAATAAATTGTAGTCTCGTCCTACTTCATTCAGATTGGAAATTCCCGTATAAAGGTGTATTGTATATGTTTTAACGAATTTGGACAAGGTAATTATGTCGAAATATGCTAGAATCAGGTTCTGACTAATCATATTTGTTGATATAAACGATAATTTGTCGGTTGTGCTGGAGTAATAAATTGTAGTCTCGTCCTACTTGATTCAGATTGGAAATTCCCGTATAAAGGTATATTGTATATGTTTTAACGAATTTGGACACGGTAATTATGTCGAAATATGCTAGAATCAGGTTCTGACTAATCATATTTGTTGACATAAACGATAATTTGTCGGTTGTGCTGGAGTAATAAATTGTAGTCTCGTCCTACTTCATTCAGATTGGAAATTCCCGTATGAAGGTGTATTGTATATGTTTTAACGAATTTGGACAAGGTAATTATGTCGAAATATGCTAGAATCAGGTTCTGACTAATCATATTTGTTGATATAAACGATAATTTGTCGGTTGTGCTGGAGTAATAAATTGTAGTCTCGTCCTACTTGATTCAGATTGGAAATTCCCGTATAAAGGTATATTGTATATGTTTTAACGAATTTGGACACGGTAATTATGTCGAAATATGCTAGAATCAGGTTCTGAATAATCATATTTGTTGACATAAACGATAATTTGTCGGTTGTGCTGGAGTAATAAATTGTAGTCTCGTCCTACTTCATTCAGATTGGAAATTCCCGTATAAAGGTGTATTGTATATGTTTTAACGAATTAGGACAAGGTAATTATGTCGAAATATGCTAGAATCAGGTTTTGACTAATCATATTTGTTGATATAAACGATAATTTGTCGTTTGTGCTGGAGTAATAAATTGTAGTCCCGTTCTCTTTTATTCAAAATGGAAAATTCCATGTTAGATACATTTTTAGATGTTTTAATATTAATATCTTTTTTTGCAGCAGTAATAAATATGTATTTTGCGCCATTAGTTAGTAATCAATGAGTAATAAATATTGACATTGTTAGTATTTGTTTGTGCTGTATTTTTTAGTGTGGTTGTGCTAGCTTCACTGTGAGGCTGGAACAACCCGGGGTTTTTTTTAAGGCAACAGTAATAAATTTTTCTTTTTAGTAATTAATGAGTACTAAATATTTACGAAGGTTCTATTTGATTGTGCTATATTGGTTGTGCTAGCTTCACGGACCTGTATGTATATCTTAGTATATTTTCGAACTCAAACACCACTATTTGTGTTGTTTTGGTTTGAATTAGAACACTAACGCTATTTTTTATCTTATTGTGATACTGTTCGGAACACTAACGCTGCTCCTTATTTCCTCGGTATTGTTTCAAACTCCACTATCTTACTTCTCTTGGTTTGGTTTCAAACATGACGCTATTATTTAACTTATTTTGGTATAATTTCAAACACTAACCTTACTTTTTGCATATTTTAGTTTTATTTTGAACCAAATCACCAGTTTTTGTCTTCGTTTAATTAAGTTTCAAACATTAACGCTATTATTTACCTTATTTTGGTATCGTTTCGAACACTAATGTTACTCGTTGTCTTTTTGGTATTGTTGAGAACAAACGGCACTATTGGCCTTTTCTTGGTTTGGTTTCGAACACTAACGGTACTATTTGTGTTCTCTTGGTTTGAATTAAAACACTAACGCTATTCTTTACCTTATTGTGGTACTTGGAATCTTCATTTCCTCGGTATTGTTTCAACCTCAAACACCAGTATCTTACTTCTTTTGGTTTCAAACACGACGCTATTATTTATCTTATTTTGGTACCGTTACGAACGCTAGCGCCACTCTTTGTCTTGGTTTCTAACACTAACCCCATCACTTCTGGTATTGTGCTATCGTTTCGAACACTAACCTTACTCTTTGCATATCTGAGTTTTGTTTCGAACAAAATCATCACTTTTTGTCTTCGTTTGATTTGGTTTCAAACATTAACGTTATTCTTTAGCTTGTTTGGCATTGTTTCGAATACTAATGCTACTTTTTGTCTATTTTGGTTTTGTCTAGAACACACACGCCACTATTGATCTTCTGCTGAGTTGGTTTATCTACGCATTACTTCGAACACTATCGATATCATTTGTCTTATATTGGTACTGTTAAACACAAACGCTAGTCTTTGTCTTCTCTTAATATCGTTTCGAACAGTATCGCTGCCCTTTGTCTGATCTTGATATAGTTTGGAACACTAACGGTACTATTTGTTTTATCTTGGTACCGTTTTAAATAGCTTTTGTCTTCTTTTGCTTTGATTTCTAGTGCTTTTATTGGGTATAGCTATACTAACCTTACTATATCTTAGTATATTTTCGAACACAAACACTAGCATTTGTCTTTTCATGGTATTGTAGTGTCATGTATCTATCTCATCGGTACTGTTTAAAAAACAAACACCGTTAATTTACTTCTTTTGGTATGGTTTCAAACACTGATGTTATTATTTATCTTATTTTGGTACCGTTACGAACATTAACACTACTCTTTGCCCATCTTGCAATTGTTTCGAACACAAACACCACTGTTTTCTTGGTTTGGTTTCTAACACTAGCCCATCATTTCTGGTATTGTGATAGTGTTTCGAACAATATCGCCATTTTTTGTCTTCGCTTGATATGGTTTCAATTTCGAACGCTATGCTTTATTTTATTTTGGTATCGTTTCAAACACTAATGCTACTCGTTGTCTATTTTGATATTGTTTAGCACACGAACTCTACTATTGGTCTTCTCTTGGGATGGTTTCGAACGCTAACGACACTTAACGCTGTTCCTTTTCTTACCATGGTATCATTTAGAAGGCAAAACCAAAAGCTCCGCTCTGCATATTTAACACGCCCAAAATGACTATCTTAGTCTTGTTAAATCAAACATAACCAAGCTTTAGAGATTAGTACTAACTTAAATTGAAGATTGGTGTAATCTTTGGCTTGCTGTGTCCTTGGGTCGAATTGTTGAATTTACAGATTTTGAAAATTCCATTCTTTTTGCAAATGGTGTTATATTGGATGAAAACTTACCATGTTGAGAGTGGAACCATGATTTGTGTTGGACTGTTTAGGATTTAGTCAAAAAATCGACTGCTTATAAATTATATACCAATCTATGAATTCGCTATCAGCAATTAAAACCAAGACCTATGTTTGCGACAAACGCTACTCTGATAGTTGTCAAAACATCACTTTAGTATTACCACGTAATACTTTTAGATTGTCTTGGATTTTTTTGAAGTACTACTTTGGTGCATTTCAAAACGCCGCCGCTTTGTTTACTTGTATGTAAATGATCCATACCCAAACCTAAGATCTATGATTTGAGCTGTCTTGGTTTTGCAAAATACTTACTAGGCTATAAATAATAACCCACAGCTCAAACATATCAGGTATGGTCTAGCGAAACAGTAACTTCCCCTTATTAAGATTATGGTTTTGTTTTCAGTATCTATCTTACCTTCATGCAAACTCATTACCTCCAAACGAAAACGAAGATATGTGTTTTGGCATGAACAGTGATGATACTGTTCGAAACTCAAAGTTCCTTTTGCAATTGGAATGTCTTCTTACAAATTTTGTTGTGTCTAAACCAAACCGAGATCCGTAACAGCAGGTTACCGAACAATATGGTATTCTTTTGAGATGTAAGCTATGGATAAGAACCATCTTTCAAGGCTACAGCACAAAGGCATTTTTTGACTAATTTTTATTGTTCCTCCAAAAGATCTTTGACTGGTTTCTGATAAATGCAGACCTAAAGTTGCATGACTTAGCTGAACTGATACCCAAGGTAGAAACTTTTGAGAGAAGGATCTGAAGAGCGTGGTTGATGCAGTTTTTATATTATTTTACTTTGAACACAATCAGAATTCCATACAAGACAGCACTGTCTATGGTAACTTGTACTAAAACAAAAGATAACCAAATGCTGTTGCCTCAATAGATGCAAACACGTTGTTCGTAATTCCTAGATATTTTATTTCACTTAGATCCAAACCAAAAATTAAGTAAGGCTTGGTCTTCATAGAAACTGTCTTGGTCATGATCTGGAAAACTAAAATCTTCGCTATTTCCAAATATGCTACCGAGAAAATGAATCTGCAGTTACAAAAAGTAAGTATACTGACAATATCTACGTACTCCAAAGGCCCTTGGCGAGTCTAAAAACCTAGAATTAGTTAGAAGTCTTAGAAAGATTTGCAAACTGAGAAAAATTTTGGGTTATAATTAACGATCACCATAATCCACTACTGTTAATAACTTTACCCAACCAAAAGAAATTTTCGGGTAGAACGTACGTATGTTACCCCACTTAGTACAGTTACTGCCAATCAATTAATATCTTTTAGTATACCTAAACGGTATCTAGAATATATCTTTGAAATGATCAAAATATTTTCGTTCATCGAAATGCCTTCAGGCAAATCAATAAAATGTACCGTAACTGAAAATTGATCTTTTATTTCTTTAAACGACCATGCAATCACAGCAAGAAGTTCCTTTTTCTGCAACAGTAAAAAGCTTACATTAAAACAAACATTCCAAATACACAAGGAAACCTATAAATGTCTTCTAATGATGGTTTTCTGAATCACGTTGAAGTATTATGGTATAGTTGAGGCCGAGATCAAAACACCATATCATGTCCCCTAGCAGCAAACGTTTAGCTTACTAATTAACCTGTCTGTGATCGGCTTTTTATCTAGAATAAAAACTTGGTACAAAACTCGTTGTGCAAGTCGTAAATACTCACTGCGCTACAAATTTCATTGACAAGACAAGGTTAAAAAACAAGATCGGTGACATGGCGCAAACTTTGAAAAAAATAAAATGGTAAAGTATATTTTAATCGTTGGTCAGTCTCTCTCGTAAGTTTATTCTTTTTCCTACAAAAAAGGATAAACATGAAGACCTAAAACTGAACGTGCGCGCACCTGCGGTGGATGTAGAGTTGGGTTACAAGTTGTTACGAACCGGTTGTTAACCTGCTGCTTCTCTTGTAGTACCATATTTTAAGATTATTAAAGAAAAGTTATATAAAAATCCACCAAGAAAGTTCTCTTGACCTCATTTGTAAATAACTTCAACTGATTGCGTTTGGATTTTACTAAGTTTTAGCTTTTTGCTGAATTGGTTTGAACAATATGTCCTTAAATCTGATGTGTCTTTGTTAAAAAAGTCGATTTTTCCCGATCGCATTTTTGGCATCATTTGACACATTTTTGGCATATGGATCTAAACCCATATCAGTATTTGCATGGGTGGAAAGCTCTTCCTGAAAAAGAATACACCCCCATATTTGGGATCTTGTTACCTAAGGTCGAGAATTTTTATTTTTTTGATCATAGGTAACTGACCACCAGACCCCAGGTGTGGGTGTATTGCATAAACCAGTGTATGGTGGAAGGAGGACATAGACTTTTCGTAGATACCAATATTGATATGGGTTTTGAAACAATATGACCTTTGACCTTGTGTTTCTGGGCACCTATAGGAATGGCCATAAACAAATATGCCGTTTACAAAATTGAGAAAGCTCGTTCTTCTTATGCATACCAACCAAACATTAAAACAATTGCAATTAAACTTAATCTACTACTTACCATACATGGATGAGTTTGGTTATGTCAAAGATCAAAAGAGGTCAAGTTATTTGTAACATTCTCTGAATTATTCTCTTAATTAGTTTTGCATTTTGCTGTTTGGGCATATAATCGACTTACTCACTGCGCAATATTATTCATCATCACCTTCTCTAATTTTTTGGTTATGTTTAATCTAATATAATAATAACAAGTGAAGGTTGGAATTTGCCTATAGCCATTCCATAGAAGGATTGTTTTGAAAACACAAGTTATTTGCATTGAATAATGCATAAAGGTCGTATGATATGTGATAAGAGAGAGCGTGTTTTAAATATATATTAATTAATAAGAGATCTTTGCTGTAAAGTTGTCTGCATCGCATTTTTGTTATTTTTTCCCAATAGTTTTATCACTGTGATATGTAAACAAGACGTATCAATGAGATTGGCTTACAAAGCGGTTTGGAAATTCCTGTATAGGAACATCCGTTTTTGTTTTAAATTTAGATTGGACTATCTAATTATAGAAACCATTTTTAAATATTTATATAGTAACGATAAAAATAGAAAAATAAATGCTCACTGATTCGAGACTGTTCGACTTGACCTCTATGTCTATTTTTTCGGCAGACTATTCCCAATACCTTCAATCCTCTTCTATGGCTTTTGCAAAAAAATGTTGGGGGCATTCTTTATGAAATGGTGATCTTTTTGAACCAGTTCCAGTTGATCGCAATATTCAGTGCTCTTGACTGAAAACTAATCCTTCCAAGAACACAAGAACAAGGATTTGGTGCTTATGAAGAATGTATTTCGATCGAAAAATCTATAAGCGTAGCGAGCTTCTATTTTCTTGCATGTATGTATAGTGCACACAAAATGTGAATAATTGATTTGTGTATTAGTCATCTAACCTCATTACCGAAGAGCTCAATTTCCAAGGGTGCTATCACAAATAGCTATGTCGCTCACTTAACAAGCTTGACCTTGTTTGAATTGTGATCTTTATAATTGTCAAGCATGTATGGCTCTATATGTGAGTTAATGCTTTGAACCTTTGGCATACTTCATAACATTTTTCTTTTACTAGTGATCTATTACCTTTAAAATTAGTTTTGTGTACTAAAGGTCTCGCTTCATTTCACAACTTTTGATTTCGAAAAGTACTCTTTGAGCAAACTGTAAAGATATAGAATGCATAGCTGGAGTGCTTTTTCGACGACTCTTGATTACTTTTGAATTGTGACCTTTAAAAACGTATGACTCAAGTGAACAGATCATTTTTAGTGTAAACGGTTTTTCCGACAGTGAATATATAACCCGTTGCCGTAAAGATCGTAATTGAGGTGCCTTGATTGTAGTTGAAATCAGGTTGAAGGTCTAAAAGAGAGCGAACGAGATTATAGACGAGTAAGATACAAACCAGTGGAGTCACCCAACGACTTCGAAGTTCACTATCCGAGGTCAGAATAAGATCGAATCACTAAACATGAATCAGATGACCTACTGATATGGTGTGTCTGAAACAACACAAAGGCTGAAAGTAAAATAGGTCCAGACTCAACTTGGTGCAATTCACTGAAACTTGTCACACTGATCTCACTTTGTGACTAACCACTTTTCTTAAAGCTCAAAGCGAGGTATCTCGGATTGTGGCATCCAGAGGTCATCAAAGGTCAAACTAAGAAAGTGTCAAAAATATGAAGATAAGGTGTCATTCGATTCCCTTGCCGTACAGAATCATTCAAATGTGAGGTTATAGCTAACCTGCAGAGGTCTTCAAAGGTCGACGTAGCATAATGAAGATTGTCAAATTTTAGAAAATACACTGTCATTCAAGGTCCTATGACCCCCGAGATTCTCACTAAATGCACTAGATCAAATACTTGCTTATAACCAGAGATCAACTATTACAAAAATTCGAATAACACCTTACTCAACATTTTTCGAGCCTTTGATGACCTCTGAAGGTAACAAATCGAAATACCGCACTTTGGGTCTTAAGAAAAGTTGAGTCACGTGTAACGGAATCGCTTTACCATGTTTAGGCGAATTCCTTTGGGTGGAGTCTGAATCACATGAAATACATAGTTATGTCAAATACTCAAAACAGCGAGGTCTAAGGTCGAGGTCAAAGAATCACAAACGCGTTTATGTTATGTAATGCTTCGCTAATAGTTAATAGTTATCGTTCGTTCTTTAGTAGATACCGTTAGTCGTTATACCTATAGTAGTTATATCTACCTTTAGTAGATATAGACATAGAGTATAGGCCATGATCGATAAACAAGGTGAGGTTGTTAACGGCAAGAAAGTAAGTGATATACTGTACTGTACTGAATACTTGTAGCCTTAATTTGTTTTTAAATATGTTTGTTTTTACTTTTTTGGGTTGTCGCATGCCTTTAATAGAAGTTCAGACTAACACCAGAATTCAATAAGAAAAAATTGTAGAGAAAGGAATAGGCCGATGATTTTTGGCCTACTCTACATTCTTTTTTACCAAAACATATCTTTTAGTCTTATTGGTCTTGGCCATAAACTTAGTTTGGCAACAAACCAGAACCAATATCCATGAGGTACCTAAGACTTCATTTATTTTGGAGTCGAAGTCAAAACCCAGATCCAAAATCACAAAGTTTCTTATTCATCATAATTTCTACCTCTATCAGAATCTATAGCTGGTTGCTATATAGGACTGACATCAACAATTAGGAAATATGGCTCAGTGAGAAAATATCAATAACACTTTGCCATTTGGGAAAGATTTTATGGCTTACAGCGCAATCCAATATGCTACAGGTCAAAACTATCATATGTTGAATGGCTGTGCGAATTTTGAGACGCTGTGCAAGTCAGCAGTGGAACAAAAGTGCAAACTCTGATACTTTTTTTAAGATTTGATCGAATCTATCCACCAATCGATTAACATCTAGATACTGGACTTATTCTTGATTGTAAATTGAAGAGCGATGGTATATTGAAGATGAAGAGTAAAATCATGTGTTTGGCATGCATTTCCACACATAACTATAAGTCTGAGCTGTTCATTCAACCAAGATTTTTATAAATTTAAAGTTCTTGAAGTGTATGGGCAAAATAGTAACTAAAAAATGAGCAAAGTACTGTTTTAACCTTATTTTGCCTATTGATGAAAGCATACTGCTCACTGGCTGCCTGCTGCGACATCCAATATTTTACTGTAGACACATTTCTCAATGTGCATGCGTGCCCGTTGCACCGTAAGCGATCGATAATCGCATTGCTTCCTTTATAGGGTAATATAATCATTCATTTGTTTTGTCAGTTTCATCGCTCTCTTCCGTTATCTGAGTGGATATACACATGAATTACAAAAGCACCCAACCTTAAATGTTTTAAAGAGACGTCACACTTATTAAAGCATTTGGAATGTCTACAAAATTAAATCGAAACCATAATTTTGCCGCTAACGTTTTTTCATCTAAACTTAGCCCAAAAGCTACACAAAGGTCTTCTGAGATGTGATGGAAAGTGATACAAAAAAATTCCTAACATTCCAGTATCACCATCTGTTTTGCATATTATCTCCCTTGTTTTTTTTTGTTGTTAATGACTTCTATCTTCTATTTTGAACTAAATCAGCAGAAAGTGAATGATGATATTCTTCTCGTCCAAATCTCAAAACAGTAAGTTTATGATAATGAAAAAGGAACACCCATGAAATAATCTTCTTATCAGAAATGTTATTATTAGGAATATTTGAAATTCTTGAATGTGTAGTATGTCATGTGATGTGGGTCTTTAAAAGAAATTAAGGAAAAAATTATAACTCGCTTATTTGACCCTTGTCACTTGACCCCGGATGTCTGCGGGGTCTAGGAATGCAGTCGGCAGTAGTAACACCCTCTTTATTTTGTACTCTGGATAGTCTCTCTTTAATTAATGGGTTCATTGCTTAGTTATCTCTACCACAACTCTTCCGTTAAATATTTTATTATTAAGCAGGCCTTTCATGTGTTCTTTTTAATATTGTCTAATTTTTATAATGAACTCTGAAGAACTTGGAAAAAATACAGTTATCGTCATTTTATTTTTGGCAAAAACATTTTGAAGAGTTTGTTGAACCCGAAATGATATTGTTAATTAAAGAATGTCTGCTAAATGATCAATTGATCAAACATTAATTTTTTTTTCTTTGTTTTCAGGTGAGTCGATGATTTTGGGCAACCGATCGTCATTCATGATTCCACAAAGGTATCATTCTCTGCATGATATATTGCATCATCTTGCAAAATTGGACTTAAGGCATTCGTTTGGTGCTTTGCAAAAAATTGAAATGGGCTTGGGAACACAATTAGAGTTAGGTTACCTATCAATACCAAGATCAACGAAACGAGTAGTTTTTATGTCAAGGTTTATTAAGTAATTCTATGGAGCTTGGAGTTTTACACTTTTCGTTATTCCAATGTCCAGATCAAAACTTGCAAAATTTTTGGATTTTGTGTTTAGTGACATTACCAAAATTTGGGACCCGCGCCAAGAAGAAGCCCAAAAACAAGTCAATTCTACTTTTGGTATTTACCTATGTAGATCGATAACGTGCAACTGTTTGCTTGCTACAAGTGAAGTCCAAGAGCTATCAACGTTTGGTCAAAGACCAAGAATATGAATTATTCCTTCATCATGGTTCTTTTTAGTTGTAATTTTTTTGTTGAAAGAGCGAATGCTTGAATACTAATTGAATGCTTTGAGTCCTTTTCAATCTCAAGACTGAACACACCACCAAAACCAAACCAAGTTCAGTTTTGTTAACGTTCATTTTTTAGCTTTTTTGAAGTGAAGCCAAAAAACTGCCTCACTTTGATCAAAGTCCAAGAATACAGATTATCCGTTGATCAAGTTTTAAAAGCATCTGGTTATAATTTTCTTTATTGAAAGGCCGAAGAGGTAAAGACTACGTGCACACTTTGGCTACTCCAATTTCATAATTGAAAGTGGTATAATTTGTGTTGGACTTACAAGATAGTGTAGTATTAAGTAGTGGCATTAAAGAATTTTGAAACACACCAAGATCGATCGCACTTCAATTTGCTTTTAGTTTAGTTTACCTAGACTATTGTTTAGCTTTTTGAATTTCTGAAGCTTGCGTAACTTCATGTTTGGGAATATGAATTCCATTGCTGCCTTTACAGTCTTCAGTAATCGGTGTTGGAGACACTGATAGTGCCCGCTTGACGGTCTATAGACTGTAGGCTGTAGTCTATGATCTAGTTACATTAACGATGAACATATACGACAGTCTATGACCTATAATACTTTTATCCTTTTTTTGCGAATAGATTCCATACTATAGTTTATAATCTACGTTTTGCAGTCTACAGTCTGGGATCGACAGTCTATAGCTTACAATATTAGTCTATATACAATATGGTCTACAATCTATAGTCTACGGTTTGCAATCTATATACAACCATCTGTAGTCTACAGCCCGTAGTCTGCAGTTTGTAGTCTATATTCTATGGTCTACAATTACTCTGCAGTTTATTAACGATAAAAGTACCTGACAGTCCATAACCGGCAGTCTTTATTTTCATTATTGTTTTATTGTTCTAATCTATAGTCCACAGTTTGTACGATAGTTTGTTATCTATGTTTTGCAGTCCATAGTCTCGATAGAGATCGATATTCTAAATGCTACGGTTTTTAGTCTGCGATCTATGATCATTACAGTCTATAGTCTGTAATTTTTGACCTACGGTTAATAGACTATAATAGTATATGGTCTGCAGTTACTTTATAGTTTATTAACGATGAAAATATCTGACAGTCCATAGTGTATACTATAGTTTATCATTCACGTTCTGCAGTCCATAACAGATGATCGACAGATAACATATGACCTAATCTTCAGTATGCGGTCTATGGTTACAGTCTGTGGTCTACAGTTTGTAATCTATATTCAACAACATATAGTCGGGTAATGCCATTTCAAGTGATCCAATGAATTGTAACTTACCTTTAATTTTTTCAAATTTTGCACAGTTGTTATACTCCTAGGAGTAAGTAAAAATCTAAAATATTATTTTTTACTCGAATAGTTCTTTTGAGTTACGCCCTCCTAAGGTGTACAAAATGAGGGATTTTGACCATATTGGAATTTGCATTTTCCTTTAGAACTATGGAATGAAGTCCAGTTTCTGGTCATTAAAATGATGGGTCATGGTATACTTTAAGATGAAAAAGTTATTTATTTACGCCCCTGAAATCTTTTTAACATTGAATTTTAAAAAAGCTTAGAAAAATTAGTCTTTCTACTTGGAATCTCAAATAATTTTAACAAAATGTCAATGTTCAATATTTTAACATAAATATTCTTTTCATATTAAGAAAATCTGAGTTTTGTTTTATGAATCACTCCCTCCGATTTGACTATCTTCATCTTACCTTCTTACCTGACACCGCCCCCCTTTGTTTACTCATCCACGCAGTCACCCCTCCACCGATTCACTCGTCCCGACTTTGCTCTCAACCTCCGAATTTATCCCACACCGGCTACCCCCCCTCCCGACTTCCCTATTAACTCACTCGCCTCCCATCCGATTTACATCTTCCCCGATATAAAAACCGGGTTTTCCGTCAAATCGTTGACCCTGAACATTTTTTGTTCATCTGATATCCTCCTCTATCTTTCCCATAAATATCTCCAGGCGATTCGGCAATTAGGAAAACGTGTAGGGGAAAAACCGATTATTGAGCCCCATAGGGATAAAATCGAAATTGTTGGATAGATCATTGAGACCTGGAAAATTAAAAATATTTTGGAAGTTTAAGTTCAGTTTGAAGTCAAATCAGTTAGTTAATATAAGAATATGCTTATACAGATAGACATACATACTGGGGTGGTCGTTTTTATTATCAGTGTTGCCCAAGTGTGTTATTATTATTAGGTATAATAATTTTAATATAATAATGGTCACACAAACATACGGCGATCGGAATGATTTTATTCGGTTGTGTACTATAAAACACTCTTCGATCAATCGAAGGTCAATCTACATAAGAGCAATGACGTCATACGCGTTTTGCGAGCAACCGCAGAGCAATCTGAAATTGAGCAATCAGGGCTCCAATTGAAGACGCCATTAATGAAGTTGACTGTTTTTTGACTGTCAAAAGTCTTTCTGGCAGTTTGATCAGATTTTTTTTATCAGATTCGTGTTCAGCAACTTCAACAACCATGGAGCACACAGTCTACAACCCATAATATGTAGTCCCTGATCTGTTTACAGTTCGTAGTCTATAGTCCATGGTCTTCAGATTATTAATAAATTCAATTCTATAATTTATTAACTATTAAAATACCTGGCAGCTCTTGAATACAGCGATCCGTAGTCTACAGTCTCTGCTCTATCTACAGTTCATAGTCTATAGTCTACAGTTACTCTGTAGCTTACTTTACAGTTACAGGTCTCTTGATACTATATGTATAATATTTATTTTAACATTGAAAATATTTGACAAACCATGACCTACAATAGTTTTATTTTTTCATTTACAGTGTGTAGTATGTCGTATCATTTGTAGTTCATGGATTACGATATATGGGGCAGTAGAATTAAGATTAAAACTATTGACTATAGACCCTATAGTTTATATCCTACAGCTCATAGTCTGCAGTCTCTGATCTTTAATATACAGTCTACAGTTCATATTTCATAATCCATAGTTATGTTATAGTTTATTAACGATGAAAATAACAGTCTATGACATAGAATCTTAATATATTTTTATTGTTATGACTTACAGTTTATTGTGTACGTGCCGCAGTCTATAGTCTATAATATTTAGTCTATGGTTACAGAATAGTTGGTAATTTAAGGTCTACCGTTAGCCTATAGCGGCAGTTTCTTATTGATTGAGTATGGACTACAGCTACTCTATAATTTATTAACGATGAAGATATGACAGTCCATGATACAAGCTTTTTGTATTTTATATTGTTATAATCTATGGTCTATACGAAAGTTTATTATATACGTTGTGCAGTCCATAGATCGATAATCTATAGCCCATACTCTTTAGTCTATAGGCTAACGTTACAGTCTATGGTCTGTAATTTAAAGTACGCAATCTATAGTCTACAGTTTATAATCAATATTCAACAATTTATAGTCTACAGCCCATAATCTGCTGTCTCTGGTCTGTAGTATACGGTTACAGTCTGAAGTACATGGTCTACGATGAAATTTATATGAAGTTTCCGAAAACAGATGAACATTTATTGGGTAAGGCTGTGAATCTTACCCCCCTCCACACACAGACACTTAAGAAAATTCCATTAGATCTTCATCAGCGAAAATAATGAATGTATTATAAATGCACAATGACTGCAACTCAAATGAAAAGTGAAAATCATATTTGTAGAACACTTTTCAAGCTATTTAATCTCCCCTAGCTATACAAACATGCATATATGTAAAAACAGTAAAAGCAATTTAATCTACTCCATTTACATATATTTATAAATTAATTTTAAACCCGACGAATTATTAGAAAAAAATATAATGCACGCAATAAGACTATTTATTAAAAGGTCATGGAAATTTTAAAATTCTTATCGTGATTTTTCCTTGAAATTCCATTTAAAATAAACGACCGCAAAGATTAGTATTTATTTTTTATATTATTGTTATTATAAACGGAAATAATTTTAAAAAATTTAAATAGAATTTAGATTCGTTAATACTATTAGAAACAACAAAGAAAAAAGCTCAGCTAGAAGAATGATTATATGTTAAACATCTGTTATTTCCTAATGAATAAATTTGCAATTAATATTAGTTTATCCTATAAACAAAATGATTCATAGGAAAGCGATGTATATTTTAATAACAATTAGTATCATGTAGCTGAGCATCCACGCAATAGCAGTGGCTCATAAAAATAATTCTTGCAAGTAAATTCCAACCTTTTACACATTTCAGTATATAGTAACAATACATTGTATAGACAATGTGTGCTTCATTTAAGATTCGTATCCTCCGAACAGGTGATAGTACACATAAAATGCAACAAAAAAACTGAATATCATTAATGACTTATCTTTCATAATAACCGAGAAAAAAAATTTTGAAAAGTGGGTTGGTGGTGACTGGTTTAAAAATAGCAGTATGAGCTGGATGTACGTATCTAACTGCATTTTCAACGTGATATCTGATAGATTGATGCAGCTGATGCTGGGTGATGTCACAGTTTGTTTTGACTATTATTTCCAGCAGTTCCCAAAAGTTGACGTTTTTAACAAATGTTTTTCGACGTGCGTAAAATCTAAAACGGCATAAGATGATTGACGAGTACTATCACCTGTCCAGAGGATACGAATCTTAAGTGAAACACCCTGCACAACACAAGAACTAATCGCAGACGAGCGAACTGAACTGTTAATTAAAGATGCCCCACCTCAAAAATCTGACATTAGTCAGATTTTTGAGGTGGGGGGGACTAAACTTCCGAGGGATAAAACATGAAAATGCATTAAATAAATCTAGTGTAACAACAAAAAGGAGATCAAATATCTAAAAAGAACAAAATAAGTCACAAACGATCCATAACTCGAACAATGTCTAACAACTTTGTCCCCTAAGTTGAAAAACACTTTGTATATCCACTTAAATGTTATAAATGTAAATGTAGAAGTGTTTATTTTAAAATTATCATTATTGGTACAGTCTATGATATGATACGTCTTATTCGTATTGCAGTAACGAGGAGTGCATTTGTATGCAAGAATTTATGTGCAATTTGCTTCGATTAAGTTATTACGATAAGTGTGCAATAGAGGGAAATCACAGACAGAAGTCATTATTACATTACTACAATGTGTTTATTTAAGCCCACAAAGTCTTAAAATAACCTAGAGCTTTTTCACAATACTCATTGCCTACGTCATGATTAATTATAATGCGGGCAATACTTTCCTCCGAAACATAAATGTACTTTTCCTGTTTACATTATATTATTACACATTTTTTTGTTCATTTACTTGGATATTATCTTACCAAGGAGTGATTTTTTATAAAACCATTTTAAAATTTGCCATTTGATGGTATTCCTTGCGAAATACGCCCAATTATGCCCTGTCCTCTATGTCTTCCTCAAACATCATCTGTTCTAAACATTTCCTTCACAACAGCAAATCTATGTTAAGGTTCAGCAAAACACTTCCAATTCCCTTCTCATCAGATTCCATTTTGTCCCCCCACTAGTCTAAGTCTCATCATCTCCATCAACACCAGCCAATGCCAGGTATGTTAAGCTGGCATCCCCACCACAAGATTTATTAAGAATGCCTGCAGTAACAATACTACCATTCACTTCTGCCACTAACATATCTCCTCAACAATCCATGTAAATAAAGTGGAATTAAGTAAAGTATGTTCTTGATTATGACAACCAGGGTGACAATACTTTCACGTCACCAGACTCCAATGCATCCGGTTGAAGAACAAGTGCGCCAAGATAACGGCCTCTGTCCTGACCAGATTTGATACATGGCATATCATACATAAACAACTGAACTTATTTTAGAACTTTTTTTAACAATTGGTGATATTAGTGGAGTGGATAGTCGTGCGGTAAACAGTCTAACTCCTAAGCAGGCGACCCGGGTTCGATCTCTGAAACCTTTTCTCGTCCGATATATAAAGGCTCAGTGCACTTCGCCGTGCTGTCGGAGGGCTTCGGTTTAATTTTGCAAACGCAAAGGCTGTTTATAGACCGTAGCGAAGCAACTTAGTGGATAGGTAAATAAAATACTAGAGACTGCAAGATGAAGTGCAGGAAATGAATATTTCTGAAGATTATTATAGATATATAAAGAATAGAATAGAACTTGATTGCATACTAAGAACAATTTACATTGCGTGATACGAGTACAAGTCAAACACAACTATTTTGGGAATAGACAATTCCAAAAGTCTGTACTCGAAAAATTCACAATAAAGAAATTAGGTACATACAGTTTAGATAAATGGTATAATTTTTTCATAGCATTTCAAGCATATGTATTTGTGTATAAATCCTTTTTGCAAGTAGCTAAATTAATTCTCCGTATATGGGTTAATGAAAATATATTTTTTATCTGGTATTACAATTATAATCAATCATAAAATTTGAGAAATAAGCTCTATTCCTGTATACAATTGAAAATAATAATATCAGTACATAGTACACAGTGATTTAATACATAATAATTTATACATTATCATTTATCAATTAATCAAAATATTGAGCAACACTATAATAACATTTTTGAATAAGAATTTTTTTAATTCAAGTTTAAAATTTGTTAAACTTAAATTTTTCAGAGTGTCAGGAAGTTTATTATACAACATTTTACCAATGCGCAAGGGCATGGAGGTATTCAGTCGAAATAGTTCTATTTGTAGAGTACCACTACTTCGGAGATTGCGGCCATGAACATCTTTCCTTGTTTCACAAGTAGGAAGAATTTCTTTGATGTGGATCAGTTGGGTGTATATGTATGCTGCTGGTAGCGTCAAAATGTTATATTTAATAAAAGACGGTGTGCAGTCTAAAGTCTTTTGTCAAGTCTAGTCTAAAGTCTTACTTTAGTAGGCCAGATATAAAATCGTTACGTCGATTGATTTACGCTTCTATTTATTTGCTTTTAAGTGAGATGGTGCGGCGCTGAAGATTTTGACATAGTCTTAGGACTTCAACGAGCTTGTACTCGACATGTGGTTGGTATGTAGGTGGCGCCTTCGACTGCTGGGTCTGATTGTTGAAGGCATTGGCAGGTATGTTAAGCTGGCACCTCCACCACAAGATTTTTTTTTAATTTACTTGATAATTACTGGCTTTTTATGGGCTCTCCAATCCCCCAAAAATAATTTTTGGGCTCTTGCGTATTCCGAGAAAAACCATATTCAAGTGTGGGGGTGCTAGCTTAACGTTAAGCTAGCGCCCACTTTTTTCTTAAGATAGTGAAACGTTTCTACTTGGTCTTAGATTTATGGGCTTATAATGGGCTCTTCGAATATGCAAATCTTATTTGTATTGGAACTACCCTTTCGAAGTTAATCGCTATTCAAAAATTTTGAAAATTCGAAAAATAATTTTTTTTCTCTAACTTTGCGTTATACCTATGAATGAATTATGGGTTCTTCAATGCGCCTAATTACGATTTTTAGGCTGCACTATAATAGCAATACCACCCTCGAAGACATATCAAAAATCGTTAATATCGCCATATATCAAAATTTCTTGCGCGATAATTACAGGCTATTTATGGGCTCTCGAACCCCCCCCCCCAAAAATAATTTTTGGGCTCTTGCCAATTCCGAGAAAAACCAAATTCAAGTGTGGGGGTGCTAACTTGACGTTAAGCTAGCGCCCACTTTTTTCTTAAAATAGTTAGACATACCTACATGGTCTCGAATTTATGGGCTTTTTATGGGCTCTTCGAATATGCAAATCTCATTTTTATCGGAACTACCCTTTCGAAGTGAATCGCTATTCAAAAATGTTGAAAATTCGAAAAATAATTTTTTTTCCTCTAACTTTGCGTTATACTTATGAATGAATTATGGGTTCTTCAATGCGCCTAATTACGATTTTTTGGCTGCACTCTAATAGCAATACCACCCTCGAAGACATATCAAAAATCGTTAATATCGCCATATATCAAAATTTCTTGCGCGATAATTACAGGCTATTTATGGGCTCTCGAACCCCCCCCCAAAATAATTTTTGGGCTCTTGCCAATTCCGAGAAAAACCAAATTCAAGTGTGGGGGTGCTAACTTGACGTTAAGCTAGCGCCCACTTTTTTCGTAAAATAGTTAGACATACCTACTTGGTCTCGAATTTATGGGCTTTTTATGGGCTCTTCGAATATGCAAATCTCATTTGTATCGGAACTACCCTTTCGAAGTGAATCGCTACTCAAAAATGTTGAAAATTCGAAAAATAATTTTTTTTCCTCTAACTTTGCGTTATACTTATGAATGAATTATGGGTTCTTCAATGCGCCTAATTACGATTTTTAGGCTGCACTCTAATAGCAATACCACCCTCGAAGACATATCAAAAATCGTTAATATCGCCATATATCAAAATTTCTTGCGCGATAATTACAGGCTATTTATGGGCTCTCGAACCCCCCCAAAAATAATTTTTGAGCTCTTAGTTAGGGAAATTAGTTCAAATTGATTTATTGCATAAATCCATTGTGCGCCTCATACAAGCTCAGAACTACTGTTTAGAAGGGATTTGGGCCTGGCTTCTCCACACGCACGGCAGACGTTCATTTTTAATTCCTACAAGGTAGGTCTGGTGATTTCAGGGATATGGCAAATTACGAATATGGTTCATACTTATATTCATATATCACAAATGTTAAACTTTTAATATATATCGTTGCCATTAATTTAGGCAGTTTCAGAGTAAGATATACCCCAATATTTGGTAACATATCTGCACCATTGTCAAAGAACAGGACAAGCATTGTGACATGATCACAACTTTGTTTCTTATTGCACAATATATAAAGGTAATATAGTGGTTTTATTTGAAAATTTCCGAATACAATGTCATGGTTTTTCAGTATATTTGGCGATATTTGGTTTTATAATTTCATGCGCTGTGCAAATTAATTAATAAAACTTAGGTTACTATTTTAAAAACTTCGCCTGTAAAAACCCTACTGCGCTGACCTTATAACTCTTATTTATGTTTTTAGAATACATTTGATAAAAGTTCCAGACTTTACACTCTCACTGTATACGTCATTCAAATAAATGACAAGAATAACTTATGCCACACAATAGTTATAAACCTCAGAGATGATTTAAATACGAAAAATAGGTTAAACAATAAATTATCATGGTTACTGACTTCAACGCTCCATCCAAATAGAAACAATTAAAAATAGTTAGTAACTAGAAAAATAGAACAATAAAAATAATAGAACAAAAATAAATTTAACAATTGTAACAGTTGAGTGTAAATCTGTAAATTTGTCCATTATTAAGGTACTTGATTTTTATTTATTTATAGTATTATTAATTTAATTTAATTTATTATTCTGAGATTACAAAACCATATATTACAATAAAATTACAATATTAATTTATTTGATATAATAATGTATCTCAAGGAGGGAATTCAACAATGTTGTTTTATTTCTGAAGACTACTTTATTTTTTCTATAATATTGTAACGTTCTTTTTAAAATAATAACAAAAGTGCTGTTTAAATCGTCTATTAATAAGAAATATTTATTTACAAACACTAATGAATACACTATAAATTAACACTATGATTATAAACCATTAAAACTATTATTTACAGACTATGAATTTCTAATACAACATTTATCTTCACATTTACTATTTATTTCGTGATACACAGTTAATGACTCGCTGTTGACTGATCCTTTTTTATCCGCGAAGTCGATTTTATACCCTCATATAATCGTACCAGAAGCCGCTAGAACCTACTATGTATTTCTGGAAGGCGCTAAATAAACCGCGTCTGGTTTACATGCTTGGTGCGATGCGTCATTCTCTCGAATGCTGTAGAATATTCCATTTGTGGTGTGAAGAAGAGGTTCTTTCTTTTTCTCTCTTGTTACAATATGTAGAATTTTTTATTCTTTATTTGATCAGGCACTGATTTTTTACCATTTCATATTTTGTCTTTATTATTTTTAATATTTCTGGATAAGTCTTGTTATAGTATACATAGTTTTAAATCCTACTTGAAAAACTAATAAAACAGATCGCAGGGACTGTGGTCATAAACAACAATCTTTCTAAGGGTCAAAAATGGTTTCTGGTGTGTTTGTTCTGCCATAAAAACATACAACCTTTTACAAATTTCTTTAAATTTTTTAAGAAAAAGAAGACTATAAAATGTCATTATATGTTCCCAATAACCTCTTTTGTAATGATCAGTGATAACAAAGGGGATGTTTAAAATAAAAGAAAATTGCTCATTCAACCAGACTATTTTAGAACAATTTTCTCAGAGTTGATTTATTGCATCTATAAGTATTTATTTATTATTTTGTTTTATTTTTTGCTGTGTCTAAACCTCTTATACTTCCTGTTATTATTAGGACCCCCAGTTGAGGTAAAATAGATTTAAATTAAAGTTCTAAAGAATTTACCGACCAAAAGGCGTCTTAAGTTCGGTGTTGTTCCTAAGAATAGTTACTGATATTTAAATGCGTTTTCTAAAAATAGTTTTAATAGATGGCAAAAATAATAAACCGCCACATCCAAAATCTCAAACCCTATAGGGTAGTCGTAATAGTCAGTTTTTTCATTATTCTAATAAGCTTCGCTATGTTATTAGTTGTTCTATTCACTCGTTTTTTAACCATTGCCGAATAGTATAACCTACTTGTAAACTGGTTACATGCCTAAATAAAGGGAAGAAGAATGTTGCAATTACAAATAAATAATTTTAATAATTTTACTTGTAAATATGAGAAAACCGTCATTCGTTGTACACCTTTTTATTCTTGATGAGGTTCTCAATATTTTACAAATTGTCGCCAGAAAACTTGAAGAAAAGGATGCCACTCTGGGAAAAGCTGCATCAGTCTTAAAAAGAATAATCGCTTCGTTTGAAAATATGCGAAACGATGACAGTTTTCTCAAGTTGTGGGAAGAAATTGATAAATTTTCTGCATCTTATGACATTAGACACTTAGAAAACTAAAAAAAATATAATAGTATAAAAAGGAAAAAGTCTCTTATAAAATACTCCAAGCAAGAAAAAACAGAACACCCTTGACACAATTTCGAACTTTAGCCACCCCAAAAATTAGATGCAGTTGCGCCTATAAGTTATATGTATAATTATATAAACAAAATAAATAATGTGTTTTTTGTAACAACAACTATTCTTTGCTATTTTATTTAAATTAAAGTATAGAACTGCTAAGTCAAACCTGATAGTGAGTCAATGATGGCGATGGTTTAAAAATGCAAAACAAGTTACATAGTAACATTAAATATTTTGAATTAATTTGTAAAATATGTAAAATTAGATCTTTTGTTATTATCTCTATTTCTTGCTTAAATTCTTAAAGATAAATAGGTATACTGCACACCTATTATGTAAATTTAATCAATGTTATACACTATTTCATTATTTAATCCTATAAATTGTCCACAGTAATTTACTTATAAACAAAAAATCAAATATACCTACACAAATAAGTAGAGGCGACGCGGCGGTAGAAGATATAGTGAGAGATAGCGTAGGAAATTTTCATTTTTATTAAAGTGGAGGTAGTAGCTTGATTACCAGTTATAATCTTGCAATTAAAATAAGTTTGAAGTCATTCTGCGTTTATATCTCTCTTTCTCAGATGTATTGCTATTCACTATTTTTTCTTTGTTCGCACATGACAATTCAAACTTAAAATGAATTTTTACCATTACTGTATAACAAATAGCCTGTGATTATTGCGCGAGAAATTTTGGTATATTTCGATATTAACGATTTTTGATATATCTTTGAGGGTGGTGTTGCTATTAGGGTGCAGCCTAAAAATCGTAATTAGGCGCATTGAAGAGCCCATAATTCATTCATAAGTATAACGCAAAGTTAGAGAAAAAAAATTATTTTTCGAATTTTCAAAATTTTTGAATAGCAATTAACTTCGAAAGGGTAGTTCCGATGCAAATGAGATTTGCATATTCGAAGAGCCCATAAAAAGCCCATAAATTCGAGACCAAGTATGTATGTCTAACTATCTTAAGAAAAAAGTGGGCGATAGCTTAACGTTAAGTTAGCACCCCCACACTTGAATTTGGTTTTTCTCGGAATTAGCAAGAGCCCAAAAATTATTTTTGGGGGGGTTCGAGAGCCCATAAATAGCCTGTAATTATCTCGCAAGAAATTTTGATATATGGCGATATTAACGATTTTTGATATGTCTTCGAGGGTGGTATTGCTATTAGAGTGCAGCATAAAAATCGTAATTAGGCGCATTGAAGAACTCATAATTCATTCATAAGTATAACGCAAAGTTAGAGAAAAAAAATTATTTTTCGAATTTTCAAAATTTTTGAATAGCCATTAACTTCGAAAGGGTAGTTCCGATGCAAATGAGATTTGCATATTCGAAGAGCCCATAAAAAGCCCATAAATTCGAGACCAAGTATGTATGTCTAACTATCTTAAGAAAAAAGTGGGCGATAGCTTAACGTTAAGTTAGCACCCCCACACTTGAATTTGGTTTTTCTCGGAATTAGCAAGAGCCCAAAAATTATTTTTGGGGGGGTTCGAGAGCCCATAAATAGCCTGTAATTATCTCGCAAGAAATTTTGATATATGGCGATATTAACGATTTTTGATATGTCTTCGAGGGTGGTATTGCTATTAGAGTGCAGCATAAAAATCGTAATTAGGCGCATTGAAGAACTCATAATTCATTCATAAGTATAACGCAAAGTTAGAGAAAAAAAATTATTTTTCGAATTTTCAAAATTTTTGAATAGCCATTAACTTCGAAAGGGTAGTTCCGATGCAAATGAGATTTGCATATTCGAAGA
Source organism: Agrypnus murinus (assembly GCA_929113105.1). Taxonomy (NCBI): domain Eukaryota; kingdom Metazoa; phylum Arthropoda; class Insecta; order Coleoptera; family Elateridae; genus Agrypnus; species Agrypnus murinus. The sequence continues at coordinate 54,035,549 of OV816027.1, forward strand.
GCCCATAAAAAGCCCATAAATTCGAGACCAAGTAGGTATGTCTAACTATCTTAAGAAAAAAGTGGGCGATAGCTTAACGTTAAGTTAGCACCCCCACACTTGAATTTGGTTTTTCTCGGAATTGGCAAGAGCCCAAAAATTATTTTTGGGGGGGTTCGAGAGCCCATAAATAGCCTGTAATTATCGCGCAAGAAATTTTGATATATGGCGATATTAACGATTTTTGATATGTCTTCGAGGGTGGTATTGCTATTAGAGTGCAGCATAAAAATCGTAATTAGGCGCATTGAAGAGCTCATAATTCATTCATAAGTATAACGCACAGTTAGAGAGAAAAAAATTATTTTTCAAATTTTCAAAATTTTTGAATAGCGATTAACTTCGAAAGGGTAGTTCCGATGCAAATGAGATTTGCATATTCGAAGAGCCTATAAATCTAAGACCAAGTAGAAACGTCTCACTATCTTAAGAAAAAAGTGGGCGCTAGCTTAACGTTAAGCTAGCACCCCCACACTTGAATATGGTTTTTCTCGGAATACGCAAGAGCCTAAAAATTATTTTTGGGGGAATTGGAGAGCCCATAAAAAAAAGTTCTAAAATAAGTTCAGTTTTTTATATATGATATGCCATGTATCAAATCTGGTCAGGACAGAGGCCGTTATCTTGGCGCACTTGTTCTTCAACCGGATGCATTGGAGTCTGGTGACCTGAAAGTATTGTCACCCTGGTTGTCATAATCAAGAACATACTTTACTTAATTCCACTTTATTTACATGGATTGTTGAGGAGATATGTTAGTGGCAGAAGTGAATGGTAGTATTGTTACTGCAGGCATTCTTAATGGAACCAGTCATCCCCCAACTTCCTGGATTGTTTTACCCCCCACCCCTGCATACTTAGTCTGCATTCCTTAGTTCCTTACGGAAATGTATATTCAAGTTTCGAAAAAGTCAGTTATAGTATGAAGTATGACGTATGCAAAGAATCAATTCTGTATATCCCAAATACCCCGTTCCTACTGGTCTAGTAGATTATGAAATCAGTGTAACTAGCTTCGGAGCAAATGTTTCCCAGATAATCTGTTGGGATTTCTAATGGGATGGATTTTCTTTTCTTCAGTGTGGAAGAGCTACCACACTATACATTATTTATCACCGCATCAAAAATCTAGGAGCAATGAATGATTTCAAGTATCTTCTCTTATTGATTACTATTTTTTAAGGCCACGCCTCTTTTGAAATTTACTTAATCAAAATCTACAACTTCAATGCCGTTACCAAAGCTACACAATTGTTGTTTTCACTCAAATATTCCATTAGAAATGTTTATTCAGTCTTGTAGAAATATTTGCATTTAGTTATCTCTCTTTCCCTCTGTTTGGGTTCTGTTGATATTTGGTTAGTCAAATAGTGTGTTGAGGTCAGAAATTCGAGTTTACTTTAAAACATTCCTTCAGATTCAATTTTAACTAAATTACCTAGTATTTCCACAGATGGAATTGAATTTTAAATTAAGAGAAGTTTCTGTGGAAAAATACTGACACAATTTTGCTAAAAAAGTAATCTGCTTACCATTTCACCTCCTTTTTTTTGTAAACAACTCCGATCAAAAGGAGTAGCGCTATAGAAGCAAATATAATACCATACCCACATCATCTTGATTAAACAGAAATTGCCCTTTGACCTAGAAAGTAACCCTTTATAATAGGGGTTATTTGAAGATTTAAAATGGAAGTGTGATGTAGAGATTTAACAAGGAAACGTAATTTAATTTCGCAAATGACTGCATTACTTGCTGGTGTAAAAGTAATTGTATGGTGAACGATATTTACTTAAATTGGAATTTCCTTTTCGTATACTTAATTCTTGCCGTAAAAAGATGTTTGCAATGGTCTATCGTATAGGGAATTAGCTTTTGTTGATCTGATTTCAAATCTTGATTGTTGAAAATGTGAATCTGGGTGGAGAAGACAACATGAATGACGGGAATGAAGCCATTAAGGGTCTTGGTTATAGATTTTTTACACATAGAGTTACTTTGAGCCGCTCCTTTAAAAATCAGCAAAACTCCCACCTGCTTCTATGGATAAACTTTTGTGAAAGAATCAGGTTATGGTCGCTGATTTATTCCTCTAAAATTAGGTCACCAGATTTATAGCTTTATAGGATAGCCGGTTGGCACAGAGCTCGGGATTAGAACAATGCATTTTTGGTACATCCTTTCTACCAACAGGATGAACAGTGATTTGATGACAAAAATTTTATATCAATGGGTTATACTACCTCCCCACTCACATAAGTTCTGGTTGCTGGGTTTCATTTAGGATGGTCTATAAATAACAGAGTTATGAATTTTTAAAGATTTTTGATCCCCACCTTAGCTTTGAACTGCTTGTCGCCACCCATTCTGAAACGCGTATTGTCTAGCATTCTGGTTAGCTAGGAAGTTAGCCATGTCACCATGTCTGCTGTCAGAAAATCAGATTAGAAGTCCAATTTTCACACCATCCTCTGAGCCATCACATGTTTCGTATCGGATCACAACAGAACCACTGAAGTTTTCGATGCTAGAGAAGGAAATCCAATTGAGAATCGAACATTGGAGAGGGGTGGTGTCCTTTCAATCTTCTAATCGCAAACCCATCAACTGGCCTCTGTCGTGTCTGTCGAAACCATTCGCTTACATCTTCAATCCATTTGTTACTTTCCAACAGGCTAACACCAACTCCAAGTGTTTCTGGGGTATTTGGGTGAGTGGAGCAAACCACACAGCACTCACCCATAAAACTGGCTGAACTCTATCCAATCCCAGGTAATCTGGGTAACGGACGATAAAACCAGAATTAAATGTGTGGTAGAGACGCTCGTAAGTGCCCTCGACGGGGACTCATGAACGTTGAAGAGGAAGCTTTTCTAACATAAGTACCGGTGGAGCAGACCACACGGCACTCACCCATAAAACTGGCTGAACTCTATCCAATCCCAGGTAATCTGGATAACGGACGATAAAGCCAGAATTAAATGTGAAGTAGAGACGCACGTAAGTGCCCTCGACGGGGACTCATGAACGTTGAAGAGGAAGCTCTTCTAACAAAAGTACCGGTGTGGTGGATTGGATTCTCGCCTGGGAGGGAAGTCACTCATGGTGCACCGCTGGTCATCCGCTGCTTGACCAAGCCCGATGGAGGGGAATTCAAGTGAGGTTTATCCTGGCTGGGGTGGGGGACAATCCCTGACCGATAGGAAACTGCATGCCACCAGCCAGGATCACGCTATGGCTGTCAGTTCCAGTCTGTGATCCGAAGAAATCGTCTAGAAGCCTTTGAACTTAAGTAGTATTGATGCGAATACATAGCCTCTCAATGCCCAAGACAACCTAACCTTCAAAAGGTACACACCGGGGTTCTGCATAATTAGTTTGCTAGTAGAATTAAACGAAGCGCTGACGAGGGCACACCAGGCCTATAACTGGTAGACCGGGGTGGCATAACCGTCCAAGCCTGCCACATTGAGGTTGGTTTCGGTCGGACGGTGGTCCACGTGGTGGGAAAAGTCCGAAGCTGGACTAGAGGCCGTCTCCTATGTCCGGAGAGGGGGTCTCGAGGAGTGAGTACGTTTATAACTCCGGTACTAGCCTGGAGAGCTAGTAGAGGTTTGGATAGGTATATCTCGCTCTCATCAGTGTGTACTAATAGCTTCTGCAATAACATTAGCGCGCTAATTGAGCGTATCTCAATTCGTGTCTACGAAAGGGGGACCGTGGTGATTAGCTTCTAGGTGCGCCACGTTAAAATAACGCTGCCCGCTGCTGGTTAAGACCAGGGCAGGGCAGTTAAACGATTACATGTTTCTGGTATTCCCTTCGACCCAGCAGATTGCGCCGACTAACTATTCTAGCATTTCCGAAATACCAATAATACAAATCCAAAGCTGAATGATATATTAGTAAGGTTTTACATCGACCACTGTCCTGATATGAAGAGCGAAAAATTAATTTTGATTGACTAAACTATTTGGTAGCAGCCCAAGTTTAGAGTAGCTGGATTTATTTGGTGATTAATGGTGATTTATTAAGATGCGTCCATTCTATAACACCAGACTTCTCAATTCAGAACAGGAGAACAAAAGCTGCTGTTCAGTGGCGTGCAAACAGGATAAAAATAGCAAAATTTTGCATTATCCTGTATAAATGGTGAACGCATTGATTTAAAACCGGTTATAGGATCTAGAAAACACGTCTATGTCCTAATATCTAAAATTCTATGTCTTATTGCCACCTTTCCAGTCAGTTCATTATAAATTTGGTCCTCCGAATTAAATTAATCAGTCACCCCCCCCTCCCTGCGATTTCTGTTTGCTTGTTTTCAGGTCTTTTCTTAAATCTCTGGCTTATTATTAGTCATGTAGGCCGAAATTTCCTTATGAGATATGGCCAGACTGTCCATTTTTTATGGATGGTGAGGGGACAAAGTAGAACAAAACCGAATCAGATTACAGGTCGATAAAATCCCGAGTGTCAATTATAACTATAATCGTATCGTATATGAATGAGACAGGTTAATAGTTGGTGATTTTTACACGGTTATAAGCACCAAGCCGCTAAACCTTTGTTTCAATTAAGAATATCCATTCCCCTAAGCCACGCCCCTTTATCGCTTTATAGTTACTAAAGGAGCTATGATTTTCTAATGAATAATATTCACTTCGAACGTCTTTATATATGTACATCTCAGTCATAAGTATTGAGTGAACATACTCTAACCCATTATCCTCCAGTTGGCTTCATATGAATAGAAATTCACTTTGATTGTTGAGAAACCATATGAGGAACTCAAATCTGTAAACTCTGTGTGTATCTGGAGGAAAACTGTTATGGTTAAACAATCGTTTCAAAAATTGTGTCTACGTCAATTAACCTTTCAGAGATATAGAAGTGAAAAAAAAACAATCTTTGGATGGCCTATCGCCCGGGTCTATGTAGTTAGGTTTAAAGAGGCAAGATGAGCAAATTTGGCCTTTTTGACATTTCCATTATGACTTTTGTATATTAGTTGCCTGATAGCTCAGCGAGTATAGAACTTGACTACCAATCTCGAGGTCCTAGGTTCGATCCCAGGATAAGATCATTTTTATAAATAGGTAAGGCTCCATGTCAACTCAGCCTGTGATAATGAGTACCTGGGAATAATTTCCTGTTAAAAACAATAAATAAAATTAAAAAAACAATTGAAGAGAAATTATAAACAGATTGTTACAAAAAGTAACGGAGCGCGTTTCCAAAGCAGTTGATGCTGTCACTCTGCCGCAGTTTATAAAAGTGGACGCTATAACTGCATTAAAAATAGTGTTCAGAATTCATTTTTAAACTTTTTGACCACGCCTTTTAAATAAATAATAGACACGATATCTGATGTCTCATTTTCTACTGTAATATTGGAAAGGTAGGTAATACAATCTTTTGTTAAATATACCTACATTTATAAACATCTGTGTAATACATCTGCTATTGTGTATATACACCCTATGTAGGTTAGCCGTGGAAACGATGATATATCGATATTGTTGAATGCTGCAATAATACATTATATTGTTGTTGCCTCTTTTGTATGGCACTATTCTACTGTTGTTAGAGGCAATAATGAATAACTAACCCAATCTATATTTTTTCTTTCATTAAAAGCTTGCTATTGTAATTATTAAAAAGTATTATTAGAATCTAACCTCAATTCTTTAATGATCAATTCACTTTTAGAATCCTAAATTAAATTTTTATGTAAGATATTTATAAATTTATGTTGAAACCTTAATTGATTCCATTAATAATAAAACCTATACCTACTTTTCAAATGTAATTGAGGCTGTTAAGATTTAACCTCACTTTTTCTTTTAATCTAACCTCACTTTTCTAAATTAACCGATAAATATTTAATTTGGCATCACCGGGTTTTTCTTTGAATCGAAATGTCTAAATTTAGGAAGAAATATGCAAACCAAACGGAAATAACCGACAAGAATATGTGGAACACACACGTAGCAGATGTCATTATATTTATGTACATAGTATATATATATATAAAAGTGCTACTAGACTAGGACAACGACCATGAACTCAGAAATCGCTCGCTCATTAATTCAAGGCGCAACTCAACACACTCGACAATTCATAATAAACTGCAGCAGCTTGTTTTCTTTCGCTTTAATAATTCACGTGAAATTAACTACTTCGCTCAGTTAATTTTAAATAAAGAACTTCTTTGTTGTTATGGATTTTAAAAGCGAGGCAGGATTCTTTCATTTCATTACTCAAATGGAATGTGATGCGCATAAATACTCTATTTTAAATTTCAAAAGCGCGCCCAAAATTGAATGAATATATCATCCTAACTGTTATCGATGACTTTTCTAAAAAGGTATGTGCATCTGCAGAATGATAAAAAGGCGTTTACTGGTTAGCAACCCACGGACAAACACATCTTGTTTGCAAGCGAGCACCAACTTAAGCGCTTAATCATATCTACATCGCATAAAACAAAAGAGTTATTATGACAAATATAAATTGCTCTTTTCTGAAGATTAAGATTGAAGAGCAGCTGCTCATCCTACATTGCAAATAGTGCGCAGTATTAATAGATTTTTCTGATGAATTCTTCTTGTTTCTTGTCACACTACGTAATTACAATAAGAGGCTCAGTTTTTGGATAATCAAATTAATCAACTTTTTTCATTTTCATTATTCATGCTCAAGAGGCTGTTAATTTTGTTTTTTTTTTTGTTTCTTGACATCTGTTGACAAGTTGTCTTGTGCAGTAGTATACAGTTACTTTCATTTTGTTGAGATTGTCTCGTCCTATCAGTTTTGTATCTTTCAATTCGAACAGAGAGAGTGTGTGGTATGGCATTTATTCAATTTATAAAAGTATTCAAAGCACGTTTTGCTAAAAGATTGCATCTTTATGGAATTTAATGGATGGGTATATCACTATGAGGTCTCCACCGTTTAGAGAGAAAGGTCTATACGTTCTAATAATATCCGGAGGGTAATTTTGAACTTGAAAGGATCTTTTTGGTATTTTTTTTTCAAAACTTCTCTCACGTTTCCATATACGTGTTCTCTGCCCATAGATCGCCCCCCCCCCTTGAAGACGTTCTTTATCAATTGACTTAGATCATGCCGAACACAAGACCAGTAGATTAAATTATTTTGATGTGTTTCTCACTTCTAGAAACGAGACAACTCATCAGTCACTATGTACCTTTCCATCTACACGTTTCGAACTCCACACCCTATGAACGAAGATTGAAGAAACTTAAAACTTCAAAAGTCGATTTTGGGGATTGGATTCAAACTTGCAGTGTCGAATTTAGATAACTGAAACACGTATATAAAACATTGCATGAATGGTAGGGAGGTCGTTTCTGGTCAGCTATATCCAGGAGTAAAACTTGAGTTTTTTGAACAAGTTAAAACTTTACGAAACAATCGTCAGTCTGGTAATAAGGTATACGCAGAAGAAGGTTCTTGGGTGGTCTTTGATACACCATGGTTCTTAGAAAACTGTACGATGAAGCAAATCATACTATCAAGGACTAGTATATTAAAGAGCCAGCCTTGAAATTGTGTGATTTCTTCGCGAATCATCCAAATTATCAGTACAAAGATATTTTTGCTCAGAATATCTTAAGCTTGAGCTCAAACATCAATCAACTTCCGACAAATCGTAAAAGTAGACGACGAGGGCAAAAACAACGCCTAGGCACTTAAATTGTTATGAGAGACATCCGTCTGATCGGAAGATTCCTAGTAGCCATTCCTTTACCTTTTTTTGTGACTGTCATCGTTTCCGACAGTCAAGTTTTTGCAATTCTTCTAATCCATGGTGTACTCTGTTTGGGATTTAAAAATATCGTCAAATGTCTTCTGGGAGAAATCTACCCCCATCTGCACATTCTACTGTAGCAGTTAACTGTTGGCACACCAGTGCAACTGCCACTAAAGTAGTCATTCTTCAACGTTTTTCACAACTGACATTTCTTCAGTCAGTTTGAACAAATGGTTGATGGATGTGGACCATCTGTCAGAAGGTATGAATCCGAAATTTTGGTTAACGTGGGCCACCTGCGTTAAGCTTAATGACCACGTCCACCTTAGGCGACAACAAATTGAGTTACGCTCAAGTAGTGCGTTACTTACTTTTGTAAGAGCTACCACTACGCACTGGTGAGTGCAAGGTTGCTTATCCAGCTTCTACTAGGCTACCACCAGTCCAGCCTATCGAGTCCCATCACCCCTAGTCCAGCGTGCGGATTTTTTATTGCCCGGACGAGTCCAACCTCAAATGTGGCTGGGACTTCGAAACTGGATCTGCCTAGGATATCCCATAATTTAGCCACCCCGTCCTACAGTGTCCCGTCCGATGCTACCAAAAAGTAGAGACCCTCCCTATACTAACTGCCCTTATAAGGTGATCCCCTAGGTAGCCTTCATGGGATGAGCCATACCTGTAATTCCTTAGTAAACTCAAGTCACAGTCTCACCGATTCATAGTTGAGTTGCTACTGTATGCAATCCACAGTGCCGTCGCGACTACACCAAGGTGGAGCACCTGACGCAACGGTTTCCACTAAGACAGATCAGACGATCAGGAGGTCGTTGCCGGAATAAACCATGCTAGTATCACACGTACTGGAGTCCAGCCATGTTCTGGAGCCGCCTCCAAACTAAGGGACGGCAACCCACTGCCACTTCCCCGAGGAATAACACTGCGATGACATTTGGCCAAATCAGTCTTGGTGACCAAATCTCATTTCCTTCTGAACCAAGGCAACATTTCTGACGACCACTACCGTACACTAGCTCTTGCTACTTTTTACATTTCGCTTATTTGGATCTTTCTTTGCCGATATCTACATTTTTATATGCAGCCTGCCATCTATGCCACTAATTGTTCATCGGTTATCGAGTTCTTTCTAATTTTTCAATTCGTGTGCGCAGAATCTTCGATCACTGTCTTAATGGACGCCGACGAAGAAATACCTACAAGAAGAAACAATAACACCACAACGACTTCGAACATGTTCCTTCTCCATTCCGTTGTTTATACATGTCTAAAGAAACGCTGACCCCCTGGAAAGAGATTTCCAGAATAATTCAAAAAGAAGTATCCACTTCCTTTGCCTTAATTTCTTTATCCTCATTGTTAAACGGTCCAAATTAGATCCGAATCTGGAATCAGCAACACATTCGGCCAACTTTTTGGAAGACACTCCTATTGCGATCGAGATATTGCTACGGAATCCATTGTTCCATAAAATAAGTTTCATTGGTGTTAGTAACCATTAATGAATACCTATCGTCTGTCTAGGACATCAGTATTCTTACAAAAAAGCTATTTTTATAATGAATCTACGAACCGTTACAAATTGACTCTGCACATTTTCCAGGAATGATTTTGGGTTTCCATATAGCACCTTGCGGCCATAAAGGACGCACCTTGTTTTGTCTTATATATCAAAGGTGTCAATACAGCCAAGTATCAATCTATAAAAGAATATTAAGTAGTAACTCGTCCCCTATTCTCAATTTTTCCTGTATTTCTGGGGTCAATCTTTTTGGTGAGTCTATTTACGTAAGTCTTGGCATGGTTAACACCGTCCTTTGGTCTTAGCCTCTTTTTGTTCTGAATTTCTTCCTACAGAGTGTAAATCTTTTAGAACGTTCCCCTCATTCACAATTTTTTCGGCGTTTATTGGTCAATTTGCTTGGTGCTTGTGACTTTTGACATTTTTGCCAGAGTAGCAAAATAGGACTCTTCAAATGCATAATGGTCTACCTCTAATCACCAAATCCGAACTATTTCAGATCTAAAGTTTGTTCTATTTTATGCTTTTGAAAGCGACTTCGAATAAGTTAATTCATTTTGGCTGAAAATTGTCATTCTATCTGTTTTCTATGTTTTATTACAATCACAATCACAAAAGATTGAAATTAATTATCTGTTAATGTGATATCCGTGATGTTGTTTGTGAATTGTTTCTTCACTATGTGTCGCTAGTTTTGCCTCCGAAACGGCTCGTGACGATTCAAATTGTGGAAGTGAGACGCACATTGAAGCATTTTTCATTCTTGATGCGTTACCAGATCCGAGCTGATATTTCTTTACCAGTTTTTCCTCTGAAACGGCACACGACGTTTCATATTCCAGAAGTGTTCAAATTTCAATGCGTTCGTAAATCTTAATGTCACCGTTATTCTTAAACAAAGCGGCGGCTATAAAAAATTGTGCCACAAAACTCCTTTAAATTCTCCCATTTGTAATAATCTTCCATGAATCAAGAGCACGTATCGTTATTGTTAGCATATTTCCCCATCAATCATTGTTATCGGTGTAGAAACTGCCCACCCTGTTTTCCCTACACTCGACTGCTCATTCATCCTCTTTTAAATTCCAAACAATTGTGTATGTGTTCTTTTCTGAAACCATTTAACGGTGTCTTCTGTCTAGACAGTTGTCTCGTAGCGTCCTTGAGAGCAACATAAAAGAAGTTCGTTAAGTTTCTTAAAAATGCCATTCATAAGTTTCTGTTCAAATTACCTTCAGAATTACTGTCAACATAAGCTTATCTGGAGTTCTATTCTACGCTAATCAATTCTTGTTTTCCTTCCATTATTGATAAGTAATAAGAAATTTTATGATCTACTTTTATATTCCCGACAGAAATTGAGGTAGTGGTGCTATATTTGTGTGGAAACGTCAAAACTCTTTCATATTTCTTTCTGAAAGGTTTCCCTTATGAGTATGAAGTGCTTTCCAAAAAAGCTTTTACTATTTTTCTTTTACTTATTATGTTTTCCTAATGGACTTGACCTTTTCAAGGGTTTCTTTTATGGACGTGTGCTCATCTGGTCCATTTACGAAAAAGGAATAAAATTTCTTTGATTGGAAATTTTATTTGTTTTTTGGGCGCTTATATATTTGTTGGCCTTCTTTTGCGTTCTTAGATCACAATGTTTCTTAATTGTTTGCTTAGTAGTTGGAGCAAAAATAGAAGAAACTGTCGATTCCAATGTACAATGTAATCCTCCGATTTTGTATCTAATTTCGCAATTCCAAAGTTTCAGTGGAGACAATTCTTTGGAAGTTTAAAATCATTAGAATTTCAGTTCATGAATTTGAGAGCGTTCAAGTTTGACAAATTCGAAAACTGGACAACTAGAAATCTGTCAAATGCTTTTGACGTTAAGTTATTCGCTTGGTTTGAAGTGCCTTAGACGTCATTTGAACTTGCGCAACTGTACGCTTGGTTCGTTTATGGCATGACCTAATTCTTTCTATGATTATGCAGAGTTTTCTTAAATTCGACCCCATGTATTTTTTATCAAACATATAATCTTACAAAATACACGCGTTAGGTTTGAGGCTCATTAGAAGCTTTTTGAGTTTGGGCAAAGGTTTACATATCGTTCTTATTTTGAGCGCAATTTTTGTTGATTGTGATAAGACACGTAATAACGTGATAAAAACACTGGTAAAGGTGGAAATAAAACTTTGTACGCGACACGCTTTGCAATTAATCTTTACCGGGCTCACTGGATTATGGAGGCTCGCTCCTTCGTTGCTCGCCCCACAAACTTTCCACCTCACCCGTAAAGATTAATTTACAAAGCTTGGCACGTAAATAACTATTATGATCTGTTATTCTCGAGTATCACAAGCAAATCTCCTTTTCGATTTATGACATGCTGTTGGTTTTGCCGCATCCATTTTGGTGTTTCTTCGTTATCGTTTTTACCTTTTTTTTTTAAATTCGAACGTTAAAAACTTGGTATATACATATTATTACGATTGGGGAGCGTGTAGTTAAAAAACACGCAGACAAAAGATGCTTGCAAAAAGATGAAATAGTACTAACCTACCAATTTCAAATTTTTGAAGTAACTAGGAAACATCTTGTTCTTTTGATGAAATAAAGCTACTTAACTGAAAACAATTGAGTTTTTTCAAAAAACAAAAAAAATTATGACGTTTCGATTTTCACATAACCCAATTTTAATCTATAAACTTTCATAAATGCAAAAACTATTTATACAAACTTATAGAAAATAAATTCCTGAACCTAACCATATACAATAGTTGGGTTGAAAAATGGAATAATACCGTTAATTTTAATGTCGACGAAAGAACTCCATTAATTAGTTTAATTTTATAAAAACACCAAAACACCTATTTAAACTTTCCTTTCTCAAAAAATCTAAACATTATATCATTAATAATTTTATTTGAATGTTTTTAGATGCAAAAAACTAAATAATTCAATTGAACCAAACATAATCCAATTGAACGTTAAATAGCGCAGCTTGTCAAACATGTTATGCGATTCCATCGAAAAGATTCAACCTTTACATTAAAATGTGTATCACTTCTGTGATTATAATACTACTCTACTTTTTTTGCACTAAAACAACTTATCAAAAAGCTTTAAATGTTTTAAATTTCAATAAGACTGCAAAATTAACATACATATCCCGTTAATATGAACTTTACATTTCAACTATAATTTGAAGAGTTGCTAGACATATCATTAATACTTCAATATCATCATATTTTGTCTGTTCCAGATTATTTATAACATTGAAAATTAACTAAACTTTATTAAGTTGAAAAAAAATGCATAAACGATCCCCAAATCGTTAAGTTAGAAGAAAAAATTATCTTTTTACTTTAAAAATCTGCATTCCCACATATCCTTTATCTGCGTAGAGATCTTGAGTGCATGTTAGTCTTAATTAACTAATTTTATTTTCATTAGGAAAATCTTTTTCAAGATTTATTATTTTTAAAGTGGGGTTAGGCAACCATAAATCGAATACTTATTAAAATGCATATAATCTGCCTTAATTAAATGTTATAATGAGAGTTACTTCTTCCCAGAATGATCAAATATCATGACAATATGTACGTAAATCGCTTTTGGCGTTTCTCAAAGATAAAAACTTATTACGAACATATTCTTCGTGCCTATTTTCATGGCCACTGAAAAAAAAACGCATCAGCATTTCGTGTAATCTCTTTATGGAACTATTGCGTATTCATTGGAATGGAATAAAAAAATCAGTTATTACCGTCGTCATATTCACACGCACGCACACACTCACGAAAACTAATATGGGCCAATACATTGTCAAAATGCATATTAATGAAGCTGTTGCATTTCACGTTCCCAAGAGATTAGCTTTTATGCAAACGAATGAATTTGTATGGCGATGGCTATCAATCAATAAATGGAAAGAATTTGCTTATGCCATAATTGTAAACAATACCTAAACAGACGTACACATGAGACAAAGGAATGCGGTTACGAGTTAAATTCTAATCGTGATGTTTAACCTTGGGTAATAATTATATTGTGATTATTTTGCTTGGTATGTGTAAAATTATGAAATGCTTGTTGCTATTATTTTTAATTGTTTTGGTGATTTATTTAAAATTAGAAGATTTGGGTAATTAATCTTGTAGAGTGGCCATTATGTAAACTAAAACTTGTAAGTTTAAAAACCAAATTCATGCATTAAGTGAGACCATATCATTATATTTACCAATTAGTAAGGTTTAATGCAATGTTGTTTCATCGACAACAAAATTAATAGATCTATTAAGTTATGCCAAATGCTATATATCGGCAGATTAGCAATTTTGTGATCTACAAGAGGGAATAAATAGTTTTTCTGTATATAAAAATTTGTAAAATAAAATAGGGTTAGTGGAAATTTGGAAAAGTCAAATTTGATGTTTGTTTTATGTTGAAAATTGAATTGTTTCTTCAAATAGTATATAAAGAAAGCCATTTTTTAACAATTAGGTAGCTCTAAACCATCGGCAGGACGCGCTTCAAATCAGATCTTTCAAGGTTATGTTAAGAAAAACTAAATTAGATTACGTCAGTAAGAGATTTTGAGGTTATATTTAAATGTCAAACATAAAAAGTGATCAATTCTTAATAAAGTTATTTTTGAAATAAGGGAAGAAAATTATTAATTAATAAAAGTGATGGAAATTATTAGAAGTTTGGACTTGCTGATTGTTAATAAATAATATCTGGTATTGGAATTCAATGATATAAAAATATTTACTATCGATCTAGAGTCTTCATTTTGACAATTTATCTTGATCTTGATATAAATAGAACCAAGCAGCTGACTGGAAATCGTGTAGAGATGGTAGCAATTGGCTTCCCTTTTAAAATATAGAAATGGAACATTATTGTGGCCAATATTAAAACAAGTAAAATTATAAACCGTAAGTTTTTAATACAATAAAACTTTGATTAATATTAATATAATACTAATATAAAAGAATATTTATAAACAAATTATATTTGAAATAATCTTTTTATAGTTAATAAAATTATAAAATTCAGTTGTTTATCATATGAATCCCCAAACAGAATTATTAAGGAATTTTAGGATCGATTAAATAAGCCCGATAAATAGAATCGATTTATGTGTAAAAAATAATTCACAAATTAATAATTCAATTTTATTAATAGGAAAGATCGGTCTTTTTGAATCTAAAGAAAAAGATTTTGTTATTTTTCTGCTATCTGTTTTTCTTATTGTGTTTATTTTCGTTGATGAAAAAAAGAAAGAATTTGTATGTAATTATTATATGAAAAATTGTTTGTAAAAATAAGAACTTAGAGATCTTCAAAGCGACCCGACTTGAGAGAATCCCAGTTTTGTGGGATATAAAGTTTACTTATACAAGGTCAGGAGTTGTATCTTCGTCGTTTAAATACAACAATTTATCAGTTTTTGTCCATAGTTCTATTATATGTAAAAAATTATTATTAAATTAAGTCAGGTAAGTTTTAACGCAATTCTGAATGAATCAAGATATGAATATCATATTCTAAAGTAAATCTTTTAGTATCCAAATGCCAACTGAATTCTTGTAAGACCATACTTACCATTGGTGAGTTAAGTCAATCCTGTTGACTGGTGGTTGCTAAAAAATTATCTAAAACAACGATTTTCAAGATTTACAACTCTACCTAAGTCAGATGGTAATCTTAAAATCAATGGTTTGAAAATTCAAATAAATATTTGAGGAAGATCAGATATTGGCTTTAAATAAAAACCAGATCTTGTAGCTTGCAAATGGCAAGATTTAGTGATACCAGACTTACCATTGGTAAAGTTAAGTATTTATTCCTAGTAAAGTGTACAGCGGGGTCAACCACTCTCTAAAAAATGTACAGTGATTTTTAGTTTTTGGGAATACTTTAAAAAAGCTTCAGGTATTTCCAAGTATCTCCAAATATTCCCGGGTATTTCCAAGTATTTCCTAATATTTCCAGCTATTCCCAAGCATTTCCAAAGTATTTTCAGTAAAGTGTACAGTGATATGTAAAAAATTATTATTAAATTAAGTCAGGTAAGTTTTAACGCAATTCTGAATGAATCAAGATTGTGTATGAATATCATATTCTAAAGTAAATCTTTTAGTATCCAAATCCCAACTGAATTGGTGTAAGACCATACTTACCATTGGTGAGTTAAGTCAATCCTGTTGACTGGTGGTTGCTAAAAAATTATCTAAAACAACGATTTTCAGGATTTATAACTCTACATAAGTCAGATGGTAATCTTAAAATCAATGGTTTGAAAATTCAAATAAATATTTGAGGAAGATCAGATATTGACTTTAAATAAAAACCAGATCTTGTAGCTTGCAAATGGCAAGATTTAGTGATACCAGGCTTACCATTGGTAAAGTTAAGTCAAATGATAATTCAGACACACCTCTAATAATTCGAAATATCTCTTTTAGAACAAATTTGATTTAAGTATTTAATCTAAATTAGATTTTGTAGCTTGTGAATATCCAGATCTAATATTATCATCGTGTACGACTTACCATTGGTAAGTCAAATCCAACTTTTTGACTTTTGCTAAAAAATAAGACAGAAAAAGTATTGTTGAATTTTACATAATTAAATTATATTAAATAATTAAATTAAATTAATATGATTTCGAGCCTATGTTCAAAATATACACCAGTAGGTAAGTCAAATGGTAATCCTAGACCTGGAGACAGTTCTAATAAATATAAATAAGTCTCTTAGGAAGATTGGCTATCAATCATTATTTTAAAATAATATTGCAGTTGCTAAATGCCAAGATCGAACATTTTTGTGAGCCCAGACTTACCATGTTGCCTTAGCAGTAGGTAAGTCAAATGGTAATCTTAGAAACACCTTTTTTCTAATAAGCCAAAATAAATATTTTGAGAAAATTAGATATCAGTGTTAAATTTATGTCAGATTTCCAAAATTCCCCCATACCAGACTTACCATTGGTAAGTCAAATGAAACATTTTGACTGTTCGTAAAAAATAGAATGGAAAAAGCCTGCTTGATTCTGTTTTAAATTAAATGTGTTTACTTATATGACCATTTTTAAAATTAGTTACTTGGTAATTCTAATGGTAAGCCATTTTTTCAGATTTTGATCAATATCTGCATCAACGAATATAATAATTATTATAGTATCGATAAAGATATATAAACTTATGCAATACTTTATTACAACGCATTGCTAAGAAATTTTGCATTCATTTGATGCATCGTTTGATTGTGCAAATAGTTGCACGTGCCGTCGGTATTTAATTTACACATCGGAATGCGATTTATTTATTGAAGTTATGGATCTATCTATATTTGCTATACAAAATAAAACAGGGGTAACGCGCAATACAATTTTAATAATTTATACGGAAGAATTCATTAAATAAGAGAGAATTAATGCAATCGATATGGTCTACATACAGATATACACAATGATTAAATTGATTTGCTCCGATTAGGGCCTCTTTTATGTTTATTGCGTCGTATACATAATGATTACTTGCCAATAATAATTTCTTCTCTTTTCATTCTATTCGTAAATCATAGTGCGATTTAATGACATAATAAAACTACCATTCCTGATCTGATACAATCTCAAAATCATTATATAAAGCAGTTCTTTAGATCAAATAATATCAAAAATGCTTCAATCGATTTCCTGAGCTTAGCAAAGTACATACTTACTTATTTCGTGTTCGTCTAAAACGACACGACCAATAAGTATAAACCTGAAAGTATGTTTAATGATATACCATTATAGAACCTTATAATTGATGGAGGTTGCAAAGTGTACTAAACGGAGAAAATTCACTATCATCGTATCTATAAATTACTAAACGATTGAATCGATGTTCAACCTACCATAAATATAACGGAACTGTTCAAAAAAGTTCGTTGGGGAGGAAACCTTTGAAGCAGACATTGTAAAAGAGCGTTTGGGCGTAAAAGATTTATTTCCATTTTACGCTTAATCGTAAATTAAAATGGCGAACAATGTTTCTAGATTTTATAGCAGGAAGTAAGTGAATCATAATCAGGCAATAGTTCAACAAGCGAAAAAGATTTAATGGTTAGTGTTGTGATATTCGACTGTTTGTAAAAGCACCGTTTTAGTTATCGATAAACGTTATACTAACTGCTAAGTGCAGATCTAATAAAACAGGTGCGATAATAAAACTAATTTATCCTAGCATAGTATATCAGGAATGATAAGAATTGTTCAAAGATTTGTATTGGCCTGCTTTATAAGCCAAAATTTGACAGAAACCATGGATAGTATACAAGTGAAAGCCAGGCCAATGCTAAAATGAGTAAACGAGATAGAATAAACTGTCAAGATTGTTGTGACCAAGTTGAAATAGTAAATATGTCAAGATTGCCATGGATCTTGCCTTGGGAAGACACAATACCTAGCATTAGATCGAGGATTGTGCCGGATCTACTTTTGGTATCGGCTATGAATTCAAACGTAACCTATACCAATAATATGGTTATGACTAGGATCAAGACTCAAATCGCACTCGGATTTGACCAAAACTAATATCGATGTTATTAACCAAGTCGCGACTGACCAAGAATTAAAGACTTGAGATTGCTCTGGATCTTGTCTTAGTGACAGCTTAAACGTTTAAACATCGTTTATACCAATATCGAGGTTACTATCGAAGATCAAAACAATATCTGTCAATAATCGCCATTGCTCTTGGTGTTGTGTTACTGTCGTTTTAAAGGATGATACTT
Organism: Agrypnus murinus; assembly: GCA_929113105.1. Classification (NCBI taxonomy): domain Eukaryota; kingdom Metazoa; phylum Arthropoda; class Insecta; order Coleoptera; family Elateridae; genus Agrypnus; species Agrypnus murinus. Next base: position 54,053,692 of record OV816027.1, read on the forward strand.
ACCTGAAATCAGTGCCAACCAAGTATGTAACAAATGTATCAAAGTTTAAACTTGAAACGGATACTGAGATTAATAATCACGATCCGTACTCTGTATAGTGATTGTCATTTTTGGGAATACTTTTAAAACAACATCAGGTATTTCCAAGTGTTCACCCAGCTACTTCAAAGTATTTCCAGATATTTCCAAAGTATTCCCAAGAAACTATACAGTGATTACCAGCTTTTAAAAATACTTTCAAAACAACATCAGATATTTCGAAATGTTTAAGTATTCCCAGGTAGTCCCAAAATATTCCCATCAAATTGTACAGTAATTTCCAGCAGTGGTTTCCCGAAAAACGTACGCTTATTTTCAGTTTTTGAGAATACTTTCAAGAAACATAAGATATTTCCAACTACTCCCAGGTTTTTCTAAGTATTTCCAAAGTATTTATTCCCAGTAAAGTGTACAGCGGGGTCAACCACTCTCTAAAAAATGTACAGTGATTTTTAGTTTTTGGGAATACTTTAAAAAAGCTTCAGGTATTTCCAAATATCTCCAAATATTCCCGGGTATTTCCAAGTATTCTCAGGTATTTCCAGCTATTCCCAAGTATTTTCAGTAAAGTGTACAGTGATTTCCAGTTTTTAGAAATGCTTTCAAAAACATCAGGTATTTCCAAGTATTCCCAGGTACTTCCAAGTATTCCTAGGTATTTCCAGGTATTCAAAAGTATTCCAACGTATTTCCAGGTATTTAAAAGTAGTCCAAGGTATTTACAAAGTATTCACAGTGATCTACAGAAGTGGTTTTCTGCATAACGTACGGTGATTTCCACTTTTTGGGATTACTTTCAAGAAATATAAGGTATTTTCAAATATTTCCAGTAATTTCCAGGTTTTAGAAATACTTTCAAAAAACATCAGGTATTTCCAAGTATTTCCAGGTACTTCCTAGTATTCCTAAGTATTCAAACGTATTCCCAGGTATTTGTAAAGTATCCAGAGTGATTTCCAGCAGTGGTTCTTCGTAAAACGTACGGTGATTTCCAGTTTTTGGGAATACTTGTAAAAACCATCAAGTATTTCCAAGTATTCCCCCAGGTAATTCCAAGTATTCCCCCAGGTATTTCCAAGCATTCTCAGGTATTTCCAAACATTCCCAGGTATTTCCAGATATTCCCAGGTACTTCCAAGTATTTGCAGGTATTCAAAAGTATTCCCAGGTATTCCCAGCAAACTGTAGTGATTTCCAGTTTTTAGAAATACTTTCAAAACAACATCCGGTATTTTCAAGTATTCCCAGGTATTTCCAAAGTATTCCCAGCAAACTGTACAGTGATTTCCAGCAGTGGTTTCCCGAAAAACGTACGCTGATTTCCAGTTTTTGGGAATACTTTCAAGAAACATCGGGTATGTCCAAGTATTTCCAGGTATTCAAAAGTATTTCAAGGTATTTCCAAAGTATTCACAGTGATTTCCAGAAGCGGTTTTCTGCATAACGTACTGTGATATCCAGTTTTTCGGAATACTTTCAAGAAACATTAGGTGTTTCCAAGTATATCCAGGAATTCAAAAGTATTCCCAAGTATTTCCAGGTTTTTCCAAAGTATTTTCAGCAAAGTGTACAGTAATTTCTAGCAGTGGTTTCCCGAAAAACGTACGCTGATTTGCAGTTTTTGGGAATACTTTCAAAAAACATCAGGTACTTCCAAGTATTTCCAGTTTTTTCCAAGTATTTCCAAAGTATTCCCAGTAAAGTGTACAGCGGGCATAACCACTTCCAGAAAACGTACACTAATTTTCAGTTTTTAGGATTACTTAAAAAAACATCAGGTATTTCCAAGTATTCCCAGGAATTTCCAAAGTATTCCCAGCAAACTGTACAGTGATTTCCAGCAGGTGTTTCCCGAAAATCGTACGCTGATTTCTAGTTTTTGGGAATACTTCCAAGAAACATCAGGTATTTCCAACTACTTCCAGGTATTTCCAATTATTCCCAATTATTCAAAGGTATATCCAATTATTATTCTTAGGCACTTCCCAATATTCCCAGGTATTTCCAAAGTATTCCCAGCAAAGTGTACAGCGATTTCCAGTAATGGTTGACCCCTCGGTACTCACTATACTAAAATTCGGAAGAGCGCTTTTGGTGTGATTTTGGGTACGCCAAATTAAAACTTGAACTAAACCAACAGTCACGTGAAAAGCCAAAATATAAAATTAAGTTAGGGTATGTGAACTCATTAAATTCAATGGTCCAAAGAGTTTAATGTAGTTCCCATAGACTTCCATGGTAAACTTCACTTTCATTAAATTTTGACTTCTAAGAGCTATTTCTTATACTTTGAGGATACTAATCAATGCCCCTTAGCGTTGCCTTGCAAGCTCTTTCGTTTGATACTAAACTACAATCAAAAGTTCAAACGTGCCCTAAACCTATAGCTTGGTAACCAAGATCATTAGTTCATTGATAGCCTTGGTATCGCCTTAAAATGTAAATTGAATCAAAACAGTACTAGCAGCAATAACCATTGTAAAGACAACAATGCCAAGAATAAAAACTGAATTGTAACTTAAATAGTCTTAAGTCGAAACACAATTTTGACAAAACTATAATTTATTCAAATCCATCTTATTAATACTAATTGACTTTTTTTTAAATTTTCAGGTGAGTGGAGTTTATAATATTCATTGGGCAATCAAGTCTGATTCGTAAGCTTTCCAGAAAGGTAACAACTTTGCTATTTATATATCTTCAACAGCACAAAATAGTGTAAAGCTCTTGCTGTGGTGGAAATTAAGAAACAAAGCCAAAAAATCGAGATTCTGTCTTGATCTGAATTTGACATGAATATGTGACTACTGGCTAATGTTGGTGATTGTTTCATTTTTCCTAACTTGGAATCTGTAAATTGGCTACGAAAGTTCTTTTGATGCTAGGAAGCCATTTAGCCAAGAAAAGACAACTGAAAACTACGTTTTTACTGAACTATATTTTCTAACATTTGAAATTCTGGGCAGCAGCAGCGGGTTAGGATACTTTACCGACCGTGGACACTACGCCCTTAAAATAAATTTTACTACTGGACACTTTGCCGACCGTAGACACTACGCCGACAGTAACCGGCGTACACTTGCCGGCCGTAGACAACTAAACTTAATCTAACTTAAGGTAATATTGTATAAAAATCGCAGAGATCATATTTGTCAAAACCATATCAAAATCGACAACAGATTAATTAGTTATAGCTTCGGAACTTTACGTTAACATCATCATAAGAATTGTAACTATGAAAGACTCCCAAGGGTCGGCAAAGTGGCCACAGCTTGCGGTCGGCGGAGTGTTCACGGCCGGCAAAGTCTCCAGTAACAAAATTTATTTTAAAAGTCGGTGTAGTGTCCACGCTCGGGAAAGTGTTCAAAATCAAAGGTCGGTGAAGTGTTCAGCCACCGCAGCAGCAATGCATAAAGGGTGGTCCTATAGGGTAGTAGATCAGTAGATAATTGTGGTTGCCAGTTATCGTACCGGGCTTGGATAAGCTCCTAGGTACACAAGTACCTAGTTGTTAACTGTTAGATGCAATTATAATTTACTGTTATTAGATTTTATCTACAATAAGCAAGAAAAGTGCTGCAAATAGTATAACTATTATATTACTCATTAAATGTTCTAATTCGTTTTCTTGTCTTATCGATGCTTAATAGCTATTTTTAGATTTAAAGGCCCATTAAAAACAAAATGTCATTTGCAAATAATAAACGAATTAATTACTTAATGTAAACAGATGTGCCCTAAAAATAAAATGAGCTGCACTCTTGTTGCAACTCATGAGAAAGTGATTATAAAAGAATTTCTTGAATGAATCAATCAATCTCAATTTACAAATTAATAGGATCTCACGTTACACAGACAATGTTTCCTTCTTCTTTTTCATTCCCATGCATTTATCAATTGAATACGTTTAAAATTAATTATGAATAGTATAATACCCCCATAAAATTCAATAAATCCAACTCGAAAGAGAAAAAAATAAGTAAGTAAATAAAAAAGACATTAATTCAATAAAGGAGAAACCGTAATAATTGTGAGATTGAATTAATTTGAAACACAATTAAAAAGCAATTTCTACAACATAATTTGTTCTATTATTCTCTGAAAGACTGAAACGATACTAATTTAGAAAAAGAAAAAAACGGGAATAAATTACAGAATTTACCGTTTGATTCTCTCCCTAATGAAATTGGGACCTGTATTTGATTTGTTAAACTTGACTATAAATAGTTGAGTGGTCTTTAATATTCTAAACAAGAGGCAAGGATCTACCGTTTAATGTGGACTCCGAACCACTAGGACAACGATCTTCCACTCCCTAGAATTACTTGGGCCGAATTATTTACTACCCACAAATTATATCTGCTGAATTTTTTCCTGTCGGAAATCGAACCCGGGCCACTAAAGCCACTGGGCTAATACGGCGACTTTAATGAAATTTTCTAAATTAAATTCTCATGCTACAGAACGGAGAGGAAGCAGCAAAAACAGACAAACTTTTGAATAATTTATTTACAAGCGGAAAAACGTACATAAATCTTCTTCCTTAAATTGATTAAGGGGATGGCTTACCCATCAGTCTTAACCATACGGGTAAGAGAATATCACTTTAAGAAAACCTAAAATTTAAATTTGATTGGTTGAAATAAACAAATCTTAAGATTGGATATTATTCAGTGATAAAAGTCATTGAAACTATTTAAATATCCTTCTGTGAAGTGTGAGCGACATTCTTCTTTCACACAATGATGCTGCCGCAAGATATCACACGCAAATAATAGCCTTTTGTACAATAGATGGGCATGAGTGGTCTTACGAGATGAATTCTAATAAACTGTCAACAATCTCATATAGTGTACCGTTCCCAAGCTTCCTTTTGGGGAAATAAACTGCCAACAATAGCAAACCCCTTGGATGGAATTGAAATTACCGACAAGCGAGTAATCGAGATACAAATTCTAGTTTACTCAGTACATGTAATTGTTTTCAATTAACGTGAGGAACCACATTTACTTTAATTAATGTTTGAATAGGAATGTTGGACGAGGGAGGAAGTTTGATGTACGTATCAGAATTAATGTAGAAAATTGGTGGAAAGTATTGATCTGCAGTTTTGGTGTACAGCGCGAGCCAAGTCGAATGCAAAAATTGCATCAAAATCGATCAACAAATAGTGAGTTCCGAAAAAAAAAAGAAACAGCATTGCTACTTCCTGCAGTACCTGGAAGGGAGTTTCCTTAATTATGAAATACGTTAATTTTTGGCACGCACCTTACAGCAACGGAACAAAGGCAAAGTGGTTTGGTTTTTAGCTAGTAGCTACATTTTTAATGTATTGAGTTTTTGCTGTTCAAGATTAGCCACAGAAACATGTTTTGTTACCTTCAGGTTAACAACTTGGAAATTGTTTAGGAACTTGCTTTTGCTCAGTCAAATATAAGAAATGGAGACGTAGTCTTGGAAGAGACGCCCAAATGAAGAAGATACTAAGAAAGTTAGTCCACAACTGTAGAAAACCTCGGGGTCTAATTTTCTTTCTACTTGCTGTTCAATTTCGATAAATTTTACTTTTGATGTGGATATCGTTGTATCTTTTGGATATCTATGCTTGAAAGGTTTTTAGTAATTTTTTTGACAATACACAGAAGCAACCAAAGGAACGTGTGAAAAGATACAGTATAAATTTTTTGGAGTAGACAGTGTTTTCGTCTGAGAGCGGGCAAAAAGTCCAAACGATCTATTGATCTGAAACTAAGGTTTTTTCAGATTGATTCACCACATCTGCAACACCATCACAAGTATCGGGTTGGAGCTTTGGATTTTGTTTTGTAATATGACCTACTCCAATTTTCTGATTACTACTCCAATTTTGATCTTGGAGATTTTTGCTTGAATCTAATGACTTTTCGACTGGCAGAGCCCTTCACTCCATAATACCAAATCGTAGGTTGAAACGAACTTGCTGCTGCTTTAGATGTTGATCAAATCTATTGATTCTTAGATCCTTCAAAACCCTTCCCTAACTTCAAAGAGTAAGTTTTGAGTCAAAACGTCACAAATAATCGAAAATTGCGTAGGTGATCGTGTGAACTCGAAAACAAGTCTTTTAGGTTAGTTTACTCATAGTAAACCGTAATCGGCCAATTTTGACCCTTTCTACTCTTTATTATTTTCAAGATAACAGTATCGTTTCTAAGCTGCTTATTCCATACATAAAAGCCATTATTATTCTACCAATATTTTATCATTCTTTTTTACCTGTATCTTCCAAAACCCTAAAATTACTTATCTGAAAGCTTAACAAATAATACGCTTGCCTCATAATAACTTTCTGCAACAACAAACTCTTGAGCATGAATCATGTTTTAGAATGAAATATAGTTAAATAATGTACCTTTACCAACGAAGAGTGTCGGTTTCGAGGCGATAGGAATTATCAAACTTTCAACATTCTAGACACTAATAACACCAAACTAACCTAACAGTCTTTATTTATCTGTCTGCAGCTCCACCTAGAGAGTTTCCTAACTAATATGACTTTTTATTGCTAATTCCACTGTCTGCTGTTCAATTAAGTTTAAATTTAATTTTCTACTAGAGCAGAAATCTTAATAATATTTAGTTTGTCACTGTTCCAACACAGTATGAAATTGAAAAGAGTTGTTCAATAAGGTTTGATACATAAAATTCTATTGATCGTTGTTATAAAGACAATTAGAACTTACTAGAAAAGCTTCGTTAAAGGCCATCTTTCGTCCTATGGATAAGGACCTATTCGAACTTCTTAGTTGACGTCCTTATTCCAAAAGGTTGTCCGAGCTCGTCGTTTATTACCTACCTTGGTCACTAAAACAAATTTTGTATACCTATTCCCGAGAATATGGAAATATCTGCGGTTATTCCCGTATTCCTGAATTACTTTCCGGTATTTCCGAATGTATTCCCGCTTTCCTAACCAAAACTTGATAAAATAGCATCAGAGTTCGTGGACCCCACTCCCAAATTCATGTATTTTTCTAATATTCCCGAGTATTCCTCAAGTATTGTCGTGTATTCTAGTATATTCCCCAAGTATTCCCAACTATTTCTCAGGTATTGCCGTGTATTCCCGATTATTCTCTGTTTACCTATTTTCGTGTATTCCCGATATATTTCCGAAATTTGTACACCTATTCCAATAGCGAGATGCCCTTCGGGGCATCTCACTAAATATATTTTGTACACCTATTCCCGAGAACATGGAAATAACTGCGGTTATTTCCGTATTGCTGAAATAATTCCCGGTATTTTTAATTGTATTCTAGTATTTCCTAACCAAAACTTGATAAAATAGCATCAGAGTTCCTTGTACCCCACTCTCGAATCTTCATGCATTTTCGTAATATTCCCAATTATTCCTCAAGTATTGCCGTGTATTTTTGTATATTCCCCTCGTATTCCCGACTATTTATCAGGTATTTCCGTGTATTCCCGATTATTCTCTGTTTACCTATTCTCGGGTATTCCAAATATATTTCTGAAAATTCTGTACACTATTCCTGGGAATATGGAAATATCTGCGGTTATTTCCGTATTCCTGAATTAATTTCCGAATGTATTCCCGTATGTCCCAACCAAAATTTAATGAAATAGCATCGAAGTTCTTTTTACCCCACACTCAAATTTTGATGTATTTTAGTAATATTCCCTAGCATTCCTCAAGTATTGCCGAGTATTCCCGTATATTTCTCAAATATTCCCCAGTATTCCCAAGTATTCCTTACTCTATCTCAGGTTTTGCCGTGTATTCCCTATTATTCTCCGTGTATTCCCGATATATTTCCGAAAATTTGTACACCTATTCCAGTAGTGAGACCCCTCGAGGTTAAACGACTATTTTTGAAAGTTCTGGAATATTCCTCTTATTTCCATCAATGTGGTGCGCAAAAAGATTTCTGCTAAAAGTGCGCTTGATGCCTGGTTTTGCTTTATCAAAGACACTCATAAAGCGAAAAGACTTTTGGTGTGGAGCACGATATGAATGGATTGAGGTTTACCAAAATATCAGTGTCAAAAATAAAATGAATCACAAAAGTGTACCATCATAGGCCATGCTATATAAACCTGATGTAGCTACAGTGTGCACAAGAAATCATAAAGAGATCAAAATAATTTCGATTACTAATAAGGATGGAGTATACTCATGACGTCACCATTGTAGTTGCTATAGTACGCTCTGTTTGTCATATGATTCCTGCAACACCCATCTTCTGAATGTAGATAGCTTATCTTATGAACTATCATTTCAAAAACCTAGAATATTGTTAACAACCACTGCTACCTCTCACGGACTAGAACCACTAGCTAACATCAATAACGTAAAAGGCGCAATTGTATGGTAAAGATTAACTCAAAATTACCATTCGCGAAACCAAGAGAATGAGTTCCTAAATTTGTTTCTATCTACTTTAGGAAATGCCTAGCGGCTGTTCTAATTATACCAAGTTCGCAAAACCGGAATGTGCTCCGAATTCTGAATTAACCCAACAACTGTGCCCTAAAATTAAGTTATTACTGTATACATTTTTGGCTGTCGTAAAATTCGATATGAAATTATCGAACAGAGCAATAAAATTCGATTTGATTGCTAATAGTTTAACCTTCATTTTGTACGGATAACTCAAAACTGGAACGTGTGCAGGTTAATACGGCACGAATTCGCTCGCCGATGCGAACAAACGCGTTCTACAGGTTGAATTAAATTGAAAACAAAGTTTCTTTAGTTGAATCGATTATTTGTTCGTGGGGAAGCAATTTGGAATTAATTTGTTAGACACGCCCTATCCTTTATTATTCTTTCTGCGTTTGATTTTCTGTTTTTCTTCGTTCTACCTCTTGCGTCTTTGGGGATGTCAAGTGTTAGTACAACTCTTTTAAAATTTCTTGTAATATTAGTGCAAATTTAAACTCTTAGTGCAAAGAGTTTATCCATCTTATTACATATACAAGATTTACATAAAATGAAAAACTAATAAGAATATACACTGTTGGCCAATTTTTCTACCAAAATGTCGACCACAAAAAAACTGCACTAATCTTAGATAATTGTTTAAGGTGAATTTTAAAAGCTAATCACTTCCATACTGTCAGTTTCCCAAAATCTAATGGTTGGTACATACCATGGTATGTGCTACGACCTCTTGGTACGACAGGAAGTTACATAATATTTGAGTACTAGGAGTTTGATTTTTAATTTTGGGAACAGTGATGATTTCTCCCGATCAAAATTTATGGTTTCTAAAAACACAAGTTTTTTGGGGTTCATGGAATTTATGAGACTTGATGAGAATGACCGCCTTAGTCACTATGAATGTCTTAAGACGAGACCAAGACAATAATACCACTGGCCAAACTCGACAAACTCAATAATATTAAAAAATTACCGAACTGGTGTTTATTGAATATTTTGAAACCTCCAATGTTCGCTACTTCGATTCTCTGAATACCTAAAATTGCCAGTATCTGAAACTTTCAATGTATGAATCTTGAAAGTTTGAAACTCAAAATGTCCCGAACTGTAAAGTGTAAAACTTATATACTGAAGATTAAGATTCTGGAATGTGAAACCTTCACGATATGAATCCTTGAAATTTTGATATAGAGCTTTAAACTCTCGAATTGTTAAACTTTTGTAATGTTGAACAAAAACAAGAAAAGCGAAAATCCAAATAATTGAGCTCCTGAAATTATCGAAAGTTAAATCTACAAAAGTCCATCTTTGAAGATGCGTATAAATTCTCTACAATTTCGTATAAATTTCTAAAACCCAGAGATATGGTCTCTACTTAGGGAGTACATACATAGATTGGCATTACTTGGAATTACGTTATATAAAATGTATTGCGAGTATGACTATGCATTCTACTTATTAGTAACGATAATACCTGGATATTATTGGCACTACATGACGTTATTCGGCATTACAATGTTATTACCAGCATTGCGAGAGAATTACCTTGCCTTACCTTATTACGTTAACAGAGGATATTCAAGTCTTCTTACAATGCAGACTTGGTCGTTATTGTATAAAAGTATACTGGAATTACTGACATTACTAAGTGATTACTTAATATTATCTAAAAACGAATTATTATGTATTATTTCGAATTATTTGCATAGAATTGCATTGCTGTCAGCATGTAAACAGTAAATGGCGAAAATAGCAGTCTGCGACTGCCGGTACTGTTGACAATCAAATTTTAATTCCAGGAATTACTAAGAAAACACCTTTTTTTAAAACATACACATAGATGCGCGGAATTACACGAATTAACTACATTACTTGAATTACCGGAATAATGTGGCGTTATGAACACATTTCTTGATATAAAGGAGTTATGTATGCTTCTTATAGCGTTGTTTAACATTAGTAATGCCCACTAACATTATTCACTTGGAATTACGTAGGTAAGATACATAGAATATGGAAACAAATATTTGAAAATGCACAAACTGGCCGTAATCGTCTAAAATTAACATTAACATTAATTGGCATTAATGTAATTGGTTAATTCACATGGATTAATTAATTCGGATAGTTATACCACAAAACACATTAGCGTTAATGACTTTATATAAGGCCACACGCATTAGTATTACATACTAACAATACCTGAGCATTGCGTTACAAATGATGGTATTAACCAGACAGTACTTCTACTACGAGGGAATTAAATATCTAATAAATTACCACGAAAAAGCTTTTGGATATACCTATACTTAAATAAATTAATTAATTGGAATTACTTGATAATTACTTCATAATATAGTAATATTATCTAGTTGTTGGAATTATTCGCGTGGAATTGCAAAGATAGGTATCAGAGAACACCACAGCAGTACCTGAGCATTGCGTGGCGTTATACTTATCATCATTTGATATCAGCCAGAGACTACGCTCATTACCAGGAACTTATTTAATAAAGTCAGGCCTTGCTACGAATAACGCTAGTTTTTAGACATTCACGTAGATGCAGAAATTGACTGGAATTAAGTGGAATTACCTCAGAATTACTTATAATATAACAAGATTACCTAGTTGTTGACATTATTCGCGTGGAATTACGAAGAAAGGTATAATAGTACACCACATTAGTATTATTAACAGTACCTGAGCATTGCGTGGCGTTATATCACCAATTTGATGATATCAGCAAGAGACTACGCTCATTACAAGGGACTTATTTGTTAAAGTCAGGCATTGCTACGAAAAACGCCAATTTTTAGACATTTACATAGATGCAGCAATTGGCTGGAATTACGTGGAATTACATCAAAGTTTGTTGAAATTATAATAATTAACCGAGTTAGTCACATGGAATTACGAAGATAGAATACCATAAAACACGACGTTAGCAATTAGCATTAACATTACTAACTATTAGCATTTATTTTGGAAATACTAACGTTTTTGGATATGCAAACAAATGCACAAATTATCTGGAATTACGTGGAATTACCTAGGAGTCACTTCGTATTACGAACAAGGTTTTTTGATATTTACATTATAATCACAGTATTTGGTGTTACCCAGGTATTATACTTGGTATTATTTGTTTGGAATTACAACATACCAGTATCACATTGGCGTTAGTAGCTTAGACTGTTTCTAATTAATAATAAGTAACTAATACATAATAACGTTTCAGAATGGCAGTATTTGTAAATTGTATAGTAAAATTGTTATAATACCGACAATATAATGAAATGCTAACGAAATTACCTAGTAATTCCAATAAGTACCGCGCTTTACCAAGATGTAAAACTTAAATTGTCGAATATATTTTCTCCTTTATGCTACTTAATCTAAGCTACTTAGAGGCCCTCTTTAATTTTTAAATATACACACTGAAGAAGAATTTTATTTCCCGCTCTCTGCCTCAAAGCCTTATTAGACGAGTTAATTTCTAAATTAAAGATTTTAATAATTGCGAATTAGGAATGACAAATTTATGTTTAATTTAATAACGGATAAAGTTCTCAGAGTACTTTACGCTTTATTAATGAAAATTCAACATCTTAACTTCTACAACCGCAAGAATGAGAGCCAAGAACTTTCTTTATCATTCAATATGTAAATTTCGCCGCCTGAAACTTGTTAATTTAATTCGTAGGCGTGTTAAGGATTAGATATTATGTAAATTTTCGTATTAATGACGTGTCAAAAGTGTCTTGATTTAAAATAGGCGTGTAAATATCCTCATGGATGGATAATTAATTTTAAAAAATCAACCCACACAAGACAATCTTTGAAATTCACAAAATTTAAGCAAGACCATCCTAAAGCTCGATAAAAATCTCCAGACAGATTTTTATTTTTTTTTCATCAAAAAAAAGGGAAAGGAAATCAAATTAAAAGTTTATACTGTAGAAAAGTCGATAAAAATCTTGCAAAAAGTCGAGATTGTTAAAATCCTGAATATTTTGCGTAAGTATAACTTTTTAAGAGTTTGCATTGTTAAGCATTTTTTAAGTTCCTGTTGGTTACCTCCAGAAGGGAAAAGTACGTAAATACGGGTATAAAGAATAAGATTCTTTAAAAATTTCAAACTTGGTTTTAGTGGGTTCGATAATAATAGAAAGTTAGTTTTATTGGGGAATAATCAAGGAGTAAAGTAGGTCATAAAACGGTTTTTATGGTCGATATTATTAAAGTAGATGGCTTTTCTTATCATCACAGGAATTGTTTCATATTCATGGATTCACATAATTTCAAATAAGATCAAATTTTAAAGTAAGAGCTCACAGAGGAGTTGAGAGGCTTTCAGAATAATACATGTGCAAAAGTGGTAGATACAAATAAAGATTCGAGAATGCATCACCTAAGACCAAGAAAAACCATATATGTAATCACCAAGTGGAAGCTTAGACCTACTTGTACGGAAATTTAAAGCCAACTCACCAACTTGGTCTTGTGAAGAAGTCTTAGCTTTTGCTTGAGCAACGTTTCAAGATCTCGTCTAAAAGAATATTCAGGATCTACATATTGATACCATAATTATTATTAATTATATGTTATTTTTAAAATGCTATTAGTCACAGATATAGATGCTATCGTAACAAAGATAAAATACACAACTCACTACTTGCTTACCTTTAATTGAAATAAATGCTCAGGCTAAATATAAAGAAAAGTCTAACTCTCCACAAATTGAGACTCTCTCAGGCGGGTCGCTTCAACGGATAATAAAATCTTATATTTAGGAACACAATCATATAAAAACACATACACAAGTAATTTTCAAAAAATAACACAACTTTATTTTTAATTAACGTATCCCAAAGAACAACAAACAATACAAAATGAAAATTGAAAATAGATACCAGAAAAATAGATTTTCTTTTATGTGAAGTAAAAAGATATAAATTAATCACTTAAATATATATAATAAATCACTTAATTATGAATTTATCTTTAAATATTCAAATGTAACAACCAAAAAAAATCTTTTTAATTCCATCATTAATTTTTAATTAATTTCAAAATAGTTTAGTTTTTTCTGATTTGGGGTTAATACTTTTTGCATCATCATATCTCTTAATTACTAAAAATAAAACTAACCACTATTAAAAATTTACGTTTTTATTTTAATTCCTTTTTAAATGTTTGGCGCTACAAGATCGCCAACTTTATTTTTATTACCTCCCCTTGTGTCTGCTTGGCTGATTTTATTAATCTTGACAAATAATTCAAGAAAGCGTACCAACGACCTCTTTAAGATATTTCTTAATTAAGGGCTTTACTAATTGGAATTCCAAATCCAAGTAAGTATATTAATTTTCCCATTTATATTCTAGTCAAATTTCTCATAAGTTTTTCTTTCGAGCAATATATTTCCATCGAATAATAAATCGAACACATGTTTAACTGGAAGTACATGTTAATTAAACACTTTGATTTATAAATCTTCTTTATATTTTAAACAGACGTTTTTCAGAAATATCACTAACCTCAAAATATTGACATGGAATTGTTTACATTTTAACTTAAAACAACCTTAAATTATTTCATGCTCTCCAAAAGGCTGTACACTACTTGAAAGATAAAATTAGAAGAGAATTTGTTACAAAAATGGCCGTGCTTTTATATCTTTTTGTCAAAACAAATGACTGACGTGATTTTTGCAGAAAACAAATGCTTGTTGACATTTCTAAATATTCTTATCCCTAGTTTTATTTATAAAACTTTATTAACTCTTAAACTAATTAGATACACTTACAGGAAATTAAATTCCGAATTCAGTAATATATAATAGTTGTATGAACAACCAAAATTAACCTTGTAACTGAATGTCGATGACATCCCTATCTCCTTATAACTTTTATTAACTTAATTACTTAAAAACACTTTTGTACACCTTCCTATCTTCACAAGTTTAAACAATATGATCTTAATAACATTATTTATTTTTTTAGATGACAACGACTTCAAATAATAACCCAATTACAGTATTCCAACGATACAAAGCGCAACATAATTACATGTTGTTTATCTGATATCATTAATAAAAAGTAGCCCCTACATTTAAGATAGTAACAGTTATGTGGTAAGGAATCCTTCACCAAAATTATTTAACCAGGAGCTGTAAAATTTTGAAATACAAAATACTTATGCAACTGAGGAATCTCGTTAACATGAAAACACATTTTTAACTATTAATTGATAAGGTTACATGATAAATACTTACATACCTCCCCATTACAATAAACCTTGTCTGTTTTAGGTTAAATCTTACATTAAAATTGGTCTAAATTTCATTAAATTGAAAAAATTAGATAATCGTCTCCCACATCGTTAATGGATAAGGAAAATTAACTAAATTTTATAGAAAATCAGTTTCCCAGATATCCTTCATCTGAGTTCATTTTTAGCATGTTAAAAAACATGACAATATGTAAGTAAGCATTAATTGTAAGGAGAAATTCAGTCAAAAAATCATTACTTTCAAGTACTCATCCTAATCTTGGTAACGTTTTTGGTATTGTGTCGAAATGATCATTTTTCGTATGCTGAAAACATGGCCAAAATTCACCTTCTCCAAAACCTCCTGGAAGATTATTCAAAACGCCGCTATTATTCTATAGTGCCTATTCTCTGCTATAACTGCCATGGGTTCGCATGAATTACAATATTTGCAGGGGACCTACTATAGAACTGGTTAACGTTGGTCAGAGATTGCAAACATTTTGTTTTAGCCTATTGTCTCTTATCGTTTAAATATGTATTGTTAGAATTGATCTTAACTCGCCGAAAAGTAAAGTCAAAAAGGTCACATCGATTTTACCTTGGGAATGCCTTTCACTAACCATTTCAAGGTGATGTTATTGGTAAATATTGTATTTTAATTTTTTTTTGTTTATATTAAAATTAAAGCTCTTTTCTAAAAGTAAGAGCTCAAAGGTCAAAAATATTTGTTCATATTGTTTCTAAAACCGTTAATCAGTGTCACTTAGACCTTCTATTATCCTTTTGAAAATACCATATCTACAATTTCCATAAGTATAAGGAAGACCAGGATCATCGTCCTGGTATTTTTTGGAAAATTATCAAAATCCAGACGTTTACCTGATTCTCTAGAATTTTCTAAAAATTGAGTCTTTTCTGCGATATAACATTTTTAGGGAAGAATTTGATGCCAAAACCTTGTTGATTTTAGGTCATCGATGTTGTAACATTTTATAAGAGTAGAAGGAGCTCAGATTATTAGTGGAGATCTTAGTCCAAAGATAAACAAATAGGGACTGAAAAGTAATCCCTTGGTGGATGGCAAGATCTTTTTTGCTTCTTGCTCAAGAGCTTTTCTTTTTCATGCTTGAACCACAATTGAGGTTCTAGGATCAGAAATATGTACTGTCAAAAAGTAAAATAGTTTATCTTTTGATATATTCTCGACGTACAAATCTTTTGGAGCTGCGAACTAGAGATCTTATAAGTAAATGTCAATTGTGTTAATGTCGCAACCTATTAAAATAGAAATTCCAGAAAGGATATTTTTATATTCAAAACCCATAGATCCAAAAACAAAAACTAAGAATTCGCACCAAATCCATAATATTAAAAAATCTTATTTTGTGACTTGGTAAACGATGCCCAAGCATTCCTAGCACTGCTACGAATAAATCTGTCTCAATATTAAAAAGTATTATATATTGTGACACAACTTATTGTATTTTTCCTTGTTTCAGGTAAGATGCCACATTTTGACATAGTTATCGGATATTCTGCATGTAAGTAGAAAGATAATATTTTTCTTTATCTTTGGCTTTTCCAAAAAAGATTTCCTTATTGGTAAGATTACTATCAAAACGCATGCCATGGGGTTATCTCGTTTGAATTCCTTTTGGGCAAGCCTGAATGACCAAACGACTTTTGGGCAAAGTAAACAAAATCTGTAATTGGTTGCAAAATTCAGACTTTCTTCATTTTGGCTTGCTATTTCTATGTTTCTGTCCTGGTATTCTTTATACAATGTTAAGATGTTTGAAATAAGATAAGATTTGAACGTTTTTACCCAAGAGATAATATATACACTTATAAGGAAAAAAGATCGGGTGAAGAGTTTGGAAATTGATGGCCTAAAAATAAATACAGCTATAAATCCACGGACAATCTAAAAACCCAAAAAGAAGGTTAAGATTCGAATAAAAAAAATAATAAAGGCCAAATCTTGATGCTGTTATAATAAAAATTTTGGAAGTAATTTTATTAAAGTCAAAAAATAAACTTAGATGACAATCAGTCTAAAATGTTACAGATCGTCCATAAGGGAATTGCTGAAAGAGATTGTATGCTGTCAATGAATTTGTTGAGATTTCCAGAAAAATGCCCATTTCTCGCTCTCGAAAGAATATCCTACTGTAAATTAAACAGTATTTGCCTAGTATCAAAATTTTCTTCTGAATTTATCCAACTTAAACAAGATTATATCAGCTCAGATGTTTAGCGAACATGAATTGGGTGGCAATATAAGGGACAGGCAGCAGACGTTGAACTTGGCAGATATAGAAACAAACTCCCCTTTCTCTCTGTTCCTAACCTTCCCACCCCAATGTAACACATTTATCTGGGAAAAGCCATTTAGAACGCGAATCACGTACCAGTATTTAACACACCTAGTTCTCTTGGTATGTCAAAAATTTCAGTTTACTAAGATGGGGAAAAAATTGAAGTGAGAATTTGACTAAAATTTCCAAAAATTTTGATGAAATTAATGCAAATAATATTCAGAACATCATTCTTATATAAGTTATGAAAGGAAGCATGATGACGAACGCAATCAGGTGGTGTGCTCCCGGACCCGGACCCGGATCGTTGCTATGGTGGCTAACTCCGGGTGCGGGTGCGTCGCCTAGCAACGGAACGAGGTCCTTGTTCCCAAGACATACTACCACATATCGCACACATTTTGCACGTGTAGTTCGGATTATGAGATTTGTATCACACTGGTGTTATTTGAAAATGCCCCTTTAATTCTCCATCTGTGTGTTTGTATTAAGGAAAAAGCAAGCAAGAGATCAAAAAACGTTTTGGAATTAGATTTATCTTTGAAAGATTTAATTAAACTGTGCGTATTTGCACAAAAGGAATAATGAGCTGAGTTTGGTTCAGTACTACAAGATTCTGACGTGATTGGGCGAAATTTATTAAAATTTTGTTTGGTTTTCTTTTGATGTTTCTTTACCTAGGTAAATGAACTGAATTCAATTATTCGCCACAAGTTAAGAACGTGTTTAATTACTTGGAAATTGAAAAAAGGAATTTGAAAAGAAAAGTTGGAGAAATGTGGAAGGGAAAGGGAAGGCTTTAGATGATACTGCTACAAATGAAATATCATTTCTTTGTGTTTTTTTGCTTTATATCTTATTTCGATTAAATAAATGTTAAGAAAATTCCTCTTGGTGTAATTATGGATCCATAAAAATGTTTTGAAATAAATTTAGGTAATCCCCACTAAGACTAGGTATCTACAGCTGTTGGACGCTACTTTCCGTTTCTCATTGTGATAACTACATTCAAATTTGTCACGTCCGAATTCCCTAGGACAAACGTCTCCCCCTCCTCCCACCAACTAAAAATAGAACCACTACGGACGTTTAACTTCAATCAACGACATTAATTTCCTTGGAGATATTTTTGCTCAAATTTGATGAGCTGGAATGAGGAACTACGGTCACAATGGGTTGTCCAAGAATGGGGATGTTGAATATTGGTTTTCCGTCTGCTCAAATATATTTTTTTTACCAAGATGAACTGGAACTGGTTCTGCTAGTTTAAGATCAAGGTTGAACACCAAAACCGCTTTCTCTAAACCAATATAGTGTTTCAAGACCAAGATTTTTTCTGCTAGTCTTGGTTTTCGCCAATTGTTAAATATAGCATTTGTGCCATTTGGGATCTACGACAGAATTCGATATGAACCCAAAAGACATTTCCCACTATTCGTATAACCAATTGCAAAAGAACATAGGGTCTAATCTTGAGCTGAAAGATCAGAGATGCCTATTTTATTGTATCATTTATTTATAGGCCGATCAGTCATCATCGACATTCACAATCTCCCCTCCCCAGGGAGTGAGATGGAAGCAAGGAGAAAAAGATGAAAGTTAGTTACGACCAACCTGTTGTAAGTAAATTAAGACAATTGAGTTATACAACAGCTTTGTTGGTGGTACTAAGCACGTTAAGTTAACTTGTTGGGACAATTACGAAAAGGAGACTGTGGAAGAGGGATTTCTGCATCAAAGTGGGCATAGAATCAGAATTGAATCACTGTAGTTTTGCTTCTTCCTAGTTTTTAGTTTGCTACTAGAAATTGGCCACATATCGAAACTCATTTCCTGCTCTTACTCTTAAGCCCGCAACTCTTCGTAACGATTCAGAGAATGATAATTAATTTATTAACATATCACCTTTTGTTCTGTAAATTCTGTATGTCAGTGGCCAAGGAGCAAATTTCGGGATTGGACTGTATCATATTGAGAACAACAAAGGAACTCTAAATTCCTTCGTTTTTCGCAGTATTGCAGATTACAAAACCGAAAGTCGGCCTTGTTCATTAACTGATGCCATGAAAGTGTTTGTGTTTATCTACATGTCATGTCCTTCTGAAGAAGTTAAAGCACGCGTTTATCGAAAATTATAATTTGAGCAAATTTTTATGGAAGCTGCTCCAATCGTTTGTTCACATTTTGCTCATATTTGGTCGCGAATCTTATGAATGTCTGAATCCTTGTTTATGCCTTTTCATATGTAAAAAATTGGAGCAATAATCTAAACCAAAAATTGTGAAATTAGCACTTCGCCATTTTTAATTTAGAATAACTGTTCGAATTACTACCACCAAAAAGTATCACTTTCGTGTTTTAACAAACTGTTTTTATAAAAAAAAACTCTTTCTGATTGCCTTATGTATTATTTTAAAGGTGCGATGGAGATAGGAGCAAAGCAGCTAGCTCCTAATAAAAAGAACTCAAACTTTTCCTCTGACTCGCTTCTCGGATGTTGGGCATAGAATCAAAAGTCATCATAGTTGTGAGGGATCTTTTGGACGGAGTTCCACACTGACTGTGCTCTTCTGATTTACTTTTGACTCTTGGTGTAGGCTAAACTTGCCCAAAATACTTTTGAAAAGACTTTTATAAGCAAGTCTTTTTCTGAATGCCTTAGGTATTTTTTTAAAGGTGCGAAACACCTCCTAATAAAAAGAACTCGAACTTTTCGTCTCACTCGCTTCTCGGGTGTAGGGCGTAGAATCAAAAGTCATTATAGGGAGGGGGGATCTTTTGAGCGAATTTCCACAGTGACTGTGCTCTTCTGTTTTTACTTTTGACTCATGGTGTAGGCTAAACTTACCCAAAATACTTTTGAAAAACTTTCATAAGAGAGTCTCTTTCTGAATGCCTTAGGTATTTTCTTAAAGGTTGGCGGAGAGAAGTGCGAAGCACCTCCTAATAAAAAGAGCTCGAACTTTTCCTCTGACTCGTCATTGTAGGCGGGGGGGGGGTCTTTTGAGTGAATTTCCACACTGACTGCTCCTTTTACTTTTAACTCTTGGTGTAGGCTAAACTTGTCGAACATGGTTTTGAAAACACTTTTATAAGAAAGTTCCTTTCTGAATGCCCTAGGTATTCTTCTTAAGTAAGTGAGGGGGAGGTGCAAAGCAGCTCCTTATAAAAAACTCGAACTTTTCCTTTAGATTGCTTCTCGGATGTTGGACATAGAATCAAAGTCATTATAAGGGGGGGGGTCTTTTGAGCGAATTTAAAACGTTGAATTATATTACAGTGACAATTCAACACATTTATCAACCAATCAAATGTCATAAATTTAGTCAAACCAATTAACAGCATGCTGATTACAACAATAATCACCATTGGTGTAATTACAGAGATGATTTGTTAAATTTTCACACGAATTTCACTTTTGGTCCCAATTTTTTTGGTAATCTTGGCCATCATATTAGATTATACTTGTAGTTGATTCAGATGATAAGTGCGAGCTATGCTTTGCACTCATCACAGTTTCCATCTCGATCAACTACTTGTGTTATGCCATTCAAAATTATTGGCAAAATTGGGACCACTATAGTAGTATTATATATGGCACATGATGTTAAATCAGCCATTGAAACTTATTAATTTGCTTAATTACAAAGCTATCACAGCAATAGTAAAAAACAAGTAATCGTATTATCTTATTTTATTCTGTTTCTAAGATCATAATTTGATTCAAATTTTTTCTCATCGAATATAATTCGTAGTACGATTAATAATCGATGATTCTAATTGTGAAACTGGAGCAGCACATTCAACTCGCCCTACAGGCTCCTTGAACTGCAGTTTGGTTTCACACGTACATATCATTGATAATAATCTTACCACTTGTTATATTACTGCTGACAATCTCCTCAGAGAAAAAATGAACAATAATGAACATAATATATAGACATATAGATTGATATAGACATAATATCCGAAATTATGTCTATACCAGAAAAAAAAACGATTCAGAAAAAAAACAGACACATTTGGTTTTTTTTGAAAAAAAAAAACGGTTTTTTTCTGAAAAAAACATTTTGTTTTTTTTTCATTTACATCACTACTCTTGGTGTAGGCTAAACTTTCCCAAAGAACTTTTGAACACACTTTTTCATACAAAAGTCTTTCTGTTTGCCTGAGACATTCTTTTAAACGTGGGTGGGAAGGAGGTGCAAAACAGGTCTTAACAAAAATAATTTGAAATTTTACTCTTGACTCGGTTCTCGAAAGTTGGACATAGAATCAGAAGTCTCCATTTTTTTTTTCAGAAAAAATCGACACTGGAACAAATTAGTAACCGGTGCTCTTTTTTTGTAGTTTTGACTCTTGGTGTAGGCTAAACTTGTACAAAATACTTTTTCATACGAGTCTTTCTGATTGCCTTAGGTATTATTTTAAAAATGGGGTGAGGAGAGAAATGCGAAGCACGTCTTAATAAAAAGAATCGAAACTTTTCCTCTGACTCGTTACTTGGATGTTGGACATAGAAATAAAAGTCGCCATAATGAGTGGGGGGGGGGAATGCGACACTGCGCACTGGCTGAGTAAAATAGGAGACTGTTTTTTTTTTAGTTTTGATTCATGGTGTAGGCTAAGCTTGTCCAAAATACTGTTTTCTTTTTGACATTATTTTGCCAAAAATCCTGTCTTACACATCTTTTCTGATCCAAAGTTCTAGTTCCAAAACTGACTATAGGAATCAACGATATTTCTTTGCGAATTATATCGCCTACTTGGCCATAACAGATGACGGAGGATTGCAGAAATCTCTTACGATCTAAGCTTCAGAAATACCAACTTTCACGTTTTAGAACGTTCAATGACATGTTTCTAATTTTCATCAGCCCACGTCACTCGATATCGTGAAACATGCCGAGGACGGTAAGATGTTTTGTTTGCGCAATTTTGATTGGCTTCTGATTTGGTGCAAGATGACACAAAACGTGATGAACAAATTTTACAATCATCAAGGTTAGGTTAGAGACAAATCATATCGTTGGGAATTAATTGCACATACTATGTACTACTTACTCGTATGTGAAACGTAGTACGCAAGAAATTATTGTTTCTCTTCCTTCACACCTACTACTATAAAAATGGATTGTTTGAAATTAATGCATCGACATTCACGTTTTTTTTACGTTCACACTAAAAAGCGTGTGAGTTTTACATAACCTCGAAGGCGTGGATTTTCAACAACCAAATTCATAGCCTATGGAGATTCTGAATGCTATGCAGCCAGAATCCTATCCAGAAAGGGATACGAAGGTATCAATTTTCAAGACTAGCTTCTGTAGCTGGACTACATGTTTGCTACTTATAATTAAAATTTAACTTTTTCACTTGGAATTGGAATTGGTGTTTATAGGTGCCCAGAACCCCATTTTAATTTACTTTTTTTTTCACTTAAGAAGAAAATACATAAATAAAATTTAATCCTCAAATAGGGTTTAAATTTATAACCTCCGATGGTGGCCTTAAATAAAAAATATACCCAGTTAAGTTTATCTTCTAAGCCTACCGTCCACTAAGAAGTTAGGTTCAAAACAGGAAAAAGGACGGTTGATGTGCTGAATTATGGATCAATGGAAAGAGGAAAAATATGCAAGGGCAATCGGATTTGCCCCCTCGTGAATATCTAATGCGCGTATTCAAACTCTTCATTTCTAACAGCGATTATATTTTTTCTCTGCAATAAACAAGGATGTTTTGCAGGATAAAATCTGGATTAATTTCATTTTAAAATGGAGGTAATGTGTCTCTAAAATGACAAATGATTAAAGTTTATAATCCCACAGGGAGACATTAACTGGAAGAAAAGTGGTCATGTATAGCAAAGCCTGTCATACGCTTAAAAGTAGCTGGATTTATATTGTCCACAATTTAATAAAGTTGACCTTTTGACTTTGCAAAGCGGAAATATTGGATTTTCCAGGTGGTTGAAAATCAATTTTTTACGTAGTAGATTTATTGGTTTTGCAATTTTTTTCTATTCGATTTCTGCCTTTGACAATTGTTAACTGTATGTTTGGTACTCTTAATAAGATAGAAGGAAATGAAAATGTCCACTTAAAATTCTAAACTTGGACATATACCACTTTCAAAACTGGACAAAGAAAGGGAGGTTTGATTGTACAATCCAAAGAAACGAAGCGAAGTCAACCTCCCCTCCCACTCTTCCCAAACGGAATGTCGATGTTGAGATGTTGTTGTCCTAGTTCACTAGGACTCGCGTCTCAAATATGGCGAACTAATGCGTGGATTGGTGTTTCTCTAGCCGATCTTTTTCCATCATAGAGTACCTAACTATAAGAAACGACCATATCCTAACCAAACTTCTTGCCGTACACCAATCTCTAAGCCCTAGTAAAACTTTCTGCAGATTAACCTATCGTAACTAACCCTAAGCGCAGCACTAACCTAACCTGTAATCTGACCTATGTAATCTAATTCAATTTTTAATTCAGTGTAACCTACCAGTGAAACGGACTTTTAGTTAATCTTACTCAAAATCTATAACTTATTGTTATCTAATTAACTACACTAACCTAATTCAACCTAACCTACCCTTTCCTACTCGACCATAAAATGCAATCTAATCTAGTCTAGACTTATGTCTAACCAGAATATGCCTGATATACGTAAGTACCTATTCTTCTCAAAAATCCGTCCTTTGTACAGATACACAAGGATAAGATCACCTAGGAAAAGTATCGTGCTAGGAACAGGTCTAGCAAAGAAGCCTAGGAAACTGTCTAATATCATGGGTAGGGATGGATCGATTATGAGAAGACCGGTTTTCTTTGGAATATTATTTACGTTTATATACGATAGAAGTCTAGAGTCGAAGTCAATATCATGAAGGCACTCACAAGTGACTCTGTATACTGAAGGAGAAGGATGTTGACTAAAAGAGGAAATTGCTCTTAGAGTATCCTTCTCTTTTCGTAATAAGTTAAAAAAGAACCTGCACTCCAAAAGTACCTATAACATGAAATATATTTTTTCTTGTAAGAGCATGTAGGGATTCATGAACTAAGCGGCCTAATGCTCTGCATTATGTATACATTTCTTTGCAACACTTCTGAAAGTGTTTAGAACTTCTTGGTATCGAAACCCTAAACTCCTTTCCGACTTATTAATATGGAAAAAATGCTGTTCAGGCTTAACTAAACTAGACTTAAGAAAAGGGTTCATAGTCGACCTTAAATAGTGAAGCATGTAAAACTAGAAACCCTAGCTTCTAGACTCTGGAACTTCTAAGAGACTTTTCATTTCTGATAATCTATGCTTGTTTTTCAACTTTTTACTACTTTGGAATACCTGGGTATACTTGGAAGTACCTAGGAATATTTGGAAATATCTGAGAGTACTTGGAAATGCCTATTTTTTGCAAGTATTCCCAAAAACTGGAAATCACTGTGTACTGTGCTGAGAATACGTTGAAAATACTTAGAAATAACTGGAAATACTTGTAAATATTTGGGAATAGTTGAAAATACCTGGGAATACTTGGAAGAACCTAGGAATATTTGGAAATACCTGGGAATACTTGGAAATGCCTAATATTTTTTGCAAGTATTCCCAAAAACTGGAAATCACTTTGTACTTTGCTGAGAATACGTTGAAAATACTTGGGAATAACTGGGAATACTTGGAAATATTTGGGAATGCTTGGAAATTCCTGGAAATACTTGGAAGTACCTGGGAATATTTGGAGATACCTGGGAATACTTGGAAATGCCTAATATATTTTGCAAGTATTCCCAAAAACCGGAAATCACTTTGTACTTTGCTGAGAATACGTTGAAAATACTTGGGAATAACTGGGAATACTTGGAAATATTTGGGAATGCTTGAAAATACCTGGGAATACTTGGAAGTACCTGGGAATATTTGGAGATACCTGGGAATACTTGGAAATTCCTAATATTTTTTTCAAGTATTCCCAAAAACTGGAAATCACTGTGTACTTTGCTGAGAATACGTCGAAAATACTTGGGAATAACTGGGAATGCTTGGAAATTCCTGGAATACTTGGAAGTACCTGGGAATATTTGGAGATACCTGGGAATACTTGGAAATGCCTAATATATTTTGCAAGTATTCCCAAAAACCGGAAATCACTTTGTACTTTGCTGAGAATACGTTGAAAATACCTTGGGAATAACTGGGAATACTTGGAAATATTTGGGAATGCTTGAAAATACCTGGGAATACTTGGAAGTACCTGGGAATATTTGGAGATACCTGGGAATACTTGGAAATGCCTAATATTTTTTTCAAGTATTCCCAAAAACTGGAAATCACTGTGTACTTTGCTGAGAATACGTTGAAAATAATTGGGAATCACTGGTAATACTTGGAAATATTTGGGAATGCTTGAAGATTTCTGGGAATACTTGGAAGTACCTGGGAATATTTGAAAATACCTGGGAATACTTTGAAGTACCTGGGAATACTTGGAAATGCCTAATATTTTTTGCAAGTATTCCCAAAAACTGGAAATCAATGTGTACTTTGCTGAGAATACGTTGAAAATACTTGGGAATAACTGAAAATACTTGGAAATATCTCGGAATATTTGAAAATAGCTGGGAATATTTAGAAATACCTGAGAATATTTGGAAATACCTGAGAATACTTGGAAATGCCTAATATTTTTTGCAAGTATTCCCAAAAACTGGAAATCACTGTGTGCTTTGCTGAGAATACGTTGAAAATACTTGGGAATCACTGGTAATACTTGGAAATATCTGGGAATACTTGGAAATACCTGGGAATACTTGGAAATGCCTAATATTTTTTGCAGGTATTCCCAAAAACTGGAAATCACTGTATACTTTGCTGAGAATACGTTGAAAATGCTTGGGAATAACTGGAAATACTTGGGAATACTTGAAAACAACTGGGAATTGTTGGAAATACCTGATAATACTTGGAAATACTTGATACTTTGTGAATGTATTCCCAAACTGCAAATCAGCGTACGTTTTTCGAGGACCACTGCTGGAAATCACTGTACACTTTGCTGAAGATACTTTAAAAATACCTGGGAATATTTAGGAATACTTTTGAATACCTGGAAGTACCTGGGAATATTTGGAAATACCTGATTTTTTTCAAGGATTTTTGGATAATTGAGGATTTTACATAATTAACTTATACCTGACCAGTTTTGGGGAACAAAAACTGCGGTAACGGTTTGCCATACATTTTATTTAGGATCTTCAGAATGAGGCTGTGGCAAATAAGAATTTGCTCGAGTTTGGGACTTTTCGTTTACTAACTTTCGTCCAATATAGTTTTGATCCAACGGTACTTTTAGTCTAATGGACATATGATCTAATAATAATAATAATAATTGCATAATAATAATAATAATCGCCCCTCCCTCCCGCACAAGCTTCATAGGTAGTAGTCGTTATTATTAAATGAATCTTCCCATTCAATAACACTTTTTGACAACGTTTGGCCCGATGAGGCTTTTTGTTCAATGGTACTTATAGGAAAAGTAAAATGCAGTTGCTGAATGATCTTAAAATGATGGTTCTTATTTCCAACTTGGTCGGTGGACATTGGATAGGAAGTCCTGTTGGGCCAGCAATGCTATTGGACTTAAAGTTTATTAGACCAAAAGTCTCGTTAACGAAAAGTTTCTTTGGACCAAAAATCCCGTTGGGCCAAACGTAATTAAACGAAAAATCCGATAAAAAAATATCATTGAAGCAAAAGTCCGCGACCGACTAGTCCGCATCCATGTCACACATTTAGGTCAACATTGCTCTATGTATGGACTGAGAAAAGCAAATATGACAAGCAAAGGATGGTAAGTCATGCTGATGCAGCAAATAAAGTGGCCATAACTAGTTGGAGGCCCTCATATATCATATGAGTGTATCATTTATTTATGTGCGCATTAAGCTTATTTCTCGCAAGTCTTCTTCGGAGTATAATAAAGCACATTAATCTAAATTAACATCTTTTCTAAATATCAATAGAAAATGATCCTTACAGAATTGTTTTATTTGCTCCTTGTGCGTAGTTTACGGCGGTGATATTCTTAATGACAACCACAGGTTGGTGTTTGGGTAGTTGTTGGGACCGACTGCTTGACGTGCCCATCCGATAGCGCGGCGAAGTGTACTGAGCGAACTGAAGAGGTCAAAAATGAGAGTTGTTGGCGTCACTGCCGTATAAGTAAATACTTTCAAGTGGTTTTTATTATTATTTATTTATTGGAAAAGGAAAGTATTTACAGGACAAACTCGATACGAAAATAGACATAAAAAACCATATTTTCCTTCTTACTTTGTTGATTAAAATATTCTCTTTTGTTTCAGGTAAGCCCAATTTGCAAGTCGATATGTTGTTCAACCAACCATAATCCATAAATATGAACCTGGGAGAGGGTAAGTTTCCAAACTACAATCCCATATTTTGGTGTGGAACACTCCATCTTGTCCAACATAATAATGACTTTTATCATCTCTCCCAAAACTGACGGGTCGTCTTTTCTGAAAGCATGAAATTTTAAGCTCCCATGTCAAAAAGTTTAAACTGAAATTTTGGACGTTTATAATTTATAACATCATTTCAACGGGACGAAATCTCATTAATAAAAGAAATTAATTTCCCAAGTAAAATAATTTAAACATGACAGACTTTGCCGTTTTATCTAATTTAATTGGAACAGGTACGAGTGATTACGTACTAACCAAACCCCGTTTTAATTTACAAAATAGGAAAAGGACGGACGTAAATACCTAACCTAACTAAATATCGCTTCTGCTATCGGGTTTAACGTTGCCGTCCGTACTTTAAGGTTATCGAATCCTCTTGTGCATAATTAAGTGAAATTTCCCAACTTGTAAATGTAAGTACGTGTGTCCTGCTTAGCACAGGATGTTCGGTCAAAATTGAGTTTTAGTGGCAATAAGGAAATTCGGTTGGGTACGCGATTAATGTGTTACATTAAATCCTTAAATGGGCGCATGCACCTCATTAGTATTCTACACAAAGAAGGATTTTTAAAACTGTGAGTGGGAAAAAAATTGCTGGTGCGTCTATTTTTAGATGACGACTTTGACCTTGTTGATAAAAGAGAAGCTTAAAATATTTGATTCTATTATGCAAAAAAGGTATTTTAGCAAAAATAACAGTTTCTGAAGAATACTGAAATATACATCAAATTCTCCGATTATTATATTCTTTCGAGACCACATCTGCTCGCTTTACTCTTAGTTTTTTACTTTTAATTTTTATACATCCTGTATGTAAAAATATTTTTACACGGGGCATGTAGAAAATAAGAATTTCGGGCGAGAAAATAAAAATCATGTACATTATGCTTGTCATTGATTTTATACCATGGCAAAACTCAAATGTTGACTAATTGCGTCGTTTTGTTGATTCCGGGCGTCGCGAGTCGATTCGAGGCTTAAAAAGTACTGCCCGAGATTGAATAAAAAAATAATTAAATTCGGTTAGAGAATTTTCGCTATGCTTTTGGTATGTCATTGATAGGTCAAATTCACCGCTGTCATTTGTGCTTAATCCTAATGACAGACTGATCCCCCCCTCTCCAGTTCGAGGGAGAGATTGAAATGTGACTACATCAAACACACTTTTTTTATATTAAATCGCTTGCATCGAAACTTATCTGCGAAACGGTTGCAGCTATCAATATCAAAAACCGATTTTATACAACTTAAATCTGATTAAAATTGATAACAGTGTCAGAATTCTAACCAATAAACGGAAAGTCCCATTCAGGATTACGAGCTTTGAATATTGGACGACCTATACTAGTACATCGCTGCAAATTTGATCTGTAACAAGACATTATGTATAGAAATGACAAACTCGCCCCGTTGGGAAAATTCCCAAAAACTGCATTGAAACGTCTATTATATAACACATTTAGAACTATGGAATAGTTCAATCGGATTCATCAAGTGTTGTTTTCCACTCCATTTTGCTCAGAACCTCCAAGTGCCTTTCTAAAAAATTTAATTAATAATAGGGATAGGGATGTTAAGACATACAAATGAACACTTTTATATTGCGCAGTTGACAATTTGCACACCCTCTTGCATCGACCTGCTAATACTCGGCTGTGGCTACCTGTTGTTTGTCCTATTCTGTAGTTACGATGAAGGAACCCTGGCCACAATAATAAGTCAAAATATCTCATATAAAAGAAATTCGGCAAAATTCCTTTAAACTTCTTCGTCAATTGCGTTAAACTGTTTATCATTCTTCTAAATTCCCACAGTTCCTGTAAACTTCTGTAATTCCTACATTTAACTTGCTTTCTTTGTGCCATAAACTTTATTGACTAAGATTCTTTACAATTCCTATAAATTCCTTGCAATTCCTTATCGTTCTTCTAAATTCCCACAATTGTCTTGTGCAAATGTCTCCATATAACCAAAACACCGACATTTCCTTTAAATTCTACAATTCTCTTAATTCCGGTAAATTCCTAGTAGTAAAATATTTTTAGTTTCTATATATAATTTATTTTCTTGTGCCATAGGCTTTAATAGACAAATTTCTCAGACATTTATTTAAATTCCTGGTAGTAATTTTTAATTCCTACCAATAATAGTTTCGCTCTATGGTTTCATAACTAAATTCCTCCTACAATTCTTTGAGAAAAGTTGCTTGCAGTCACTCGAGACCTCCCATAATTTCTGTAAACGTTCTGGTAATTTCTTTAAATTCCCTACAGATCTTAACTTCTTTAAACTACAGATTTGACTGGCCATATTTCATACAGTTACCTGAAATATTACACAATTCCCAGTAAATTCCTCATAATTCTCTTTATATTTAAATTCTCTATAAGTAACTTCTTTGTGCCATAGACCCTATTGACTTTATTGAATTCCTTACAATTCCTACAATTTCCTTGCAATTTGTTAAAAATCTTTTAAATTCCTGAAAATATTTTTTAACTCTTACCAATAACCTTCTTGTGCAAATCTCTCAACGACCAAAACTCCCACATTTCCTGTCAGTTCCTAGATGTAAGGCATTTTTCAGTTCCTACATATATGATTTATCTTCTATGTGCTATAGACATTAATAAACGGATTTCTCCAAAATTTCTTTAAATTCCTATATTTCAAATTTAAATTCTTGGTAGTAACCTTCAGTTCCTACAAATAATAGTTTGCTGTGCTTATGGTTTCATAACTAAATTCCCCCTACAATTCCTTGTAAATAAGTTTTTCGTAATCATTTGAGACTTCCCGCAATTTCTTGTAACTTTCTGGTAATTTCTTTAAATTCCCTACAGATCTTAACTTCGTTAAGCTACAGATTTGAATGGCCAAATCCCATACAGTTACTTTAAATATTACACCATTCCTAGTAAATGCTCTTTATTTGTAAGTTCCCTATAAGTAAGCAATTTCCTTGTCCCATAGACTTTATTGACGAATATTCGTTACAATTCCTATAAATTCATTGCAATTATTTATCGTCCTTCTAAATCCTCACAATTTCCTGTAAAGTCTTGAAAATATTTTTCAACTCCTACAAATAATTTCCTTATGCAAATGTCTCGATGACCCAAATCCTAACATTTCCTTTAAATTCCACAATTCTTTTACATTCTCTTAATTCCTACCAATTCCTGGTAGTAAGATATTTTTCAGTTCCTAAAATTCTCCGAAATTCCTTTAAATTCCTATACGTCAATGTAAATTCCTGGCAGTAATTTCACTTCCTACAAATAATAGTTTTTTTATACCCTATGGTTTAATAACCAAATTCCCTCTACAATTCCGTTTATATTTTTTTGCAATCACTCGAGACCTCCTATAATTTCTTGTAACTTTCTAATAATTTCTTTAAATTCCCTGCAGATCTTAACTTTTTGTTAGTCATAGATTTGAATTGCACAATCATCTAACAATTTATGCATGACCGGGCGGTTTAGGGAGTGCTAACGAAGGTGAATATTAGCGAATGAATGCACCGCATACTCATGCAGACTCGAAAATGATTACAATTCCTTATACATTTTTGAAATGCCTCAAATTCCCACACTTTCTTGGAAATTCCTTCCTCTATTGTGTGTGTATCAACATTCTTAAGCGTTTCACCTGGGTAAATTATGAGTTCAGTTTTGGTTTATCTAAGATAGACTGGCTAATAAAGCAATCTAACGACCGCTCACTGGGTCAATTGTAAAGCGATGGTACGGTTAGCAAACTTACGATGCCGGTAGATTACCAAAAAAATACAAAAATCTATACAAGTCTTCTTCCCTAAAGTATTCATATCTTAGCAGAACTCCTACGTCAATGATTGCGTCCTTTTACGAAATAAAACCGTCTCATTCATGATGACGACTCACCCAACTCGACGTCATCAAAATAATTATTACCATTATCCTTCCTCTAAGGGTAGATCGAGCGAACCTAAGAATTTGACGCCAATATTTTGCATATTTCAGAACTCGCATCACTGACTTAGACACCCTTCAATTAAGAGTCTGGCCAAGGTGTCCGCCATTTTATATCATAATAGAGCCAATGACATGGATTTTGACGTTTTACTGCTAAATCTAGCAGTAATAGCTATACCAGCTATAACAGAGCTCAGGAGGTTGGAAATAGCATGAGTAAACTCCGTTTTCTTAGAGAATGGAACAGCTAGTCATCGCGCTCTCAAAATAATAACATAGGAATTGATGACGTACCTGTCATCTTCTCTAAGGTAACGGAGTTTAGTTCACGTAATAATATATGACGTCATTGCTATGCCGATGTCAACTGTAGTTACTTATCCATATCTCCGGAGTTGTTTGTTGTCATAGACAGTTGCGGTTTGGGAATTTATTTTTGTTTGGATATTCTTGTTAAAATACCTGATAGGACCTAGCTTTACGGTAAGTGGATTTTCTTTTCCTGCCATAGATTTTTAAAAGAAGTGAAGCAGTGAACCTAAAACTATCCAATCAAGAACTAATTCGATCATCCGTCCACGTTTAAGTTAATTACAAAATGCTTTTTGTTTTCTTTTCTATTTTACTGCTTCCTTTTCAAAAAGTACTTTCCTTTCATTTGCCCACCTTAATTGGCCGTTACCCTTAATTTTATTTACCATAAAATTACACTGTTTAGTGTTAACGACGGATCTATTGAATTTTGCTGTGCTAGTAGTACATACAAACTACTATTTTAGGATTGCATTAAAAAAAACTTCAACCTCTCTCCTCTCATCGTTTGCAATTTTAATTAACAAATCCAATTTAGCTTTTGGACATTTCAAATGAAACGAACACTGCTGCCACGATTGGTCCATCCGAGCCGGACGCACCGTGGGACGACCGCACATGTATTATTTCTATGGTCTGTGCAAATGATGACGATTTCATTATTTAAAATAACTAGCAATAACAGTTAATGGTACTAGTTTGATTGTTTTCACAGTAGAAACTAGTTTTGCCCTTTCCCACCCAAATGTCATTAAATTTCCTTTTATGCACTTCTAATAACATCATCCAAGCAGGCGAAGAAGTTTATTTAATAATATATAAAGGAAACGGAAGTCGTTTAAGCTGTTGACATGTTTTTAAATTGATCTTGGCTATTTTTGTTATTGCAAAGTATGATATGGTAAAAATAGAAATGCGTCTTTGATATTCAATAAAAGAGGGCGTGTTTAAATTTAAAAAAAATTCTAATAACCTAACGTCCTAACCTTTCTATTTAATTGAATTCCGTGGTATTAATAGGATAATGGGATGCTTTAACATAGTTAATTAACAAGTAAGCGTGTTTTAAATAAACAAATAGCCATTACTTACTTTACGCGCCTTTGTTGTTTAAGTTAATAGTGTGTTAATTTCATTTGTTTTACACATAAATCTAGAGTTAGTTGGTAATATAATTCAAAACCAGCAAGCTGTGCTTTTTAGCATTATTAAATAAAGCTTAAGCATTATTTATTATTAGAAGAAATAATCGTAAAAGTGATTTAATAAAGTTTCAAATTAGTTCTGTAAAGTACTCTTTGAGAAGCAGGGCAGTGGCCTTTTATTGGAGTCCAGTGAGATGACACTACCTCTATTATCAAGGCTCGAAATGTGGGAGATAAGTTGGTGGCGACGGCGATATTTTCGCAACGACAAGGCTCAACAAAATATTGTAAACTGATTTCAACGAATTACCTCTGCATCACTCATGCAGACCCGCGAATAAATTTCTGATGAATGCACAGCATCATTAGTATGTCTGCTCTGGCCCGCAAACGAAATTTGTTAAAAAATGATGCCCGCGACATAATAAAAGGATGCCGACCCCTGACGTAAAATGATTGGTAATCATCTCACTGGATCTCGATTCCTGGTGTAATAGTTGTCATGGAGACGATCACACCTGAACCCAACCTGAAGGCAGTGATTTTTCAGGACTAGAATGACTACTACATTGACAAGATGAGTTGTTTGCTTGATGGGGATGGTTCAATTGATGGTTTCTTCCAATGATCGACGAGCGATGCATTGAGATAACTGTTCCTCCGGTCTTTGCACTTCTGGCTTCCTTCCCTCTATTGATGCCGAAACTACAAACTAAACAGAAATTTACATTTATTAAAGGCAATCGCCAGGTTTGGCTTAAATCTGTGGCCGTAAAAGCCTATTTTGATAACTCCCCCTATTTGACAAGTAGGATCTTGAATTAATGGTTGATTATGTTGGTGAAATGAACCATAGACGTTTTGAAATTAGCGTTCCTAGCGCGCGCTACAGGCAAACACGACACATGGCAATTCGTGTACCCTTCACAATGTTCGATTCAAGATGAAAAGTGATGGGTTTGAAGAACATAGAGCACGGGTCGTCAAACTTCTTTGAGCGTCGACCCCTTCAAGAGTTTCTTGACTTTTTATCGACTTCCTCTATTTTACTATTGGGATCTAACTAAAATAACTAAAAACACAAAAATAACTACCTAAAATAGTAGCTAAAATAACTAAATGACTTAACTGCAATAACTAAAACAGCCAAATTAACTAAAATAACTACCTAAAGTAATAGCTAAAATAACTAAAATAATCTAGCTAAAATAACTTAACTAACTAAAACAGCTAGATCAACTAAAATAACTTCCTAAAATAGTAGCTAAAGTAACTAAAATATATAGCTAAAATAACTAAAACAGCTAAATTAACTAAAATAATTAAATTAACTAAATAACTTAACTAAAATAATTAAATTAACTAAAATAACTTAAAACAAAAATAACTACCAAAAATAGTGGCTAAAATAACTAAACTAACTAAAATTACTAAATTAACTAAAATAACTGAATTAACTATATTAACTAAATAGTAGCTAAAATAACTAAAATATGTAGCTAAAATAACTTATACTTGATTGGCCTTCGTAACTTTTTTTATGACTTTGCTTCATCTTACAGGTACTACGTATATGTCACTGTTCTCACGAGTCACTCTTACTTGCGTTGTTATTCAGGATGAAGGTAATAGAAGTTAACCGAGTTAAATATTCGCCGTACAAGATGTCTTATATTCATCTATCGACCCCCCAATCGACGTCGAACAATGTTACATCGACCCCAGGGGGTCGATATTGACTAGTGTGGCGACCAGTGACCTAGAGCTATATATAGAATACGTAAATATCTATCTTTAGCCTATCTTTAGTCTTTAGCCTTTTTTTGTATTTACTTGCATATTTTACTAATGTTACTGCAATTTTTTTGTCTGGTTTATGAGTTCTAGAGTAGTCTCCGCAGATTTGGTCTATGATCTGGTACTTGCACTCTAGCTTTGCACTCTTTCTTTGGCAAAAGGACTAACTTTTGACATTAAATAATCTCACAAAATCTGTAGATGTGTCTTGGAAGATAACAATGTTCCACATAGGTATTTGACAGAGCTGCAGTTTAGAAAAGAAAAAAGCTGCCTATAAAACCTGAACTCTTAACGGATGGCAAAGGTCCTGAAAGGAACTACTAATATCTTCAAAGCTATAAATATATCAGGTATGTCCATTGAGCTTACCTGCATACATACGCACTATAAAGGAAAATGTAAACAATGTACGTATTGATGCAAAACAAAAATGGTCATGGATATGCTCACTCAGCTCACTGCCAATTTTTGGCGTCTTGCCATAATGATACTTTTATGATAACTTCTAACATTGGAATCTGCTTTAAACTCCATTTCCTTGGCCGCATAAAGATTTCTAAGAAGTATCCATTACTATTTGCATATAATTTTGTTCAGCAAAATTTCCTTAAACTACTGTTAAGAGCGTGTTTCATAGTTTTAATGATTCGGTACATTTTTTCGCTTGTCGATTGAAGAGCTTAGCACTCTGGTGATTAGCATGCCTTGGATAGACAGTTAGTGTCTAAGGCAACAAGAAGTAAACAGGAACCAAGAATTTTATAATCAGAGCGCATCTTTCACACAACTAAAGCATA
Organism: Agrypnus murinus; assembly: GCA_929113105.1. NCBI lineage: Eukaryota > Metazoa > Arthropoda > Insecta > Coleoptera > Elateridae > Agrypnus > Agrypnus murinus. The sequence goes on from OV816027.1 coordinate 54,089,280, forward strand.
AATAAAGCTCTCATAACTCGACAACCTGCATTTAATTGAAAGCATCCAAAGTAGTAAACAACACTACATGTGGTGACCCCGGTGTGATTTGAAGGCGCAACCTTCTGGTTTTAACCCGGTGCAAGATGTGCAAAGAAATGCAAACTGAATTTTACATCAGTATACCACTGACGTGAGATTCAGGGACGTTCAAGGTAAAAAAAGTGTAAAACTTTCTCGATCAAAAAAATCTGTAGAAATTGCACTATTTGAAGTAATATTTTGGTGGAAGAGCAAACCAGCAAAATCAAAATATGGTCTGGCCGATTTTTTACAAAGAATTTTTATTTAGCCTACTTTAGAGATCATCTATCACAACTCCGTCAACCCTTTTGGAGTTTCTTAGCTGTCTGATTGTTTTAACTTGTTCACGAAGAATTCAAATTGAGTTTCCACATTACAATTTGAAACGCCACTGGATTTGTCAACGACAACGTGAGATTTCTAACCTCAAAACATAAACAATAGCAGTCATGGAGCAATATACGACGGAACAACGTGTTAAAATTATCGAAGCCTATTATGAAAACGGCCGATCGAAGAAACGTGCATTTCATGCTTTACGTGAAGATTTTCGCGCACAAAATCGACCTTCTGAGAGGACAATTTGGAATTTGGACCAATAATTCGAGCAAACTGGATCCGTAGCTAACATCAAAACCCGTCGGCATGCTCGTAGAGGTCGTTCGGAACACAATATTGCCATTGTTCGCTAAAGTGTTGCCGAAAATCTAAGAACAAACAACAAAAAGCAAGTGGGCCTTACGTATTCCACTACACAGCGAATTTTAACAAAAAAATTGCTGTTACACCCATACACACTCCAAATAACACAGGAATTGAAGCCTAGAGACCATCAACAGCGGCGTGTGTTTGCCGAATGGATACGAAAACAAGGGGAAAATTTTTCGATGAAAATCATCTTTAGCGATGAGGCACATTTTCACGTGGGGGCTTCGAAAACACGCATAATTGCTGTATTTGGGGATTGGAAAATCCAAGACAGATTGTTGAAACGAAAATGCATCCTCAAAAGGTGACCGTTTGGTGTGCCTTTTGGTCCGGAGGCGAAATTGGCTCATTTTTTTTCGAGGATCATGCGGGGAACGTTGTTACGGTTAATGGTGTTCGGTATCGGAACATGATAACAAATTTTTTCTGGGAGTAGTTGGAAGATATGGACATCGAAGATCTCTGGTTTCAACAGGACGGTGCCACCTGCCACACAGCAGAAGAAACAATACGATTACTGCGCGGCAAGTTTCCAGGTCTCATTATTTCACGTAATGGCGATATCAATTGGCCGCTGCTATCCTGTGACTTAACTCCCTTAGATTTTTTCTTTGGAGGTATCTGAAGAGCAGAGTCTACAAGAATAACCTGAACACCATTGCAGAGCTGAAATAGGAGATCATACGCGAAATAACCGGCATAGAACCTGATTTGTGCCGCAGAGTAGTCGAAAATTTTTCCAAACTGATTTACATGATATCATCTCTCATACATAATTGTAATGAATTAACCTCAAAGGGCAAATAAATATTTTTTATATTTTTCAATTTCTCCGTGTTCTTTTTAATACCTTTAATGTGGAAATCCAAATTGAATCACCCTGTATAAGCATCACACAATGATTTGGCGCTGAGAAATATTCGGTGCCTATGTCGAAATATTGGTGCCCTCGTTGTTGAACTCCTCCATCCATCCGATGAGCCGATTTTCTTTCTGTCTCAGAATTTTAAAGCCAAGATTTTAAGCTTAGTTTCATCATTCTAGAGAACTGCCTGTTCCATTCAAAAGCAAAATATGTCGACCAAGGTATTTATTCTCCTAGATGGTGGAAGGAGTTTCTCCATGTTCTTTAGAAAATTCAAACCTTAGAATATTCGTACATCTACAGTGTGGTTATTCAGTCCGACTGTAAGTCCTCAACGCCTAAAATGCTTTTGTTCTCCTACTCCTCTAAAGTAACTTTCAGAAGATGGTGGCTAGTTTGGTTGCATCAGATGAGCAACATTGAAAGAAGAAACAGTATTGCAGGGCGTGACAGTCTAAAAAAAGAGCATTTCTCCCTTCGAGTTCCTATTCCAAATCTGTCCCTGAAAATCTTCCGTAATCTTAACTTAAAATGACAACCAATACGAATTTCCGATATGATCGTCCAATGAATGTATTTTTCATGTTAATTTTTCCTCAGAATCCAATCTACCACAACTGTTAAACAATTCAAAATTAAATTTCGAATAATAAAACGATTAGCCACAGTGCATACTTCCTCAATAATAATAATGGTTGTGTGTTTCGAAAGCGAAACTCGTAGTACTTGTAATCTAACGATTTCCATTAAGTGAGATGGGATCGACGCACAGTGGCAAGCCGGTCGACCCGACGATAGAAAGAGAGAGAGAGAGAGAGAGAGAGAGAGAGAGAGAGAGAGAGAGAGAAGCCCTTGGAAATGCTTAAAGAGGTGCACTTCAATTAAATCACGAATAATTTACTACCTATGGGTAAACGGAGGAAAACACTTTAAGTGGAGTTATCCATTTCGAAGATTGTCTCTCTTGCGGTTCGGACGAGAGAGGATTAGACACACTTGGAAGTGTTTTTAGTACTTATTTGTCTAATGTCGATGCTGTTTCAATGCGGAAACCATTACCGTTACAATATCCAATCTTCCTACTACTGGTCTTAAAAGATGAGATAACCGTAGGTAGTTTACTGGTGCTTAGTTGGGATTAGCATTTATATACCCCCACCTATAATAATAAAAGTAAAAAATAATTATTTATGAAGCTATTTGTTAAAGCGAGAGTGGTAATGAAGAAACTTAGCAAAACGATACCTACGGCTCATTAAGGGATTATCATGTAGAAAATTGAAGATTATCTAGTTTCTTGCAAACCGACACTAAAAAATTGTAGCTTCTTATTTTTATATTACGAATAGAGATAGTAAGATATAAATTCCAAACTATTTATCATTCTTTTTGAACAAGACAATAAAATCGTAGACCCCGTGTCATTTTGGGATTTGGTATGTCAAATAATTCCTGCTGAGGATCCCCTAAAATTTTTGGGGGAGTGAATCTCGAGGGAAATCCAAACATGAGTCGGTTTGTAGTGCAGTAACCCGACAAACATGGCTTGGCAAAGGGAGGAAATATAAAAGCACATACAAGATTGCCTTTAAAATAGAGCTTTGAACGTTGAAACAGGGTTGCCGCAAGGGTACTTGCAAATTGTGAAGTGCATAGCGCGCATTGCATTGATAAACACCACGCACCTTTAAATCGAGTGTTTGTATTTTATGGAACGTGGATACAGAAAAGAAATAAAACTCTTTAGAGGAGAACTTGATTAACTAGTCCATATTCTAAATGATCGAGACTTACAAAAGAATGTGGCCAGATGTCCGGAAAAGAATATTACGGATTATAGTATGACCGATGGATTTTTCCGTATTTTGGAATTATGTTGTAGAACTCATTCAAAGAAGTAGAAAACGATCCTATTAGTACTGAAGTATCTGAAAGCATAAATGTCACAGGCCCATACATATTCTGAACCTATTCGATGAGATCTTTCCAACAGTGTTCTATTCAGTAGGTGTTGTATTGGAACTATTTTTTGCGTTTGTCGTGACCTGGAGGTCACAGGAACGGTAGAAATCGATCATGTACTGCACCTATGAACCCCGATGAAAGCTTTCCAATGATATGCTGCTTATTAACTAAGCCTAAGTAGTGTAGAAACTAGCGTGCTCTTCTCACACCCGAGCTGCCCTGATTCGATTTATGGTACCGGCAGATCTGGTTAAGGTTTTCTGTAGTTTCCTTTAGCTGTAACACAAATGTGGGATTTGTTCTAATACGGTAACCAAAGACATTTAATCCCTGTACGGTCGGAATGAACTGCCCTTGCATTGTAAGTGTAGGTTTGGACCGTACCACTGATTTTCCCAGAATCGAGGCCGCCGAGAACGATACACATTTCTTCGGATTTAAGGTCATGCCTCTCTATTAGAAACTCTTTTACGGTCTCGAAAGAGTTAGGCATATGTACATCCCGGTCTTCTAAGAGTAATATATCGTCCGCTAATGCCATCGTAGCAATCTTGGTGTTGGGAGTTATAGTACCTCCTGGTTGCATATCGTTTAGAGTATCCAAGAGCACATTAATGACCATGTTAAACAGGAGGGGGCTTGCTTAACCTTGCTTAACCCCCCTCTTAAAAAAGATTGGTCTAGATTTATTGTTCCCTACTGCTATGGTGGTACAGCAGCCTAAGATGGAATTGCGAATGTAATCAACCATAACTAGGTGAATGTCAGAGCGCCACAGTGCCTGTATGATAGCAGAGTGGGTGACGGAATCAAACGCTTTTGATACATCAAGGGAAACAACATTATAGGTTTTCCCTTGAAGCCGTCCGGATCTAATATATTGTTGCAATATCATCACATTGGCTAAAGTTCCATCACCTTCGAAGAAGCCTCTTTGGTGTAAGTTGGGCTTAAGAATACTCTGCAGCCTGCGCGCTGGAATACGGTGCAAGAGTCTCTGTAGGACCGAACCAATAGTAATAGGCCTCCAGTTCTTAGGGTTTCTTCTATCGCCTTCTTTTGGTACTAGGATAGTTCGTGAGAACTTCCACGATGCCGGCGCTTGACGTTGATAGACGATCACGTTGAAAAGTGCATCAAGTGTAGATCTAGGGCATTTTTTGACTTGCCCGATAGTAATGCCGTCTGAGCCCGGCGCTGAGTTACCCCAGCCGACGATTGCATCGTCAATGTCTTCTGCAGTTATTGAAGCATAAGATCCCGGTAATGAAGCTGGAGGGCGCTCAAGAACTGGTTGTTTCTGTTGGTAGATTGGGTTCACTCCTTTAAAGATGGAGCTATAGACTTCTTCAGTATCCTTAATGGATGCATACACTTCCGGTTCGAGAATGGGCTTTCCTGAAGTAATAATGTTTGCTAGGGAAGCCCTGTTTTTATGATAAAGATCCTGGGCCTTCTTATATTCAGCCAATCTTTTGGAGGTTCTATTAACCGGGATTACCGGATCAGTGAGTGGTTGTTGATGATTACCCCATCGTACTTTGGGTGGTCTCTGCTGGTTTTGAGGAAATACCGTTGGAAGCCGCGTGTCCGATTCCTCGTGCAAACTATCTTTATTGCCAGAAAGCCCAAGCCTTATCATATTTTTAGACTGGGTTGTGGCTGAATCGGAACGAAGTAGCTGAATTAAATAATGAAAAAAGCCACAGTCGTCATCGGGAAGATTAGTATTATATAGTGCACCTGGGGTCCTAGACAAACGGAGGGCAGGTGTGCTAAGAGCGAACTCATCGTCTTGCTGGTCACCATATTCCCTTGGAAGTGAAGGCCTAGGTTGAAAAGAGGGTCGAACTGGGCTTGAATACGGGGTAGATGGTGATGATGGTGAGTCGCTGACCTGGCTGACCTGGTGCTACGATTACTGTAGGTTGGAGAGGCTCATCGACTTCGCTCCTACTTGATTTGACAATAGGTGGTGTAGTCGGGGTTGAAGGCGACCGCTGCCTCTTGGATGATATCGGTTGAAGGACGGTCGTGGGGCAGGGTTGACTAGCCTTAGGTTTTTTCGGGTGCTTCGCTTTAGCCCGCCATATGCTAACGTTAGTCTCAAAAGGGCAAGCGACCACTGCGGGGGATGCCGCCTTTCTCTTGTTAGTCGGCAGCAAGGATGGAGTCTTCACGTGAGGCAGCAATTCTTACTGCTCAGGCACGGAAGAGGTGATGGATAAAGGATCAGCCTGGCCTTTCCAGCTCGTGACGTTGCTATACTCGTTTTTGTTGGCTTGGGAGAAGGTGGCGTAGATTTAGGTAGAGTGGAAGACTGGGCCACAGGAACCTGTTTTGTAGGTGATAGAGCTGGAGTTGTGGAAGCTGGACGACCTATAAGGAAGGTGCCCATACAAGATTTTTTCCATGGCGTCTGCGCTATTCTTAGATATGCCTTATACTCCGCCTTCTCTCTCCTATGACGGATCTGGTGCCCCGTCGCCGCCTTAATTTCCCTATATGAAATAACCACTTTAAGACTAGCAGCCTCGATGGTAGCAATTTTTTCCATCAATTGACTTTCGGCTACAGGAAGTCTACTTTCTAGCTCTTTCCTATAGAGCTCCGGATGAGCTCGGCGCTCGTGCACGGCCTGGAAGCTATCGAATGCCATCGTGCAGAACTGGCAACGTTCACGATTTCTAGAGCCGCAATATTTAATATGGCGATTTAAGCTAGATATCAGGGCATATGTCTTCCTGCACTGGTCGCATGCATGGCTTGTTGAGTACGCCTGGACTGGGAAGCAGTCTCCGAGCCCGTGGTAGAAGTTGAGGGTTGGGCGTGCCCCGAGGGACCGGGTCTAATTCCCTGTGTGGAGGCAGTAATAGTAGAAGCTCTCCTTATTGAACCAGTCGAAAAGACTGATAGTTGGATTGTTTCTCTTTTATAAGTTAGGGACCCAGTAGTCCTGGAAGGACTCTTCCCAACTCGTGATAATCTTCGGTTTGGGTTCATCCTGTATATATTACTCAAGAAGAATTAGAAAAGAGAGATAACCGACCACGTAACAAAACCTTAGTGTGCCTTAATGTGTTACACGTGGACCCCTAGGAGACCTGGTGGAGGCCAGTCTCCCCGGTTAAAGGGGTTAGGCACACAAAGGCCGCTCCCTAGTTTGCCGAGCTCAGGTGTCGTTGAGCCCGTGTACAGCTCTCATCACTTGGAGGTGTAGGGTAGCTTGGCTTAGCGTGTATTAATAAGATTGTCTTCCAAGTGAATCAACTGGTACCCTCGATAAGTTAGTACACAAAGCCCGAGAGCCTAATACGTTCTAATAGTAATGATCGCCCCTCCCTCCCGCACAAGCTTCATAGCTTCTCGGGCCTGGTTCGCCAGGTAATGGGTTGTATCAATTATTATTATTATTAGGTGTTATAAAGACTTTAACTTTTACCTTCAATAACGGTCGATAGGTCAGTTCCAAACACGGTGGTGCACAGCTAAGTATTACTTCTTTGGTCTATGACATATCTAAAAATTCCTCGAAAGTCATTGGTCATAAGATCCGTAACATGGTGGTTTGATACACGCTGTTAACAAAAATTCTTTAATTCCAATTTTTCTGATTTTCCTCGTTCTATACTCATACTTCCCTCTTCTCATACATAGAAGTTTGTTTTTCTTCATTCTAATGGAGAATATATTTTGATGCGACTCTACATCGAAAGTGACCTTTGGCATTGATTAAAAGATTCTTTACTTTAGTTTCGATTGGTTAAAACTGTTTTGATCTAGTATTTTACAAGATATATTTATAACAAAGAATTTTGTTCGTAAAATAAAGATATTTGCTTTGGCTAAGTCGAAGAAATTCTACGTTTCCTCCTCTTCTCTCCAGTATTAGAACTGCGACTTAACCACAACTTTCAGATTTTAGATTTCATTTAAAATCTTTGGCACGGTACTATAGGCAAAATTTGTAAATACCATTCAATACCAGTGAACGGTATTATACAAGCAGAAAATAAAAATGTGGTAAAAAAAGGCCGATAAAAATGTATGGTATTGGTATTCTTGGTATTTGATCTCAAGGCCAATATTTAGATAAACTTTAATCCTAAAACTCAAAATTTTAATTTTGTCGTAGTCTCTGCCTACGGGGGACTCAACTGAGGAGACGAATCGGCAATGGGCGTTCCAAACATTTGCGTACCCAATGGCCTGTATTTTAAAAAATTTTCGTTAGAGGGCGCTTCGGTCCTTGACAACGCTCAGACCACGCTGGCCATTGTTGACAGTTCGCTGGAGTGCCATATGGGTCGCAATGTTTCATAAAAATTAGCCAGATTTGCGATAAAATTTGCGATAAATCGCATAATCTGTCAACACTGTCAGCGTTGTCCAGAATCGTAGCGCCATCTAGAAGTAACGTTCAAACTTGAATTAATGTTCAAGGTCGGGGACGCTTTATTTGACTCGTTTCGTCTCCTCAGTTGAGTCCCCCGTATCTCTGCCCTAAAGGTTCTCAAAAGTATTTTAGATCTTGACTATAGACTAAAACCAAGAATAACTTAGGTTCTCTATCTAAATATATCTTGATATTAATACGATTTTTATCTAGATTTATAAAAGAAGCTGACTTACAACTTATGTCTAACGATAGCTTTTTAGAAAATGGAAATACAAAAATTGGTGTCAATTGGTTCTTGGTATTTCCAAAAAGCATTATATCTTCCATTTTGGTTAAGTTCAAAACAAAACTGACATTTGAGATTTCATGGTAAGAACAGGATTAAAGTAAGATGGTTAGCCTTAAAATGTAGAATTTTCATTTTGATTATAATCTTGCCCCAAAACGTCAGAAGTGGTTTAAATTTTGCAATATCAAAGCAGCAAAATTGGTTCGAATTTTGTCTTGGTGCCAGACCTAAGCCATAAAATAAGAATAAAAGCCAGGGAGAATAGACATCCAACATGGAAATAATTTGTAACAGGTAAATCTTTTACATCTCGAAAGTGGCGAACTTTTAGACAAAAACATTTGTAGCTGAGACAATTTGCTACAAAAATAGTCTGAGACATCTTTTCCGTATGGGTAACCGTTCACGAGAAATAGCGCTTCAAAGAATCACGAGCGTCACACTGGTGACTATAAGCACTCTCTTCCATATCACCTTAGAGGTCGAGTATCAGGTGCGGTTTTTTATTACGTGGTATCCCCAGTCTCGTATCCAAAATGTCAAGCCCACTTCTTATTTGTGCATGCAAGGTTCTGCACTGATTGTAGCACAATCTCTGCTCAAAGGAAATTAAAAATCTTCAAACTATTTGAAAAGAGTGACGACCTCATTAATTATGCTGAAGTGTTTGCAGCAGCCAATAGTGCACCTAATGACATCTTTAACAGTGGTCTGTTTCCTGGATTTTATGAAGCACCCACAAAACAGGATTCCATCGATGTTTTAAGATATTTAACATTTGTTAAATCGACAAAACTCAATAAAGCTGTGCAATTGTCTTCTCTTCCTCCAACATCTACTGCTGCTCAACAACACTTTTATCGGGAGTATTACCAAGTTCAAACAAAATGACGAAATTGATCCTGAAAACTGGAAATGGACATTGAGACAAGATAATGTCTTGGAGTCAATTACAACTGTGCTCCAGGCTCTAGTTTTAATTGTGGATGTTGGAAAACAGGATTATTGGTCTATAGTTTGTGGTCACAGAAAGTTCACCGCTTTCAAAATATTTGCAAAAAACAGTTTTTCGCGACCTTTGGCCCCGCGCAATTAACCCGGCAGGTGTCGGACCAATGAGGAACTCTTGCATATTATTTAGAACCCCAATACCAATGTGTACGCAAAGATTTAGCCCGTTACAAATTATTTCCAATTTTGGATATTTTTATGTTTGTTCTAATAATGCAAGACCTGGTTTTAAGTAACTTCAGAAACTTAAAAAAACGTAGAACTTGTTAAAGAAAAAATAATAGAACTAGGTTGACTAGATCTGAAATAGAAACTAAAAAAATTGAAGGCTACAAACAAAATGAATCCAGAACAAATTCGATTCCATTAAATAATAATTGAACAACGTGTATTTGACACCAAAACCTTTCCGACAATAAAAGTTTTCTAACCTCATTTTTACAAAACACGCAAACTTGATGAAAATGATTATGAAAAGGGGATAAAATTCTTTTTGTGAGGAATAATAATTAAAAAAATTCTTCAGATTCGGGCTTTAAAAAATTATTCTACGGAGCCTGGGCCCTTTTAATGTTTTAGAATTAACAGAAACAAATTACTTTTTGTTTTGTACCCATAAAAATTAAATAGTCATTAAAAATCGATTAACATTTGTTATAGAGGTGAATAAACCCTCGTATTATAGGTACTATAGAAAAAAATGCGTCATTTGCATGGAGATTTGGTTTATTTAGGAAAATTTTTTGTTTCGACTATAGTGACAATTGTGGTGTTCTTTGGGGCATTGCAGTGTTTCCGCACAGGAAGGATATGTAATTATAGATGTATGATAGATATATTTGTTGTAGCCTTCATCATAAACGTACTAATTACTAGTCAGATACCTTATTGTGCGTGTTGGTATGTCAGAAATGCTTGCTTTGGACAAATTGAGGTTATGTTAAATCCATACCAACTAATTGATGTATGCATCATTTAATTACTGTAATTATGGCTTTGTCATTACTATCCAGCACGAAATGTGTACATGAATCACTACAAAGGGATTCTTTTTGCCAAGATATGTCCAAACAAAAAAGATTCTACAACTAAGAGGGCTTTCCTGCTGACTGGAAAACCGAGATACATTAGGGCAATCGATCACAGAGGATTCGTTATTATTTTCTTCTTCACCCTCTGTTCCACTGACTCAGCGCTAAAATAAACTTTAACGCACATAGAATCTCCGATGAGTTTTGATAACATCATTAATCTTCCAATATTTTAGCCCTGATCGATTCTAAAAATATGGAGTTTCACGAAGTAGAACTTGAAACAATAAACTCTAGAAATACTTTTTGGTATATGCTCAGAATTGATTGAATGTATTTGAATATAATACACGATTACGCGCTAATTAGTTTTGCATTAATGAACATGTTTATAATTTAATCCTATTATCATGAATGAAAAAATTAATAACTGCATATTTTAATGCATTTGGCTTTTATGAAAGGATAATCCCATTTTATCCGATTTGGTGTGAATATTCATGTTCTCATCAATTCGAAACCAAACTGGGAATGCAAACTGCATTTCGAAAGTTAATTTTCCTTTTTCATTATGTAATTGGATTAAGATTAATGACTTTTTTGTTGTTGGATCTAGGTGAGAAAATAGCCAGGATTTGAGGTACATAGTATGAACTGTAATGTTTCCTTACATGAAAGACAATCAAAACTCATCTCGTTGCAGATTTTGCATTTATATTGCAATAAATGCGTTTTGTTAAGTATATTATAACATTTATTTCAATAATCGTTGAAAGTTCTAAAGTCATTGCCCATTTATCAAACTGGTATGCCCAACCGTTAATTCCGTTTGCCATCTTTTTTTGGCAATAAATAAAGCGGACTCACTTCTAATGGTTCATATATAATACTTGGGACGACTCTATTGTTCAAATAAATGCGAATTTCTACACTAGTATTGTCCAGCTTGTTTGTCCATTTTCCAAACTAGTATGCCCAACCGTTAATTCCGTTTGCCCACCATTCTTGCAACAAATAAAGTGTACTTAATTGTAACTGACCGCGTATAATTCCTTTGGAAAGGCTGTATTGTTTAAACAAATGCGAATTTCTACAGTATTATTGTCGAGCTCGTTTGTCCATTTCCAAAACTTGTATGCCCAATCGTTAATTCCGTTTGCCCACCATTTTTGCCATAATTAAGCTGTACTTAATGGTAACTAACCGCATATAATTCCTTTGGAAAGACTGTATTGTTAAACAAATGAGAATCTCTACACTATTTTTGTCCAGTTCATTTGTCCATTTCGCAAACTGGTATGCCCAACCGTTAATTCCGTTTGCCCACCTTTTTTTGCAATAAAGAAAGTGGACTCAATTCTAATGATCTATATATAATACTTGGGGAAGCTGTATTGTTTAAGCAAATACTAATTTCGGTACTATTATTATCCAGTTCGTTTTCCCATTTCTCAAACTGGTATGCCGAACCGTTAATTTCGTTTGCCCACTTTTTTTGTAATACTTGGGCAGGCTGTATTGTTTAAACAAATGCGAATCTCTTCACTATTATTGTCCAACTCGTTTGCCCGTTTTTCAAATTGTATGCCCAACCGTTAACTCCGTTTTGCCCACCATTCTTGCAATAATTAAAGTGTACCTAATTGTAACTGACCTCATATAATTCTTTTGGAAAGACTGTATTGTTTAAACAAATGCGCGTCTCTACACTGTTAATTTGCCCATTTCCCAAACTGGTATGCCCAACCGTTAATTCCGTTTGCCCACTTTTTTTGCAATAAATAAAGTGGACTCAATTCTCATGATCCATATATAATATTTGAGAAGGCTGTGTTGTCAAAGCAAATGAGAATTTCTACACCATTGCCTAGTTCGTTTGTCCATTTCTCAACTGGTGTGCCAAGCCGTTAATTCCGTTCGCCCACCTTTCTTGCAATAATTAAAATGTACTTAATTCTAACGGCCCGCGTATCATTGGTTTGGGAAGGCTGCATTGTTTAAATAAATGCGTTTTTCTATACTATTGTTATTCAGTTCGTTTGTCCACCTTTTTTTGCAATAAATAAAGCGCACTCAATTTTAATCGTCCATATATAATACTTGGACAGGGTATATTGTTTAAACAAATTCGAATTTCGACACTATTATTGTCCAATTTGTTTGCCCATTTCCCAAATTTGTATGCCCAACTGTTAATTTCGTTTGCCCACCTTTTTTTGTAATAAATAAAGCGGACACGACTCTAACAGCCCGCATATCATACTTGGGAAATTGTTTAAAAAATGCGAATTTTGTCACTATTAGTGTCTAGTACGTTCGTCTATTTGCCGAAAATGGAAATTTTAATGCTTTACGTTCATAAATATTGACTAATGCGCAGACGAAAGGAGTTGGGCTAGATCGCTGGAATATTCGCGGGTAAAAAACTTATAATGATTTCTTAAATGATTAATTAAGGAGGGATGGCTAAGGAAAAAACTGCTAGACAATCCTAGACAAACCTTGGGCAAACGAATAGATGTGCCAAAAGGTTGAAATTCATAAATGTTGTTCTACAGTGGTTCTCAGCCTTTTTTTTATTAACTCCAAGTTATTTTACATTCTGTCAGTAAGACAATAAATAAAAGATATGATTTATATAATACATGTCACAGTATGGGTTAACCCTATGGCAAACTCACTTCAAAATACAATATACAGATATACGAGAATACAAGGTATATTGGTTGTAGCTACTTGGAAGTAAATTTTAGCATTAGAAGCGTTGTGGTAGATTCAGCGGGTCATGCCGTTTCAGTCTTCTATCAGGTTGGATTGCCAGGAGTTCAGCCGCCAAGGGATTTGGATGATTTCTAATCCTTTCTTGGTATTGATACTGTGGTTTTTTATTGTCTCTTGAATTGTCTCAATATGAAGGTCTGTATATAAGACCTGATTTGGTACAAACCATGGAGCGTTTGTTATGATTCGCAATACTTTGGATTGATAACGCTGCAATTTGGGAGTTGGAATCGCTAGCAGCACCCCAAATTTGAATTCTGTAGCACCAAATAGGTTTGATGGCAACTTTGTAAACAAGAAGCTTATTTTCGAGGGAAAGATTGGAATTGCGTCCTATGAGCCAGTAGTATTTTGAGTGTGAGGCCTAACTGAAGTCTCTTGTGACCTAAAGACTTGGTCTCAACTTTTTGTGGAAGAGGATTACCATTTATTCTGACGGGGAGCATGTTCCTCTTCGGGTTGTGTATGTCACCTGTACAGATTTTTCCCATCCATTCTCCAATTTTGGTGAGGTGGTTCTGCATGTATCTCGAGACGACCACTGGGTCATGGTGTGAGGCCATTAATACCGTATAATCGGCAAAAGTGGCAAGTACCGTACTTCTGGTTGTTGGTAAGTCTGCTATAAATATCAGGTATAACACCGGGCCGAGCACACTACCCTGCGGTACCCCGGAAGTAATTGGCAACAAGGACGTGGTGGCATCTCAGTATTTCACCAGGAAGTGTCTATTTGTAAGGTATGATTGAATAATCACAAAGAATGTATGTGGCAGGCTACGCATGATTTTGTTTAATAAGCCAACGTGCCAAACTTTATCAAACGCCTGTGTCATATCGATGAAAGCTGCCGTGCAATATCTTTTGGTGTTCAGGTCGTGCTTTATTCTGGTGGCGACTCGATGTATTTGCTCCACTGTAGAGTGTTGCTGTCAAAACCCGAATTGACTCCTTGGTATTAATTCCTTTTCATCGATGAGTGGTGACATTCGTTGTAACAAGAGTTTTTCAAAGACCTTTCCTATTATAGGCAAAAGACTAATAGGTCTATACGACGCTATATCTGTTGGAGGTTCGCCTGGTTTAAGTATTAAAATTATTTTTGCGACTTTCCATTGGGCGGGAAAGTATCCAAGCCTTAGGCTAGCATTGAAAATCATTATGATGGTCCTGATTCCCTCATCTGAAAGTTCTTTTAAGATTTTACCATTAATGAGATCAAATCCTGGAGATTTCTTAACGTTTACTCTGGTTTGTATAAACTTGGATATTTCTTTTTTAACGGCTTTATAGCTAGCCCCATTTGGAACGGGATTTCCAAAGCATCTCTAATGTGTGCTTCCTCGGCAGGGTTGATTTCCGAAGGATAAGGAGTAAAAACAGTAGCTAGGTGCTTGGCAAAAGTGTAGGCTTTTTCTTTGTCTTCTCTTGTCCATCGTCATTTTCGGTCTTAATAGGGGGAATGTGTCTTTGTGGTCGGTTGATTTTCTTAGTGGCCCGCCATGAAGAATATTCGGTAGCTTCGGTGGCTAATAAGTTGCTTTTTCTCAACTATAAAAAAAATTTGTTAATAATTTTTAACTAAGGCTGGACAAAGAACTGTTTGTTGGTCTGGGGCAACTTGGGAAAGCCAAGACCATATTTAATTCAATATGTGAACTTTTAGCTTTCTTGATTGTGGCTTTTATTTGAAGCTAAACGATAGTTTTATTCATAAAAAATCTCAAAGCTGAAGTTCAAGATCAAAGTTTGAAAAAAAAAAAAAAAATATATATATATATATATATATATATATATATATATATATATATTTTTTTTTCAAACTTTGATCTTGAACTTCAGCTTTGAGATTTTTTATGAATAAAACTATCGTTTAGCTTCAAATAAAAGCCACAATCAAGAAAGCTAAAATCATGGTCTTGGTTTGTAGGTGCAACAAGATACTTGATATAGCCTGTACTACACTTGTACAGCCACCCTATAGATTATGTAAAAAGTATGAACAAATAAAAATCTGCAAATCCAAATTTGTGTCTCGAGTTTCGCAGAGTACGCAGTAAATGTCTAGAAGACGACAAATAAATTGAAGTACTGGCGCATGAAATGTGACATACATTTCAATTCTGATTTATGTACTTATATTCTAATCCTTATTTACTAATGCCGTAGCATTCTTGATATGGACTGTAGCCAGCCATACTTTGTTCAAAATCTTTAATTTGGATAAGCAAAAAATTCTTGGCACATATAGACAAAAAGTACATGGCAATACTTGGCAAATATCTGCAAAAGATTAATATATATTTGACATATATTACGACCATTGTTAGAAGATTGGTGACGGTATGAAATATAATTTGCCAAGAGAAATCTAACTTTCGCTCTGACAATGTTATGTGTATAGTAAAACATTGATGATCAAATGTCTGAAGTGTAATTCACAAGGCCGATAGAACAGATTTGCTTTAGTTCTTGAATTACTGTTGCACCATAAATACTTAAGGCTTTATTTGTTAGAATCAGCAAATCTCCTTGCAAATAATATTTAGATATCATCTTTTGTCCATACTCAAACATTGTTCCCTTCAAACAAAAATCCCCAAAACCTATACCACAACCATACTTACAGAAAGCAAGGCTACGCTGTAACAGAAGTGCATTATCATATTCATGTATATTTCCGTATATTCAGCTATTATTACTGCGTCCTTTTTACGAAATAAAAAGAAAACAAAAGTGCATACTGTTCGCTATTTAAGTAAATTGTAAAGAATATCGATCCCTATTTATTATATTCTTTTTATAACTTAACTGAGTTACAATAATAAGAATTCCCAGTAAACGATTTCCTAAAGGCCTGCTGCCGCATACTTTTTTACTTTAGTCATTAATGCTGGATACATTCCAATTAAATCGAATAATTGACGTGGATTCTTTAAATTCTCCATTTAATAATAGTTATAAAACTTAATTTAATACCAATAAAGTGAGATGGAGCTTCAGCTAGAAAATAACAGGAAGTGTTCGTTTGCCGCATTAAGGCCTTTTCATGTTGTTGAATCAATCGTATCCACTCTCGGATGGTGGCATTCGTGTAAAAATGATGAACGTTTTTAAGTGGAAAATTTGACTTTCATTCTTGAATTCACCTAAAACCTAAAAGATATTTTCGCCAACGTTTTTATTTCCCCTATTTCTAATATGCAATTCCAATGTTTGCTTTGGAAAATCTGAACCTTTTATTTTCCTAGGAAAGCACCGCTGAACTCAAGAATAACATCCAATATAACATATTTTTAGGCTGGAAAATCTGCACTTTTTCTTTTCCCAAGGAAAGCACCATTGAACTCAATAATAACATTCTTATGTTTGTGTTCTTTTTTTTTCTGGAAAAAAAGCAAAGAAAAATCATTTGGATTGCCGCTATTCGGCCTCTTAGGATGTCGAAGAACTTGCTTCCTCCTCGGTTACTCTAGTGGGTCATTTGGTAATAACCTCGCTCTGATTAGCATATTTACCGCTGAGTAGTGTCGGCGAGAGAGAAAGAGTATGACAGAGGCGTGATATTGATATTGGAATGATGATCCTCCATCACCTTTACAATTTTATGAGCTCGGGTCGAAGGTCAACCAACCGATCTGTATCACCTGTTTCCTTTTTGTTTTCATCTCATTGAACATGGTGTAGGGTTAACGAACATCACAGATTTACGCTATATGTTTTTTATTGTTTGCAAATTTAATTTTAAAACGTAAACATAACCTAATTTTCGCTGTTTTGCCATTTAATGATATTTTCTTCTTCTAATTCTTGTAGTGTGAAGATTAAGATTTAAATTGATTTTTTAATACAAACTAGATCATTACGCCTTACGTAAATTATTTATTTGAAATAGAAGTCAATCAGGTTTTAAACTGCCCGCCCACCCGCGTCTGTTTTTAATATTCTTATGGGCATGCCAAATTTTGTTATCTACGTCCATGTCCAAAATCATGAACTGCGATCTAGCCAGTCATTCTCAAAGCCCGTCGATACGGACGAACACTAATACTGAACCGGGATTTCCGGATGAAGCCGTTTCAGCAAAACTTATTTATCAGCGAGTTGTAGGCATTCCGTAGTCCTTGGTAGTGGTGTACGACTGAATAAAATGCGAATTAACCAGTAAATTCAGTTAGCCTCAAAATTTAATTTAATTACCTACAAATATCCAAAGTTTTATTTAACGTGGTCCACTTGCGTTAGCTTATGACCACGCCCCCACTTAGGGGGCAACGAATTGGGTTACGCTCAATTAGCGCGTCAGTTGCATTTGTAAGAGCTACCAGTAGCTCACTGGTGGGAACGAGGTTGCCTATCCACCCTCTACTAACTCTCCAGGCTAGTGCCGGAGCTAATAACCTGCTCATCCATCGGAGTCCGTCTCCGAGGGAATCCCATCGCCCCTAGTCCGGCATACGGATTTTTTCTGCCCGGACTAGTCTAACTTCAAATGTGGCAGAATTTAGCCACCCCGTCTTATATATTAAGGCTTAGTGAGCCCCGACACAAACCCGTTAGCACTATACCTAAAAGTAGACAATCGGCCAATACCAACTAGGTGGGGTTGTCTTAGTAGACAGGCTATATATTTGCATCAACGCCCCTTATAATGTGATCCCCTAGAATATCCATCCTGGAATCGGCCATACCTATAGACCTTAAGTTACCGAAGTGACTCAAACTACTAGCCCATCGCAAGGTTGCTCTCGTGGCATCAAATCCACAGAGCAATACAACTACCCAGGAACAAGTACATGGCGATACAGTTTCCACTTAGACAGCGATCTGGAGGCCGCTGCCGGGATAGACTTTGCTAGTTCGCGTTGCTACTCGCTTTCTGGAATCTAGCTCCGTTCTGAAGCCGCCCCCAAACTAAGACCTGCTCTGAGATCAATCCAGTCATAATTTAGAGATACCAAACGCCGGAAAACCTACAGCGACAGAGTTGCTAGCAACGGGTGCTGTACCCTAAATGGAGCATGACCGCCTCTGCCCGACCCGTGATTTATGCCAGCCCAAATCCGCTTTATTGAACAATCTGAGATGATCACCCAACTCGTTGCCCGCGGACACGGACGGATTTGGATTTGCCCACTAAATCTGACTGCCCGCACACCTCTAATTTGAAGAATAACTAAATCGATGTTGAATCCCTTTCAATCTTCAGCTTTGCCATATCAATTTCGCCATCTCCTCGGTTTCTTGACACAATTTTCTTGCATCTCATCTGATCACTATTTTCAACCTGACTAATTATAATATTTGATGTCATTTGTGTCATGGTGTCTGGGTAACAGATGACACAGTCAGAAAGTAATGTGTGGTAGAGTTACACGCAAGTGTTTTTCAACGATGACTCATAAACGTTGCGGAGGAAGTTCTGCTAACATGAGAATCCGGTGTGGGTGGATTTGATTCTTACCTGACATCAGGGTCTGATATGGTGCTAGTTAACCGCTGTCAGACTTTGAGTGTGCAGTTCAAGTCGTCTGATCCTCAAAAACCGTCTAATGCGAATATATAGCCTCTCATATTCAAGACAACTTTACCTTAACGGGAACATACCGCATACCGGGATTCTATTTCGGTAGACTCGAAACGAAGCTCTGCCAGGGACACACTAGGTCTATAACTTGGAAATCGATGTGGCAAAACCATTCAAAACTAAATCCCGCCGCATCTGAGGTTGTATTTAGCTTAGATGAGGTTGGAGCACGTTTATAGCTCCGGTACTGGTCTGGAGAGCTATGAACGTGCTCCAAGGCAACCTCGCCCCAACCAGTGATATACTGGGCTGATTTGGGGTATCTCAATCACGTTCTCTTGGAAGGAACGTGGGAATTAAGTCTTACGGCAGGTGCCCCAAGTAAATAAAAGTTTCGGAGCGGATCTAGCCGGAGTAGCCGAATGGCGAGTTGAGGCATGCGTGAGCCGAGACATCGTTTTTGCACGCCTAGTACGTGTTTGTTCTTTTTGGGCAGACAAACCGTGGGTTTTGTATATTTCTGTATGTATCCAAAGCTTAGCAAAACACAAAATTAGTTTTGGTCTAACCTTTTCATCTTTTAAATGTCTTAAGTTGATAAAGACCAAGGGTGGTAATTAAAACCAACATTAATATTCTTAATACCAAGAGTCGTAGCAATTCCTTGGTTGAAATATTTTTGAAGATTGTATATTTTTAAATATACTGGTATTTATTGTTTTTTTTTCCTTTGTTTCAGGTGGGTGAAATACAGAAGTGTCTATGGAAGGGTCTATTAATCCATAAAGGTAACAATTTTGTGAATTATGAGGCGCTGATCTTTTTGGTATATAGTTACATACCAGTTTGGTAATAGTCTCATGACACACCAACGCTGTTATAATTCTTGGTTTTGGTTTAGAAAAAGTGAGTTTTTAAATAACAAAACAAGATACAACATTTGTAAGTAAAAATGATCTTGGACAAGTGCTTCGCTAACATTAACTTTGGGATTTTGGCTTGCACATCGAAAATTTATAACCGCAGGCGTAATTTGTTAACAGCAGAGATTTATTGACAGTTGTCAAGCTTGAATATTGCAAAACCAAGACACTCATGCCACTGATGTACTCCTTGGTTTTAGTATAGTCGCAGTAAATTTGAAAATTGACTCGAAAGACTCAATAAAACCAAGAGAGCTCCAAGCAAACATTTTGAACTTGATTTTTGGCATCTGATATGCTGCTTCGAAGAGCAAGTCCAAAACTGGCATTGATTTGGCACACTATAGTTTAATCGTCCTTGAGAATTAGTATGGACCAAAAAAAGACACAACCTATGATTTTCGAGGGTCTTTGTATAAGTGTGTTAGTTTTTATTATGTCCTAATATGAATAGGATTTTGAAATGTTTTTATAATACAGTAGAGCACCACTATTCCGAAATAATTGGGACCGAACACTGTTCGGTTTAGCGGGAATTCGGAATAGGCGGATTTTATGAATAATATCAACGTATATTGACTTGTTAAGGCGTAAATTAAGTGCGGGGACATCTGCTAGTGTCAGCTCTATACAGCATTGATCGGCTCGTTGTTAACGAGCGTACGAATGTACGTTTTTTCACGAACGTTTTTTTAATTTCTCGTTTTTCAAGTTAAAAAAATCGGTATTTTTCTGAACTCGGTTGTTCGGAATAGGCGGATTTTCGGAATAGCGGGATTCGGAATAGCGGAGCTCTACTGTACTCTTGGAGATCATATCTTGGAGAAAAGAACGAAATTGTTTTAATTTATTAATGAAAGAATCTAGGTTATATTAATGGAGGACAGACGACAGAGTGAAACTTACTTTTACATAAGAAGCCTTGCTTCCGTTAATAATTAACAGTACCAGCAACCCAATATTTTGGTTACCAAATAAATGAAGCCATTTCCTGTAGATATGAAAGAAAGAGGAAAAGAAAAAGAAAATGTAGTTTCCAATGCCAATATGCAACATCGTATAACAGCTGGATGTCACCGTCAATAATGGTAATCGGTAACGATGTCAGATTGTGTCAAATCATCACGTCTTTCAGCGGAAGGAAGCGCTTGGTTGATGTGCCAAGCTGCATATAAAATAGATCTAACTTTTCAATGAACCAAATTTTTATTTTAAATCTCTGCATTCGTCACTCCATCCTTTTCTATTTATTTATCTGTTTGATTGGCAATAAAACTTAATCAATTCTGTCTGTAGGACGGTGTTTAATTACTAGGTTAATAGAATCATCATGTATTTGTGTAAACAAGGTATCAATCAATCAAATAATAACTAATAGTCTTTAAACACTAATTTATAGAGCTAGATGTATATACTGTTGTGTATAGACTGTAAAGCATAAATTGTAAAGCTATTTATAACGGCAGCAATGATTCAGATAAATTTCAAGTGCGTTCATACAACAACTCACTCACACATGTGCGTATGTTTAACAAACACTTTGGGAGTTAAGATGCCTTAAGAAAGCGCATGTGCTTTGCCCTTTCTATTTATAAGTTTTAGCTATGAATAGAAAAGGCATTAGTATATTTGTAATTATTCATTATGATACTTTCCAGAAGTCCAACTCATACGAGTATACCGCTAATTTCATTCACTTCCAGCAAGTACATAAGGTTAGTTATTTTTGGGTTGGTTTGATCGTCAAAACTGATTTTCCACCACGTTTCCTTGGCCATAAAATTTTCATTTCCGCTATGGAGTTTGATACACTCCGATGCATTTCTAATCGGTTTATTGTGGTATTATTACATGTTCTGTGATTTATTTCCTTGCTTTCCAGTTTCATAAATTTCTCTTTTGATGAAAACTGTGATGACTAAGCATAAATTGCTTTTGGTTTGGATTTGGCCCAAAAGTGAAACATTAGATGTTTATACTTAGTACGGAAACTAAATTTATTTTTTATTCCGTAGAACAGATCTTTTAAATTCGAATATTGTATCTGGTTTTGCTGTTCTTCTCTATAATAACGTTCATTTATTCAATCTTCCGACATCTTGACCTGGACTTGGCTTCTTTTCAATCAACATTGAATCTCCCATTTTTGATCATCTGGACTGTTTTTATCATCAAGTGTTGTAAATGTTTAAATTTTTACCCAAAATTTACTATTTTTCAAAATGCCATTGTAAACCTTTCATCTTAGCAGTTTTCTACAATTTTGACCTTCCTCAGTTTGGACCTTCAATATACTTAATTTGGTCTCAGTTAAACAGTGTCTGCAATAGTATCGAAACTGCCATCGCTTTAAGCTTTTAGATATTCCCTCAATTTTCATTTAGACACGACTTTTTACAATTTTGACCTTCTTTCGTATTGATATTCAATTTATTTCTTAAGGGATTCTAAAAACAATCGTACAATAACAAAAATTTGTTACTGAAATTACAAATATAAACTTTTATATTTCTAGCTTCATTTCGGACAACCTTTTCGACAATTCAGACCTTCCTTAGTGTCACCTTCATAGTACTTAAGTTAATTTAGAAACAGTTTTGAAAACATGGCATGCAACAAGGTAAATCTAGAACAGTTTTCATAAACAATATTTTCACTTAGTTGTCAATGTGAGGTTTTCTTAAATCTAACCTTCCTCCATTTTAACCTTCAATGTTTATTTTCAAATAGTTATCGAAAGCATGCTATGCAACAAAACATAGGTCTAAAACTGCCATCGTTACAACCTTTTTAGTTTTCCATCAACTTTTATTTTGAAAAGTTGAAAGGACCTTCCCTCATTGACCTTCAAGCCGCATGGTGGATTTTGAAACACTAATCCTGAATTAGGTACATTGGACGCACTATATTTGGTATATATTTCAACGCGGCCCAATTTTAATTTCCATTGGTTAGGAAGGTCAAACTTTTACCTCATTTGTATTCACTCTTCTGTATGAATCTGAGTTTCGTTATTGTAGAGTTCTATCAGGTTTTCATTTCGATAGGTTTTTTGCCCTTTCGACCTTCACAGTACTGTCCGTCTAAAAAAAAACTTAGGTTTCACTGAGATCTATTTTAACAAGATCTATTATAATTTTGACTTTCACGGCGCTTCAGTTTATTTCAAAACAGTCTAAAATACAATGCATGCCATAAAATGGTTTAAATACAACAAAAGGTTTCAAATTCGCACTCGGTTCTCATTTTGAAAGCGGCGAAGGTCAAGTCCTCCCCTTAGTCCTTTTCTATTATGACATCAAAGAAGATAGATATTCAAATTGGCATACAAAGTCGAAAGAATTGACCTTACCATAAAGAAAAAAGAATAGGCTTATTTTTTATTTCTCTATTTACGCTTTTTTGAAATTTCATTTTAAGGACACATTTGGACGCTGGCTTTATGCGTTCTATATTAAAGTACATATATACGAAAAGCCTAAGCGCTTGCCGGCATTAAAGAATGTTCACAGCGAGAAGGAATTGGTCCTGACAATGGTGACAGGGGTAATTGACCTTGGGGGGTTTTATTCTTAATCAGATTTGACCTGAGATGACCTTTACCATGTATCAATGGTCCAATCCAGATTGCCTTTAACATGTTTATTGATAATGGGTCTAAGGGAAATCCACCATGGACTGCTCTTTTCTGCATTTAGTTTTGTCCGTAGACACGCGTTGAAATTTGCTCCTTGTACATTGATAATGGGACTATATGGTTAACATGGGATAGTTAAGCTGACCTTAAATCCGTGCTCCGATTTGACCTCCGATGTGATGGTTTTCTGGATTTTTTTGAGTTGGATCCCACACAGATAGCTGCCCCAAATGATCCATTCAATTGCTCGTTCAAGTAGGTCATGGTCATGTAGAGCCTTTATAGATCATATGATCGACGAATGATATCCACAAATCTATCATTTTTAATAGATTTTAGCCGGCCCTTCCCTTGATTGATAAAAAGATCACGGTTTGTGTTTACGTTCATGGACCTCTCCTTGGTCTCCGAGCCCATCACGCTCCAGGCTTTCTCAGGTGCCTAGTTGAATTGAATTTACCGAATTCGACATTTCAAAAATTTTAAATTTCAAATTCTTAAATTCTTCAAAGTCCATGCATCTCAGTGATTGCTATCGAACATCAAGTATACTTTTTACTGTTCCAAAGAACTATCTATGAGAAGATTTTTTTGTTTAATGAAACCGATCTTTTAATTTTCGTATTTGTAGCACTGCTTGTAAAAAATTGATCTCCATTTCTTCAAACGAAATTCTACTCGCTCTCTGGTTTCTATTAAAAATGGGAAAGACTAAGAACTAACAACAAGTAGATACGGTTGCCTACTTACTGAGCACCCTCTGGGTCAAAATATGGATAGCAGAAAGTTTCAAGTCTGTCATTCACTTGTCATTGCTTGAATAACCCATAAGCAAGTCTGAGGTCTCTAAGAAGGTGATTTCACCACCGTAACTTAGATATAAGGCGATCTAGGATCATAGATGTGTTTCGAAATTCAACTGTGACCTCCAGAGGGTATTCACATTCACATGAGAAATTTCTTTAAAATGGGGTATATTTAAATTTTGTCCAAAACGCTGTGCGCTACGGTTTTGTTAAATTTAAAAGGCGTTGAACTAAGTATCCTAAGTCTGTCCTTGGACACTTACTTAATGACCAAACTTAAGAGCCATTGTTACATGGGCGAACTAAGACAAGTGTGGTCTTGCCGAGGCGTAATATGCAATATCCGGATAATCGGTTCCAGAGAAAGAGACACCTCTGTTACTGTTGCCAAACTCGAGGAAGTTTAAAAAAGCATTGGCGTATTAAGTAATTCTATTAAAATAGTTTAAAATGGTACGCCCATGGAATACCATTTTCCCTGTTAGGTTTAATGACCCATAATCCTTTTCGGATTGTCAATCATCGAGCAGGTAGCTTACCACAGCCTGTCAATGTAAAACTCTACAAAGGAGAATTATTGTCGATGTAAAAAAAAGCTTTTTTTACCCTAACAAAACTAATGATAATACGTCATATTTCGATTTCATTTTTTTATCAGACTTTAAATAAATCTTTGTCTTGAAGGTACGCATGTTTTTTCTATAGAAAAGAAATTAGGTCACGTGTAAAAATATTTCAAATGAAAGATTGAAAGACGAAATGAAAGAAAAGATAAACATGCGTAGCTTATAGAACACACCTTTATTTTCCTGTATATGAAATTTAAAAAAAAAATGCATTGCATGTACGACCTGCTTTCGTTCGTCATAAAAGAACTCTATTTTTGTTATCTATGCAATGACTCTTTATTCTTTCGTTGGATGCTTCTCTATGGCTGTTAGGGAAAGTCGTTAATTTTTCTTGCTCACAATTTTTTTAGAATTCGAAGTCTACTATATAACAATATATTTTAAATATTCAGTTATTATTATAGCAGGATTCACCAACCTTTTCTATTCTATTTTTCTATAACGCATCATCGATAAACTTATCACAAAAGCCAACCACCATTTGTCAGTTTACTTTCCATTATTTCCCTATTGGCTGCTTAAATATTTGATCACGTGCAACGAAAAAAATACAATAAAATTAAAAAGGTTCGGGTGCGGCAAACTCACCCTTCCCTATTGTCCATTAAATAAATAATTTACGGCATCCATCATCCGGCACCCTCAAAATAAGTAGGCGTGACGTCATTTTTCATTTTTACTAATATTAAATTCTTCTAAATCCGTCGATAAGACAGAAATCTTTAATTTTAGCCAATCTTGCAATTTATTACTTACAGTTATGAATTTCGTGCATGCGAGACAACATTTACAATGAGTTAAGAATGATCGACATTGCCCCCTTCGTAGACGATGACGGCGCCGACCAGTCGCCCCCTTCGACATCCGTTTCTCACCCTTTTGTTTTATACATGGTATAATCGCTTTATAAAGCCCTTTTTGTATGGTGCGATATGCGTATAGTATCCACTTTGTTATTTGTCGCGCTAACTCGATGAATGAGGATGTACCTAGCAGTGTTATTATTGAGGTTTTGATAGTGTGATATACGAGGTGTGAACAGATTTTATAGTTAATTTATTGAAAATTTGAATATTCTAATTGAAAGTTATATTTTGATCGGTATTGTAGTTTAGTAAATAAATGATGGGAATTTCAATATAACATATCAAAACCACAGAATATTCTGCAACAATAATTATGTAAAAATACCGAGTTTGCGATTTCACATTAAAAATTACTTATGTCCAAATTTTATGCTGAATAGAAGAATTGCAAACACACTTTTACTGAAAAAGTCCAACTTTTTCCTACTTACAGCATGTTTTTCACTAAAAAAGACAACTTTGTTAAAACTGTAACAGCTTTTACAGCAATAGTCGTGTAAATTTACAGTACAATTGACAGTTTACCGAAAAATATCAGTTAAAATCCAAAAAATCTTATTATTACTTTGAGCAGGGAAGAATAAAACTATTACAAAAATAGAATATTACATATTCTTACATATTACATATATTACACCAAGAAATATATAAAAAAGGAAGAAGTAAAGATACAGACATTTTTTTTCTGAAAATTCGTAGTTTCAATTGCTTCAATTGCAAAATGTTGTAAAAATATAAACTTTACATAACGTAATTTTACAGCAGAAATTATGTAAAAATTATTACCTAAATAGAAAAATGTAAACTTTTCCAAATTACAGTTAATTTTACAGCAGAAATGATGTAAACTGACTGTAGCTACTTATTTAGCTAATTTTTAGAAATTATGTAAGAACGATTATTTAAGATTAAAATTAAGATGGTTTGGCGATTTTATATAAAAAATATTTAAAATTCAAACATTTATATTGTAAATGTAAAATTGTAAACTTTTCGAAATTAAAATCCATTTTTCAGTAGAAATATGTACAGTCACATTGCGATTTTACAGAAAAGATTTAGTACTACATGTTTTTGAATATAAATACATACCTTGTAGCCTATTCTCCTATTTTAACTGTAACATATGAAGATATTAGAAATTTTCGAATATTTAAGTAACTAGTACATAATGTTAGGTACTCTTGTAAGCTGCGGTTTACGTTATCCACTTTAATTTATATTTTACATAAATATTTTGTAAATGACCTATTCATGTAAACTGGATAATTACCAGAAAAGTTATGTAATTTAACAAACTTAGGCAAGTGAGGCGTGTTTCGACCTCTAGAGAGCCTGAAAAAATAGTTTTTGCTTAGACAACTAATTCTGGTGACCTCACAGGTCAAAGGTCAACAAGTGGCTGTAACAAACCTAGGCAAGTGGGGTGTCTTCCGACCTCTTAGCCACTGGGGATCTTGAGAAAAAAATAGCTTTTTTTTGTAGACAATTATCTCCAGTGACCCCCAGAGATCATAAAAGGTCAACAAGCTAGGTCTTTCTTGGGTACTAATAGAGAAAAGAGACTATGGGTAATATCGCTCTTAAGAGGGGTTGCTATGCGAGTGTAACCTAATTATCCAGAAAGTATGGTGCGTTGACTTCAAGAAGGGTACCTGGCTTCGTGGGGTAGTCTGGAAACGGGACGAACGACTGCTGAGAGGAGGCTGAAAACATTATTATCCCCAAACTTCGTGCATTCTATAACTAGGCGTGTTCTCCGTGCACATCTCAGACGTTATCTCTAGCGGCTATGTAATCGAAATATGTATTAGTCTAGATTTGATGAACCTCATTTCTCGAACTCTTATTGACTGGAGATCACCTACGTTAATTGTCTAAGGGAATAACTTTTTCCCAAGCTTTTTAGTGGCTAAGCTTAAGTCATACTTGTTTGGATTTGTAACTTTGATGGCCTCTGGACTCAAACACTAGCAAAAAGTCCAAACTTTTCTATAGTGGAATATTTCAAACTTTCATCAAAATCTATATGTTGGTCTTTGAGCGTAAGAATTTTGCCTAAGCCTTTGGAAAAAATTAACTAGCGACCGTGGTTAAAGAAATTTTTGTGATAATTTTTGATTTTTTCAAAATGTATGGGTGTTATTGTATTTTGTATTTTTTCGAGTAGGAAAACGCTCAGTGCTCAATTGGGCTGAGCACTGTAGCCCTACCAACACGGAACTGACAGGGGGGGATCGAGATTGTAATTTGGCGATTAAAAATGGTAATATCACACAGTTTCTCTAAAAGCACAAGATTATTGTAATTTTATATTTATTCTTGTGCCTTGCAACCAAGTTAGAAAAGCTCCACCGACACGAAACTAACAGGGGGGAGGGAGAGATTGTAATATGGCGATTTAGTATAGATATGTAGTTTGTAGTAGATATGGATAGATATGTAGTTTCTGTAAAAGCACAAAATTACTGTAATTTTATATTTATTCTTGTGCATTGTAATTAAGTTAAAAAGCCCCACTGACACGGAACTGGCAGGAGGTCGAGATTGTAATTGAACTTGAATTGGGGATTTAAAAAAGGTAATATTACATAGTCTCTGTAAAAGCACAAAATTATTGTAATTTTATATTTATTCTTGTGCTTTGCAACCAAGTTAAAAACGCACCGACGCGGAACTGACTGGGGGGATTGTAATTTGGCGATTTAAAAAAGGTAAATATTACATATTTTCTGTAAAAGCACAAAATTATTGTAAGTTTATATTTATTCTTCTGCCTTGCAATCAAATCTCTACTGACACGGAACTGACTGGGGGGGGGTCGAGATTGTAATTTGACAATTTAAAAAAAGGTAATATTACATAGTTTCTGTAAAAGCACAAAATTATTGTAATTTTATATTTATTCTTGTGCCTTGCAATCAAATCTCTACTGACACGGAATTGACTGGGGGGGGGTCGAGATTGTAATTTGACAATTTAGAAAAAAAGGTAATATTACATAGTTTCTGTAAAAGCACAAAATTATTGTAATGTTATATTTATTCTTGTGCCTTGCAATCGAGTTAAAAGCCCCACCGACACGAAACTGACTGGCGGGGGGGTTCGAGATTATAATTTGGCGATTTAAAAAAGGTAATATTACATGTATTTGTAAAAGCACAAAATTATTGTAATTTGATATTTATTCTTGTGCCTTGCAATCAAGTTAAAAATCCCCCCCCCCCTCCGACAAGAAACTGACTGGGGGGTATCCGAGATTATAAATTGGCGATTTAAAAAGGTAATATTACATAGTTTTTGTAAAAGCACTAAATTATTGTAATTTTATATTTATTCTTGTCTTTTGCAACCAAGTTAAAAAACCCACCGACGCGGAACTGACTGGGGGGATTGTAATTTGGCGATTTAAAAAAAGGTAAATATTACATATTTTCTGTAAAAGCACATAATTATTGTAATTTTATATTTATTCTTGATCCTTGCAATCAAATCTCCACTGACACGGAATTGACTGGGGGGGGGGTCGAGATTGTAATTTGGCAATTTAGAAGAAAAGGTAATATTACATAGTTTCTGTAAAAGCACAAAATTATTGTAATGTTATATTTATTCTTGTGCCTTGCAATCGAGTTAAAAACCCCACTGACACGAAACTGACTGGCGGGGGGGTTCGAGATTATAATTTGGCGATTTAAAAAAGGTAATATTACATGTATTTGTAAAAGCACAAAATTATTGTAATTTGATATTTATTCTTGTGCCTTGCAATCAAGTTAAAAAGCCCCCCCCTCCGACAAGAAACTGACTGGGGGGTATCCGAGATTATAAATTGGCGATTTAAAAAGGTAATATTACATAGTTTTTGTAAAAGCACAAAATTATTGTAATTTGATATTTATTCTTGTGCCTTGCAATCAAGTTAAATAGTCCCCCCGACAAGAAACTGACTGGGGTGGTATCCGAGATTATAATTTGGCGATTTAAAAAGGTAATATTACATGTTTTTGTAAAAGCACAAAATTATTGTAATTTGATATTTATTCTTGTGTCTTGCAATCAAGTTAAAAAGCCCCCCCCCCAACAAGAAACTGACTGGGGGGTATCCGAGATTATAATTTGGCGATTTAAAAAGGTAATATTACATGTTTTTGTAAAAGCACAAAATTATTGTAATTTGATATTTATTCTTGTGTCTTGCAATCAAGTTAAAAAGCCCCCCCCCCAACAAGAAACTGACTGGGGGGTATCCGAGATTGTAATTTGGCGATTTAAAAAAGGTAAATATTACATATTTTCTGTAAAAGCACAAAATTATTGTAATTTTATATTTTTTCGCGTGCCTTTTTATTTTGAATTAAATCCCCCCTTTTTGCAACGGTAACAAAAGTAAGGTAGACAGACAAAACTGTTTAGAATTTGATCAATTTTAAATTAATTTTAAAATTAGTTTCGCAAATACTAGATACATTTATCATTTAGGTCAGGATGTCCGACCACGTCTCTAATTAATCTTTTTAATTATAATTTTTTGTCGAGTTTACCATTTGTTTGATACCGCAATTTAAAGCAATTTCAATATTAAATGGAACGTATATACATACTTTATATTTGCATTCAGGGATGGGTTTGCAATTTAATTATTACATATTGCGCCTCCTTTTCGTTCTGTCAAATGATGTTAATTAAAATGTAATTAAAGTTGCTGGGATAATATCGCTTCGTATTTCACAGAACGTTCTCTTGAATAAATTCTTTGTGTTTTATTTGATTTATTTTGAAATAAAACCTCTCTTTAATTATTGAGACAAAGATGAAAATACACAGAGTGGTTCGTTCATTACTTTTATTTATTTACTATTTGGTTTAAAAGTTTCTATGAAAATTATAATAATGCTAGCGACTAAACGGATTACTGCAATTTCGCCAGCATTATTATATGAAACGAAAGTGATTTCTCTTAAAAATGGAATTTTCATTTATTTTATCTTCTGTCCTATGACAAATGGTATCCGAACAAACAAATAATACTCGGAGCCTTATAATAAAACCAATGAATAATTTATCATGACAAATCTGCATCCTGGCAAATTTCCAATTTGCAACTGCTCGAACGATAAAGTCTTGCATCCCTTTCAGCGACTGCAATTTTTATTACTATTTCTTTTATTACTATTATTATAGAAAATTCAGTAAAGAATTACGTCATCATATTCTTTCTATAGTATTATATTCAGCTGAGAATTCCAAGTCACAAAATACAATATTCAGTAAAGCCGCAAAACAGCAAAAAGTACGAATTTTAGCGACGCTCTTAAGGATTTTAATAATGCTATATTCGTGGATTTCCAACTCTCTTGGATTAATGTGCATGTCGTCGTTTTAAAGGATGTTGTATTCATAAAATTGCTGCTTCAAGCTGAAAATGGAGGCGTCCGTGTTTGGGGACGTGTGACTGGCACGTTTCTCTCTGATGAGACGCGTGGATTGAAGAGTGAAATTCTTGTGGAAACTTTTCATAAAGGAAAGTTTTCTTTGAGCATTTTAAGGAAAAGGCTTTTGCTTAAATGCGAATAAATGTAAAGTGGTTATTAAAATGGGCGTTTTAAAATTACTTTAAACACGAGCTTTTTCGGAACGAATGTCGTCAGACTCTGCTTATTTGATATTTGAAAGAATGCAGACGTATAGTTAAAGTATTTGTGTAAAACTAACTGCGAACGGAAATCTGAATTCGGAAGAGTAGATAAGCTATGTCGGTTGTGGCACACTATGGAAAATTAATAACCTGGATGTACAGGAATATCGGTTTTGGTCTGAGAACGATAAGAGGGCCTCGATAGATGTTACACAAAAGTCTGGCAGGCCTAGCTAATCTACTAAGAAACTTATAAGCGAGATGTGATCGATTAGCAAGGACTTGGTGCAAACAAAAAAAGGGTAGTCGTTTCAGTAACTGATCCGAAACACTTGCTGTAACGACGTCATCCGTGACGGACTGTCAAATCATGTTTGTCTGCGTCCTGCGTCTAACCTCGTGTACAACTTGTATTACCAGATGTCCGCAGAAAGAATGTCTAACTTATAAAAAGAGAAAGCAAATGTTTTAATTTTTTTCAGAAATTACCAGTCGGATCAGGTATCCAATCCGTGCCCCATGGATTATAGAGTAAAGATGTGAACCTCTGATACATCGAAGCCGATAATCCATGGAGTTCAATTGCTTTTGGGCGCTACAGGTACAACAGCAACTCCCTCATGGAAGGACTTGAATTCACCTTGGTCTTGTTCTTACCAGTCAGGTGACTAGGGTTATTTTGAATTGACACATCAGCCATGGGGCCTACCATATTTCAGAATAAATTGTGACTGAAAAGGGTAGCATGATCTGGTTCAGTAGTGGATTGAAATTCCAATAAACAAGAGAAAACCGATTCAATTTAATCCAAGTCTAAATTCATCAAACTTCATTGCGATGACTTTGGTTGGACTATTCTGATCTTAATATTCGGAATAAGACAAGCCCCTTGGCAAGTCAGAAGTAAAGTCATTTGCTAGAAATTGTATGTGCTTCATAATTTCTTCTTCTTCTTACGAAGTCCGTTCTTATTTAATTTTCGGAATTTTAGAGTTTGTATAAAATTCTTGAGCCGATAGAACTCTTCAGGTCGATACACATTGAGGGATTTTAGAACTATTTAGCCGATATTTCTTTTTACTGAAATATTTTGCGCATTCGCATGTTTTAGGTTTGGTCTACTGTAGGTTGGGCAAACTATCAACATTCTTGATGGGATTGGCTATGTTACGTGACCTTGTACAGATCAAGTTCAGACACAGTTACAGGTCGCTCTGATATAACCAGTCGATCAAGTTTTGCCAAAAATGCTATAACATCTTTCCCGATTTCCTTTTTCTCTTCCAATTGGATCAGACTGATCTCAAACTTTACGGAGTTCATTCATGTTATGGTTAGGTCGAAATTCATGTCATGGTTAAGCCACCAACCTAGGTTTGATCTATAAAGTAGCTCTACGAGTAAAATAGGAAATGTTGCACGGACTTCTCGAGTAAACACTACATCGCAGTGGTTTCAGAGATCTGGAACTGGTCAAAGAATTACTAAGGAGTTTTGTAAAGAAAATACTGCGCAGAAATTGTATATTGTGAGACAAAAGAACAGACAAAACAAGGCGAAAGTACGAGAAAAGTCCAGAAGAGGAGGTCACTATACGTTGTATCTCAGAGAGGAGACATAGAAGTACATGTGTACAAAAATTATCCAAAACCTCAGGTACTTACAAGATACGATTTCTGCAGAAAAAGGAGAATTAAATTAAATCTTGTTATCGTGTAAATGTACACAACCAAATTCAATAACAAAGTTTGCATATTTAACACAACCTAAAAGTTAAAAGCAAAAATTTTATAGTTAAAGATTAAAAAGATTAACAGTAGTTTGTGAATAAAAAGGTGTAGTCTGTCCTGCTACTATCCAAGTTGTTGAGTTTCTTCCAGCAACGACATCGCCATATTGTCCAATCAGTTGGTAATTTTCTTCTAGCCATTGTCATATTTTTACCTATCATGACACAAAACTAACATCTAAAAGGCTCTTAATATCTTCACCGCTTTCCTTTTAGACACTTATTCCCTCTACTATTTGCGATAAGGATTATTGTGGCGAAAATAACCAATAAAGACTGTTTGCTAGTCAAGAAAAACCACTACCACAAAAATTATGCCTGATGGAAAGAACTAATATTTTTCAAACTGTTTGCGTCAGTTAATATCCATCCGTCACAAAGAAACTTTCGTGGGAGAAAGTAGAATTTCTCTTTCTAGTATTTTTAGCCCTTAACACGGAACACACAAAAGAATCGATGAATAGATTATTATAATATTATGTAGGTAACTAAAACTTTTCGTGGTAATAACAACAACCACAACAGTCGCACATAATTTATGTATTTCGTGTGGAAAACAATTTAGGAAAACTAATATCTCTGCGATGGATCACGATTAGATTCTAGGTCTAGGGTGTATCGCAATTTAGACATTAGAGTAAGATTGATCTATCTTTGTGTCATATTGGTGGAGCACCATATTGAAGAGAGTTGATTTTGTGTGATAATGCAATTCATTTTTTCTCCACCCTTGTAGCAAGCAACACTAACATAATATCATCTATCGTGAGGTATCCACCCATCATTTCGTGATTGATTGATTGCGATGAAAATTGGATTATATTTTCATGTCAGGTCTAATAATTATTTTAATTCATTCCTCTGTTCTAATCTATCATATCTCTAAAATGGCAGAAAAAGCAATAACAGGGTAGAAAAATAGAAATTTCAGTGAAAATCTTGCCGGCATATTGATTTCTTGTTGAATCTGGAAAATAAGCTTTCAAGAACGTCTGATGGTAAGGAACGTCGGAGTAGTAAGAGATAAAGGACCCCACTTTCAGAAGAGTGTGTGTGTTTTAGTACTTCAAGGGGTATATCCACATTCTTGGAGATCACTCAACCTTTATTATATTTCAAGTTTGGGAAAATTGAATTATTCTCTTTTTATTGAAAATTCGTTGCTTATCTAATGGGATTTCCGCGCTTTCTTAAGAGTGCTGTGCACTGAAACAACTTAAACTTACATTGGTATATCTAATGTTTAAACAGTTGACATTCTAATGAAATCTGGCAGTGCCAACTATGCGGGATACATTCATAAATAGAAATTTTATTGAAACGTTGATATGCTGGTTATGCGGTTGGCGTTTAATTGGCATATGTTGGTGGTTGTAGGTGGTAATTGCTAGAGTGGAAAGTTTTTTTTAGGTTAGAATAGATTTTAGGAGAGGAGATTTCAAGTAGATAGGAGCAATCGAATGTTAAATGGCGAAAACGAGAACGGGCAGCGACATATATGGAAGTGGCGTTGCCAAGTACTTCGTTAGCTGTGGCGTTTCGTTGCGAAAGAACTCAACTTCACAATCGCTAATCAGACACAAACTCCGGCGATGGTGGTCGTACCGGAATACGTATGAAGCCCTGCTTTTCTGATAATTGCCTCTCTAATCTCGAAATATCTCCAATAACAAAATAGCAAGGTGACATCGCCACCACAAGATGGCGCTAACGAATTTTCGCACAATCGCTCCTATCATAACTTATTTTCGATACCCCCATACCGAGTAGGGTACGACGAGTACAATCAAAGAAATAGAAAACCCACTCCGATACTTCTATAAATAAATAATGGAGATATGGCAAGAAATACTTTACCAGCACAACGTTTATCAATATTGAGCCTCCATGGGATTCTTGAAAGTTGTTTATTTAATCGTTGATTCGGATGTTGTTCTTTGGATGAGTAAGATACCTTTAAAAAGCGAAGATGAGACTTCAAATGGAACCTCTAGATGTCGTATAATTAGGCCTAGATTGAAAAATATGCAGAAATCTAACGTATGCTAGGAGAAAACTGATGAACCAGGAAGTAAAGATCAGTCGGTCAAAAATTTCGATCCCAGTTTAAAATACCTCTACTGTTAGATTCGACCGTTATTGTCGTAGGGGTAACCAAGTCAAATTTTCAATGGAGCAGAGTCTATAAGTCCCGAAATGAAGCATTCCAACAGTAAACGGAAAATTATTCTGACTTGTTAGATGTGACTCGCGGAAGTACATCTGACGAAATAATCCAGGTTTGGATATCTTTCAAAACTACTCCTCTCTTCCAATTCCCCACCTTGGAGTGTAGAGCTTGGACGTCAAACGCTGACATTGTCAATGGCGAGCGAGGCTTCCGTCAACACAATCTTTTGAATCAGAAGCTTTCGATAATAAGAAATCTTCGCTCTGTTGCCATACCTCCGTTTCGTCGGGATGACACATCGGAGGTTTAACATCGCGCTTTCCACATCTACCTCCCTCATCCGATTGTACAAAGATGTAAAAATTGCTTCTTTTGGAAATCGCTCTTCAATCTCATCCCCAAAACCGGTCAATCATTTCCCTTGCAATTATACAATCCCTTTATTTCTTCTATCTAGAAGAATAAAGCTACTGCTTTGCGTGGCTAGAATCTTGCACATCTCAATTGTAGTTTTGACTAAAACGATACCTTCTAAATCAATACCAACCTAGAATGTCAAAGGAATCCTCAACACCAATTTAATTCTAAAAGTCTTGGTCCTAAAGGTCTCAAGTTTTTTGATTTTAATACTCTCGCTAAAACAAAGACTTGGCATTGCTTGATCTGTTCTTGATTCCAAAAGAGTGAGAATAGAATCACGTATATGGATAGACCAAGCAGTTTTTGGGCAAAATTTTCGTTATTCTACCCTGGTTCTGAATTTGATTGAAGATTCTTGATTTCTATGAGCTTCTGCAATATTTACATCATGGATATTGTTCGTATTTTGTAAAACTAACCTACTGCTTTGCGTGGCTAGCATCTTGCACATCTCAATTGTAGTTTTGACTAAGACTATACCTTCCAAATCAATACCAACCTAGAATGTCAAAAGAAACCTCAACACCAATTTAATTCTAAGTCTTAGTCCTAAAGGTCTCAAGTTTTTTGATTTTAATACTCTCGATAAAACAAAGACGAAAATAACGAAAGTCTTGACATTGCTTGGACTGTTCTTGATTCCAAAAGCGTCGGAATAGAATTACGTATATGTATAGACCAAGTAGTTTTTGGGCAAAATCTTCGTTATTCTGCCCTGGTTCTGAATTTGATTGAAGGCTAGAGTACATGCCCAAAAGCACTGAGAAAAGTTGCGAATTAAGAGTAACTTGAAACTTGCAAACTGATCTTAAAATCAAGATTCTTGATTTCGGTGAGTTTCTGCAATATCTACATCATGGATATTGTTCGTATTTTGTAAAACTGTTCTTCACAAACCTTTTGAACTTCTGAACTCCAAATGCCTTGGTATCCAAAATCATACTTATTCTTTTATTGGGCTTTGTATAATTTTTGAACCAAAACCAGTTCTACAAACAAAAATGATCGGAATCCCCAATAGATTTTTATTGGTATAAATCTCAAAAGATTTTATTTTTATTCCGTAATGACGTGCTTAAATTCTTTTACAAGCCTTGGAACAGTATTTTATTTTTCTTTATACTTTCTCTTTTGAAGTTTTTACAAACTTTTAAATTCTTTTCTTTGTTCTTTGAAAATAATCCCAGATTCAAACCCTTTTCTGTTTTGTTTTGTATTCAGTCTTTAGTGATTTCAATTTTGCTCTTTTGATTAATTGTGGCGCTTCTTTTAAGTGGTTTGTATTTAATAAGGTTAGGACCTCTTTCTTGCTAATTCAAAAGAATCCTCTCTACAAGCTTTTACAATCTAATCTTGTTAGGTCTATCTTTTTGCTTTTGGTTCATTCAAAAGTGCTTTTGTAAGACCTAGAGTTTATCAATAATCAGTTTACGTTACTTTTTCTCATGAAGTCCATAAGTTGTTTTTTGAGTTTCTGAGAGTTTAAGTTTCTAAATTACTATACCTTCCTTTTAATAATCTATGAGTCGATCGAAAAGATGATCCTTCAGACTGCATTTGGGCATTGGTGTTGGTTCATAAACATTGGTCGAGAAAAAAAGGATTTGTAAATGATGGGTGGTGTTATAATTACAATTTAAAAGTCGATTGAGTATGAACAAGCAAAACTACATCGAAACGACATGCTGCAGCTCCTGTATAAGGGGTAAATAGCCGCAAAATTAATGGGAATTTATGATGAGACACGAACAACGTGGGGGGATTTCATTATTCACCATTGCGCGCGAGGAAAGGTTGGAGCTCTAACGCGCTCTACTCGTCGCTGATTAAAACGAATTGTTGCTTTGACTGATTTATTTATTGTAGTATATTTGTTACGACTGATTGCAGTTTGTAACTGCTTGAAATTATGTACAGCTATAAATTAGTGCCCATTTTAAAAGACTTGCGAACATTTCTAATGCTAATTCATTCATCCCGACAGTCTATTCAAGTTTCTAACCCATCTGTCCAGAGAATTAGTGTTTTTGGAGGAAAAAGTAACGTAAGCAATTAAAAACTTATCCTGCTTCAGTGAGGGTTTTTGGAAGAAATTAGAAATCGCTGTAAGCCAAGTGTCGAAGCTGCGAAAGAAACCATCGTGCGTTTTTGACTACACGCCCAAAGCTTACCCTTCAAGAGTATTCGGAAGTTTTAGCGTCAATGGGCTCTGGAATGGAGGCGCAGGCCTAAATGTATATAACATATCATTCCGTTGAAACGACATCGAAAATGATAAATCTCAAACTTGACTTCGTACCTAAGAAGTAAGGTCATACAGGTCAAAGTGCGTTACAACTCAACAAAGGGAAGAAAATACTTTTTGATACAAAATATGACTTAGTTATTTGCTCTTTTCGATTGTAAAAACAATATAACTGTCCTTAACGAGTTCTTATAGTGAGAAGGTCACATAAGGTCATTCTCAAAAATGCCAATACAACTAGAACAAACCTTTTATAGTCCTATTCAAGAAGAAAGATTCTATGAACTTAAATAACATACATTTAAATTTACAAAGGTCACTTAAGGTCATTTCCGGTTCATTTCAAAGATCGGGAATGTGAAATTTAATTCAACTTAACGACTTTTATTATATTTAATTGGGGCCAAGCACACCTTACTTTGCAATGCTCATTCTTATCAATATCTAAGATCTAAATTGACCTTTGTGTAATTCTCGTCAATGAGGGGCTGTGATTATGGTCAATGCCACGTGACTTTACATACAATTATAAAACACCAGTGTAAAAAATATGACATTTTGCTTAGTATCCAACAAAGGTTAGTTTACCACTTATTTGAAACTTCACTTTTTTGAAAGAAACCGTAACCATAAAGTATGACACAAGTCAATGTCAACAGTTCATGAATAACATTCGAGATCAGCTTCAGCGATGAAATAATCCAACTGTAACTTTATTTGTATTTAGTTACTAACAAACCTTAATGTAGTTATGACCTATAACACCACCTTACATTGCCAACATTACGAAAAGCCGTCGAGGAAAATATGATCCCATTTGTTTCTAGTTAACATACATCCCTCGTAAAGGTCAATTTTTAAGACATTTAAAGTATTGCTTTGGAAAAAGGTCTTCAAACAATATTTGCAGCAAAATATCTTTCAAAGGTCACTTTTCAGATTGTTTAGAAGTCACAGAAAAACAACAAAAAACTTTGTTTTGTGCATAATAATCAATATAATAAATTATTCCCGATTACGTTTTTGTTAGAAAGATCACTTTAATAAATGCTATAAGAAAATATTAACTGTGACCTTTCCCAGATCATATTTTAGGTTGCAAAGATTCTGTGTTTGGAAAGTACCAACTATTCTAAATATGATTTTATTTGTTCTTAACTTATTACTAAGATTCAGTCCAATTGTGACTGATTTTGCGTTAGACAGGTCACGTAAGGTCTTTTCAAAGAAACCAGTAAAGTGATTTTAGTGATATCATGTGAGCGATAATGATTATTATAGATTATGAAGGTCATTTCAGGAAGAACTAAATCTCATCTGGTGGCAATTATTCACCAAATTCGACTGATAAGGTCATGGTGCGTAAGGTCATTTTTCAGTTTATTTAAACTGATTTTAGAAAATATGCAAAGCAATATAATTCATTTCTAACCAACTAATGGGAATTTCATGGAATTCTAAGTAGGCGATTTCTGATGTTACAAAGGTCACTTAAGGTTATATTTACCTCGGTTTCATGTATGTCCTGATAAATTCTTGGCCTATTATAAGAATTCGGCGTCATTGAAGCTAAGGTCTGCTTTTCGAAGTTCACTTTTTAGGCACATTAAGATCATTTACAATACCAGATGTACCAATGATAATTTACCTGATCTATGTAAGATCCTTCGTTGCAATCAACTCAATAGCGATTGATAACTTCATATTTTGTTCAGGTCACTTAAAAGTAATAGGTTAATTAAAGTGTGGTTTTCTAAAGACCGGTTAATGTACTTAATTGTGGTAAAAAGCACCTTTGCCCTGAAAAGATCATTTAAGGTCACTTTAGTGAATCATATTAAATATGATCTCGTTAATGGTTGCCGCTTACCTAGTTTTAATTGTACTTGTGCCAATTAATGTTATTGATAAGAATTAATATGTTAAATAATCTTATAAATACAAAAATGTACCAAATGTGACCTACTTTCAAAGGTCACTTTTAAGTCACGCGCCGATATACGGGACGCCTGACCTGAGGTCACTTTTAATCTCCAGGAAGGTCATTTTCATCCTGAACCAATACAGATCCTAAAAGTAACCACGAAGCTAATTTGAGTGATCACCGATGTTTCAAGCCTGACCTGGACTATTTATATCCAGGATAGTAACCAAGGTCACTTTTAATCTTCAGGAAGGTCATTTTCATCCTGAACCAATAGAGAACCTAAAAGTAACCACGAAGTTAATTTGAATTATCACTAATGTTTTAAGTCTGACCTGGACTATTTATATTCAGGATAGTAACCAAGGTCACTTTTAATCTCCAGGGAGGTCATTTTCATCCTGAATTAATAGAGAACCTAAAAGTAACCACGAAGCTAATTTGAATGGTTACTAATGTTTCAAGCCTGACCTGGTCTATTTATATGCAGGATAGTAACCAAGGTCACTTTTAATCTCCAGGAAGGTCATTTTCATCCTGAACCAATAGAGAACCTAAAAGTAACCACGAAGCTAATTTGTATGATCACTAATGTTTCAAGCCTGACCTGGACTATTTATATCTAGCATAGTAACCAAGGTCACTTTTAATCTCCAGGAAGGTCATTTTCATCCTAAATTAATATAGAACCTAAAAGTAACCACGAAGCTAATTTGAATGATCACTAATGTTTCAAGCCTGACC
The DNA here is from genome assembly GCA_929113105.1 of Agrypnus murinus. Taxonomy (NCBI): domain Eukaryota; kingdom Metazoa; phylum Arthropoda; class Insecta; order Coleoptera; family Elateridae; genus Agrypnus; species Agrypnus murinus. The sequence goes on from OV816027.1 coordinate 54,129,710, forward strand.
TGGACTATTTATATCCAGGATAGTAACCACGGCCACTTTTTAATCTCTAGGAAGGTCATTTTCGACTTCAATCGTTAAATACTTGAAAGAAACCACGAAGCTAACTTTGAATGATAACTAATTATATTTTTTCTCTGTCTGTTCTCAACTGTTAGGTGTTAGATGATCAGAAGTGACCTTCAGAAGGTCATCATTTCTGGATATTCAAGTTTTTCATCTCCACAAAATATTTTACAGATTGTTAGTCCCACTTTTGCCACCAGTTTTCGTTGTCTGCTTTAATCCAACAATTCTAAATTTTTCCCTAGATTTTCAGGCCCAGAAACTTCATAAACACACAAAATCCCCCTTTATTTGTACACATCAAACTTGATCGAATACTTTTATAAAAGAGTGCTCTACAAACATCTTCCAGGTCACCAATAAAATTGTACATTATTGGTTATCATTGTTGCTATTGACAAACCATTCAACTACAGAAAAACGATAACATATAGGGAAAACCATCCAAACATAAATATTTTCCTCATTTGTCATACTCAACAAACATAAAAATATTTCTTCGTCTCCATTTTCTTGACAGGTATTTCTGTTTGAGGATATTTCCCAAAAGAATTCAATATTTGGGTTGGTTTACTTTATAGACATAGACGGCGGTACGATAATTTCAATTAGCATTTCAATAAAAAAGAAAAAAAAACGATAAATTTTCTTTTGTTCCTAACAAGGAAAAACTAATCATAAAAGTAAAATTAAAACCCGCAGTCGAAAAAGTTTTCGTGCAAGTTTTCTTTGAAAGCGCGCGCCTATCGTGAATGGTTTCTATCTACGTCGCCACTTTGGGGTGTCGAAATGTCAATAAAACGACGTCGACGACGTCGGGCGGCGGGCGATAAGGGGGAGAAAATATATAATAGGAGGGCGCGTGCTATTTCAGGAAGCCCAGACTAAGCGACTCCCTAATAATACAACTTCTACAATTACGTGCAATAATAATTAAGGCTTGGAAAATTGGAACAAAGAAAAATAAATCATGCTTGGCGCTTTATGGAAAAAGTTGAAAAATTGGATTTTTTTCTTCTGTTTTTTTCATAGGTGGAATGCTAATTTAAACTACTGGCAAGGCTGAAATTACGAAATGATTTATGAATTCCTTGAAATATTTAAAAGGCACGTTTTCAATTTTCGCAATGGAAAAATAACAACAGGTGGGAAAAGCTAGAGGAAAATATTGGATAGGAATAGGGGGAGAAGAGAAAATTTGTGCGTGTATTGGAAAATTTAGTTCTGAAACTCGTTTTTGATTTTTTTTTCTTTATTGTTGAAGGAGTGAAGTTTTATTAGGTTTTTATTGATTGGCAGCTTTGTGGGAAATTCTTTCTTGCTGAGAAAACGAGGTTAAGTTATTCCTTTGTTTGTCCCCATTTTCCCTTCTTTACTTGGGTTTCCAGTAAATAAGCATGAATAATGCAGATAGCTAGAAGGTGTAGAAGGGAAGTATAAGAGTGTAATGCCTTAAATAGGTTTGGTAACTCAATATTACCTCAGGGCCGATCGTCTTAGTTCCTTATTCCTAGGCCTATACCATTGTTCGTTTCTGACTCATTACGGAGCATTATTCCTTATTTCAATACTTGCTCAGTTTTGGACACACTTTTGACTTACCACAAAAAGAATGGATATTGAAAGCAAAGACCTGAAATGCCTTAAACCTTAGAATGTCTCCAGAAGCAAGCTAGAGAAACTTAAATTTCGAAAATTAAACTGATATTGTGTATTGGGCCTTCGAAACTTTTCATTGCTACATGTCATTAAGATATGACCGACTACAATCTGGAAGTGATCTAAATCAATGAGGTTCCAAACGCCCTCAGGCTTTAGTTTAGAACTTGCTTGACAAAACGAGAACAATAGTACAGTCAATGAGAAATCTTGACTCAAAAGAAAAAACTGAGAAGAGTAATTGGATTTGATTGACTATTAGTTAAAAGTTGAAAGAGCTGCACTAGCATGACATTCTTTACCAATTCTTGCCTCTCTATATAACTTAATTCTAAGTCTCTATCTAATGGGCTAAAACTCCTTTCTCGGAAATAACTCTAAGAATTATTCAGCTTCAGAATTATTAAACCATGTCTCTCAGTTCCTACTTAAGCTATTTCTTTAATTCCAGATGAGCATGGGAACGATTCTAAGTCTCTTAGTCTAACAGAATTTTGCAAGAACTTCGTAAGCCTATAAATACACATGCTACTTATGATACATTTCATGTTGTGACCTTTCTGGATCTTTAGTAGATATAGAAAAACCTTCTGATTAATAGTTCCTCTTCTTTTATGTACTACTTTATTACCCATCTGAGACTTTCAACTTTAAATATTTGGTGACCTCTCGTGAACACTTTACATACAGTTTTTAAAGATATAACAGTTTTTGCGTATGGTATTATGATTTTGAGATCTTTGGAGACTGGTAAAGCTATAAAGATCGTCTATGCCTCCCAAATGTAATTCGTATTCAGTCTTAAGTATCTACTGTACAATATACTTTCGACATGCCTTAATATTGACTGCTACTGATGACTTCTAAGTCGATCTTTGGTGACCTCTACAGAATAATGTAAGATCGACATGTACGGTTTAATGAATATTTTGCCTACACTTTTGAGTTAATTCCGTCACTTCTGGCGCTATATTTATTTTTGGCATTTCTGATTCTTTAAACGTACATTTTTGTAGTATTTGACACTTTCATGATTCGACCTTTGGCGACTTCCGATGAATCTTTGAAAGTTATACATAAACTTCCTGGCCAATATTCGATTTTGATACTGTATTATTTTTAGGCAGTTTGCTATAGTCTCAATATTGCTATTTCTGACAACTTGTATGGTTCCGATTTTGGTTTACTTTTAGACCTCTCAAGCGCATTGGAAGTCACATCTAAGCTATTTGACGATAATTTTTTCTCGATTTTGTTCAAATCTATTTGTTCTCAAATAAGCTTTAATAGTGCTACTTGTGAGAAGGTTCATAACCTTTTGATGAATTATTGAAACCCTACAATATATTTGCTTGTAATTGGACTTGTTTCTGAATTGAGTAGATCATGGGCCAGGTTTTTGGTCAATGCTAAGTGTTTTTTGTACTTTTATATTCTTTCAAACACTTTTCAATATTGCAGCTTATGGTTCATTTCATAATTAGACCTTTGATGACTCGGAACGACTTCTGAGACCTTGTAAGTCACAGAAAGCACTTTTCTGTGAATTTTCATGTGCTCTTTCTACTTTTATATTATTTTAAACATATTTCATATTGCAGATTTTCAGTAATTTCATAATTCGACCTTTCATGACCTCCAAACGACTTCAGACGCCTTGTAAATCACAGAAAGCACTTGTCTGTCAATTTTCATGTGATCTTTGTACTTTTATTCTCTTTCAAACACATTTCAATATTGCAGCTTATGGTTTATTTGATAATTAGACCTTTGATGACCTCGGAACAACTTCTGAGACCTTGTAAGTCGCAGAAAGCATGGTTTCTGTGAATTTCCGTGTGTTCTTTGTATTTTTACATTCTTCCAAACATTTCAATATTGCAACTTAGAAATAATTAATGAGACCTTTGATGACCTCCGAATGGCTTCTGTGATTGTAAGTCGCAGAAAGCACTTTTCTGACAATTTTCATGCGCTCTTTGTACTTTTATATTCTTTCAAATATATTTCAATATTGCAGCTTATGTTTAATTTCATATTTAGACCTTTGATAACCTGGGAACGACTTCTGAGACCTTGTAAGTCGCAGAAAGCACTTTTCTGTGAATTTTCATGTGCTCTTTGTATTTTTATATTCTTTCAAACATTTCATTATTGCAACTTAGAAATAATTAATTAGACCTTTGATGACCTCGGAATTGCTTCTGTGATAGTAAGTCGCAGAAAGCACTTTTCTGATAATTTTCATGCGCTTTTGTACTTTTATATTTTTCAAACACATTTCAATATTGCAGCTTATGTTTAATGTCATAATTAGACCTTTGGTGACCTCGAAGCGATTTCTGATGCCTTGTAAGTCGCATAAAGCATTTCTGTCAATTTTCATGTGCTCTTTTTCTTTCATATTTTTTCAAGCACATTTCAATATTGTAACGTATGGTTAATTTCATAATTAGACCTTTCATGACCTCGGAATGGCTTCTAAGATCTTATAAATCACAGAAAGCACTTTTGTGCCATTTATTTCTATTCAGTTAACCAGCGAGTGTATGAACTTTCAAATAAACGTCAATGTTGCTATTTCTGATTCGGTTTTCACCTTTGGTAACAATTATAGGGCTTTTCGACCTTTGGAGATCATAAAAAGCAATCTGATTAATAATGCTATTTAGTTTTCAGTTATAATGTTTTTTAGTTTTCAAGTACGTCTCTTGTATGTCTTATGAGTTTGACCTTGACATCTAAAATACCGTTTTGACGCATTGAAAGTAAAGTTGTTTTGAGAAATAATACTTACTCCCATTTATACTGACAAATAAGCCTTTTTATTACCACTTCGGAATACTTTTATGTTTTGATCTTTGATGACCTCTAGAAGAGCTTTGAAACATTGAAATATTACATCCATATAAAATATTCTAGAACAATCAGTTCGTACTTAAGTCTATACTCCGGGTTTTACGATTTGCCTATGTCCGGAATACGTCAAAAAGGTTACTACCGAATAATCTCATAATTCTTTCGTGATCTCTGAAGCACATCTGAATCTTGGAGATCATCCAATTCCCTACAGTCTTACAGTTCTACAATCATATATGAACTTTCAAATAAACCTTATTATTGCTATTTCTGATGATGAGTTTCAAGATCAGACCTTTGTTGACCTTTTGTAAGTTTTGGGCCTTTAGAAGTCATAAGAAAGCTTTGGGGGTAGTAGCTGGGATCCAGTGTTTTAATAATGCATAGTGCTCCTTTCGAATATTGCAATTGATATATGACCTTTAGTGACCTCTAAATGACAAGAAAATAGACATCGTAAATTATATCCTTCTACTATAATGTACTTCGTAAAGTTTTTGCAGTTCTGAGCTCAAACGCTTGGAATTTAACGAAACTGAAAGTATTTTTTGTTTTCTAACCTCAAGTCCAAGGTTATGTGATCCATAAGCTCATATCTGTTGAAATTAGGTATTCACATAAATATCATACAGTACCGTACGTAAGTATTTGTATAAATTATAAAACATAATGAATATTATGAAAGCAAAAGCATAAAGATAAAGATCTGGGTTATTTTGGAAGAAGTCACCCATGACAATTCAATTAACACGTTAAACCGTTAAATGTTTCTTGTTCCTTTTCTACAAAACTAAATCTTTTTAATTGAAAAAACCAGCGTCGGTTGAGTTCCATCTGGCTAGTTACAATGACACACCACGAGTTACAAGTTTGTTTACATTCCAGGGTTTTATAATTAGTTTGAACTTCCTATACGATCGAAAATTAGAAAAAGGGTAACATTCATGGTTAAAAATAGATAAAACGATAAGAAGATTTCAGTAGACCCCAATAAATAATAGCTACTGTTTCTAAACACATCCAAACTAAAAATAAATGTCATATTCTCAAATCAGTAAACGCTTTTAAAAGCCTCGAAGGAATTATTTATTGTGTGATGTTCGGGTTTGTTTATTTTTTCTTTAAGCCTCTGCTTGAAAAATGAAGCGGTTTAATCGTGAAAAAGGCTGTCTTGGATGATTTTTTTTTGGTTGTATGTGCCAAGAAAGGTTGGTTTGTTGAGAAGATAAATGGAGATTTTGTTGAGTAATTACTTGTTGTGATTCAAAGGTTTGTAAGGATAAGTGGTTTTTTATAAAGGGTTTTCAAGTAGAGCTTTTAATTTTAAAGCGTCATAAAAAAAGGTATAGCTTGCTCTTAGTGTTTTTTCTTGAGATTCTTTAATGCTAATGATACATCCATCACCATTATTATTTAATGGAATTTCTGTCATTTACATCCATAAGTACAAATTTGAATCATACATGTGTATGTATGCCTTCTTTTTTTTAAGACTGGATCAAAATGAGGAAACCTACAATAGTGACCTTCTCAGTGGCCAAGAATAAATGCCTTATGCCTATGGAACCTTAACAGCTGCTATAAAGCAACAAGGACAAATTTGCAACGTTTCACCGTTCAACCTTGTTCAAGTTTTAGGTTTGTAGGTTCAAAAAGATCAAAAGGTCTTCACGGGTTCATCACTGATGTTTTCTTAGAAGTCCTTTGGTAGTCCTTGAAACCATAAACACAAAAGGTTTTTTGTAAACTCCTAATTGGAAATCTTGGTGAATCTTCATCGTCATCTAGGGGACTCGGGAGAGATGGTATAGTTTCAAAACGCTTTGCTGGTGATGCTTTTTGAAAGGTCTTTCATGGGAAATTCGAGCTGGAAGTCCTCTGGAAACGAAACTTTGCTACTTCCTTCTTGAACTTTCGAAATCTATCTACAATTGTAATTGAAGATCTTTCTCATTCTTTTTTTTTATCTAAAATGTCGATTGGTTGCAACGTGATTGGTACTGCATAAGAGACAGGATAAATTCTCAGAGGAAGTTAAGGTAAACAGTCTGAAAAGGGATCTACAAGTAGGGTCCTTAGAAGAGACGAGCTTCAAGCTAGTCTACCAGATTGGATCTTGTCTTTCTAAACTTTTGAACTTGATGTCTTTATTTCATTATTGCTTTTTATAATCTTTTCAGTAGAAGACTTGATGTGTTTTTCTATCTTTGGTCGTTGGTCCTGATGTGTTTGACTCACACCATCAAGATCTTCACATCAATAAAATTCAATTCCTATATGTCCAGACATTTTAAGGAATTTTTGAAGACGCTTTCATTTAGGGGTTCCCCAAAAATATAGTTCGCTTTTGTTATATTTTATTATAATTAGAATTAGAGCATACTTCTAAGGTTAGATTCTGATTTCCGATTTGATTCAAAATTCTAACTCGAATGAACTCAACGACTGAGTCTAAGGTCACTCTCTTAATTCCTGCAGTGCCATTTACGTACAATAACCTGTAGTGACCACTGTCTGCAATGACCTTGAACCATGACCTGGAAAGCATGATCTCGACCTTTATAAAAGTGAGGGAAGGGGTGAATCCAGAAACTTACATATCTCGTATTGGTTTTTAAGTTGAAGTCGAAATTTGAGAAATTGCATATAGCTAACCCCAGAAACTCATGAAGCGTTGGTTCGATGTCATTTGTTTAAATCACTCTAAAATTGATTACTACACGAATCTTTGAACCGCCATATCAATAATTGAACTAGAGTACGAGACAATCGGTCCTACGATACCAAATAAAATAAGTAAAACAATAATTATACTAATAAATAATTGACAGTGAATAACATTCAGAGATTTGGTAGAGTAGTCGTATCAGCCTGAAAACCAAAAATCAAGATAATAAATACGTTATCTTCTAGCATAGTAATTTGGTTAGATTTAGTTCAAACTGGTCATTATTAGCCTCCAACAATGTCTATTAATTGGAATCAAGCTCAAAATTAAAAAATATACTTACTGGTAATTAGTGACTATGATTTCTATATACAAGAAAATGGTCAAAACAATCATTGCCTGCTGATAGTTCTAACCTAAAACTTAACAATTTGATCAGAATCAAGATTAAAACTGGTAACCCACAGCGGTGACGGACCAAACAACTTGGTAACAAGTTAACCCGAGTTAAAAATCAAAAATTTCAATTTTAAAAGATTGATGACATACACAAATATCAGATCAACCAAATCAGGCAGACAATCGCAGTCCGAAATACGCCAGTTTCACGAAAACCAGTCCAATATTAAAAAGGTAATTGGTAATACCATATCAAGATGATAATTTATGTAGATCAAGGCCAAAGCCACAAATCAAGACAATACGTTGACGATTAAAATCAGCTCAAACTTGATAAATTCTAAATCGAGTAATTTCCTTAAACCAAGTCTAAAACTGGTAAGTTACCAAAAAACTGGTCTAGTTACATCAAATTCAAGGCCAAAATCCAGATTGATCACTGGAAATACATCAAAATGACGTTTTAACCACGCCAAGTCCAAAACCAAAATTAATAAATAGTACACGTTACTTTTTTTGACATAATAATCCCATTATGCTGTTACCTTTTCTAATTGCCATACAAACAGTGATATTAGTTGAAAATTTTAATAACATCCTGTAATTTGCTTCTACTATTAAGATCAAAAGTAATGATTCCATCCAAAAATTTGTATTTAATTATTTTATTTTGTTTCAGGTAAGGAAACGAACCCAGAATGCATAAAATTTGCAAAAAGGTTACATTTCACACGCCCACAGCATCCAGTGTACGTGAGTAGATTGTTTAATAATACCTTTTTGTTTAAATTTTTCTAATTTTTGTGTCCTTTCTTCGAAGGATATCTATTATCCTACTAAATTCTACAAGTAAACGAATTCTTATATAATTTTCGAAGTGAAAGAAGAAGAAGAATATTTCTCAAGGATGTGCATGGTTGTTGTTACTATAATAACAATTCAATTCAATGGTAATTTTTTTTTCACTTGGGCAAAAATAAGGTCAAACTTGTAATCATTTGTAGTATAGATTTGTTGGACAGGATGTGAACTCGAGAAAAGACGTATGTGTGTCTAACAAAGAATAATTTGAATATTTAAACTGATTGAGGTTTTTAAGAGAATTTTAAAATTTGTTTTGTTAATTTAGAATTAACATGCGGAATAATTACAGGGTATGGTAATTGTGGTTTCGTTCTCATGGTGAAGTAGGTTTTTTCCTGGTAGATTATAATTTAGACAAAGTTAGATATTTATTGATTTCATTCGAATTTCCCGCGTTAATGACGGGTGGTTGATGAGTAGATGAGATCCTGATTGCAGTGTTAGTATTGGGTTTTTCTTATCCATGCCACTGGTAAATGTCCAAAGAAGTAATTTAGTAACTTTGGAAACTTGGTTTCAGAAGGCTTGATCTTAGTCTTACTAATTATTTTAGCTTTAGCCCTAAAAGAAACTAAAAAACTTTAAAGGCGTTGATCACTGTCCTGCCTTTCACTACTGTTTCCATTATTTGAAGCTAGATAAGAGCAAAAGGCCTAAACTAACAGAAGTCGTAGTCTTGACATCAAAAGTGTTTATTTTGCCCATAATGTTTAAGACATTGCTGACTTCCACATTGGTCGTGGTCATAGTCGCGTTAGCTGAATAGGAGAACAATCTTGGACCATTTTGAAGCTGATTTCCTGTTTAGGAGGATACCAAGTCTTCCTAAAACCATGATATTTGGACTGCTTCAACCTGAAATCTGTGTTGGGGAGATGAGTAATGAGTAGGTCATCTCAAACAGTAGCAGAAATTTGTATTAACTAACTAAAGTAATTGCTTACAAACTCAAACTTGAATATACTACATAAGATCCAAAAAACTTTACATTTTGGTATGAAAATACTTGGTTTTGAGTCTTCAGTCCTGATTTTTGTATTTGGCTAAGTAACTTGAATCTTGGTCTTGGTAAATTCTTGGCCTAGATAGATTAATTTCTTATTATTGAAAACTGAGTTCGATTTAGACAAATTTTCTGTAAACTATACCATTTGGTAACTTTGATAAAATGTGACTATGAAGAAGTGATATGTTTGCAGTAGTTATGTAATGAAAAACTGCCCCATGACGAAAAACTGATTGTTCTCATTCTCAAATTGTATTTCAAATGCACTTTCGCCAATTTAAGAAATAGAAAAGCTATTTTCTTCTTGTAATGCAGTTTTTCCAATTGACCAAGTTAATGGGACCTGTTAAGGATATCGATTATATAGTGCAGATCAAATGGGTACAATGTTATGTGCTCGAATGTGATGTGCTAGGTCAATGATAAGATCAATACGTTTAAGAATACTGATTAACCATCACAGATCAAATTGAACATGGGTTTTCGTCGAAATACAATCATAAATACACTGTTTTTATTGACCAGGAAAAGACCCAATACCAAAACTGCCCAAGAATGTTAATTATGAAATACACATGAATATAATATAGTTTTGTCTTCGAAATACAACCTTGAATTCACCTGAGTGCGACTAAGATCAGTGAAACAAAATTCCTTTCCCGAAATGAAATCCTAGTACACTTTTTCCAGTTGGTCAAGAATAGGATCAAAGATCAAAGGTTCCATCTAAGAATGCTGATCATCCAACACAGAACAAGTGGAATATAGACTTCTCGAAATACAATCTCAAATATTTTTTTTAGTTGGGCTGAAGTTGGTTCAAGACCAAGACTCTACTCGAGAATACATCAGCATAGGCCAAATGGAATAATTATTTATCATCGAAATGCAATGTTTTCAGCTGGCCGAGAGGTATTACCAAGGCCAAGACCTCTAAGACTACTGGTCATCCAGCATAGGCTGGATAAGATAAGTGACCCAATGTTTCGTTCTTGAAATGTAATCTGAAAGTCATTTTTTGCAGTTGGAGAAGATTAGGGCAAAGCTCAAGACCAAGTGGGGCAATGTATCATTCTCGACATGCACTTTCTTAGTTAACCAATAAATCTCCAATATAGATCAGAAGAAAATTATATTATTACCTTCATTTTCTTGCTGATTTCCATGACCTGACAGCCTGATTTCTCATAAACAAGTTTTCATCAAATCGTTGAAAACATTTAAATGTGATCGCCAAGGGGTGGGATGTCAAAGATTGTACGTAGGTAGCGAATATCTTCAAAGAATTAATCAGAAGATAGTTAATAAGGTTCTAAGCGATCTTTAAATGGACTCTTATCGCGAGTAAGTCCAACAGCAAGCTCGGCGAATCATTGGACTTCAAAACTCGCGAAATGAGACAGTTAATGTTTTTTGAACAAATGGTTCATCTAAACTTTGCTGGGAACTTTTAATGGCTTCTTGACTAAATTTGGACAAAATGGGACTTTACAGTGAACTCAAAGTCACAGATTAGATTCGTCAGGAAAGTGGCCGATTTGTTGATGAAACTGCAAGAGTGCCAAAAAGGCAATGCTAAATGCGATCTTGATCGCATTAATCAAAGTGGTAGGAGTTACGATGAATAGGTTAGAATCAGACTATGGTCTGATTAATAAAATTAAGAGTTTGTATTTGTGAATACAAATAAATTCATGAGGTGATCATCGTGCTCGGTTATTTGCCTGAAGCAATAGGTATTCGTGCCAGTACTAGCTGCAAAACAAGAAGAACATGTCTATACATTTACTTTGCCACCGCGAGGTGTCAATCAATAAAACCGATAAGTCCAAACTAACGATTTCCGCCTCCAAGTAGGATTTGAACTTGAAGACCACCATCTTGGTATGCCATCTGTTGGAGCTTTCAGTTGGCTACCAACTCCAAACGTTTCGATATCTGGTTTGTAATGTATTTAAATTTTGGTATCGAACAGCCACATTGCCAATTTTTTACACTATCACAAGAAACGTAGGTCCTGCAATTAACCTACCACTGACCCTTCTCAGAAGTCACCATCACCATCAGCAGCGAGGATGACATTTCTGTCGCTACTAACTGAGCAGCTACGCGTACAGTAAGGCACCGCTATCCATCGCCCACAAAAACAGATCGCGCAACCTCCTAAATTAACCGTTGCATCACTAATCTACAATCTCATCTTATTGAAGAAGCTTCTAACACTTATAACGGTCGCTGCCCTGCTAAAACAATACCAATTTAAAGATTCATTATATTTCTCATAAACTAACCTTATAATGTGGACAAAAAGGGTGCAAAAATTCCTTTTGCATACTTTTCCTTCAATAAACTCTTAACTATACCAATTTTCCTACAAATGCGTTATCAAGCCCCTTTTTTGGTCTGTTTCACATTTTAACGGTTAAACTTCCATAAATAAAGCACTACCCCAACAACACGGGCGATAGCGGAAAGGCCTTTAAAACTTAGTATCGCTTTCAGGGACTTCAACCCTAAGCCTCTAAAATATCAGATAAAAAGTACAAACGGAAGTTGTGTGTTCTTCGTTCCATCGCGCCTCTCTAGAATCGTACACCACCTCCTCGTCCTCCGCTATCTCTATCTCGAAAGCAAATGAAACGAAACGGTGTGTCGGTTTGCGGTCGATGCATTATCTGATATGTACTACTATTACTACCAACCATCCAACCAACTACTACCTCTCTCTTCTTCCTAAGAATAGTCAAGAGCGAACATTGAACCTGAATTCTGAACGCGCAAATTGTACCTCATTTATGTGCAAATCTGTTTTAGAGGAGTAGAGTATCATTATTGGAGTAGAGGAAATTTCAAGACGATATGGTTGGTGCTAATCAGGCGTGTCTTTCAACTGTTTAATTTCTAATTTATTGGACTGAATTGTAATAAGAGTTAGCTGTAATAGCTAGTTAATCTTATTTTGAGCGTTTAGAGGGTGAGGTGGAGAAGAAGGAGGAAGAAGCGATAAGACTCCACTTTAAGGGTGGTAGATAAATGACACTACAAAAGAAAGATCTTGTCTTGAACCAAAACTTAAAACATTTCTTAGAATGTCTAAATTTCATTAAAACATTTTTTGCTTTGCACCACAAGAATAAAAAATGTTCTTCCTTTGCCGTTTAGACATTTTCCCATTTATTTCTATTCAAGTTCTTGACCGCGATAAAAAATTAAAACCGCCAAAGGCAACTATGAGAATGTTACACGAGTTTTTGGCATTTGGACATTTAAAAGACAACCAACACGCAATGCTTTCATGTTACTTTGAAGTTCGTTAATACTAGTCAAGTCGAGAAAAAGCTCTTTCAGAATTCCTTTATGTCAATAAAAAACAACGAGTTATTCTTCGAGGTTTTTTCTCGTGATTGTATTTGGCAAATTATAGTATATCTAAATAAAAACAGATTGTCTATTCAGCCGATAAACCAGTCCTGTTGAATGTGACATTTTCTGCGCTACTCGATGGATATATAGTTAAATCCCTTGATGTAGTGATATCTCTAAGCCGGATGGTCCTTCCGTATGGAAATCGAAGACTTTCTAGAAATAAAACTAAATGCAAAACCTATTTTCAATATAAACTATGCGAGGCAGTCTTATTATAGCTGACACGTGTCGTAAATAAATTAACTTTTTGACCCTTCAAAGGTCACCACCAAGATCGTTTTTAAAAATCAACCAGAAATTATTGGTTATGGATATTTTTGAACAAAGCCAACCAAAAATCAATTTTATTTAATCTTAAGATCACTTTTTGATTATTTCTGGGATCATAACCTAGAATGGCCTTTCTGGAGGTTATTCAGATGTGATGTTACTGAACTCGATTCTCTATCTGGGTTCAAATCAAAATTAATTTTTTTTAAATATTACATGTTAATATATATTTGTTTATATTAATATAGACTCTCCACGCATCTTTATTAAGTTCGACCTGTTACCTTTCAAAGGTCACTTATCATCCATCACCTTTTTTACTAACCAGCCATTGATTATTACTTACGGACATTTTCAAACGAAAGCAATCTGAAATCATATTTTTACTCAAGGGTCACTGTTTTGGTTATTTCTGAGATCGTAGCTAGAAAGACCTTTCTAGAGGTTGTTTAGATTGTGATACTCGTACGCACTACGTTTCCTTTTCATGTAGAAAGCTTCCTTCCGGACTCAAATCCTAATTACACTCGATATTGTTTTTTATTCTGTGCTATAGTCTATATTATAGTCTTTAATAAATTCGATCTTTGATCTTTCGAATCTTTGTCTTTGTGACGAAGTAATGAAAGTAATCTAAAATCAAAGTTTTACTCAAAGATCACTGTTTTGGTTATTTCTGGGATCATACCTAGAATGACCTGTAGAGGTTATTCAGACTGTGACTGCTTAGCTGGATTTTCTTTTCGTGTAGAAAGCTCTCTTCCGAACTCAAATGAAAATTACAATCAATATTGATTTATTTCTATGCTATATAGTCTGTATTATCAACCTACCTTTATTAAATTCGACCTGTGACCTTTCGAAGGTCACTTATCGTCTTTTTTACGAAACAGCCACAAATTATCCTTTACGAACATTTTCGAATGAAAGTAATCTAAAATCAAATTTTTACTCAAAGGTCACTGTTTTGGTTATTTCTGGGGTCCCAGCTAGAATGACCTTTTTAAAAGTTATTTATATTTTGGTACTCGTACTGAACTGGATTTCCTTTCCTTGTAGAAAAGAGCTTTATTCCGAACTCAAATAATAATTACAATCAATATTGATTCTCTTTCTATGCTATAAATAGTCTATATTATAAACTTCACGCTTCTTTATTAAATTTGACCTGTGACCTTTCGAAGGTGACTTATCATCACCTTTTTTACGAATCAGATACAAATTATTCTTTACGGACTTTTCGAACGAAAGCAATCTGAAATAATCTTTTTTACACAAAGGTCACTGTTCTTCTGACCTTTTTAGAGGTTGTTTAAATTGTAACACTCGCACTAAGCTGGATTTCTTTTTTATGGAGAAAGCTTATTTCCGAATTCAAATCAAAATTACAATCAATATTAATTTTTTTCTATGCTACAATCTGTATTATAGTCTCCGCGCGTCTTTATTAAATTCGACCTGTGACCTTTCGAAGGTCACTTATCATCACCTTTTTTTACGAACCAGCCGCAAATTATTGATAGCGGGCATTTTCGAACGAAAGCAATCTGAAATGAAATTTCTTACTCAAAGGTTCCTGTTCTGGTCATTTCTGGAATCATAGCTAGAATGACCTTTCTAAAGGTTGTTCAGATTGTGATATTTGTACCGAGTTGGATTTTCTTTCCAGGTAGTAAGTTTTCCGAATTCAAATCAAAATTACAATCAATATTGATTTTTTCTATGCTATATATAGTCTATATTGTAGAGCCCACCCGTCTTTATTAAATACGACCTGTGATCTTTCAAAGGTCACTTATCATCACTCTTTTTTACGAACCAGCCACAAATTATTCTTAATGGAGATTTTCGAACGAATGCAATCCGAAATAAAATTGTTTACTCAAAGGTCACTGTTTTGGTTATTTCTGCGATCACAGCTAGAATGACCTTTCTAAAGTTGTTCAGATTGTGCTATTCGTACCGACTTGGATTTCCTTTCCATGTAGAAAGCTTCTTTCCGAATTCAAATCAAAATTACAATCAATATTAATTTTTTTCTATGCTATAATCTGTATTATAGTCTCCACGCGTCTTTATTAAATTCGATCTGTGGCCTTTCGAAGGTCACTTATCGTCACTTTTTTTTACGAACCAGCCACAAATTATTGGTTACGGACATTTTCGAACGAAAGTAATCTGAAATCAAATTTCTTATTCAAAGGTTCCTGTTCTGGTCGTTTCTGGAATCATAGCTAGAATGACCTTTCTAAAGGTTGTTCAGATTGTGATATTCGTACTGAGTTGGATTTTCTTTCCATGTAGTAAGCTTCTTTCCGAATTCAAATCAAAATTACAATCAATATTAGTTTTTTTCTATGCTATAGTCTATATTATAGTCTCTACCCGTCTTTATTAAATTCGACCTGTGACCTTTTAATGGCCATTTAACCTACATTTACTATCATCTTATATTAACTATCTTCGCACAAGGAGAACTTAAAATCAATCTTGTGTAGTATAAGGTCACTTTTTAATTTATTTTTGAGATCATTCCTAGAATGACCTTTCTGGAGGTTGTTTGCAATGAATTGAAATGAAACATTCTGGATAATAGATATTACTTTTAAGAGATCCGTTAACAAATAGTTTGAGTTGAACAATTTCAAACTCTTCAAAATCAATGTTTTCCCAGATGAAGCTAGAAGTGACTAGAAATGATTGATTAATTGACCTTAATGATTCGAAGTATCAGAAACCGAATGTAGTAGTGTAATAGAATGAGACCCGAGTCGAGTATAAGCGAATTAAATTGGTAGTTTCTAAATGAATATCTGATATACCTATCCTGAACCATGGTATTTTCTAAAATGACCTTAAGTGGCCTACATAGGTTAATGATTCATTACTTATCGCTACCGTTGAAATTTCTTCAATAGCTACAAACGTCTGCTAATGATCTTTTTTTATCTACTAGAATGTAAGAAATAGGGCCTACGTATAGTGTTCCTAATATTATTCGAGATGTCCTGTAAAATGATGTCCTTGGATGCTACTTTGTCTTGGTATACAACTTTTTTATTATGGCATTGATTTTGAGACTAAGGGTTTTTGGTGCAATTTCTCCAAGATAGCAAATTTTGGTAAAGTTTTTAACACAATCTAAAAATATATTAGTTGAGATCTTGTGCGAGCATATTTGGAAAGCATGGACCAAGCTAATGAGAATTTTGGTCTCATCATTAAATAGTTTGGTGTTGATAAATAATTGTTTGAATCTTGAATCTATTCTATCTTTAGGCTTGAATTGAGCTTGAAAACTAGTCATAAATGTCATAAGGCATCAAAAATAACCCACTGGACTACTGCCATGTGATTTTTTGGATCTCTATTGGTCTATGAATAGAACCGTCTGAAAATAAGAAAATATTGGAAAAATTATTTATTCATAGGTCTAGATCTAGCACAATAGCTGTTTAGTTAGTCAGTATAAATATTTGTTGCTGTATGGACATTTTGTGACTCTTAATCTAACGTGAACAAATTCTAGAATTATTGTTTGCAAGTGCATATTAACTTCGAGTGTTTTATTTCCAAAAGAACAGTTTTCATCAAAAGTGTGCTAAATGACAAGATTCTCTTGATCAATTCTCATCAACCTTATTGTAAAATTCTTCCAGCTTTCTATAAAAGATGTATAACTGTCTAAAAAATGTTTCTACGTCACTATTAACAATCTCAGTAAAATTCTTAAAATTCCTTCAGCAGCCCAAAGAAGATTCTTATATCAAAGTGTTCGCTACGAAATATTCCAAGTTGCTGAATCTCCTCCTCGCAAGAAGATTTATTATTTCTTTTGATTTTATAAGAACCTGACTTATTGCCCAAGAATATTTATGATCCCTGCCAAGCATTCCTTCAACATTCATCCAGCTATCGATAGATCTAGTCTGTAAACATTTCCCTTTACCCATACCACCCATACCTAAATAGAAAGCACGACCTACACAAACATTAAATATTTCACGCCCGTTATCATGACAGATTTTCAGATTAACTTGTGGACATTGTTAGGTAAGCTCGTACGGCTTACAAGTAGTCCTTATCTGTCACTCAAAAAGACAAGATTTATCTTTTCTACGGCTGTTTATCCTTTATCCGATGAGCCATAATTTATTGGGTGTTACGGAGAGAGAGCACCTACGTGTGTTTCTATTTGATCATACTTAGTTGCATTTGACACTTGAATTGATCTAGATTATAAGACGGTGTTAAATTTATTGCCTGAATACTTCGCACTTGACTGAACAAAATTAGCAGCGATAGTTATCACTTATTTGAATCGTCTTTCAATATCATTCCTTTAAGCGAAACAGTTCTTTGGGTTTTAAATCTAGAAGTAAAGGGGATTGCAATAATGGGAAGAGAAAGGATGGACTTTATTGGAAATGGAGCAAAACAAATATTTTATTCAATAAATCCTGCTCTGGATAGAGAAGGAGAGGATAAATTTTTACGCTCCAATTAAGCTTTTGGCATGGCGATGGGGTTTGGGGAATTAGAAGTTTGTTTGTATATCTTATAAAGTTCAAAATTGTTTTTGGCAGAATTTATTGGTACTTTTTGGGATGCGCAATCTCATAAAAAGATATTTCTTGCTAACTGATAAATTCTTGTTTGGTTGAAATGAAGTATTTTACCCAATGGTTCAGTTCTAAAATGAGTTTTGAGATATATAAAGAAATCTATATTAAGTTTTTATCAAAATTTGATGTCGGGATCAAAGATTGCATACATGAATTACGTCTAGTTTCTTCTTGGGGAAGAAAAGGAAGGACAACTGGAGAGAAAGAAGTCAATGTCGTCAGATAGAGAAGTCTTAACTTAATGAGATGCAATTATTTCAGTTTCAATCGTCGCATCCCGAAACCGAAATAAAATTCCCCATCTCTTTTATTTCGCAACATAGAAATATGACTCTTGATTGTGGCAAATGTCCACGCCTTATCCTTCTCCCCTCTTATGTAGGATAGGGGTGATGACTACTAATTAACGAGAACAAGGGGGTTGCCCATAAACGACCATAATACGTGTACTCTTCACTTGTCTTGCCCATAGTCCACAGATAGCGATACATCTTTGGAAATATTTCGAGGATTTCTACCACATGTGTGATTTATTCATAATCTTTGCTCTCATATCTCAGTCTAACGACAGCGATTGTTCACAGTCTTTCCAACTGGAAAGTCGAGTGTAAAAATAACCGATCTCCGTTGTCCACCATTCGAGGAAGTCACCTACGGCCGACCCACTTCCCAATTAGAAACGAAGTGCCTATATAAACAAAATGGACCCTATAATGAATATTCTTTACATTATTTCCATCACCGCTCATCAACAAATAAGTCGGTCCATAAATAGCGAAGATACAAGAGTAAATTCGATAAATCTGGTCTCAGAATTCTGCCCCGTCCCTCATTCATCCACTCGAACTTGTGCTTATTAATCCGACGCTTCTGGTGTCACTAAAACGCTCCCATTGGCCAACCCTTCGAATCCGAAGCTTTTAGCCCTGCAAATTTTCGCCCTTCTCTTATCCTACTTTAGACTGAGGGGGCGTGCATGGATTATCTTCCTACGTTTCTTTAAAGATAGACCTGTCTACCGAGCTGAGAGATCTGTAAGTGAATAACATTCTTTCTCCTCCCAAAAACCGTCCTTCGACCTTTCTCCCGTCTAAACCTGTCGTACGACTTGAATAATTCTTCGCCTGCAGAACGTCTCGAGAGATGCTACATGATGTAATTAATTTCTTTGAAACGGCATATTAACATAGGCGCCCGCAGAGATTTGTCCAGGGGGGCAAGCCTAGAATGAACGGAATGCTAGGGGGGGGGCAAGTCTAGAGTAAACGACATGCTAGGGTGGGCAAGACTAGAAGAAAACGGCATATTATACAAAAATTTCAATAAAATTCAAATTGTTCAACTTCTAGGGGGGCATGTGCCCCTCCTTGCCCCCCTTCCGGGCGCCTATGCAAAAAAATCGCATCCAAATTGGTTCATAAGTGCCGGAAATACAAAGGAAATCAACCACGACGATATAGTCCGATTTATCAGTGGGCCGACCCTCCCCCTCTCGCTGGGACACTAGATCTGTTGGTTTGCTAGTATTTTTTAGGACTCAGGACACGTGGTAAAACAGTGGAAATCAACTAATAGGTTAAAAATGAAACTTGAAAAGATGACCGCTAGAGGGCGATAGGTAAAAACGGAGTTTTGACATGCAGTTACAACTGCATGTCAAAAGTACTACAATCCTATTCAATAATCCCCTTGATTCTGGCCTGATTGATTGACCTTAACGTATTGAACCAGATTTAATAGAAAACCACACGCCAGTAAGTTGAGTCATGATTCATGATCATGAGGTACAGTATATGTAGGAATTGCTATGTAATGTACAGGATGTTTAAAAAATGTGTGGACTATTTATACAGGGCGTTCAATTATATTTATCTTTCTTTTAAGGATAGAAGAATTTATACAGAAGCAATAGAAATCTTTTCTTAATCAAGCAAAAACGCCGTAATAGCACCTCCTAGATTGGAAATTTTAGAGAACATCAACGTATAGGAATGTTTATACGTTTAGTTCATTAAGCTCCTCGAGTTCATCAACACAAAGGATAACAATGTACCTTCTACGATGAGAAAATTCCCAGAATTTCCGTGAAAATAGAAAGGACAGTCCCCAGATGCACGTTTAGTATGGCTTTAATGGGGGACAAACTCATTAGTTCAATTCTCTTTTTGCCGAACAAACTATTACCACTAATGTTTTATCTCGACATCCTGGAGAATTAACTATGACCACAAATAGAAGACCTGAAACCAACGATAAGTTTTCTCGCTAACAAAATGGGCTCGCTATTTTCCCTCGGAGTAATTTGTTAGAAATGATCTGGAAAGCCACTTTTGCTGAATGACCAGAAAATAAATGTGAGGTTATGTTGTTTGTTAGTAATAGCATTAAAAGTAATTTGCAAATCTTTAAATTCCCTTGGGGACCTGTAAAGGTAGATATACTAGCAACCCTTAAAGTGTGAGTAAACATGACGTTTTATACATTTATACTACACCCTAACCTAAAATTACTAGAAGTTGAGGTTAAGTTTTATTGTGTGTGTGAAACTTTTATTACTCCACCAATAATTCTTGATTGTGGTTTATATGTGAAGGGATATCAGACAGATGTGTTTATGTGAATATTCTTGAGGATATTGAGGTTATTGTTATTGACGTACCAATGGTCGTAAGTACTTCTTTATGGTCAAACCACTGCGACCTCAAAAACATTTACTACCTTAAATTTCTTCTACTACTGGTAAATGTCAGACTAGTTATAATAAACAGAAATAATGTTCATACATTTACTTACGTCCCTTGGTCAATAAAGCGAGCTTTATTGCCCGTCTCGTAAAAATTAATAAGAAAAGCATAAAATCAACTTACCACCTCCCTAATTAGGATTTTAATAGCCTATTTGGAAGGCTAGTAGCGGGAATATTTTTTTATTTATCTCATAAAACTAATGGCTTACTTTTATTTTACATAAATTTTTTATTAAAGGTCTGTTTCAATTTTTTTTTACAACTTTTAACTTTCAATTTTAGATTAATCTCACATAAAACTAATGCACGAAGCGAATGTTGTGCTTTATTTATGATAAGAGATTGAATCACGTAATAATCTTAAATCGAATTTGCAGGTTTGTGTCTGGATACGTGCCAAGCAATTTCGAACAAAACATGAAAATAATCTGAGCTTTTTTCGTTTCAAATACTCCAAGCGCAAAATTTGCAAATTAATAAAGAAAACTTCTTTAAACAGACAAAAACTGAAACGTTTCTTTTGAAACTGAAAAAGAGAGTAAAAATACTTTCCTTTTCATTGAAGATAAAAACCTCGCCGCATGAAAACTATTTTTAAATTCCGAAACAGTGGCGAACGTAAATCTTCGCAGACAGTAAATCTCGTGCGGTTTCAGTTGATTTTTCAGGGAATTATTTTTCTTTTCTGTGATTTTTTAACATTCTGGATGTTTCATTCTAACGCATAACATGTCACATTGAAAGCATCATTTATCAAAGCTTGTCTGGATATGAAAAATTGTGTTATCGCATAAAATTTAATTTGGTTTTTTTATGTTTTTAAGTGACGGAGTAAGTAGAACTACATATTATCCTGTTTTTGTTAACAATTGAATGATTCAATAAAAGCTTGAATAATAGTAATTAATTTAAAATACCAAAATTGAGCTGGATAAATCCCACCTTTCCATGCAAACCATATCCAAATCGGCCCATAAATAGCGGAAATACAAAGAAAGAAAGTAACACAAGTCACAAAATGATTTGGAAAATGGATAGTTTCCTGTAACTGGAAATTGCTATCCTGGGAGATCGCCTTTAAGCGATGTAGACCCGAACATATAGCCTCTCACGCCCAAGACAACTTTACTTCCTACACGGTATATGCTGGGTCTCTACTTTAAGTAGAGTTGAATGGGGCTCTGTCGAAAACGCACGCAAATACGCCTTTTCTAAGTAGGCCAAAATTATTGGAAGTACTTTATTACAATAAAAATACCAATTTGCCAAAGATATTCTTTTCAATAAGTTGAGTTACATTCGGCAAGGTTTGCACTGATGCAGATTACTACACTTTATGTCTTATCTTTAACGAGTCCAGCAGTCGCTTCCACTAGTGAGAACTAGCAGCCCTCACTAAGAGAGTGGCGTTAATTGAGCCCTGAAAAGCAGTGGCTGTTATGGGCTTATCAAGCCTCTACGTCCATAATGAAAGATTTGCATGATTTGGGTTTAGGTTATGTATGGCTCACAGAGATGTTGATAGTGGCGTGTTGGCCGAAACCCAAGTAAAAGATGGCGATGAAGCTGGTCAATATTGGACGGCGTCTGTTGTTGGTGCATTATTCAGTATAGAACACCAAACTCAAACTTTTCAACTGACCTACATCTCCATTGAATGTGTCAACGTTGTAATTAGTGTTGTCAGACTTGTTATGGCTCAGTATCAACCTTCCGCCACACGTAGATTTTTAGTCATCAAGAGGGACCTCTAAGATATTGTTCATCTGTCCTTCGGGTCTGTAAAACATCGATTATAAACAGTGCATATATTAGAAAAGAAAAATTAATTTCCCTTTGAATCTTTGAGGATTTTAATTGTTCCAATATTTGGAAATCCTTCCAAGTGAATACTAGTCCCATGCCATAAAAAACGATCAAACATGTGCCACGAAATAACACTAACTATTAGACCCTTCCGATGCTCTGTCCGTCGCTCTCAGAGATCGATGATCATCCATTGATAAATAACACAAATTGCCCATTCCTCATTGCTTTGTACACTTTCGATCATACAATTTGAATAGTTTACATTCCGGGAAACCTTTTTTTTGTACACCCACCGCTATAACTTCTGAAATAATTAAAAAATGGCTAATTTCGTCATGGGTGTTCCATGTTGAAGATTAGTCTTTACTATAATTTCTGGGAGTTCTCTTTTTTTATTGTCATGACTATGATTTAATTTTACAAGTTTCTGTCTGATCATCTTGGCTTTAGGTCATTGTGACCTTGATTGGATCACCATATGGATTAGGTTGGCTAAACTTTGGAGATCTGTAACTTACTTAGATTCTAGTTAGGATTCAGAACTTTTCTTAGGTTTGCAATAGTTTCTGTGCGTCTGAATCCAGTTCATCAAATTCTGTCAGAAAATAGATAGTCAATAGACTTCTCGAGTTACATCTTTCTAAACAATAAACCAAATTAGGTAATTTTTAATTCGGTGACGCGGAAAAATCACACAACACGTCTTTGGTTCTTGTTTCTTGTCATAACTTATGAGTTGATTATTAGGAATTGCGATCCCGGGATTCCGATGCAAAATTTGGCTTCGGAAATCTCAGCATAACTAAAATTGGAACTTGGAATTTTAGGGATTAACCTTAACTACTTAAAGATGCCTCTCTTAGAGTATGATCGATTGAAGAAACTTCTTCTTTTGTTTTTATAACGCTTTGATGTCCTACAGTAACGGGCAAATTAATCCGAAATTCCGGGATCACCAAAAACCTTACGGAATTGCAATAAGCGAGTGCGCTAAAATTCGGTCTTGCCGAATTGCCGAAGTCGGGCAAATCATATTCCACCGAGGGAATTCAGAACACAGTAGACGAAAAATATGTAGAACGGAGCTAGCTGAGTATTGAGGATTTTTCCATAATTGAGTGACTTAGGTGACCGAAGATGTTAGGCGTCGAGATATGTTTCTGAATGCTCCCATGTGGATTTGACATTTGCCATGGAGGGGGCAAATTCCCTCACATTTCCTTCCATTCGAACGGGGAAATTTTTCCAAGAGCCATTTATCACGGTGTAGTTAATGGTGTCAAACAATCCAGACGATCTGATGAATGATTGATGGGAGAGGGGGTTGATTTCTTGAGTATTGCTTTCAACTAATGATGATTTTGAGTGTCCTTAGCAATGGAAGGAAAAAATTAGAACTGTCAACGATATAAATCGGCTGTAAAAAAAGGATAATTTAATTGTGAAACTGTCCGTAGAGAAGGCAAAGGGTGGATTGTTAGTTCAGTTATGTAAACTTTTGGGAAACTGTAGGAATTATCCAGAATGATCTGAACTGATCATTTTCTGATAGTCTTCGTATAATGCACCAGTAGTTTGAGTCACTTCGGTGACTTACGATTTATGTGTATGGCCGATCCCATGAAGGCTATTCCAGGGGATAACTTCATAAGGAGTGTTGATGCGAATATGTAGCCACTCACACCGCTACCTCAAGACTTCAAGAAGATCTTCGAAGGCTCGCCAAACTCAATTATGGTAGGGCGATGTGGCTAAATTTTGGGATATCCAATGCAGACCCAGTTTCAAAGTTCCAGCCAAACTTGAGGTTGGATTCGTTTGGGCAGTGAAAGTCCGCATGCTGGACTAGGGGCGATGGGACTCCCTCGGAGAGAGACCCCAACGGGTGAGCACGTAAATAGCGTGAGAGCTAGTAGAGGGTGGAGAGACAACCTCGCTCCCTACCAGTGAGTACTGGTAGTTCTTACAAAAGTGAGTGACGCGCTAATTGAGCGTAACTCAATTCGATATGTCTACTAAGAGGGCCAGTGGTCATAAGCCTAACGCAGGTGGCCCACGTTAAATAAAGATCTTGGAGTCCTTGTACAATTAACTTTAGATCTGCCAGGAAAGTCTTACCACAAACTCTTGGTAATTTTTTAGTAAACGATATTATCCCTGGTATTATTTTCCCATTATTATTTGCATTCGTTTTTGTCATGAACAGAAGGGGTGTTGATAGATATTGATTTTATGCTAAAAATACCAAAATTTCGTTAATTGTTCAAGCATTGATTGTGTTTTTTATTTGTTTCAGGTAAGTGACGTCAGAAAAATCGTCAGATCGTATAAAAGCCATCCCGTAAAGATGTTAGAATCATGGTAGGAGATCAAGAGCAAGTTTTGAATTGAAGATCTATGAAGTTCTAACCAAAAAAGAAATCTGTAAGGTGGTAGAAAAATTCTTTATGTATACAATCAGTATTGGTTTTTTCGTGCCTTCATCTTTTCTTCTAAACGTCTTCAGTTGATCGAAATCAAGTTGTCTACAAAGGCCAAGATCAAAGTTTTTATATGAAGAGTTTTAGAAATTCTCCGTGGTATCTTTCTATAGATTTCAGATTAATTTGAACCCTGTTTCGGTCATGACCGTTCCATGTAGCTATGTAACGTTGTACATTCAGTGAAAATTACATACTCATATAGCGTGTTTAACATTTTCAGTGTACTGAGAACAACTGGTTTTGATCACAAACTTAGTTAACTAGACCAGTACAACTAAAATTAAGGCCGGACATACCAACTCTCAGCAAGATCATTTTCACAGTTCTGAATATAATATCGAACGGTTTAAACACAGTGGCGCCCAAAAACGAAATTTTGTATATAGAAAATGACACTCCGCCTAAAACAAGGGGTTTTCTAAATTTCTAAGATTCAGCTTAATCTCATTCCATCCAGTGCCTTTTTATTAACTACATGAATAAAATCATCGAGTCTTGCAAACTTCATCTCGCTCATTCCCGCCAGATCCGGTTCACTTAAATCATCTTTCTCACGAGCATAGTTCATTTTAATTCGCACTGAAAACATCGTCAAAATGGATAGAGAGAACGTTATTTTAATGGCTTTTAATATTAGGTTCATTTATTCACGTCTGGATGTGTGACGGTGAAAAATAGGGGCCCGTAATGCACACCTACTTCGTTTTATTGTTAACGTCGCATCGTTGTACACACCTAGTTTAAATGCTCAACTTTTTCTATTTCTTTCTATCTAAAAGTAACACCAGAGTTCATACCGCTTATTGCTCGTGTCTGGGCATTCATTTTGCTCATGATTCTTGACACCCGGAAAATAACAAAAGCATTTAGTAAAACGTCCGATTGTAAGTCTAGAAGCGAGGGCATTGAACCAAATTAGAAATTAAATTATTTACTAACTTAAGTATACTACGAGATAAATTAGGTTAACTTAATCGATCGTGATGCCTCAAACTCGATTCCGTT
Source organism: Agrypnus murinus (assembly GCA_929113105.1). NCBI lineage: Eukaryota > Metazoa > Arthropoda > Insecta > Coleoptera > Elateridae > Agrypnus > Agrypnus murinus. The sequence goes on from OV816027.1 coordinate 54,155,592, forward strand.
TTTTCCTTTTATACTATATGACGGACAACAAGAAAAGAATCAGTCACCCAGAACTAGAATAAAATATTCATGAAACCTCAATGCTCGAGTCGGTTAATCGTTAAATTCTTTTGTTTCGAGATCTGATTTAAGTTTTAGATCAGATTTAGGAGATTATGATAGATGAATGAGTTTAATTGCTCTAATCTTTATTTAGCCTATGGCTTCCTCCCGTTAAATTGCTCATTGTGAGTTTTTCTACTGGGAAATATCGCATCGATTAATGATCGAATGCTAATTAATCGAGTGGGCGAACTCGAATGAAGTTAAACTTCAAGTGATGACCTTGCTTAATAATATTAAACTGTTGCGAAATTGATAGTTGCCACAAATAGAAGTTTAAAAGCCCCTTATTAACAGATCAAAGCGGTTTATGTTACAATTTTCTAAACAATTAGTTTCATGCATGCAATTTGATAATAATGAAAGCGTTGCAAAGTGTAGTTGTAATTAATTGTCATCTAATGTATAATAACATTCAATCATTTCTATTCCACAAGACTAATTGCTTTTCACGTTAGCTTTAATATTTTTACTTCAATGATTTTAAAATTATTATCCAACCACTTCCGGAAATCAGTTTATTAGTTTCAATCACGCAGAATGTAACTTACACAGTGCTGTGAATAGGACACAAAGAAAAAAAACCGCGTTAAAATCAAGATACAAACAGCAGACTTACAAATTCCCTCCCACATTACCTCCCCTTCCCACTTTATGTTATTTATAGGCCGATTTTGACGAGATTGTCTTGTGTTAGTTTGTGCTTGATGAACTGTGTTCAGCTACTGGCTGTAACAACGGAGTTACAAATTATACCACCAATAGGTGGGAGTAATATCCCACCCTACTAGCTGAGTAAAGCTACACATGGTGGTTGTTAAGCTTGACAACTGACCGCATCGCCAACTAAATAGTGCCAAAATAGTGTCCCTTTTTTCTCTTCCTAGGTTAATCTTTCCCATCAATTTCATCATACCTCCCTATCTCATCCGTTTAATTCACTGACATGAATAGTGCGCAAAAATAAATGGCATTCGAATCGACCTGTTAATAGTTTAGTTAGAAACTGCCTCCCATATTACTCTCCCTTCCATGTTTTTTGTTATTACAGGCTTTTGATGAAATTTTTCATATCAGTTCCATTACACCTCCCTCGCCCATTCTTTTATTCCAGCGCTATGAATAGTGCACAAAAACAAATGGCATTCAAATCAACTTGCAAACAGCGTGGTTGCAAACTGCTTCTCACATTGCTCCCCCTCCCATTTTTTGGTTATTTACAGGCTTCTTGACGAAATTCTTCCCATCAATTCCATCATACTTCCCTCTCCCATTTTTTCAATCCTGTGCTAGGAATAGAGCACAAAGACAAATCGCATTCGAATCAACCTGCAAACAGCGTAGTTACAAACCGCCGCCCACATAGCTTTCCGCTCCCATTTTTTTTATTATTTTTAGCTTTTTGACGAAATTGATCCCTTCAATTCCATTATACCTCCCTCTACCATTATTCCAATCCAGTGCTTTGAATAATGCACAAAGACAAATTGCATTCGAATGGTCCTGCAAACAGCGTGATAAGAAACTGCCTCTCACATTGCTCCCCCACCCATTTTTTTTTGTTATTTACAGGCTTTTTGACGAAATTTTTCCCATCAATTCCACCATACTTCGTTCTCCCATTTTTTCAATCCGGTGCTATGAATAGTGCACAAAGACAAATCACATTCGAATCAACCTGCAAACAGCGTGGTTAGAAACTGCCTCTCAAATTGCTCCCCCTCCCATTTTTTTGTTATTTACAGGCTTTTTGACGAAATTTTTCCCATCAATTCCACCATACTTGGTTCTCCCATTCTTTCAATCCAGTGCTATGAATAGTGCACAAAGACAAATCACATTCGAATCAACCTGCAAACAGCGTGATTAGAAACTGCCTCTCACATTACTCCCCCTCCCATTTTTTTTGTTATTTACAGGCTTTTTGACGAAATTTTCCCCATCAATTCCATCATACCTCGCTCTCCTATTTTTTCAATCCAGTGCTATGAATAGTGCACAAAGACACATTGCATTCGAATCGTCCTGCAAACAGCGTGATTAGAAACTGCCTCCCACATTACTCCCCCTCCCATTTTTTGGTTATTTACAGGCTTTTTGACGAAATTTTTCTCATCAATTCCATCATACCTCGCTTTCCCATCCTTTCAATACACTGCTATGAATAATGCACAAAACCAAATCGCATTCGAATCGACCTGCAAACAGCATAATTACAAACTAGCTTCCCACATAGCTTCCCGCTCCCATTTTGTTCTTATTTACAGGCTCTTTGACGAAATCTTTTATATTGAATTATACACCTGTAGATTAGCTACTAATAAATATGACTGTTGGCCACTTCAAAATCTCATTAGTACCAGAATATAAGCACTCCTCCTTTTCCCACCTTAATTTCTTATCTACAATTCCGCCATTTAGTACCAACGTTGCAAGTTTTACAACTAATTTGCACTGCCACTTTTCCATTTTACTGAAATTCTTAATGTTGGAATTAGTGTGACGAGTTGGATCAAGGTGCACTTAGTAGATTGTTAAACTTGCTCATCGATCATATCTCCACCTAAATATCCTTTTCCCAACTTATTTTTTTTCCACAAATCATATCACCCCCACTATTTTAGTTCAATGTTTCACTAAAGAAAATATCACATTCGAATCGGCCTCCAAACAGCAGAATTACAAGCTTACTCTCACATTACCCCCCCTCCTTTCGTTTTGTTACTTATAGTCCTATTTGGACGAGATTTATTTATTGAACGCTGCTTGACGAGCTGTATCAACCTACACTTGTAGATAGATTGATCAGTATGTACTATCAAAAAAACATTCAAATTGGTATACAACAACGGAGATACAAACTATCACTCATTCTTCCCCCTCCCCGGCATTTCCACCACTACTATGTGTTTATTGTGTTGAATTCAGTTTAATGAGTTGGGTCAAGTTGCACTCGGTAGGCTACTAAACATCTCTTTCTCTTTTCAACTTAATTTTTCCACTAATTTCACTATACCTCCTCCTTCTATTCTTCTAATCCAGCTCTGCGAGTAATGCACCAAGAAAATACCGCACTTGAATCGACCTCCAAACATCGAAATTCTAACCTCGCCTTTGATTACCTACCCCTCCAACTTGACTTTTGTTATTTACAGATTGATTTGATGAGATTTTTAATGTGAAATTCTTGACGAGCTGCACCAAGCTACACTTGCAGAAGTTGTTGGCTAACAACGGAATAACAAGTCTCTTTCCCATCTTCCCCCTCTTCCACTACTTTCCTTTATTTTTTACTATTGGATTCAATTCAGTTCAGGGATTAAACATCCCTTCTTCTCTTCCAAGCTTAATTTTTTATATTAATTCTACCATACCTCCTCCCTTTCTACCTCCGGTAAGAAAGGATTGTTAAAACTTTAATTTTTGACGTATACATCAATGTTCGGTCTACAAGAATGAATTATTGGCAGGAAAATGTGAACAAGGTGGGAAATAACGTATATTTACAATCACTAGTGTGTTTTTGTCATGAATCTTTTCTATTAACTCTTGATATACGAACGAGCACAAATCAAACTAGTGGGAAGTTGTGAGCAAAAAGTGGGAATATGACTATTGCCGCATATTTCATTATAAAAACTGCATACGACGGTATTGGGGCGAAAACAATTGCCTAAACTCAAACTTTTGGCATATTAGTTTCGGTGGGCAAAAATAAAATTTTTGTGCGAAAATGCGAACAAAATGGGAAACAATGCATTTGCAGTTAGTGGGAGTGTTTTATTAAGAATCTTTTCTTTAAAATTTTATATACGACTGAACAAAAATCAATTTAGTGAGACAATGCGGGTAAAAAGTGGGAAATGGATTACAAAACCGCAGTTGTTCGCGTTGAAACAAAGAGAATTGCTAAAACCTCTATTTTGACGTTAATATTCGGTCTATGAAAATATATTTTTGGTGGGAGAATGTAAGCAAAATGGGATAGTTAGGTTTACTGAGTGAAGTGTGTCTTGTTTACCTGTACATTGTTAGTTATTAGTATGCGTATTTTGTCAAGAATCTTCTCAAGAGTTTCATTACATATGAATGTACAAAAATCAAATTAGTTGGAAACGATGGGTACAAAACTGGAAAAATAATTATAGCTGTAGGTTTCATTATAAAAATCGTACTTGACGGTGTTAGATTTAAAAAAGTTGTTAGAATTTCAATTTTGACATGTATTAAAATTCGGTATGCAAAAATTAATTCTTAGTGGGAAAATACGAGCAAAATGTTATTTAGATGTGATGTTGTGGAGAGCATTTATTGAGTACCTTCCAAATATCTTTCTAAAATGTTAATAACTGAAAAACAAATTAGTGGGAAAATGTGGGTAAAAATTGAAAGATGGTGTGAAGAAAATTGCTTATTATTTTTTGCTGGGCAAATATAATTTCATGAGTAGCATGATAACAAAACGATAGGGTTTAATTCTGACCCTGCACACCTTTATTTTTTTGTAAATGCAACTAAACAGAAAACCACAACAAAAGGCATTCATAATCGAACAAAATCCTACCCTGTATACCCAACAAACCCTTTTGTACTTGTTATGTTCACACCCTCGTCGAATTGCTCGTTCATTAGGGTATTATGGCGTGTTGTTTTCACTTGAAAATATGTAAAATGCTTTGTGAGGCCATATTTAACAGTGATGTAAATTCTCATCATCATCATCCATCCACTGCTTTTTCTGTCGGGCATTTTTAAAATCGCCCATCCATCGATTTCGCGATTCGAACGAAAGATGAGAATAAACCGCACAATGGGATACCGAAATTTAGAATCAGCACGATGGCAATGCGTTTTCCAACTTTCCCTTTCTTTCCCTTTTTCTCTATAGTGGTAGCCCTGTTGCTGCTTGCCTGCATTGCTGGGCGTGTAGGAGTAGGAGGGGAATGACCTTTTTCGCCCTCGGGGATAAAATTGCCTTTTTTTACTTATCCTTCATTATTTCTATAATAAATCGTGTTGCCCTTAGATTGTCCCCATTTGAACTTTCAAGATTAACCATGATTACTCCATTGTACTTTTTTTAATACTGGACAAAATATTATAAAATGGTCAAAATGTCTTTCCCCTTTGGACTTTCTAGACCGATCGAGCCAAACCCCTTTTTTGTCCAATTATAATTTAATAGCTAATAAAGGAATTTCCCCTTCATACCTACTCGATTGACTCATCTTTCCCGGATATAATACATGCAACAAGAGTATACCATACACTCCATAGAAAAACAAAACTTCGATTTGTATGCCACACCCTGTTCCTTCACGCACTGATGAACACTAGAGGGTGTTGTTCGAAAAGAATCGAAGTGCACTACTGTTCTAGACATTCAATGATTCGCATGATAATATGTGTTATAGTATTCCCTTGATATGTTCTGAGGGGTGTGTTTCGACATTTATGTTGGTTTAACTATACGGTGATGGATTGATTGCATTGTCTCTGGAAACTGAAACGCCCTTCTTTTTTTGTTTCTCCACGTAATTCACTTTTTAGCTTCATTTATTGTGGCCAAAAATGATTTTGAGATTTCCGAAAGTTAATTTTGTTAGTCCTTTTCTCACCCTTAATCTCAGAATGTTCTTAACCTGTAATGCAACTCAGTGTAATGTAATCCAACTCGCTAACCTATTTACATTTCTAGCTTACACCTCTCCCACTATGATGTTTGACCTATTTCCCAATACCGCATAGTAATGGACAACTTGGGATGTAGGCAACGTAAGTGGTTTCAAAAGTCTAAAGAGCTCCCTTACGGGAATGTATGCTGTAAGGGTTTTGAAAATCTTACTCACTCATTACGAGATCACTTTAAAGTCTACAACCAACGAAATCTTGCTCTCTCTTTTCAACTGATAACTCAATCTTTCAAAGTTAAAGACTTGTGGGGGTAGGTATGAGCTTATTGCAATTGTGTCAACTTTTTAGCTTCGATATTAGATGAAGACCAAAAACCATACAAGATGTGGTATTCATCTCCAGAGAGTTGATCGCGGTTTATTTAGAATTTGCATAACCGCTACATATGTGATTTGCAAGGGCAGAATTAATTCATATCTTTGGGATTTCGGTGCTTTAAACATTTCAAGTCATGTTCAAGTTCAAAAGCAATATGTCTGACAACATCAAGAACGATCCAAAATCGAAGGTTATCAAACCCATGATATTGATTCCAAATGATCTACTAGTGGCCATTACTTAGAAAATTGGTAATGGTCATATTCGTAATGTTTTCAAACATGGTGCTTTTCAGCTCGTGACAAAATCCAAAACAGCGTCAGACCAATATCAATTGATTCCAACATTTTTGGTAGTTTTGGTATTCCAATGATGATTGATCAATATTGAGCGATTTTAGCTTCGACTGTAAGTTATAATTCGCATCTAGGACAATCAGAATGTAAAGTTTTCTTTCATCTCTCAACTCAAAACCATCAATAAGGTAAATTTTGATTTTTATTGCTAGCAGCAAGTAATGTGTGAACGTATCGACTGGAAAGAAGGGAACAAACTTACTCATGAAAATACAGCATCTCCAGCTTTTCTCGAAATTTCAATTCAGAGCAATTTTCTAAGATATGTAAGTCTTGGTAGGGTATTCAAGGATCAATCTTCGTGAATTCGGTATTGATCTATGAGATTTTTCATAGCATTACCAAGAGAAATTTGTCTTGGTTTTTTTCAGGCTAAAGGTTTAGATACTCAAAACACATCACAATCTGAGCAATTTTTGACCACCATGAGCTAGGTTGATGTTTTTAGCATCTCGGATAGATAGAACATTTTGGAATTTGCATCTAATAGCTTTTTGGGACTCAATAGAAAAGTATTTACTAAGGTTGTCCTTACAGAAAAACTATTTGTGTTCTCCTATTTGGCAGTTTGCAAGATCGCTTTAATTTCTAGAATTTTCTAAAGATTTATTATTTTAACAAACCTACGTTGAAAACTTAATTTGAGTGACTTAGATAGTCATTGTATATGTTTTTGAATGTATTGGACAAGCCTTTTAATCCATCCCAAGACCACTTTGAGGTCTTTCCTGAACTCAGAGTCAAAAATAAATTCACTTATTTAGTCGTAAAGGTTTCTCCAGTAGATTGCTATATCTACAAAAGTTTGTTTTGATCATTGTGAGCAAATTTAGGTTAAGCAAAAATATTTATATAGTTGACCTCTGCGTTCAAAGCTTATTAAATTGTTTATGCCTTCTACTTTGTCAAAATAATTGCTCAAATCTGGAAATGTGAAAGTCTGTACGAAACGGTATCATATGGACGAAATGATGGTATCTTCGAGAATTGTAACTCAAAAAGAAAAAAACAAATCAAAGCTTAGTTATTAAACAGAAAAACATCAACTCAGGTTATTTTATTGAGCACGTCATCAAGACGACTTGCTTTTGTTTCATCTCCAGATATATTTTATAATTCATCTCCCATTTCTCTTGAATTTTATTTAGGAATGAATTACGACCAAAGTTTCATTTGGATTACACAAACACAAAAGTAACAAAAATAAATTTTGCCCCAAGAGAGAAGGTTACATTTTGCTGACCCTTCACATTTTATCCACTCAACTTTGTGGAGCAGGATTTTGTTTTAATTGTACAAACTTTTAAAATTAAATCTCGTGTAACAAATACGTTTTGTTAACAATGAACTTTAGGTATTAAAGTGCTGTTTATTTAAAATTATAGAGAAACGCGAGAAGTAGTTTCAGAACCCAACCCTTTTTTAGACCCCCTCGGGATCTTTCTTTTCTCATTGTAACTTTAATTTCTTCCAATTTGCAATCAACCAGATAATTTCTTCCTGACGTCCAAAATGAAAATGCTCATCTCATAATATTCCTTCTTTCTCTAGTCCTAGTCCCTGTAAGCAATCATCAGCCTATACATTACTAGGAGAGAAACGTTGATTGAAATGGCATGTTACGGACAATAGGAGATAAATTTCTGCGTTTTCCCCTCCCTCATTGAGATTAAACGTGTTCAGGTAACTCAACAAAAAGAGAGAAGTTTAATAGATTTACTTTTCTCTTTTTTTTGTAGATGTTAACCTTCAAATTCGATTTTCCAGCACTGAAAGTCGTATTTTCAGGTATCTCGATGAGGTTTCTCAGTCTTAGGCGGATTTAGGAGTAAAGGTGTATTGAAATAGATTTCCACGGCGAAAACCTCGGATAAAACTTGATAGATTCACGTTTCGTGAAAGAACATACTTTTTGCTTTTCTCGAGGAAAAAAACGTTTGAAAGCTAAGATCGTAAAAGCAGCCAAGCGCTTCTATGAGATTCGTTTCAAAATGGAACTAATGCTTTAATTCACTTTAAGATGTTGATTTTTTATCCATTCTTTTGTATCCGCTTGGAAGCTCTTACGGAACCGTAGATATTGCAGATTAAGAGAGGTCTTGTACTTACTTCTTATGGATTTATTGATTGAATTAAGAGTTGCAGATTTGTTGTTTTAGACATGGATTCTTTATTGGCCTTTAAATTAATTGGAATATAGGCAATGTTACAATTACAAGGAACAATAAAAACCTTTTGGGAATTTCCCTAAGGACAAGAGTTTGTAAGGATGCACAGAGAACGGAATCCATGCAGCTTGCGTATAACAATTGCTTCAAACCAAGATAAGTATGATGCTTAGCCTTAATTCTATTCCACGAGCCTGGAGACAGGATGGATCTTATACCTAAGTGATGTGTGTTCTTCATGTAACTCCATAAATCTTCAAGAGTCGAACGAATCATCTCTTTATATGAACAGAAAGTTTTTTCCATACTCGCTAGTGGCTAAGGAACCGAAAGATATGTCTAGGTTTGTTGAGAGCCACTTATTGACTTTTTATGACCTCTTGAACTCACCGGAGTGAATTGCCTCAGTAAAAACTATTTTCTAGGATACCTTGAGGTTAAGCAATCGAAATACATTCCACTTGCCTAAGTTTGTTGAATGCTACTTGTTGACTTTTTATGACCTCTGGAGGCCACCTGAGTAAATTAGCCACCGAACAAAAACTGCCCAAGATCCGCTAGCGGCTGAGGAGCTAAAGATACCCCTCATGCCTAGATTTATTGGATGCTACTTATAGACCTTTTATGACCTCTGGGGGTTACTGGAGTCAATTATCCGAGTAAAAGCTATTTTCTTCTTGGCTCCCTAGAGGAAAGCAGTCGAAAAACACCCTACTTGCCTAAGTTTGTCGAATGCTACTTGTTGACCTTTTATGACCTCTGGAGGCCACCTGAGTAAATTGTCCGAACAAAAACTGCCCAAGATCCGCTAGCGGCTAAGCAGCTAAAGATACCCCTCATACCTAGATTTATTGGATGCTACTTATAGACCTTTTATGACCTCTGGGGATTACTAGAGTGAATTGTACGAGTAAAAGCTATTTTCTTCTTGGCTCCCTAGAGGATAAGCAATCGAAAAACACCCCACTTGCCTAAGTTTGTTGAATGCCACTTATGGGCCTTTTATGACCTCTGGGGGTTACCGGAGTGAATTGTCAGAGTAAAAGCTATTTTTCTAGACTCCCTAGAGGATAAGCAATCAAATAACGTCCCATTTGCATAAGTTTGTTGACTGCTACTTGTGGACCTTTTATGACCTATGCGTGGCCACCGAAATGAATTGTCAGGGTAAAAGATATTTTTTTCTAGGCTCCATACAGGATAAGCAATCAAAAAACACCCCGCTTGCCTAAGTTTGTTGAATGCCACTTGTGGGCCGTTTATTACTTCTGGGGGTTACCGGAGAGAATTGTCAGAGTAAAAGCTATTTTTTCTAGACTCCCTAGAGTATAAGCAATCGAAAAATACCCTAATTGCCCAAGTTTGTTGAATACCACTTGTGGGCCTTTTATGACCTCTTGGGGGGGGGGGCACCGAAATGAATTGTCAGAGTAAAAGCTATTTTTTCCTAAGCTTAGAGGATAAGCAATCAAAAAACACCCCACTTGCCTAAGTTTGTTGAATGCCACTTGTGGACCTTTTATGACTTCTGGGGGGGCGGTCACCGGAGTGAATTGTCCAAGTAAAAACTATTTTTTCTAGGCTCCCTAGAGACTGAGCAGTCGAAATACATTCCAATTGTCTAAGTTTGTTAAATACGACTTGTTGACCTTTTATGACCTTTGGGGGGTCACCGGATTTAATTACCTTAACAAAAGGTATTTTTCTCAAGCTCCCTATTGACTAAGGCGTCGTAGGCAGCACTCTATTTCCCTGGGTTTCTTGAAGGTCACTTACTGACCTCTGGTAGTCGCTGGAGTTAGTTGTTTAAGCACAAACTATTTTCTACAGCCTCATTTGTGGCTTAGGAGTCGAAAGGCATCCCACTTTTGAAGTTTTGAGATAAATGTGCAACTAATAAGTGTCGAAGGTAATTTGCAATAACGGTTAAAAGTTAGACCAAAAATATATTTTAACTTAGTCAAAGAATAACCTTTATTCGTGGTTATTATGTGGTTATTTTTCGGACAATATGAAGTCTAATCTAAAATGAAAGCTCTACTCCAAGGCCAAAGTTTTTGTCAGTCTTCTCATGTGCCTGTTGTTCACATTTGAGCAATTGTGACAACAAATGTTGGATTTTTTCCCCAAATCATTCCACTATTCCGGCAAAATTTTGATACTGTTCGGGTTTGCATCAGTCGTAGTTGTAACATGAACAAATTATTTCTTCTTCTTTCGCTTTGATTTCCGGAGACCTGTTCGTTTACCCCCAGGAGTGGTACAATGAACCTTTTTTACCCCAAGGCATAGCAGGAGTGCTAGTCTAGCTAGCGTGAAGATAGCAGTGTTAAAAGTAGTAACTAACGTGTCCCTCCAACAGCACAGCTGAATGTTCAGAACATTGCTTGAGATTTCAACTATCTACCGGGGCTAACCTAACAGCGCTCACCTCATACTCGTTCCGCTACCCTAGTACAAAATTTACATTGTTCTCTTTGATTGCTAAAGTTCATCATCGAACGATTTTGACAATCTCAAATCCTCTAGTTCTTGACCTGATCTTTGACCTAATTAGTTCTTTGGATGTGTCACATTAACACTAGGCTAATAAACCATGTCCAAAAAGCATAATGAGGTGACATTCTTAGACTGTCTTAAGTTATTGCCCAAACAAAATTTTTGATACTGAGATATAACATTTTCATCATGATTTTCAGATGTAGGTCAGCATAAAATCTTCACCTAGAGTCTCTATAAGTTATTTTCTCAAGTTTGAAACATAATTCTCAACTTGGTAAAACAGATCAGTGTCAGACGAATTAGATTATCGTTTCTGATAATCCTTCATTTTACTTGAAAGGCAGGCCAAAATCAATCTATCAATCTGGATTTTGCTCTTTTTTGGTGAAAACAGTCTACTTAGAAAGAACAATACTAAATCAACCTGGGTGTGCCAAATTATTTTCCTACCAAGGTTAAGACTTTCTTGAAGCCCGAAGTCTGAAAATGGACGAAGCCAAAATCAAACTAGCATCAGTAACTTGAACCCAATTTTTATCGGAAGACCAAAAACAGAAATCTAGAAACTTCAAGTTCAAAACTGAACTGATATTGATCTTCTGTTTGTAGAACTATGAATATATTCTATATGTGTAGATTTCGTTCTATGTAACAGCTATGTAATTAGAGTATACACTGAACAGTCCGAAAGGAGGAAAAACACTTATCAAAAGACCAAAAGATGAACAAATAAATGTCCCTTCCTTTGGAATACAATATAATTTATATATTTCATTTTAGCTTGCCTTTTTAGGTATATATCCCCTGTCCATTATGATTTACACAACATAAAAGAAACGTTAACACTTTTATGAGAAAACAAAAAAAAGGCTGAAGAAAAAAGAACAAAGAAATTCCCAAGAGAAAGAAAAATTGATATTTTTATTGTGAAAAAAATAGTGATGTGGGTCAGTCGGAACAAACGATAAAAGTTAAAAGGAAATTGTAGATAACATAATGTTGAGTCAAAGAAAAGGGAAAATATGTCAATAAGGAAACAAGCCCATTTTTGAAGGTCTCAATCAGGAATTCCACTAAAGTGAAATATATGAAATGCGATCTACCATGCGTCTAAAAATTCGACTCTAATGTCCTCAGGAGATGTAGTTAAAACTATAAAGAGGTTCTTTGAGTCTGAGTCGGACGTTTTCTGAATTTTATTATATGGGTGTAACAAACATGAGTATAGTTGGTTGTATGTGTAAATGTTTACTAGGTTTGAAAGAGGAGAACATAAAAGTTCTATTTGATGTATACCAGCACGTGTTTCGTGTACAACAAGCAAACATTGATGTAGTAGAGTCAATATGAATAAATAGTATGGAAAATAGGCTCGTAAGCAGAAATTCCAAAACTATTTTCCCATCTTTTTTCATGTTGATTACCACTGGCATAGATTTTGTGATCAATACGTTCGCAGTGCTCTTGTACTGGCGGGGGTCAACACCCCTTCTAGACGCACCCAACCCACGAAACGGGCGTCTGATATGTAACCATGGTAACTACCCTACTATAGGTCTTTCCTTTTCTTCCTTCCCTTGTGCCACCACGACACAGCTGCACCCTTTTTGTAAATGCTAAAACTAAAACCGTCGTTCTGTCCTAAATTAACAATTTAGTTGTTTTCCTTTTTCCATCTCTCGGACTGTATCATTTTATCTAGTTTCTGACAAAAAACTTTTCTGCCGTTTTTTAAATGTTTAAAATGCTTCTCTTTTGAGTTTCGTTTTATTAAAGGCAATAAATGTTTGTTGCGCTACCCTAAGTTACTCAGCTTTGCTAGATTAAGATAGATATATATACGACATTCTCTAAAGCTGTTTCAGTCACCGGATATTATTACAAGACATTCTTTATTGTCAGTTTTATGGTGAGACAAATGCCCTCGTATATTTAAGGATATAAAGTTGCATGCATTTGGTTTTCTGCATCGTTTGAAACTTTCAGATGGGAAAAAGATTTCTAGACCCTTCGGGAGATTTGGCCCATAAAAAGCCATTACGGCCCCAAAGCCATAAAAAGTATTTAACCTGAATTAATACACACCACCATGCGTACATTCATCCTGATTCTGAATAGATTAAATTTCTGGAAATATTTTTCTGTTAGTCACAGATATTGCTTGTTTTATTACAGTTTCTGCGCGAGAAAGCTAAATTATCACTAATATTGTACAAGAGTTTTATTACTGTAATACAGTTTTATGTTACTGCCCCTGTTTTGCCTGAACCTGAAAGCTCTTATCCATAATTTTCCATTTTTGTAATTTTTAGAAACCGCCTTTTTTGCGAAATGAACATTTACTTCCCCATTTGAATAATTTTCATTTAAAAGAGCGCTTCAACCTTTACAATTTAACACATGAAACACATTAAGAATAATTTTAGGGAAAAGAAAATGCTTACCGTCTTGGAAAATTTATTAAAGTTTACGCCTCCACCATAATGTGTCACGCTCACGTGGAAATAATCAATCAAACCAAATCTAAATCTTATATTTTTTATATTCAGCTACGTAATCTGTATAAAAAGAAAAGATGTTCCCAAATCTGCCCACAGATAAAGAAATTTAAAAAAAGAATACTCTCTCTTCCCATCTCCATCACTTTTGCTATTTTCAATATATATATATAATTGATTTTAAAGACTATATAAAATGAATTGAAACCAGTCAGAGACTTGATTCTAGGAGGGGATGGTGGTCAAGTGTTATTAAGTAATAATAAATGTATTAAAGGAGGAATTATTTAATTGTAGTATATATAAAATGAAAACCAATTGTGCTTTACGAAATGTAGAATTCTCGAGCCCCCTCCTCCTCCCCGAAGTGTATTGTTGGAAAAAGAATATTGCTTCAACATATTTCTTCAATTGTTTCTATAAATGGAGAATTTCTCATCCAACTGAATCTTCTATATTTTGTTAAGATTACAAAAATTATATTTCTTAATAATCTTTCCCCCCTTTCGAGGGGTGGCGTCGCAGGAGGAATTTTAAAATATTTTTAATTTTTGGAAAGATGATTCAAGGAAAAACCGCAGTTGCTGCTTAGAATGTATACGCATAAGCTTCCCCTCCCCCTTCAATTGATTATCTCTCCCTACCATCTTGGACCTCCTGGATGTCTGATTTCCCAAATTTAGATACTTTAATCATTAAGGATTGCACAGGTGCTGTCTGTTTAGAATGTACACCTTCTCCCTCTCCTCAATCATATGTCCTTACCATCTTGTTCTCTTACCTGACAAACCCCTGTTTGGTTGGTCCAAACATATTTTCGTATTTGGATGACCCACAGATCAAGAAATTACAAAGGATACTCCCCTCTCCCCCCATTGCCATCATTTTTGCATTTTCAATTTGTATGTAATTGATTTTAAAGATTACATAAAATGGCCCTCTCAAATTCTAGACAAACATTTAAATATGACATTTGAAACCAGTGAGGCACTCAGTGACTTGATTCTAAGAGGGGGAGGAGGTCACATAATGACAAATGATTTGAACAAAGTGTATTGAAGGACGGGCTAGTTATTGGAGTGCATATAAAATCAAAATTGTGCTTTACAAAATGGAGAATGCACGAGTCCCCTTCCCAGAGAGTCCTGTTGGAAAAAGAATATTGCTTCAACTTATTTCTTATTTTGTTAGGATAACAAAAATGATATTTCTTAATATTTTCTCTCTTTTGGAGGGAGGGGATCGCGGGAGGAGTTTTAAAATAGTTTTAATTTTTTGAAAGAAGATTCAAGAAAAAACCGCAGTTACTGCTTAGAATGTATAGTACCCCCCCCCCCCCCAATTGACTATCTCTCCCTATGATCTTGTTCCATTTGCCTGTCTCCTGTATGTTTGACTTCCTAAATTTACATACTTAATCATTAAGGATCCCACAGTTGCTCTCTGTTTAGAATGTACACCTTCTTCCCTCCCCTGACATTATGCCATATTGTTCACTTGTCTGACATGAACCCATGTTTGTTTGGTCCAAACACATTTTCTTACAATTAATTGGTATTCCCTTCGTTTTAAAAATGTGGAGTCAGACACCAAATACTTCGTTTCTTGATCTGTAGGAATTGAATCTCCTTTCAAATCCTGGTTTATAAGTTCTTCAGTGATATCAAAATTGATTTGGAAGTTTTGTAAAATGGATGTGGGGAAATTGCAGTTTTGGGAAACGGATCTAATATTTAGAATTGAAAGCGCCCATGGTTCACTAAAGTTTAGAGTACTCAAACTAGATTACTGAAGATACAGAATGAAAATTAAAAAGTGGAGTTAATCTTAGTCTCCTTTGCGGAATCTCAATTCATTCTCAATGTTATTATGTTCAAAAGGTCTTTTGCAAGACCATAATTCATGCTAAGAACAACTTGCAAAGGGGTCTCCTGCAAACTTTCTTCAATTCTTAGGCAATGACCAACCCTTTTCTTGAATTCATTCGAAAGCTTTTCCAGCTATCAAAATGATGCCGCTCTCTTTTGCACAATGTCTCTGTCGCAAAGTTGCGCCTAAGTTCATTCGCATTAAGTTCAAGTGCCGACTCCGCCATGTTTCTTGGCACGCTGAGAGCAAACATAAGAAGAGAAATCGACGTCATTTTGGCGGTTTGTAAAGCTTTTGAGTGAACCCAAGAAAAGGTCAGATCATCGCCAAAAAAAAAACTGTTCTGATCCTTGTCTATGATCTGATAAAGTCAGTACTGATTTTAACATTCCAATTTAAAACTGGTGTATATTGATCTTCATTTGAAGAGCTATGGATGGTTGTGGATTTTACTTCAAGAACCCTAAAACCTCTTAAGTGGGCTCTTGGTTTTCATTCTAAAAACCTTAGTCGTTTCACAACCATCACATTTTTAATTTTCGACTTCCAAGCAACTGGCTCAAGACTACAAAAAATATAAATCTTGTTTTTATTTCCAAGCCAATATGAGCTTTGTAATTTAAATTGAATAGGTTTTGGGGATTGTTAGTAAAATTAAGTGTCTTGTGTTTTTCAATAGATCTACATCACTGGGTGTCAATCTCCATCACCTCACCAAATATCTTAGTGTAGGATACATGAGTTCAAACCTTCAACCAGGGGATCTATTTTTGCGTTTTAGTTGCTTTTGCTCAATTTTGCTCATCTTTAAGTTGGGATCTTGGTGATTTTGGTAACCAAGAGAAGAATACAAACCATTTCTGTTTGGTCACAAAGTTTCTGTTTGAATTTATACTGAATGATGAGCAACAAATAATATAAGGCACAAAAACAAGATTTGTTCTATGTTCT
Organism: Agrypnus murinus; assembly: GCA_929113105.1. Lineage (NCBI taxonomy): Eukaryota > Metazoa > Arthropoda > Insecta > Coleoptera > Elateridae > Agrypnus > Agrypnus murinus. The sequence goes on from OV816027.1 coordinate 54,172,050, forward strand.
ATGGATTTGGAGGTTTTTGAATGGAACTGTTTGTAAAGAAAGGTGTATCTAATATATAAAAGTAATTGTAAGTATGTGATTCTTAGTAAGACCAATAATAACGTGGCATTCCTAATTGAGTCATGATTTCTCATTGTCTTGATTCAAGATCCTCCAAAACGTCATGATTCCTTTTTTCCAAGCATGGCTAAATACAGTTAAAAAAAGATAAAAAAGAGTTGAATAAGATTTTAGTTTTTCTTATACTTTTCTTTTTCTTCCAGAATGTTGATCATAAAATGAAATTCCGTTCCAAGAAAGGCCAACTACCATTCATCGAAATGAACGGAGAAGAGATCGCCGACAGTCAAATAATCATCAAAGAACTAACTCAGAAATTTAACAATGACTTGGACGCAGCACTTTCAGCAGAACAACGCAATATCGCACATGCTACAATTTCCATGGTTGAAAACCATTTAGTCTGGGTAGTGATGTGGTGGCGTACCAAATTCCCTGATCAAGTGCTTAAAGGTTACAAAGTTAATTTGCAACATGCCCTTGGAACTAGGATACCTAATGGAATTCTTAACTTCTTTTTCAAATTCGCATTTGGACGCAAGGTTTGTATCTTCTAATTTTTTATGGTTATGTTATTGGGGGAGTCTTTTTTGATATAGTGGAATAAGAATTGTTAGAAGCATTTTTCCTTCAATGATGAAGCATGAGTAGTGTCGATACATGTAGATTGTTAATTGTTCCAGTTTAGATAGTTTTTTGACCATGTGATTGGTTTTGAAAATTTTATTTTATATTTTTGATTTTTGTTGGATCAATAAAAACGACACAATGCTCAATTGCATGCATTGTTTTTGTAAAAAAAGATACGAATACAAGTTTTATTGAAAAAATTTGAGAAAAAACCTTGCCATAATCGGATGTAGGTATACTCAAGTGTAGGTTTAACATTGCAATCTCTGACATAATACCACGAATTTCACGTCACCACGACAACCTAGATCAGACTTTTGCAAGGTAGCATCTCTAGGTCAATAGGCTGGTGTTTCATCAGTTCTAATAAAGGGAAGTACAGAGAAGTTGAACCTTGATGAACTATTTTATGGTTCAATTTCCCTTAGTTAGAATTCGATAAAACTTGGTATGCGCGACCAATTGAACTGTAGTCCAGTCGGTAGGGAACCAAAAGTATCTGTTTATGGTTTTTTTGTGCTAACAGCTATTTTATTGTGCAAACCTACTCATAATAGTGTGCAGAAATAATATACGTAGTTGCTTACTAAATCGTAGTGACAGCAGAAAAGTTATTAACAATTTAAAGTGTGTACAACCATTTTCGAGTCTGTTTTTCTTGCTGCAAAAAAATGTCCAGTATATGATTTGTTTGTATACAAATTGTAAATATATTATTCTACACACTATTCTGAGTAGGTTTGCGCAATAAAAAAGCTGTTAACATGAAAATGAACTCTTCAATCTCTATTGACTGTACTACTATTGACATTACCCTGAAAAAGTCCTATCCCAATTGTCTTGGTAACCTGACATTTATGTCATTTGCGCAATCTGTCCTTTTGGTCTTGAAATAATTAATCAACTCATTTCTTCCAAAATTAGCTAAAATCCATGAATTCTAATTAGAGCCATACAATCTGAGATAGTTGATTTCATTTCAATAATCAATAAAAAGAGACTTGACCAGTCTTTGTTTGGAACTTAAGATTGATATCAAAGAATGCCAAATTTGGTCTTGCCAGGCTCAAATTACAATTCCTTTCATTGTCAAACCTGCACACTGACCTCTGTTATTAGTAAAAACATTGATAAAAGTCAATATCTGTGTAGTAAATCGTAGAATTTATTCTAAAGGTTCTTTTTTATACACATTAATGTTATATAAGGTAAATTGTTAACACTTGTATGCGTCTACTTGCATCCGTGTAGAGGTGATGTAGTAGAGCATGTTTTTTCCAGTGTTGTGTTGTTTTGAGTTATTTTTTAATGGGGTATTGACGGGTTAGTGGTTCCAGGGAGCCAAAAAAGTGAAAGCACAAGGCATGGGAGTCCATTCGGCTGAAGAAATTAATGAATTCGGACAAGGGGACCTTAAAGTTCTATCTGATATGCTTGCTGACAAACCATTCTTCTTTGGAGATGAACCTACCAATGTAAGTATTAATTTTTTTCTTTGTACATTTATCGAAAGTTGAATTGAGTCGAACGAAATTCTTATCCAAACTGGTATCAAATATTCGAGTTAAATATGACGAAGTTAAATTGAAATTTGACACAGTTGGTGCAGATACAGAATTACTTGTAATTTCTTAGACTGGAGATTAGTCGAGCTAGTATAACCTTTTGCTATAATATAAGCTTTTGGAGACTAACCGAACCTAACTATCAGCTCGTCATCATTTCATTTCATTTCTTAATAGATTAATATAGTTAGAGAAATGAGTGCAGTTTTAGTGCCATTTTTTGACACGGATGAATGATGATTTTTTGGAAAGCTTACATCCTCCTGTACAAATTATTCTGGTAAGTGAAAGGGCCCTGATAATCACGGGCCATTGGAGGGTGTCAGAAAATAAAATTTGAAGAAAAAAAATGTGTCTGACATCGCAGAAATTGGTAAGCTAACATTTGGGGTTCAAAAAGTGACCAAAAACCAGCTTTCTGTTAATTTGCTCGTTCGGGCAATTTTTGACAGCATTTCAACAATTAAAAAAAATTCGCATAATGGACAATTTTAGGCTCAAATCATTCGTCTCAATGTGGAGAATGTGGAATTATAGATTTCTACCAAAATCGATCTATGGGAAGGGGTGGAATCGTCCTATAAAGTTACACCCAAGCACCCTTATGCGTGTCATGGCTGTTAATGGTGTCTCAAATCTTACGACTCTGAAAACCATGTGGCCTGATGGTGTAGGTATGAAGTAGCTACTATTTGTAGATACCGGGGAGTAAGGGGAATAGATGGAGGGCTACATTGACATGTAGACACCGAGGAGTGATGGAAAGAGATACAGCAACTGTAATGCTGTACTAGTGATCATATTTTAGGTGCTTTTAGAATATTTTGGGTATTTTATTTTTTATTTTTAATAATTGAAATAATTTATTTCAAGCTTCAATCTGATTATAAAGTAAATATACCAACTTAATTTTTAATTTGAAGCGTCAGTATTTTATTTTAGATTTATTGAAAAAAATTACTCAATTTACTACCATTCTCCTTTAAAAACGGCACAAAAATACTTCAGAAGCTGGAAAGTTATTATCCATTTATTAAATTGTACAGGGTGGTATGGAGAGGAAGGGGACAATTTCGGTGCCAAAGTATGTTCCCTTAAAAACAACAAAACTGTCATTATCAAAAAAATTGTTCAAAAATTCTGCCAATTTTTGAATTTGAGATTGACACAAAATTATTTTTTCATTAATCTTGGGCATGTAACTGACCTCTTGCCAATTTGCGCCTTACAATTCCAATTTTTCTTTTTTTTAAATTTTTTTCTTTATTTTTTGAAATTTTGTCAAAAATTGCCCGGATGACGAAATCGCCAGAAAATTGGTTTTTGGTCACTTTTAGCTGTTCCAGTATGTTATCTTACTATTTTCTGACGCCCTCCAGTGAAGGCCCTTCCTGATTAATTATCAGGGCCCTTTCACTTACAAAAATAATTTGTAGAGGAGGATGTAAGCTTCAGAAAAAAATCATCATTCACCCGTGTCAAACACTGGTACTAAAATTGAACTCATCTCTCTAACTAATATGAGAGTGAGAACAGAATCTCTACTAAATATTCCAAGCTTTAAAGCTATTGAAAGTCAGAATTTCAAAGTCAAAGCTTTTCGAAAAGTATAGATACAAAGTTTAATGGGACAAGTTTCTGAGTTTAGAAGTTGTATGAACTTTCGATGAGTTTCATAGTTTTATGGTTCAGATTTATTAAATTTTAAAGTTTCAGAATTTCAACATATTTAATGTTTGAAAGTTTAAAAGATTTCGGTAACTTATCAGAAGTTTAAAATATCAAAATTTCAATTTCTGATTTTCAAATATTGAGAGTACTTTATTTGCAATGTTTCAACAATCAACATTTTAAAGTCTTAAAAGTCCAAGTTTCAAAAATAAAGATTTCAGTAACCAAGATTTTCAAGTTTCTATAAGTGTTTCAGAATTTATACATCGAATATTTCAAACTTCCTCTGGTTTTTCACAATTCATAAACATAAAAGAGTTAAAGTTAAGGTTTTCTAGGTTTTAAGGTTTTGATATTTTATACTAGGGTTCAGCAACCACGCGAAATTCTTTTATTGTTTCAAATTTTGAAATTTCAAGGTTTAAAATTTGCAGAATTCCAAAGAATTCTGAGAAGTCCAAATTTAGAACAGGATTTAGGAAATTTAGCTGTCCAATGTTTCATAAATTCAAAATATCAAGTTTCATACTGTTTTAGAATTTGAAAGAGAAAAATTTCAAAATAGCAGAGTTTTAAAATTTGAAAGCCTCAAAATTTTAAAATCTCAGCAAATCATAATTGTAAAGTCATAGCATTTTAATCATTATAATTTTCTTTAATTCTTGTAATAATCTCTTTGTATTAATTTCTTTATAATTTTTGAATGTAGAATATCTCAGCAGGAGAACTAACTTTAGACCTTAATTTGGAGTTCAATTCAGAGGTTTTGGAGCTCAAAAGTTTTATTGCTTGAAACTTTCAAGTTTTCAGTGTATCAAAGTGTTTTTAGTATTATGTTTCAGAGGTTTTGATTTCCAGAATTTCAATATTTCAGGCTGTCAAACGGAAAGTTCAACACTCTCCACAAGTTTTAAATTCTTGAAAATTTTGCTTAAGTTCTTTAATTTAACAACTTCAAAATCTGAGAGACATAGTTTGAAACTTCCCTTGTATTGAAGTCTGGAAGCTTCAAAATGCCATTGATGCTTCTGAGTTTCAAATCTTCATGGTTCAAAATTTTCCAGTACTTTTAATATTTTGAAAGTAACAGTTTCGTTTCAAAGGACATGTTGCAAAAAGATTCTCATGCAAATTTCTTTGTAGATGCTTCACCATTTTTTGGGCTAATATGAAAGCACTTAGAAAGCTTTACTAGCCATTAAAATAGAGTGCCCAGTTTAAATAAATAAGCGGTTTCACAGAGATTGGGTCGAAGCTCCTTACAATGAGCTCAAAAAAAGTGTGTCATCGGCCAAAAAACTTAGAAACTGAGAGTTTGGGAGTTGAAATATTATTTACATTAAAGTTCAGAAGTTACGAGGTAAGCGCCATAAATTCTCGGCCTGATATAGAAAAAATAAACTTGGTAAAATATAATAATTTTTATTTTTCAATATAATCTCCCCTAATGTCAATACACTTATTACAACGTAGAATTAATAATTCAATGACCTTGTAAAAATCATCTGAAGTTTTTCCTTTAAAATGTTCAATTACAGCTGCTTGCAACTCGTTCTTGTTCTTAAAACGACGTTCCCTAAGGCATTTCTTTAAATTGGAAAATAAATAATAGTTACTAGGAGCCATATCCGCACTGTACGGTGGATGATCCAATGCTTCAAAGCCGCATTCGCGAATGGCAGCTTGTGAAATTGCGGCAGTATGAACGGGTGCATTGACGTGTAATAATTTTGTCAATAATTTTGTTAATAATAACTTGTCAATTTTTCTCGACGTTTTTCACGAATGTTTTTAAATTTACGCAATAAAGAAGCATAATATGTACTGTTAACAGTTGTATTGCGTTCTTTAAAATCAATCAGTAAAATGCAGTCACAATCCCAGAATATTGTTGCCATAGCTTTCTTTGTCGATTGAACGACTTTCGCCTTTTTGGGACGAGGTTCATCGGGTCGCCGCCATTTCATTGATTCCCTTTTGGATAGAGGATCAGAATAAGAACCATTGTTTCATCTCCAGTGACAATGAACTCCAAAATCGGCTTTGGGTTGTCTCCACACTAGTTTAAAGACGAGCGCGCACATTCGACGCGACGTTGACGTTGAACAGCAGAAAGAAGACGCGGTACCCATCTTGCACTAATTTTATTCATACCCAAATGGTCATGAAAAATTCGGCGAACACTTGTTTCCAGAATGTCAGACATCACTGCTAACTCCTTAACTTTCAAACGGCTATCTTCTAATACCATTTCTTCAATGATGGCAACTTTTTGAGGTGTTACCACTTCAATTGGCCGACCGGTGCAATTTTCGTTAGCTGCGACATTTTCATGCACTCGTCATGATGCTCGAGTGGCTACTAGAATCTATTATGCTTCTAGCCGTAATATATATAGTGTAGGCCTCTTACATGTTCAACTATGACGCAACCGAGTTTGAATATGTTGGCATCCGTAGAAGCCTGCCGGGCCGAGAATTTATGGCGCTTACCTCGTATTTAGTGAATAAACCTTTTGTGCTAATTCTCTAAATTACAAATTAAGAAACATTGAATATGAAAGAGACTGACTATCTTGCTTTTGATAAATATATTTTGAAAATAAAGTCATATGACCAAATTCGATGATTCAAAGCCTTAGTCTCAAAGCTAGTTTTTTATAAGAATTTGAATTTAGTTCCATAGTATACACGCCTTTGTAACCTATTTTACTATTTAGGTTTTGGTCAGGCATCTTTTCTAAACACCCTGTTGCCTATGGCTATGACCAACCAATATATAAAATAAAAACTAACTTAATTTTTTCCGTTTCTAGTTGGATGTGGTTGCCTTCTCCAACTTGGCTCAAGTTTACTTTATCGATAAAGAAGTTAGTTACCCACTCCGTGATTACATGACTGAAAATTGCCAGAACTTGGTAGGATTAGTGAATCGCATGAAAGAACGTTGCTTCCCCGATTGGGATGACATTTGTGCCACGCTCGATCTTAACTCTCACCTGCCAAAACCACCTGCAGAAGAAGCAAAAGACAAAGAAGGCAGCAAGGATGAAAAGGAAGGTGATAAAGAAAAAGAACCTGAAGATAAGGATATCGAAAAAGAAAAGGTGAGATATCAATTTAAAGTTTCTTTTTATTATAATTTTTTTCTTCCATTGCAGGCTGATGAAAAAGAAAAAGAGAAAGAAAAAGAAAAGGACACAGAGGAAAATAAAGAGAAAGAAGGAAAATGAAGAGATTAAAAGTTTTTCACAGTCACCCCATTACTGCCAAGGCAAGAATCATTTTCAAACACATTATTACCTTATTCCTCCCTTTTCATCCTTCTCTTATCCCTTTCCTCCTAGGTACTACCAGATCAATATAATTTTATCAAAGTTTGTGCAAATGATAGTTTTTAAGAGCCATTTATATATAATTAACCACGTTTTTTATAAAAAGAGAAATAATTGAACAGGTAATCCCTAATCAACGATAATTTATGTAGCTTTTTTTATCAAATGTATTGGACAAAAATATTCAATTCGTATGACATAATTAATTTTCTTTATACTAGTTAAGGATATTTGTTTGTATAAATAAAATATAGCTAGATTTTTTATTGTAAGCAAATATGTATGTCTAATATAAGAAGTGGCAGATAGCACTTCACATAGCGTTGTACGTATATCTACAACAAATATTAACAAAAAAAGAACTGTATGTGTACCAAACAGCGGCAGCAGCAGCGGCGTGCCATCTGCAACTCGTTCATGTTAGTGCAGTCTCTCAGTGTATGGAATTATATCCCCAAGTAGCGCATTCTGTATTCATTATACTCATTCCACGATGCATCACAAGGAAAAAAATAAATTAACTAACATAGTAGCTTATAAAAATGGACAACAGTAACAATATTTGTATTTGTAGATTTTTTGTATTTTTTTAAGAGATAATTTTTAAGAATTTTACATATGCTAAGAAACTCTTCTAAGCATCACTAAATTTTGTAAATTGGTTATAGTTATTATTATCAGCATTTTTCGAAAGCTCAAAACATGAATAGATTAATTAGCGTGTTAAAATTTAATTTTAGATAGATTTTATTATTGTATGTTTATTCAACAACTGTGTTGTATGCTATTACAATTTAAATAAATATACAGTAATTTTAAATTTTCTTTGTATTTTTTTACACTACATTTTTATGCTCTAGAATTAAAGTAAGTCATAACTAACAGTTTGGCCTTTTTGCAAATGCATTATTTTTACACATGTGAAGCCACAATAGTACTAAGTGTACCTAGGTGGGAAAATGAATGTTTTCTGGTTTGAAAGAAGACAAATACAACTGAGGCTGACCGCTTCTTGAGGTCCCAAAAAAACACTTTCTTGCTCTGGTCCACACAATATTTTTTATCCTACACAAGAACAAAAATTGAACACAATAGAACAGTTTATTTCAACAATTTTAATTATTAATTATTAATCAATGATTATTTAATATTAATTGTGAATTAATAATAATTGTTAATTAATCATAAAAAGCATTACATGTACAATCAAAAATAGTATATTAAAGTATTAGTTTCATAAGACACGTTTTAGTGCACGCGTCCGAGTTTAAGAAGACAAGTGCGCTAAAACGTCTTATGAAACGAATACTTTATACTATTTTTTCTATTTGCGTTATTTCATTATTAAATAATTACAAAAATTACTTAGTTTTAAATAAAGTTTGTTAGGGATATTTTAGTAAGGAGCATGACAGTTGACAACACTAGAAATTATACAATTGTTTGTCACATAACCTCGCTAACTTTAGGTAATCCCCGCTACGTAGAAATTCCGATCCTTGTCTGATACACACAAATCCTGCTAAAGCGGCAGGACCTCGTTCAAATTTGCCAGGTGTATTATACGTACTGTTAAAAATTATTATAAATTCAAAGTAGAATGTATGCCGATATATTTGTGACATAAATATAATTGCTACTTAATGAATTAAAAAATTGGATGAAATAAGAATAATTATATTTTATTTCATAGAATAAATACCTTATTTGTTAAAGAAATTAACGAGATATAAATGCAATAGTATTTTAAGCAAAGAATGATTTTTGTTAACAAAAATAATAATTATTCATTGGATCATCTGAATATTATAATGATAATAATAATAGTTGATTCAGCTCAACAGGTTGTCCCATTTACAGAGCTGTAGAAAACACAAAAATATTTTGTTAGTAACTTAAAATTTAAATTCTTATACAGATTATTGCAACAATTATTAAAGGTGATATGGTGTACGATAGAAAAACAAACAAAATAAATTACTCTAAAAGGATAAAAGGTAACAATAAGGTAACAAGTATTGAAATGTATATCGGCTTGAGTAGATATTTTATTAACATTTCAACACATTGGGTGCGTCTAACCATATTTAGCTGTTAGCGCTACGCTGAATCCAGCTTTTAAATGCTAGATAGCGTACGTTAGACGCCTTTTTGTGTGCTGTTTTACCGCAAATACTGTTATATTTGAAAATTAAACTAACCTCAAACAACAAATCAGTTAAGAAAGAGAACGCTTTAACACTTTTTAAATTTAACTAGACGACTATGGACAGAATTTTAATATTAAATGAATTTATAGACAGTAGTCATATTAATGCTGTACAAAATGCTGTAGCAGCAGTGGCAAACGCTATAAGTGCACTTGATGCAGAAATTGATGATATAAATGTAGCACCGACAGTATTAAATACTACTGGTGCCAGAGCAAAATATTTTTATGAACATACAATAAATGAATTGTCAGATCAAAAATTTCAAGAACATTTTCGCATGACACGAACAACGATGCAAGTAAGTTTTAATTATACGCTTTTCTATTTATACTTACTTTCATTTAAAGTTATACTTTCATTTAAAATTCTTTGTTTACAGATGCTTATCGAGTACCTACGAGTAAAATCTAAAATCAGGACTGATATGATGTTGGTACCTTTTGAAAAGAAAATCTATATAACAGTGTGGGCACTGGCCAACAGTTGTACTTTTAGAGAATTGGGAAATTTATTTGATGTTCATAAATCAACAGCAAATTTCATTTTTTTGGAAATTTGTAATCTCATAGCAGAGTGTCGTTGTGACTTCATAAAGTGGCCATCAGAAATTGAACAGATTGCAATTAGTGCTGCCATAGAACATACACATAAAATGCCAAACTGTGTTGGAGCAGTAGATGGCTGTCATATTGAAATCAGAGCACCAAGTGCAAATCCCACAGATTATTATAACCGTAAACAATCGCATAGTGTTCTTTTACAAGCTGTGAGTGATCATACTTTGAGATTTACGGATATTTATATAGGTCATACAGGACGAGCACATGATGCACGTATCTTTCGTGAAAGCCCCCTAGGTGAGCAATTGCCACATTTCATTAAAGATCGAAAATATCACATTATAGGTGATTCAGCATATAGTTTAAAGGTACATCTCTTAACTCCGTTTAGAGATAATGGTCATCTTAACGACAGACAAAAAAAGTACAACAAGACATTGGCATCTGCTCGTTCATGCATTGAACGTGCTTTTGCACTGCTGAAAGGAAAATTTCGAAGATTGAAATATTTAGATATGAACGAAACAGAATATATTACCATTGTTATGTGTGCAGCTTGTGTCTTACATAATTTTATTCTTTCACTTGAAAAAGTACAAGAACAAACAATTAAACTTGAAAATGTAGAAGCAGTTGATGATGCAGATTATGAAAACATGGAACGTGTAGATGCAGCTGCGGTTACTAAACGTCTTCATATTTGTAATAGTTTAATATAAATAAAATAAAAATATCTATACATTATACTTAATACTTTATTATTAAATAAATATGTTTATGTTGTAGTACATATTTACTGTATTTAAAGTTTGTAATAAATATATCAATATTTGAAAATCAGGTACGAGTTGTGTACTTATAAGCAAAAGGCACTACGCTAATAATAACTTTGATATTAATTACACAATCTTGTTGATGCTCTACAAGATGCAAGAAAGAACTGGATCATAACTAACAAGTCAAGTCGAAGGCTTAGGGCAAAAACAGGCGTAACTACTAAAAAGACAATTTTTAGTTTTACAAATTTAAAAGTCAGATTGTATAGAGATCAACAGGGTCACAGTTAATCCCTATTAATATTATTCTTGTATATTTTTATTACAACATTTTTTGTGTAGCCCCAATGAAGATGTTAAAAGGCAGCAAAGTATAGGCCTAGAAAATAAAGTTACTGTTTCAAAACTGCATGAACTCACAATAAAAAAAGATACGTTCAACATTTAAATTACAGAGAGGCACAATTGTTGACTTAGTACACTTTACATGTAAGCCAACAAAACAAATACGTAATGAGGTATTATACCGACAGTTTATACTACAGTAAACCATCAAATAATATTAGTTACACACAGTGAAAAATAAACTGTTTACTAAACAAAATAATAAATCTTCTTGTTCTTCGGCAATGACAGTTTCACATTCTACCCCCAACACTATTCTTCTATTTTCAAGTGAATTTTCTACATATTCCACCTCTTTGCCTAAAAAGTATTTCTTTTAATAATCGTCTGAAAATAGTAACTTATATTTATAATTAGTACTTATTATATGTTGCAATACAATATTATTTCCATTTATCACGACATTTTCATTTTCGTTCCTAACAGCTTGCCACAAATCCATATTTACCAAGTAATTTAATTTGTACTAAAGGCTACAATAGTAAATTTTCTACTGCTTACAGAGTTATAGGTTATGGTTATGAAAAAAGTAAACACAAGTGTTACCATAATACAGCGGCTACTTCAAATCTAGCACAAAATTTTTACGCTAGATTTCGCAAGCAGCGCTGCAATTGCAGCATGCCGTCTAACAAGTTATGTTACATTCAGCGGTTTTAGCGCTAGATGGTGTTAGACACACCCATTATGTGAACAGGAGATTTATTTAATAAATTTGTTCTTGCCCTATCATAATACAAGTCATATGCTGATCTTGCATTTATACAAGGTACAACCAAATTACTTTTTGCCAAAACATACGAACAATCAATGTTATTGTGAATTAAACCTTAGATAAAGGACATGACAGATAGTTCGGAAAAATCATTATACTATAATGTCCGTTTTGAGACTTTGACCTCACTTTTCGAGCAGACCAGGTAGACTTAGAACTTTGGCGCAATGATAAAAAAGTCTACGTTTGCCATCACCTACAACATATCAAAATTGCAGAAAAATCTACAGAGGGCCAAATTACACTTAAATAGTGCCATGTCCTATATGTTACACCAAGTCTAGTGTCAGGATCTAAGGCATTAAATCTACTTAAGAGTTCATTGTGGTTGAAACCGCTTGCAGGATAAATTCCGTTCACTTTGTAAACCAGGAATTTTAGAAATCAGCGTTGTACATTTTCTAGTTCAATGATATAACATGTGTACACTGGCGACCACACTAAAGCTGTAGAATAGTAAAGATAAAGTATTGGCTTTGTGTAATTAAAATTTTTGGAATTTCTTATGATGAATCCTAGAGATTTTGTTGCATCATGTACCACATGATTTATATGATCACGAAACTCAAATTAAACATTGAAATAAACACCGAGGTCCTTAATTTCATTGCAACGCTGAAGTGCTGAATTATCTATGTCGTAATTAAAAGTTAAAGAACGTGCTTACGATTGTAAGATATTACTTTGCATTTGGATATGTTCAAGGATAGACGATTTTCTTCACACCAAGTAAACAAGGCGATCAGATCATGTTGTAATGATTTGCAATCGTTCACGGACTTGACCTCTCTGTACAATTTAAAATCATCTGTATACAGTAACGCCTGACTATTCACAACTCTTGGCAAATCATTTATAAAAAGAATAAATAATAATATGGTCCAAGATTGGACCTTGTGGGACTCCTGATATAGCTAAAGATTCAATGGACCTGCAGTTATTGCATTCTACATATTGTTGCCATTCCAGAAGGTAAGATTCAAATAATGATAAGAGTGAATCAGTGAAACCTATATAATCCAACTCTTTCAGGATTGTAGAATGACTTACCTTACCGAACGCCTTGCTGAAATTGGTGTAGATACAATCGACTTGACCACGTTTATCTAATACTTCAGCAGTGTATTGTGAAAGCATACTAAATTTGTAACTGTCGATCGCTTTTGAACAAATCCATGTTTTTCGACTGATATAAACAGCGAGACCTGATCATAAATAAACCTGTAGAGGATAATTTCAAAAGTCTTTGAAAAGTTGTTAAGTATGGAGATAGGCCTATAGTTCTCCGTTGCAGATTTATTCCCAGATTTATGGACTGGATATATGCAAGCAACTTTCCAACATGTTGGAAACTGACCACTCTGTATTGATAAGTTGAATATGAACTTTAAAGGCTGAACGAATACATGAATGCAATCTTTTACTGAGAAACTCGGAATTTTATCTGGACAAGCTATAAGTTTATCTTTTAAGACTTTCGCAGTGGAAATGATATCTGAAGAAGATATGGGCTTTATACCTACTAAAGTAAGAGAATTATGAGTGTTACTCAAATCTAGTTTTAAGGGATGAGAATTTTCATAAACAGAACGAAAGTACTCTGCAAATGTATCAACGATAGCCTGAAAATTATTAAATGTCTCATTGTTGTAAGTTATAACACCTGCAATACGTGAGCTGTTTCTGCGATTATTAACAAAGTTCCACAATTGTTATGTCTCAGTTGATATGTTGTTTTCAACTTGAGTTGAGTAATTCTTGAAACATTGTTTGGATTAAGATTTAATTTCTGCCCTAAGTTTACAGTAACTAGTGTATATTGAAGCATACTTAGTACGTTTATAATGAGTCCACAATTTTTCTTGATTTTTTAATAATCTAATCAATTTACCATCAAACCATACTGGATAATTGCGAAGAGGAGAGCGTTTTTTGGGAACAGCAGCATTAAAAATGTTGTAGATAATTTCATAAAGTATACTGCAAGCTTTATCCACATTAGTAGCAAAGAGTAATTTAGCTTTGGATAATTTTGACTTTAAATAATTTTTTAACTCTCTTAAGATGAATATTAAATATAAACAATATTAAGATAAATAGTTTCGGAATTTTGTAAATTTTTGTATGATAGTATAAATATCTTGCCTGGCCCCAAACATCCGGCAAGGGAATATTATGAGGCAAGAAAACGAAGAGGTTTCAAAATTAATAATCAAAATTTGCACAAACTAGTAACCTACAAAGAGAAGGTCTTCGTAAGAAAACTAATAGAAAAGCAGCATACGAATAACAACTAACTCAATTTATTTTTACAATCAACGCCGTAAAGTCGTCCACCGAATATTTGAAAACAAAACTAAAAATCCTCTTAATATTGATATTGAAAAAGCTCACGAGCATTTTCTTCATGTCTTTAAGTCAAATTAGGAGTCAATATGAATCAAAATTATCCGAATCTGAATACAAAATTATAAATGAAACTTACAATTGCGAAATAACGCCTATCGAAATTCAACAGGCGATCAAAGGAATAGTTGTGGATACTTCTCCGGGTCCCGACAGAATCATTATGCGTGCTATCAAGGCTCATCCTTACATCACAGATATAATCAGTACAATTGCGACTGTTATGATTAAGAATAATCTTGTACCAGAAATTTTCAAAGGGCTAGAACGGTTCAAATCTTCAAATCCGGTGATGCCAATGACTTCAGAAATTGGAGGCCAATAACTGTGTGCTCTTTGATAAGAAGAATTATAGAGAGATCCCTTGAAAAGCAACTGCGAAGATATGTGACAATTAACGAAAATCAAAGAGGATTCATGAAAGTTCCCGGATGTCACATCAATCTATCAATGCTCGAGAACATTCTTCATGAATCAAAACGCTCAAAAACAGATGCCGCAGTTGTCTTCTTGAATGTTTCAAAGGCATTGACTCCATTGGCCACAAACATCTGAAATATGTCCTTCAAAATTCTGGTATTCCTCATAATCTTCAAAATTTGATTCTAAACTTACAAATAGGTAACAAGACATTCATTGATTCGGGTTTGAAGAAATCTAAATCTTTCAATATTAATTCCGGCGTTCTTCAGGGAGCTCCACTTTCTCCTATTCTGTTCAATATGTGCATTGATCACATCTTGGATGAAGTATCAGAGAAAGAAATACTATGGTTTCTACTCATCTAAATCTGACAACTATGTTTAGGTTCTCGGTTTCGCGGACGATATTGTTCTGCTCGGAAAAAATAAAAACTCAGTTGAAAATCTGTTATTGATTGCAGAGAATAAATTGAACGAAATTGGGTTACAAATCAATTCCTTCATACATGTCCGTACCATTTTAATTGTTTTCTATCTTTCTTATCACTGTCTCTACTTCTACTTTTTGTGTTATTGTTGATTTATTTTTTCCTATTATTATATTGTTTATCGCACAGTAAATTTGATTAACTTTATTTATTCTATTTGATATTTCTTCTACTTTCCTGTCCTTTGTTATTACTGTTCCTAGATAAATATATTTCTGAACCTTCTCTATTCTCTGATTAACTATTATTATCTCCTAACTAACCTCTTAACTAACTTATCTCATCGGTGTTTGGTCCTTACTGACTTTCATGACTTTACTTTTATTAAAGTTTATAATTAAGTCTTCCCTGTTCTATCTTCCATGTATCTATTGCCCTTTGTAGATTTCTGTAATTTTTTGTTAATAATATTAGCGATATTAGGTCATCTGCGTAGATTAACTGTTATATATATGGAACATTCTCAAAAATGGGCGCATTGTTCAAAAGAAATATACACATTTTTATTTGGAGAACTAAAACAGTCTAAATTGTAGTTATAGTTTTCCTTATTATGTCAAACATACAAGCCAAGCTATTTCCACCTTAGTTTCCATTATAGGAAGAAAATATTGTAGTACAAATCTAAACCAAGAGTAATGCGAGATATGATATATTTTAAGATGATCTTCAATCATTATGTTGTCTAAAAGATAAAAATTTTAAAATGAATTTAGTAGTTAATATAAATCACATATTACATTTACATTATGTACTAAATTACATTTTCAATGTATTTTGCGTCCTTGTATAGTTATTTGATAAAGTTGTAAATATGCACGACCACAGTATTTGATTCGACTATTTTTGGATTAATTCATACAACTTCCCTTTGTGACGCACATGCAATGTTAAAGTTTATAGTCAATACATAAAATTCATAAAAACTTGAAAAAAAAGTTGTTATATCACCTCCTTAAATACGTCACCTTTGTGGATACCCATGATCCACGCAAGAGACATCCATGGAGGTGACATTTTCCAAACAAATATTTTTTGTTCCTAACCTCTTTGACGGATTTCAAATTCTGACAACAGACTATGAAACTACGCACTGTCACATATGTTTTTATGCCAAAAGTTAATACTTTCTCACTTACCTTCTTTTTTATTAATAAACCACAAAAGTGACCAACATAGCTTGCTAATATTAAAAAATATATACGTTTTCTCTCATCACTCCGCCATTAACTTTTACCAAGTGACAGAATATCAAAAAACAGCGAGATGACGTCCTTTGCGTTGTCTACGATTAGTAAAGTTCCTTACACGCATAGTTTTCCAAATGATAAGATGCGTTCATAACTAGCACCATGGAGGTGACAAATTCCGATTTGCACAAAATTAAAATATCGCTATAAGGGCCAAAATAATAATTTTTTTAATGTTTGATTTTGTCTATGCAATCTTGAGTATTTCTACTTATCAAAATTATTACCAATTGTGATATCTAAACAGCGAATACTTTATATTTTTATAGCAAAATTATAGACAGCGGAAATTGCACGCTGCATGGGGGTGACATTTTTAAGAGATTTTATTCGTGTACTTTTAAATAAAATTATGAATTGAAATAAATATCAAAGTTCCAGAACATATAGGAGGTGCTTTCAATATTACACAAAAAAACCGTATTAGCATTTCTAAGACATGTGCACAAAAAAATAACCCAAAATGAGAATGTACCATATACCGATTTGAGGCTTTCGATGTCCTACCTTTGTTTTGGAGAGTTTAGTGTTACACTTTTCCAACACTTTGTTCATTACCAGCACAAACAGTAAAGGGCTCAGGCTCGCGCCCTGTTTCATCACATCTCAACACTTAAAACTTGACCATATTTCCTGATTTATTCTAACGTGGCCTTCGACATTACTATTACACTCTGATTGGCTGATACTAAATCTCTGTTAACACCATATCTTTCTAACACTTCCCAAATTTTCTTTCTTGATACATTATCAAATGCAGCTTTTATATCTAAAAATGCCAATCATATTTCTTGCCCTTTTTCTAATTTTTTCTCAATTATCATTCTTAAAGCAAGTATATGATCTTGATTTTGTCATTCAGGTCTGAAAGCCGCCTGTTCCTCTCTTCATTCTCCCTTCATTTCATTCCTTAGTCTTCTTCAAGAACTTTAGTATATATAGTTTGTATACTATTGATGATAAACACAAAGGTCTGTAATTCTCACAGCAGCTGCCCTTCTTATGAAGTGGCATGATTATATTGTGTTCCCATGCTTTAGGTATTTTCCTATTTAGGACTAAAAAACTATTTAGGACACCTTGTAATGTTTTTACTTTTGCTTTTGAATTTTCCATGGTTATTTTCATCAGCCTTATTATTTTTTGTGGTTTTATATGTTTATTTCTTTATGTCTTGTGTCAGTTTGCTTCTTCTCACACTATTGAAGGCTTTCATGATATCTATGAAGAGGCAATTTGTCACGGTATGTATTTACCGTTTCAGTTTGTTTTCTTAATTGGAAGAATCAAATAAAATCCAATGTTTAATAGAAGTATAAATTATATTTCAATTTTGTATTCTCAACTGTTCTTAAGATTAATCGGAGACTGCCCAAAACGCCGAATGTCCAAAACGCCGAATGGTGTCGGTGACCAAAACGCCGAATTGTGTCGAAAACGCCGAACGGCGTTAAACGTTGTCACATCGCTCGTGAACATAGCGTCGAAGCCGAATACGAATACAAATTTGTATTTGACCCAAACCGCCGACTACACATCCATTTGGCGCTTTGGTCTTTTGGCAAAATGTCCATGAACGCACGTATGAGGTTTGTCCAAAACGCCGACCGCAAACCGAGTCGGCATTTTGGACATTTCGCAGTATGTCCAAAACGCCGACTCGCTACGAGCCCTGACCAAAACGCCGACCACATCGTATAGTATCGGCTTTTTGCAAATAAAGGATTATTCTTATAACCACAATTATAATAGTGGTTTATTTCAGTTAATATCTTGTCATAATTATTAAAAATCTGTATCCCTTATAAGCTAATAATCTGAAAAACGATGTACTAACTATATTTTATAAAGAGAAACAAGTGCGATTTACAAAATACATTCAATAGAGTAATTATTGCAAACACATGTTTGGATGTTAGAAATTAGAACGTTCATATTGACCTGGCTTGGGCATGCACACTAAAAAGATCGGTTTGCCTCTAAAACTTTAAGTGACCACAGCTTGTTTAAAATTATTTACTTTGAATTTTGTTTGAATAACATCTTAACATGAAACCGAAACGAAACTTATAATAACGTACGGGGAGAAAAATTTGCACAAATTATAAAGCTTAAAGAAATAGTAGCGCAAGTGAAAACCGTTGCTGAAAACATGAGTTTTCAGCAATCTTTAACTTAACACAATTTAATAATATTTATAATGCCTTCTCTACTATTCTGGACTTAGTCTTGGCTAATTTTTCATGCACTGTTGATAAAGAGGCATTGCCCCTTGTTCCTGAGGATAATTATCACCCCACATTAGGAATTAATCTAGATCTTGATCTGAATGTATCAAAAGATAATTTTCCAACTATTAACACAAATAAACAATATAATTTTTAAAAAGCGAACTTTACTATACCGATTAATTCTAGAAACTGATTGGAGCTTTCTGGGTGATTTTACTGATGTCAATGACTCGGTTTCAGCTTTTTACAACCAGCTCTATGTAATTTTCGACCAATGTATACCTAAATATCAATCTCGTAAAGTTAAATACCAGTACCCAACATGGTATACTATTGATATAATCAAAGATATTGAAAAGAAATCACAACTATATAGAGAGTGGAAAACTACCAAATCTCAGTTCACTTATGATGCTTATAAGAAGCTGAGAGCTGAAATAAAAGTAAAAATTGATTTTGCCTACAGTAACTATATCTCCTCAGTGGAGGACTCTATAAGCATTGAGCCAAAAAGTTTCTGGAAATTCATTCGCCAAAAGCGCTCTAAATCTTGTATTCCCAGCTCTATGATCATAGATGGGTCCTCTATTGACACAGCCGATAGCATAATAAATGCATTTGCTGACTTTTTTAAAAGTGTGTATATCACCTCATCTAAACCCAATTTTAGTAATATTGATGGTAATTTGTCTAATAATGTCACACTTACTTTACTAGAGGAATCAGAAGTCTTCGTTTCCATTAAGAAATTACAAAATAAAATGACTGCAGGTCTCGATAAAGTCCCAGCTTTTATATTAAAAGATTGTGCTGCTGCATTTTGTGTACCATTACAAACTATTTTTAATTTATCGATTAAAACAAAAGTCTTTCTAGAGGTATGGAAACAAGCCAAAATTTGCCCTGTTTTTAAAGCAGGCAATATACACAAAATTGATAATTACCGCCCCATTGCTATCTTGTCCAACTTTTCAAAGGTCTTTGAAATGTGTATTTACAATAGAATTTTTTGCCAAGTTAAAAACTTTATTATACCCCAACAGCATGGGTTCTTTCATCAAAGATCTACTGTCACAAATTTGACCTGTTCTTTGCAACATGCCTATGAAGTAATTAACAATAAACTCCAAATTGACAGTATATACACAGACTTCTCGAAGGCTTTCGACAAGTTGGACCATGGTTTAGTTGCTAGAAAAATGATATTACTGGGCTTTCACCTTAGTTTAGTAAACTTTTTCTTATCTTATCTCTGCAACCGATTACTAGTTGTTGAATACAATGGTCATAAATCTTATACATTTACAGCCACCAGTGGTGCTCCACAGGGTAGTAATCTCGCCCCTCTAATCTTTTGTATATTTATAAATGACATAGTTTCAGAGATCAGTAGTTTCACTCTTTTATTTGCTGATGACCTAAAAATTTTTAGGATCATTCGTGATTTAAGTGATTGTATTCAACTACAAAAGGACATTGTTAAAGTGGCTGATTGGTGTAAACGTATTTGTTTACCACTAAATACAAGCAAATGCAAAAAAATTACAATCTCACTAAAACTTAATGAAATTAAGTTTGATTATGTCCTGGATGGTTTGATTCTTACTGACTGCGAGTCAGTGAAGGACCTGGGAGTTACAATTGATAAAAGATTAAATTTTAATTTGCACATCACTGAAGTAACTCAGTCAGCTCTTAGATCTCTTGGCTTCCTTATTAGATCAACAAAGAGCTTTATTAATGTCTCCTCTTTAATAACTCTCTAGTTAAATCCAAACTTCAGTATGCTTCTATTGCTTGGTCTCCCACATATAACACACAGATAGGCTTGAGTACGTTCAATGTAGGTTCCTTAAATACTTATCATTTCAGTTAGATGGTACTTACCCAATCAGAGGAATTGATCACACATTACTACTTCGAAGGTTTAATTTTCTAACCCTTGAAAACTCTAGGAAGTGCGCCTCACAAATTTTTCTGTATAAAATGTGTAATAACCTCATTGCTTGTCCTCAATTACTAAATGAATTAAATTTTGTAGTGCCTCATATAATCACTAGACAACATAATATGTTCTACTTATCTACTCCTAATGCCAACTTAGTCAAAAAAGCTCCTCTTTATCAAGCATGTTCTCATCTTAACTACATTAACAGCCAATTGGATTTAGATTTGTTCAACTGTACATTAATGCAGTTTAGATATAAAATCAAAACATTTCTCCTTAGTACATAAGACTGTTTAAAATATCCCATCTATGTTTTGTTATCGGGTAATGTATTAAACTTATATTTTAAATTATTGTTTGTAATACAATGTAACAATTATGCTTTCTTTTACTTTTTTGTAATTGTCTTGTAATTGGGAAATTTCCTGTTAGACAATAAAAGGGTTTATTATTATTAAGTGAAATGTACCTGTTCCTTTAATGTGCCCGTAATTTAATTTCATCTCGACGCTTATCCTTGACCATTAAGACGAGTCATTTCGCATTTTATAACAAATGACTATCATTGAAGAAAACCTTAGAAACATAATACCTATGCTACAATCTCGTTTGTGCAAAATTTTTCCCCGTCATACTTTTATAGTACTGATAGGATTGAGTTCACAAGAGAGGAAAAATTTTTATTTTTAGTATTATCGAAAAATGTCATTCTTGATAAAAAGTTTTGCTTGTTGTAAGACCCTAGAAAACTAAAACAAATTCATGTTTTATTTTACCGCTTCATTTTATAGTTAATTTTCTGTGAAACCATATGAAATTTTGCAGTTCAAAACTTTAACAATAATCTAGTGGGTGACGTTTATGTCATTATTAAGCAATAATTCTTTTAAATTGTCATTGTGTCAATGTTAACGATTCAACAAAGAATTTCCCGTGTAAAGAAATAAGCCTGATAGTTGTTTTAAACTTTTTTGAAGGCCACATGAACAGGTTACTGTAAAAAAGTATGCAAGTGTAAAAAGTAATTTTTTACCCTATTTATAACAAGAATTGTTATTGATGTTCATTGTTATTGTTATTAAATTATTTGGACCAAACTTATCCACAGAGATGGATCGGCTGTCTTGGTCCCATTTTGTGGCCTCCCCGGTCTCCGGATTTAAATCTACTAGATTTTTTTCTACTGGGGTTTCATAAAGGAGAAGGTCTATGCAAAAGCAATAAATAATGCAAACGAATCGAGACGCTATATTCATCAAGCCGCACAACAAACAAATGTCGCAGCAAGTGCAAGACGAATAAAAAAATCTTTTTTAAAAAGATGCCGCACTTGCATTCGACTTGGTGAAAGGAAAATTGAACACATTCTTTAATTTTTATTTGTGTTTGTGTTAGTTTTTAATAAATACTTGTCACTTTAATTTAACAAGTGTTTTCATTCAAATTCCCGATTATTGAAATAATTTTACAATTAACTCCTTTTGCAGTAAAATAGCAATATCTTTTTTGTCTAAAGTAAAACATAGAAAACGTTACACCATTTTAAAAACTACACTAAATGAGCAATTTTTTAAAATAACTTGCAAGGTTAGCGTGGTAATCTTTTTTACAGTATGAAGAGTCTAAGTTAGCTAAGTAAAAACCAATTAACTCATGAATCGGGCAAAAATGACTTGGTGAATTGATCGTGGTGTGTCACTGGTGTATGCGAAGCTAACTTAACAACTTCAAAGTGCCGACAGTCTAGTAAATATGCTGTAGCTATATTTTTATACTGTGGTTTAGCTGCTTTGTTGGAGTGTGAGAGTTTCATAGCGGTTCGTACAGCGGATAATGTAATTGCAATAATTATATCTGACTTGCAGATATCGAAATAATTTTGTTACTAAAAACTTCTTTGAACTTTTTGCTGTAGTCGCGAATATAGGCGTCTATCTGTTGTAATAAAAAGTCTTTCATATGGCGAAGATTTTAGTGCACAAATATGACATGACTATGACATAATATAATATGACATACATATGACTATATAGTATACTATAAGACTATGGGCAGCTCAACAGTGTGACCAAGAAGGACAGCTATCCCCTACCACGTATCAATGACACATTAGATGCATTGTCTGGTTCACGATGGTTTTCATCTTTGGACTTAAATAGTGGTTATTGGTAAATCGAGGTAGAACCCGAAGACCGCATTCACTATTGGTTCCGGATTATAGCACTTCACGGTTATGCCTTTTGGTCTATGTATCTTCGAGCGTCTGATGGAAACCTTCTTGAGAGGTCTGTCATGGAAGACTTGCTTGGTACATCTAGACGATGTGATCATAGTTGAAAAATCATTCAGCGAACACCTTAAAAATTTAGAGGAAGTGTTCCAAAGACTACGAGGAGCCAATCTGAAATTAAGTCCGAAAAAGTTCCAATATTCCGAAAAGAAATACCTCGGGTACATCGCGACGCGTCTTATCATAAAATGGAGTGACAGCCGATCATGATAAAATTCGAGCAGTTCAAGAGTAGCCGACATCGATAGACAAACACCAAGAAAAAGTCCGTAGCTTCCTGGGTTTGCCAACATAGCCAAGTCGCAGACAAGGTTAAGGGAAGATGGGCGCGAGTATGTTAGAAGTGGAGAGTGCGAAACAGCTTTCCAACAGCTGAAGCATGCCCTTTGACAACAACACCAATATTAAGTTAATCCACGGACGGATCGGAAGTTCATACTCGACACCGGCGAAGTAATCTGGCCATTAGGGGTGTACTGTCTCAGATACAGGATGGGCAAAAAAAGATTATCAGCTACTTTAGCAAGGTCTTACAGAA
Source organism: Agrypnus murinus (assembly GCA_929113105.1). NCBI lineage: Eukaryota > Metazoa > Arthropoda > Insecta > Coleoptera > Elateridae > Agrypnus > Agrypnus murinus. The sequence goes on from OV816027.1 coordinate 54,195,612, forward strand.
AGCCGCAAGGAACTATTGTGTGACCAGGAAAGAATTGTTAGCTGTCGTAAAATTTGTTGAACATCTTTACAAATACTTGTATGGACGGAAGCCACATTCGGCTCATTGGGAGTCCTTGGAGGTGGAAGACATTTTCCTGAAGCGAGTGTTGGAGAGCGAAGATGGTTCCACCGTTTGGCCTCAGTTCGTAGTCCCAAGAAGCCGAATGTCAACAGTACTACGACATCTTCGTGATGGTGCTTCAGGAGGACACTTCGGTGCAAAAAAGACAAAAGACGTCAAAGAGTGGTGCCGTAAATGCGAACTGTGTGCTACTGGTAATGGACCCTTAGAGAAACAAAGAACACTATGAGGTAGCACAATGTGTGTAGCCGTTTGGAAAGAATAGCTATAAATATTGCTGGACCGTTTCCCAAGATGCAATGCTGTGAATAAATAGGGAAACTGTTGTACTTTGATCATAGTTTACCTTGGATCACTTCTTTGTTTTTCAGAATGTGCTTCTATGTATAAAGCAATCGAATCGGTCTAAGAAGAAGGGCCCAAAAGCGGAATTTAAAATTTTACAAGGGACCCAAAAAACTGTATCAAGGTCAAATTAAAAAAAAATCTATTTTTATAACGTCATATGAAATAATAGTTGGGTTTTTTATCTGATAAACAGTTGTGCATTACTATAAATAAAAATCCACGAAAAAAACCCATTCGCCAGAAATTACCAATTGGGACCTTCTTGTAATGATCGATTCAATTATATTATAGCGATGAAGTAAATATTTCATGCATTAATATCACGGATGTCACTCGGATCACTGACAGTTCTGAAAAAAGGTAAGATACGAAAAGAAAGAAACAAAATGGTTTTAAAGAAAAATAGATCTACAGAAAAGCTGCCAGGAACTCAAAAAATACCTAGAGCTAAGGAGTAAAAGAAATAATCTTTGATAATGAATCTGAAAGTGAAAATTAGATTAACATGCTCTGAATCTTTGAGAAGGGAGATTATGTACTTGTAGGATTTCCTAGAAAAACAAGGACTATCTGAACATTATGTATGTAGGGAAAATTATTTCACAAGATATGTGAGCGTTTGAATTGATTGGAACAAGCAAAGGTTTTTTTAATAGAATCAAGGGAGGTGTTTGGCGTAAATATGGAGGACTATTTGTTAAATTTCCAAAACCAATTTTGTGTAGTCGCTCGTGTATAGTCTGTTTGTATCGTTTAGTTGTATTGTAAATATATTTGAAAAGGGTACTTTTTTTTACTTGTGAGATGTTCTTTTCAGTTCTTGCCTTCTTGCCCAAGCATATCATATAGACGCATTCTCAAATCCGCTTTCATTTCCATTACAGTTTAATAACAATTTATCATAATTAAATATTACTAGGTGCCAACTGCTTACCCTATAATAATAATAATAATTTTTATTACTCAATTAGCCAAATAATCTAACATTAGGATTGAGATTGTCAGAAACATATAAATGTATATATATATTGTAACGTTCTTTTTCAAATAATAATACAAGTGCTGTTTAAATCGTCTATTCACAAACAAATATTTATTTCTATACACTAATGAATACACTATAAATTAACGCTATGATTATAAACCATTAAAAACTATTATTTACAGACTATGAATTTCTAATACAACATTTATATTCACTATTTATTTTGTAATACACAGTTAATGACTTGCTGTTGACTGCCTCTCTTTTATCCGCCATCCGCTTTTATATCTTCATATAAACGCACCAGAAAACGCTGGAACCTTCTATGTATTCTTAGAAAATGCTAGAATAAACCACGTCTAATTTACATGCTTGTGCGATACGTCATTTTCTCGAAGGCGGCAGAACACACCACCTGTCGCTCGAAAAGAGGTTCGTTCCTTTTCTCTCCCGTTACACTGCCCCCCTCTTCAAGTCTGTTCTGTCCCAGAACAGGTTTTATGCTCTGATTCCTGTAGAACGGGTCATGACGATATCGACAGTCTTCACCTCGACTACACGTTCCATTACGGTAGAAATAACAGTCTACACTCTTCGTTGGCCTTAATGCGGGCTGTGGGTCAAAACTGCAGACGAAGATCTTGACGTCCGTACCTCTAAAGACAACTTCCAGCATGTTTCTAACGATTCTCCAATCCAGCTGGTCCCGCCCACAGCCGAGTTTGGGAACTGCCAATTTGTTAATTCCCCTGGTAAGCAACTCGATTCTCAAATTCCATAGTGCCCTCCACAAGTCGGCGTAACTCGGTTTCTGGTAGTAAAACTGCTTGGTTACCAAGTAGTAAATGGATCGGTCATGATCAGGCAAGCGTAAGGATTTACCAACAGAGGGATTTTGTTCTCGAAGTTCATTCAGCCGTCCAAATTTATTTCTAAACACTACTGCGATCCCCCTGGACATACGAAGATCCTCGGAGACACAGTGGGCAATGGAATAATCACCAGGGACCCGGAAGAGATCTTGTTGCATCTCAGTCGTGACTCCGAATCGCGCTTTTCTAGTTCCAGAAAACGCAGCCATAAATTCTCTAAAGGTTGGCTGATCATCTTCAGGCCTTACGATATTGATAGCCACCTCGGCCTCATCTTTCCGATCCGGGACTACGTCATTATTTCCCTCATAGTGCGCCAGACGATTGGAGTGTACCACCTTTGGTTTCCCCCTTGGCAATTTCTGGATGCGATAAATCAAGTCATTTATTCGTTTCTTCACCTGGTATGGGCCCTCCCAATTTCGCTGTAACTTTGGAGAATAGCCACGACGTCTTTGCGGGTTGTATAACCAGACAAGCTCTCCAGGTTGAAACCCTCCTTCTTGGGCTCTCACATCGTACGTAGCCTTCATCCGGTCACTCGCGATTCGACTATTATTTCGGGTTCGGTCGTGAATATCCTCCAACTTCTTCTTTAAGTTGATGACATAATCATTCCCGGCTACCTCCTGCTCTATAGGTGGAGACCCAAATTCTAGATCACACGGTAACCGTAACTCGCGTCCAAACATCACAGACGCTGGTGACTGACCGGTTGTTTCGTGGACCGATGCACGATAAGCCATCAGGAACAGATGCAGGTATTGGTCCCAGTCTCGTTGATGATCGGAGACGACCTTGGCCAAATATTTGCCCATTGTTCGATTCATGCGTTCTACCATTCCATCGGACTGCGGATGTAACGGTGTGGTCCGAGTCTTGCGAATGCCCAACAATCGACAGACTTCTCCAAAGAGTACAGACTCGAAATTGCGGCCTTGATCCGAATGCAGCTCCATGGGCACTCCGAAGCGACTGAAAAACTCTTTGACTAGTACGTCAGCAACAGTGGCAGCTTCCTGGTTTGGTAGGGCATATGCTTCTGGCCATTTGGTAAAATAGTCCATTGCCACTAATATGTATTTATTCCCATCGTCGGTTTCGGGAAATGGTCCGGCAATATCTATGGCTATTCTTTCCAGAGGACTACCCACATTGTACTGCCTCATAGGTGCTCTTCGTTTCCCCAAGGGTCCGTTACCAGTGGCACATAGTTCACATTTCCGGCACCACTCCTTCACGTCTTCTTTACAGTTGACCCAATAAAAACGCTCCCTAACTTTCTCCAAAGTCTTTTTCACACCGAAGTGTCCTCCTGAGGCACCGTCATGGAGATGTCGCAATACTGTAGCCACTCGGCTTCTTGGAACCACGAACTGAGACCTAATGGTGGTGCCATCTTCACTCTCCAGTACTCGCTTCAGGAGATCGTCTTCCACCTTCAAGGACTCCCATTGGGCCCAATATGCTTTGATCGTTCTGTTGAAAGGGCTGACGGCCTCCCAGGCAGGCCTTTCTCCCACGCGCTTCCATTCCAGTACCATTTTTAGTTCGGGATCAGCCTTCTGCTGTCGTTGCAATTCTTCCGGCAACCAATTGTCGTTGACGATGGTAGTCCTTAATACTTGGCAAACCCTCTCTTCCAAACGAGAGCAATGACGGCAATCCGTTGGACAGGGTCTTCTTGAAAGAGCATCGGCATTTCGATGACTAGTGCCCGCTCGATGTTCGGTGTCAAAGTCGTATCCTTGTAATCGTTCGATCCACCTTGCGACCTGGCCTTCAGGATTACGGAATTGTAACAGCCATTTCAACGCTGCATGGTCCGTCCTCAATAAAAACTTCCGTCCGTACAAGTATTTGTAGAAGTGCTCAACGGACTTCACGACGGCCAATAGTTCTTTTCTGGTCACACAATAATTCCTTTCGGCTTTCGACAAAACCTTACTAAAATAGCCGATGACCTTTTCTTGTCCATCCTGTATCTGAGAAAGTACCCCCCCAATGGCCAGATTACTTGCATCTGTGTCAAGTATGAATTTCCCTTCTGTCCGTGGATAGCTCAATATTGGTGCTGTTATCAGGGCACGCTTCAGCTGTTGGAAAGCTGTTTCACACTCTCCGCTCCAAACATACTCGCGCCCATCTTCAGTTAACCTTGTCAGAGGTTTCGCTATATTGGCAAACCCAGGAACGAAACGCCTGTAGTAGGTACATAACCCAAGAAAACTACGAACTTGGTGTTTATCTTTCGGTGTTGGCCACTCTTGAACTGCACGAATCTTATCGGGGTCGGCTGCCACTCCATTTTGTGATACGACGTGCCCGAGATATTTCACTTCCCTTCTGAATATGTGGCACTTTTTCGGACTCAGTTTCAAATTGGCTCCACGTAGTCTTCGGAACACTTCCTCTAGGTTTTTCAAATGTTCGTTGAATGATTTTCCGACTACAATCACATCATCTAGGTATACCAGGCAGGTCTTCCACGACAGCCCTCTCAGGATGGTCTCCATTAGACGCTCAAAGGTGGCCGGAGCGTTACATAGACCAAAAGGCATAACCGTAAACTGCCATAGTCCGGAACCAATAGTGAACGCGGTCTTCTCCCGGTCTTCAGGTTCCATTTCAACTTGCCAATAACCACTCTTCAAGTCCAAAGTCGAAAACCATCGTGAACCAGACAGGGTATCTAACGTGTCGTCGATGCGTGGTAAGGGATAGCTGTCTTTCTTGGTCACGTCATTAAGCTGCCGATAGTCCACACAAAATCTCGTTGACCCGTCCTTCTTACTGACCAGGACCACCGGTGATGCCCATGGACTGCTGGATGGCTCGATGACCCCTTGTTCTTCCATATCAGTAATAATCTTTTCGGCTTCTGCTCGCCTTGCTAGAGGTAGACGCCTCGGCTGCTGACGGACAGGCATAGAGTTGCCTGTATTGATTTTATGTTTTACTATATTTGTTCGTCCCTTCTGGCTATCGTCAAGAGCGAAGATATCTTGGTATCGGTGAACCAAACCCTGTACCTCTTTCACTTCCGTTCTGTTAAGGTCTTCGCACGAACTAGTAACCATACCCACTAATTTTCCACCATGGTCTTTGGGCACTGGTTTTGGAACATCAGCCATACACCTGGCTACTCGAAATACTGGCACACACTGTCCCACAAGGGTACTCTTCTTCAATGTCACCGGATCCACATTAACATTCATAATTCTCACCGGTACTCTCTTTCCAACCTTGATCAGCGCTTTTCCCAACAGTATGCCACTATGGATCTTCTTATCACAAACAGGCTCCATCATTCGCACACATCCTACCCGAAGATCTCCATCCAAACCCGCCTCGACAACCATCTCGCTTTGACCCGGCAATATCACATCTTCAGTCAGCAAAACCCTTACAACCGGATCTTCTCGTGGGTGCAACGGAAGTTCTTCGTTACCGACCTTCAAGACACCCTCTTTCAAATCCAACGTAAAACCAAATTTTCTCAGGAGGTCCATTCCCAAGATGAAGTCATCAGTGATATCGGCTACCAGCACCTCATGATCACGTTCTTCACTTCCAATGCCAATCTTCATCTTCACCACTCCGCGTGTTGGTATCGCTTCACCTGTTGCTGTACGGAGTTGAGTAGTAGTCGGTAACAATTTAATACTTGATTGTAGAACATCAGGGCGTACGATGGATTTTATCGCCCCCGTATCAATAAGTAGTGGAACAGTTCGGTTAGCAATCTTTCCATCTACAAACAAACTGCCGTTACTATTCTTTGATGTTACGGCATGGACGATGATCTCTGGGGCATCTTTACTAACAGTCAACGTTCGCCCTCTCTTGCCAACCCCTTTTAACTTTTCCGACGGTTGTACTTTTGTTATTTTGGGACAACGCCGTTCTACATGTCCTTGTTCGCCGCAGTTCCAGCAACGGGGCCCTCGAACTTCTTGATGATTCTTCTTACGGCTTTCTTCCTTCCGAAGAACTCTCAGTACTAACTCCTCTAGGTGATCTTTAGAACCTTCTTCTTCCTCCACAACGGCCCGAACACGCCCATGACCTCGGGACGCTTGCTTTGCAGCTTCAAATTCTAAGGCGTGAGCAAGCGCATCATCAGTTGTTCTTGGTCGTGCTAGCCTCAATGATTGTTGTGTTTCCCCGTCTCTTAACCCATCAATGAAGGTCTGCACAGCGAGCTGTCCCAGAAATGAATCGGGTGCCGTAGGGTACGCCAATCGGACAAGCCGCGCAACATCGGCTTCAAACTCCTGCAGGCTTTCTCCATTCTTCTGGATACGATTCTTCACTTGCGCGTGATACACTTGTTGAAGATGCGCGTCTCCATATCTCATCTCCAATCTAGACACTAACAATTGATAATCATTTTCCTGTCCTGCTGGGATTGTTTGCAGGACGTTCAACGCGTCTCCACGCAAAGCCACAGTTAAAGAAACGGCCTTTTCCTTGCCTGTCCATCCGTTGGCCCCAGCGGCCGCCTCAAATTGTTTGTAGTAGGTGGACCAAGGTATCTTTCCATCGAACGTGGGTGGTTTTACTTTTATCCCTACGGCAGGAACCTTTTCTTCTTTAATTTGTTTCTTTACTTCATTAAACGGCCACTCAGAAGTTGAGGGAAACCGTAGTTGCCTCATTCTATCTTCCAGCATTTCGGCCATATCGTCTTTCTTAGTTGTTGGTGGTAATTGCATTTGGGCTATTTTCTCTTCTACCATCTTTATTACCCTATCTTGTTCCGCCAATCTACCTTCCAATAGTCCTAACGCACTGGCATTCTCCAAAAATTCTTCGAAAACTTTATCTTCCAACGCTTTGACATTTTCCAACAATTCTCCTTTAAGCCTTCTAGAACTTTCTTCAGACTTTTCTAATAATTCTTCTTTAAGCGTTCTAGAGTTTTCCAGTAAATCTTCTTTAAGCATTTTAACATTTTCTTCCAGTGCTTTAGTATTTTCAAGTAATTCTTGTTTAAGCATTCTAACATTTTCTTCGGACTTTCTAGAATTCTCTTCTGACTTTTCCAGTAATTCCTCTTTTAACATTCTAGAATTCTCTTCAGACTTTCTAGAATTCTCTTCGGACTTTTCCAATAATTCTTCTTTAAGCATTCTAGAATTCTCTTCCGACTTTTCCAGTAATTCCTCTTTTAACATTCTAGAATTCTCTTCAGACTTTCTAGAATTCTCTTCGGACTTTTCCAATAATTCTTCTTTAAGCATTCTAGAATTCTCTTCCGACTTTTCCAGTAATTCCTCTTTTAACATTCTAGAATTCTCTTCTATTTTACTTAATAACAAATTAGTATCCATTACGGGTCCAGGTATTTCGAAGAGGAAACTTTCAGGGTCTTCTTGCTGCTCCAAAAGCCATTCTCTTAGCCGATTTATTAACACACTTTTAAGGCCCGTTGTATCTAAATCTCGTTCTTCAAGTTCATGTTTCAAGTCTATTACTTTGAGATCTTTTAACAGTTTCATCACCATTTTAATCGTTTGTTGAAATTATGTTTTAACACCAAAAATTTTATTCTCACAGCACTTTAATTAATTATTACGCGATTTTATTTATTTTAAAACCTCACACCTGTAACACCACTGTAACGTTCTTTCTAAAAATAATAATACAAGTGCTGTTTAAATCGTCTATTCACAAACAAATATTTATTTCTATACACTAATGAATACACTATAAATTAACGCTATGATTATAAACCATTAAAAACTATTATTTACAGACTATGAATTTCTAATACAACATTTATATTCACTATTTATTTTGTAATACACAGTTAATGACTTGCTGTTGACTGCCTCTCTTTTATCCGCCATCCGCTTTTATATCTTCATATAAACGCACCAGAAAACGCTGGAACCTTCTATGTATTCTTAGAAAATGCTAGAATAAACCACGTCTAATTTACATGCTTGTGCGATACGTCATTTTCTCGAAGGCGGCAGAACACACCACCTGTCGCTCGAAAAGAGGTTCGTTCCTTTTCTCTCCCGTTACAATATAAATAGTACAGCAAAAACAGTAAATTCATGCATAATATATAGTTAAAAAAAAAAAAAATAATTAACAGTTCATGTAAAATTGTTATCACAGAGAAATTCTTCTACGCTGTAATAGGCCTTCTTTGATAAAATAGTTTTGAGAGTATTTTTGAATAAGTTAAATGATTGAATTTTTTTAACATTTTCTGGAAGCTTGTTATACAATGATATTCCCGAGTATAATGTAGATTTTTCATATAGCGTACTTTTATGTAGTGGAAACGCTAGTAACATGTTACCATGACGGGTGGCGTAAGTATGTGTTTGCGAAAGAAACATAAAGTCTTCGATATTAGATCTGACCCAAAGTATAGTTTTTAATATTTAGATACTGGAAATAGTCAGGTTACCGCATTTCACAAAGAACGGCTTACAGGATTGAGTTCGAGATAAGCCAAAAATAAGTCTTATTATTTTCTTTTGTAGAATCAAAATTCGTGAAGCATAAGGCGTTCGTCCCCAAATGATAATATTATAATTTATATGAGGATAACATATTCCATAGTAAATACTCATAACAGAATGTATATTAAAGGAATCTTTTACACTCTAAAAAATTACCGGTGAATTATACCCTAAAAAATGGAGGCAACTATGTTACCTCCATTTTTTGGGGTAAATTTACTTCAAAGTGTAATTTTCATAGGAAGTGGGGAAATTTCAACATTAGGTTAAATTTGCATTGTAATGTTTCCTTTTTAAATAAATTTACAGGTTAAAATTACAATCTCAATGTAATTTTACATTTTAACATTAAAACACCTGTGTAAAGTTACATGACAAAGTTAATATTTCATGGCAATAGTACTTTTCAGGGTTAAAATACAAATGTGAAAATACTTCTTGAATGTAACGATGACTTGCGAAAGTACTTGCAAATTCAATCGTTCCTCTGGGAATTGTATGAAACAAAATAAAATCAAAGTAATTTTTATTGAACGTATGTACTTATATAAAATATCTTTTCAGGGGCTTTCGGAAATATTTGGTCTCTCAAAGACATTCAGATAAAGTTTCGATTCCACCTAGAAAATTAAAAAATTATAAATTATATAAACAATTATACACGAGTACCTTTCTCAATTACAATTATGCTAGTTTATTTTGAATTCTTCAATTTTTGATTCATCCTAGAAAAACATTAAATTAAATATTTTTATTTTATTGGTTTAAATTTGCAATTTTAACATATAGGTACTTACCGATTATTATTTTTTAACTTCTACTATAAAATAAAATTCTTCCCATCTTTGCTGCTTGTAAATATTTGCCTTTAATAAATCCGCACTACACTACAACGAAAAACAAAATATTAATGAGCAATGAACACTTCGTTCGGTATCGATAGAGTACGCCTCGCCGAAATCATAAAAGAATGGTACACACCATTCCGACCATTCCCCAAAAAGCCTATTTGGACTGTTCATAATAGATTCCTGAATTCTTTCACGAAACGAAGGTCACAAACAAGTGCGATCAGCGAAATAGCATCTCAACGGTTAAAAACATATTAAGGGTAAAATTACACTATTCTTGTTCAAGTTCATCTTATCTTTAATATTACACTAAAAATGAATTAAGTTATTGAGCAATTATACATTTGTAAGGAAAAAATTGTCTGAGTTATGTAAATTTATATTATGGATAGTGATTTTAACCAGTTCAATGTAGTAGAATTACTTATATTTGTATAATTTTACATAATTACAGGGCATTTTACCACAAATAGTAAAACTACTAAATGTATAGGTAAAATTAATTTTAGGGTAAAAATACCGCAAATAATAGCGAAAAGTTACCTCTTTCCCAAGGTAATTTTACCTCATTTTTTACAGTGTATGTTAAGAATAGCAAAATATGCAGTATTTAATTTATTAGAAATGTTGTCAACTTCTTTGCGCCACGAAAGCTCAGAATCAAGTACAGTTCCCAAATATTTCACATTATCTGATAGCTTCAGAATATCTGAAGCTATGTTAAAAGATATGTCTGGTAGTAGAGGCTTACTATTATGAAAGTTAACGCAAATGGTCTTTTCAGTGTTAACAATAAGGTAGTTGTTTTCGCACCATTTTTTAAAATCGCCAACGATTTTATTAACGCGGGTAATCAATAGTTCAGGGGTTGGTGCAGAAACCACCACCGCCGTGTCATCAGCATACATAACAACATGTCCCTCGTTTATGTTGGACGGTAGATCATTTGCGAAGAGCACAAACAGCTTACCCTAAAGCTTACCCTAATGGGTAAGCTTTAGTAACTAACGCACTCTTAAAACACTGCTGTTCTTACGTATTTCTTGTAAATTGTTGAAAGGAACTCCTTACTGTGAGCGCATCTTTGACGATTCAATTATTGTGAAGTCGCCACTTGTTGCTTTTGTTGAAATACGAAAAAATAATTCAAGCTCGGATCATCACCTCTCTCTCTTACATCGCGTAGTTCAATAGGGTTTGGGTCATCCAGCGGTAGGTAGCGCTGGCTGTCTCCACAGAAAAAATGTACCGAGACACATGAATGAATGAAAACCCAATGCATGTACTTCAAGAGTATTTAAGATAGTATAACACAAATACAAGAATGAAATAACAGCATGAAATAAAGACAGTAATTGCTTTAATCTTCAAGTACTACATTTACCAATAGTTCCAATTACTTTTGGCCGATACTTTAAATATAATGCAGGTACTAAAATTAATGTTTATTTGCATCAATGAATATACGCTCTTTTCATCAATGAGAGATGAGAGGGAATCAGTTAGGTACCTACTAATAAGTAGGTGTAAACAATTGGTACTGGTAAAACCCCAAATAGTGTTTTCGGATTTATAATTCTTGTGATTTTGAATTACGGACACATAAAAGGAAGAGGTACATTTAGCTTTATAATTTGTGCAAATTTTTCTCCCTGTACGTTATTATAAGTTTCGTTTCGGTTTCATGTTAAGATGTTATTCAAATAAAATTCAAAGTAAATAATTTTAAACAAGCTGTGGTCACTTAAAGTTTTAGAGGCAAACCGATCTTTTTAGTGTGTATGCACATGCCAGGTCAATATGAACGTTCTAATTTCTAACGTCCGAACATGTGTTTGCAATAATTACTCTATTGAATGTATTTTGTAAATCGCACTCGTTTCTCTTTATAAAATATAGTTAGTACATCGATACATTTTCAGATTATTAGCTTACAAGGCATACAATTTATAATAATTATGACAAGATATTAACTGAAATAAAGCACTATTATAATTGTGGTTAAAATAATAATCCATTATTTGCAAAAAGCCGATACTATACGATGTGGTCGGGGCTCGTAGCGAGTTGGCGTTTTGGACATACTGCGAAATGTCCAAAACGCCGACTCGGTTTGCGGTCGGCGTGTTGGACAAATCTCGTACGTGCGTTCGTGGACATTTTGCCGAAAGACCAAAGCGCCGAATGGATGTGTAGCCGGCGGTTTGGGTCAAATACAAATTTAGATTCGTATTCGGCTTCGACGCTATGTTCACGAGCGATGTGACAACGTTTAGCGCCGTTCGGCGTTTTGGACACGAGTCGGCGTTTTGGTTACCAACACCATTCGGCGTTTTGGACATGGTCGGCAGAATGGGAGTCGGCGTTTTGGTTGAAATATCGAGTCGGCGTTTTGGTTATTCGGTGTTTTGTCCCGGACCCGATTAATCATCTCTTATACATCTCCATTAAAAATGTACTTTTAGTAGAAACTTTTATTCATAATTGTTGAAACTCACCTTTAGGTGCATTAAATGTGGGTGAGGCTGCGTGTTCGCCCTTCCAATACCTTACAAAACTTTATCAGACCTCAAACCATTTTGCGGCAATTTTCATTTTGCTTTGCTGGAAAAGTTAAAATTGTGAGGTGCTTGTTTATTTTTCGTTTTACTTGATTATTGAGGATTCATCTTGGAAATATAGTTACACACAATCGATTAATCATGGTTTTTTGTGTCTTAGGAAAGTTGTTTGTGAATAACTGTAATATTGGTACAGTGTTTTACCAGATTTAAGAAGAACTAAATACATAACCTATTTTAGGGTTTTTTTACCCTCTTTTGAAAGTCTTCCTCTATCCTTTAAATTTGGAAACTATTAAATGAAGACAAGCTGTCCAGGTAGGAACCCTCCTTCTTGGGCTCTCACATCATACGTATTCTTCATCCGGTCACTCGCGATTCGACTACACTACGTTTCGGGTTCGGTTGTGAATCTCCTCCAACTTCTTCTTTAAGTTGATGACATAATCATTCCCGGCTACCTCCTGCTCTGCAGGTGGAGATCCAAATTCCAGATCACACGGTAACCGTAACTCACGTCCAAACATCACAGACGCTGGTGACTGGCCGGTTGTTTCGTGGACCGATGCACGATAAGCCATCAGGAACAGATATTGATCAGGTATTGATCCCAGTCTCGTTGATGATCGGAGACAACCTTGGCCAAATATTTGCCCATTGTGCGATTCATGCGTTCTACCATTCCATCGGACTGTGGATGTAACGGTGTGGTCCGAGTCTTGTGAATCCCCAACAATCGACAGACTTCTCCAAAGAGTACAGACTCAAAATTGCGGCCTTGATCCGAATGCAGCTCCATGGGCATTCCGAAACGACTGAAAAACTCTTTAACTAGTACGTCAGCAACAGTCGCGGCTTCCTGGTTTGGTAGGGCATATGCTTCTGGCCATTTGGTAAAAATTTGGTTTCGGGAAATGGTCCGGCAATATCTATAGCTATTCTTTCCAGAGGACTACCCACATTTTACAAGGGTCCGTTACCAGTGGCGGCAGTGGCACAGTTCGCATTTCCGGCACCACTCTTTCACGTCTTCTTTACAGTTGACCCAATAAAAACGCTCCCTAACTTTCTCCAGAGTCTTCTTCACACCGAAGTGTGCTCCTGAGGCACCGTCATTGAGATGTCGCAATACTGTAGCCACTCGGCTCCTTGGAACTACGAACTGAGAGCTCATGGTGGTGCCATCTTCACTCTTTACCACTCGCTTTAGGAGATCGTTTTCCACCTTCAAGGACTCACATTGGGCCCAATATGCTTTTAGGGTTCTGTTGAAAGGGCTGACTACTTCCCAGGCATGCCTTTCTCCCACACGCTTCCATTCCAGTACTATTTCTAATTCGGGATCAGCCTCCTGTTGTCGTTGCAATTCTTCCAGCAACCAATTATCGTTGACGATGGTAGTTCTTAATACTTGGCTAGCAATCTTCCCATCCACAAACAAACTGCCGGTACTATTCTTTAATATTACGGCATGGACGGTTATCTCCGGGGCTTCCGGGTTGTACTTTCCTTATTTTGGGACAACGGCGTTGTACATGTCCTTGTTCGCCGCAGTTCAACAACGGTGTCCTCGAACTTCTTGAAGATTCTTCTTACGGCTTTTTTCCTTCCGAAGAACTCTCAGTACTAACTCCTCTAGGTGATCTTTAGAATTTTCTTCTTCTTCCACAACGGCCCCGAACACGCCTGTGACCTAGGGACGCTTGTTTTGCGGCTTCAAATTCTAAGGCGTGAGCAAGCGCATCATCAGTTGTTCTTGGTCGCGCCAGCCTCAATGATTGTTGTGTTTCCCCGTCTCTTAGTCCATCAATGAAGGTCTCTGCATAGCATAGTTGTTTCAGAAATGATTCAGGTGCCGTAGGGTACGCCAATCGGACAAGCCGCGCAACATCGGCTTCAAACTTTTGAAGGCTTTCTCCATTCTTCTGGACACGATTCTTCACTTGCGCGTGATAACACTTGTTGAAGATGCGCGTCTCCATATCTCATCTCCAATCTATACACTAACAACTGGTAATCATTTTCCTGCGCTGCTGGGATTGTTTGCAGGACGTTCATCGCGTCTCCACGCAACGCCACAGTTAAAGAAACGGCCTTTTCCTTGCCTGTCCATCCGTTGGCCCCAGCGGCCGCTTCAAATTGTTTGTAGTAAGTGAACCAAGGTATCTTTCCATCGAACGTGGGTGGTTTTACTTTTATCCCTACGGCAGGACCCTTTTCTTCGTTAAATTGTCCCTTTACTTCATTAAACTCAGAAGTTGAGGGAAACCGTAGTTGACTCATTCTATCTTCCAACATTTTAGTTACGCTATCTTTCTCAGTTGTTGGTGGTAATTGCATTTGGGCTATCTTCTCTTCTATCATCTTTATTACCCTATCCTGTTTCTCCAATTTAATTTCTAATAATCCTAACGCGCTGGAATTTTCTAACAATTCTTCGAAAACTTTATCTTCTAACGCTTTGACATTGTCCAGCAATTCTCCTTTAAGCCTTCTAGAACTTTCTTCGGACTTTTCTAGTAATTCTTCTTTAAGCCTTCTGGAGTTTTCTTCGGATTTCCTGGAATTCTCCAGTATTTCTTCTTTAAGCATTCTAGAATTTTCAAAAACCTTTTCTTCCAGTGCTTTAGTATTATCCATTAGCTTTCTGGAATTCTCTTCGGACTTTTCCAGTACTTCTTCCATTTTACCTAAGAACAAATTAGTATCAATTGCCGGTCCAGGTATTTCGAATAGGAAACTTTTAGGGTCTTTTTTCTGTTCCAAAAGCCATTCTCTTAGACGATTCATTAACACGCTTTTAAGGCCCGTTGTGTCCAAATCTCGTTCTTCCAGTTCGTGTTTTAACAGTTTGTAACTAACAGTTTGTAACTAACAGTTTATTCTCACAGCACTTTGTTTATTACGCGATTTTATTTATTTTAAAACCTGACACCTGTACACCACTGTAACGTTCTTTTTAAAATAATAACCAAAATGCTGTTTAAATCGTCTATTAATAAAGAAAAGATTATTTACAATGCACTTAATTAAAAACACTATAACTATAAACTATTAAAATGCTAGGTATTTACAAATTTATTTGAGGACTATTTATATAAAAACTATTTATGTATTAACTAATTATTCAGAGTACATTTCACTATGCCGGTCAAACATTAACTCACCCTTCTACTCGCGACTCAATTTATATCTTTCATACGATGACTCATACATCTAGAATGTTCGATGACGTGTTGATGAGTCATACATGCAGCTGTTGATAAGTGACGTCGATGAGGCGTGTCGATGAGTCATACTTGCAGGTGTTGATTGATGAGTCATACATGCAGGTGTTATTGATGAGTCATACTGTTGATGACTCATACATCTAGAATGTTTGATGACGTCATGTGTGGGTTTACTATTCGTTACATTATTTATTTTAAAATCCCACTCCTGACACCACTGCAACGTTCTTTTTAAAATAATAACAAAATACTGTTTAAATCGTCTATTAATAAAGAAAATACTTACACTTAACACACACTAATTTAATCTTAACTAACTACAAAACACAATTATAAACTAACTATTAACGAACTATTTATCTTTAATCACAATATTTATTTCGTACCATTTACACAAACACACACACACACACACATTTACATTCTATTTAGATATTTATCTATTACAACTTGCGTCTACTAACACGTCTAATTGCTCGCGGTTGACTAATTCCTCTTCCGTATAAGACATTTATATACAGCGTTTATATACAGCATACAATCTTCTAGAAAATGCACTAGATTCTTCTAGATGGTCCATTGTTTGCCGCGCCGTCGATGACTCACGCCGATGAATCAGACATGCAGGTGCCGGCGAACCACACTGGCAGATGTTGATGACTCATGCACTCTCGAACATTCGACGGCGGCGCTCAGAGGTCTGATTACGTTCATTACACTATTAATGTCTTGGCAGCTGTACATACCAAAGTTTATTGCTGGTAGTTTCTAGGCAATTTATTCACATTGTGTTGTATGAATGTTTTTTTTTATTTATTACAATTGTGTTCTCCAGAATACTCAATTGTTTTTGGTATTTTTCTTGCCATAATTTTATTTTTAAAAAAGCATAGCTACAAAGTAATTAATTGATAATTATGAAAATATCAGTCATATTCATTTTATTTTTAAAGGTGTGACCTTGTATTATTAGTTGTATGTATTTTTATAATGTCGTCCTAGAAGTTTTCATTACAAAAAACCTGTTTACATAAATGCTACGACAATATAAATTACAATGCCATGTAAATAAAAAAAAAAGTGAGAGATAATACAACAGTTCTGACAATTAGTAAATAAAAAAACCATATTTATATAAGATGGATAATTTTCATTTCTATTTGTAGATTCTTTTCTGATATTAAAACGAGAGATTCAACAGCTTAGATTATTCAGTTTAGGATAATTACCCTTAATTATCACAAGAAAGAGAAAATGTTCAGTAAGTGGGGGAAAAAGTACTACAACTACTCAGAAAATTGCATACCATGTGCCTTTGGACTAACTTTTGGGTTTTCCAAGTTAACTGGACTACTTCCTCTTCATATGAGCTGCAGTCATATTGAAGATAAGAATTTCATTAAAATACATATATCAAGATATTACATTTGTGTTGGACTCTGCGTGTTAACATTTTTGATATTTTCCAGCATCTGCTATTTATATTCCATTAAGACCATTTTTGTGAAAGATAATTTAGTTACTTTAACTATCGAAATAGCTCATCTAGTGTACTGTATAAGGACTGCTGTTAGTATAATAACTGGTTTAACTCATGCAAAGATTCTCGAATCAATATTTAGATCTTTTCAATCTAATATATCCAACTGGAAATCGACGGAATCTGAAACCATACTAACAAATGAAACTGTCTTTTGCATACGTTTATTTTCAGTGTTTTATCTAGCTTACGTGTTGGGTTTTTTGATTATTTATGCAGTTAGTTTAATGCTTGTAGGTACAATGACAAAATTAACAATAATTAAGAAAATTGCAGCAGTGCTTTGCTTTTGTATTGATTTTCACCTAGTCCTTGTATATTCTGTTTTCGCAGACTTTTTGACACGTATTTGCTTGCAATATCAGAAAAATTTAAAAGATGAAATGAATTGTACGTTAAATAGAGAAGATTGCTGTAAATCAACAAGTGTTTGCTTAAGAAGATCATTAGCTTTAGCTAGAAGATTGCATGCAGCATTAATAACGGATTTAAAATACTGGAGTATGTTTGCTTCACCTGGTGAAGCATATTATTTTCTCTGCATGACTGTGATGTTGGTATTTGCTAGTTTCACAACGGTCGATTCTATTCTTTCTTGGTTTAGAGAAGGACTTCATGCACTTACTGCAGAACATGTTGCATTGGCAAGTCAGTTGTACATGTCTGGTTTGGTGGGAGTTTACAGCTTGTACAAAATATATAATTTAGAGAATGTGGTAAGTTTTTCTTTATTATCTCTTAGTAGGATTAGAAAGAGAAAAAATAATAATAATTGTTCGATGCGTCTATTATTCTCTTGCCCGCACATCTTCATGCGTACACTGAACGATCGCCAGCCATTCCTCAATATTCTTGAAGTAATTTCTGCAATGGCTTCTCTAATTCTTTTTTCTAGAACCTCAAGATTTCAGAGTATTTGCTCCTTAAAGAAGGCAGACTTTTCTTAGAATGTTAAATAGTATAATTTATCTCAGTATTTTGAGACAATAAAGACAATAAAGAAATATGGAAAACTATTAGAAAATACCACTTGATTTTGTTAATAATAAGTAATAAGGTGTAGCAAACTTAATTACTCTGCTGGAATTACTTTACTGAAAATACTAAACATAAAATACGCCGCACGATGGACGTCACTGTAATCTCAATAAATCAAAATAAAACGATACTTACTGAACGGTAATACTCCGGCTGAGATCTCTAATTCTGCAGATTCAAATACAGGTGTGGGTGTTAACCCCAAAAGCTTCAGATTAGGTAATAGAGTCAAGAACAAATAAAAAATAGTAGGCGCCACCAGACTGGTTGATGTTAAAGACAAAAAAAACAAATTGAGAAGTCCCAGACTGGAAATGACTTTCCATTTAAAATTGACGTTAATTAATCAAACACATTAGTCGTTAATAAAAGAATCTTAATTGATAAAAGAAAACATCAGCAGTTTGTTGAGGTTTAACTATATCAAACGATAAATAAATTTGAAATCTGTATATTGAAACAAGAAAAAATAAATAAAAAAGATGGAAATATTCACAATAACCATTTTGAATAAGAAGAAGAATTATCTATCATAACTATTACATAACTTCGGGATCCCAAATACACTTTACATAAACAACATCATTATACAAACAATACCTTAAAACAGTTGTCAATAATCCAAAATAATATTCAAAAGAAAGTTTTCCTTTCGCAAATGGAAGGCTCCAAACACAATATTGACCAAACACAAAATTTGCACTACAAACTGCTGACCTGGAACATTACGGGAGCACGTTTTAATTTTAAATTCTGAACTATTTCATGTTATTTTAACGCTAAACTTTGACATAACTATCTGTAATAATTTCCTTAACTAATAAACTCTTTATTAGTATAATGATAACTGAAACGATACTAAATTTAACTTGAATCCTGCTTGAGGGTAATTATTTTAATTTCTGCGCAACAAGAAACGTGCTATGATTATTAGCTTTCCATTACTAAATGAGTCTACTAATTTAAAATTCACTGTCAATCAGCATTAAACAAATCCTTTTAAACCAATTCGACTTTCATATAAACGGGAAATTTACACTGAGCTCTAGTAACAATGATTCGACTACTGAACGATTCTTACGAGACCCACTCTTCGACTGAACTTTAAGATACAAATCTGTACTATCTTAAATTTTTAAAAAGAGGAAAAATTTTAAACTAACCTATTGTGAAATAGCCTGACTTTTATACCCAACAGGAACAAGCATTCAAAAAAAGGTTTTAGAAGTTTCGAGGAAACTTACAACGACTTAAATCTGCCAAACAAAGAAAAACCCACAACTGAACATGTGGCCTCGATTATTTTTTATACGTCTGGATTTGAAGAGATTATTTGTGCAGATTGAAAATGGCACGTACGGGAAATAATAAATTTAAGTATAAAATTAGTTTATGACTGTATTGTTTAATTATTAATATTTTTGGGTACTGTCAGCCAATTAAAAACTTGTTAGTTTTTTACAGATGTCAAATCCTGTTTGACTTTTCGAGTTCATTTAACACATATGTGTACTTTAATTAGTTATACCCTGACGAAGATTGTAAAAATAATCGAAATATAGGTATATACTAAAAAACTAACAAGTTTTTAATTGGCTGACAGTACCCAAAAATATTAATAAATAAATTTAAGGTTTAATGCGTTTTCAGACAATTTATTCCCTTGTAAAAAGACCGATATGATTTCTAAATATTTATAATCTTAGTTTTGTCTATATTTTAGCTACGACAAACAATTTGTAGCCGTGAGCAGGTTCTGCAACGAACTTTGATATTTACAAAGGCGTCAAATGCAATAAAATAATACCAACATGGTTTTTCTAGGAACAATGTTATCTATAATTTTATTCTAGATTAAAAGAACATCATTTAATTCGGAATATCATCTGTATCTTTAATCCAATTGAAATATATTGAAATGCACAGGGCCGAACTAAGATTATTTGCTGTTAATGCATTTAAAATTGCATTAGTATACAATTGGGAATTTGAGCATGTTACAAAGGTAATAGTAAAGAAAGAAATTTGAGCAGGGTGAAACAAAAAAAAAGAAAATCCAAATGTTAGATTTTTTCGCTTTTTTCTGCATGATTATATGTTCTCTTAGACCTGAAAGTTTTTTAGTATGTGAATGAATTTCAAAAATGATTATTTACAAAGTAACTTACTGAAAGTGCGTTTGCCAATAATCAATTTATTCTTGTGCGTTTTTTAACCTTACTCCACATTGGCACTAACACATGTAAAGACTAATAATCACAATAATAACCAAAAAACACAAACAAACTCTGTGACATATTAAAGATGCTGGGACCTAGACAGCTGTCGTTGAACTTTGAACTCTTACACACAAAAATAATTGAATCTTCAGACTGAATCTTTCCACTTTTATTAGACTTGTTAATATTAATTTTTTTTGTAAATCTAAGTTACTACAAAAATGATGATTAAGAGTGCTATCAGTTTAGCAAAACTTATTTGAAACCACATTATTATTAGTAATTTATCTAAGAGAATTATGTAAGTGCTCTTGTCATTATTAAAAACGTTGTTCTTGTCATAATTTAAAACGCAGAGCTCTCGAAATTTAATATTATTGATTAATTACTATAGTTTCCATAAAGGACACTCAAACTTTAATAGATAATAATTCTGTCGATACAAATTCTCAAGTCCTTCAAACATAATTAGGTTACACCATACCTTATATTATTAATTTATTAAATCGAAAGCACGCAGCAGATTGTTATTATAAGATTTAATACTACTTGAAGTTTTAACCAGTAAACCCAATAATTCGACAAAGTAATGATACAAAACTCTTACTGGCAATCCAAACGAATAGGAGAATTCCACCCGAAAACGTGAAACAAATTCATCGCTAGAACTAGGCAGCAAAGCCACCTCAAGGGCGAGATCAGAACTGTAAGACTCGAGCACGTTCTCAGAATCCAACTGTAATAATACCTCGTGAAGCATCAGTTATGGTTTTGAAAGCGATGTGTTCTATTGTGAACATTTTAATATTGAAGAGATCTGACTGGACGAACAGCCTGTTTGCCTAGAAAGGGGTCATAAAATTCTATTATATTTTTGTAAAAACGAATTTATTACAATACTTTAAAAAGACTAATTTTTATTTCGTTCGTCTTTTTGTAATACAATAAGCAGAAATGTTATAAATACGGAACTAAAAAGAAAAGTAAATATGCTTATACAAATGATAATTTTAAATAATTTAAAACAAAGCTAAATAAATATCCTTAAAAATGACCTCTCTACAGGTTTCCTAACACCACCTCTTCGTATCTGCAGATTGACAAGAGTACCAACTCGCAAGAAGCGGTGTAAGGAACCCCCTAATAGAATTTTATGAAACTTCGAATGGTGTAGGTGCAGAGACAGTACTTGACTTCTAACAACAATAAGCAGTCTCTATGCAGACCAAAAAATAAACTTTGTGGTAAACATTGCGGAATGACTTTAAACAAAAGTAAGTCAGACGAACTAATATGCGTTTGGGTGCGTATAAGACTTTGGGCATTTAAATCTCGTACTGTTCTCGCAGTACGGATATCAAACTATAGCTACATGATAGTTTCCAAAAATTATGAAGCTTACCTGCTGAAATTGTTTTGTTGACGTTTTTGCTGTCTATTTTAAACATAAAGGTTCACATTTTTCTTCCACAGTGTTTGAGCGATGCTTTCGTTCATTATAGATACTGAATATCTTTCATTTAAGAACGCCAATGTTTCGATTTCTTTACCATTGTTTTTCAAAATTACTGGTATGATATGAAAACGTATTCCTGGTATATCCGACTGGTAATATGTTTTTTTTTTGGATATCAAGCTACCTTCTGTAGTGGATTCGCTCACTTTATGTAGAAAAAGGTAATATTTTTGCTGGCAGTTGCTTTTATCGCAATTCGCTGGATAACGACATATAAATCGAAATCAGTGCCTTTTTAGACATAATTTGCAAAGTTTAAAGTCTTTTTTTACCTGACTCCACTTAACTCTAACAAAGGAGCTGTCAGGAACTTCTTGCAGTCTGTAATAGATTTGCAATTATCTGGATATACCTTACATATTAAGTTGAAGTATTCGCAGTACTGGTATTTGGATTATATATACAAAGACGTTCGTTCATTCTAATTCCACTATTAGTGCGTTTGGATAATGCCTTGTACGTATCGAAGGGCAATGGACCTTGAATAGATGAGCTTGTCTTCGAAGATTTTGGGGAGACTCTTTCTGGACACCAAGATCATGAAGACGACCGAAACGGGCGGAAGAATTATCTATTTGTGTTGGATAATTTTAGTGTCCAAGGAATATAGAATGATTATCAAATTCAAAGAGTATATCTTCAATGCTTCATATTTCTTCTCCTTTCCAGAAGCATCTGAACAGTAGTTGATGGCATCTTAAAGTCGAGCTTGTCTTTTGCAACCAGAACATGATACTCTATACTGGTGAAGATATGCTTTTTCACATCCGAATGTCCTAATCCTAATCTAAGGTGTGGTCAATGATTCAATGTCTCTCTTCTTGTGCTCCTAACCTCTACATCTATAGCCTCCCTAGAGTCTTTAAAATTATTTTGGCTGAGCAGGTTAGATTCTAAACGTGGGGATACGTCTCTGCAATGTCCTTTTGAAAAATTTCACTCAGTTTCAGTTAAACATATAAATATAATTTTGAATACACTTGACATTTATGTACCTATAGTAGAATTCAGCTAAGAATAAAGCGAAGGAAGGTCTATACTGCCCTATGGCAGTGGTGGCGAACCTATGACCCGCGGGTCAGACATTGACCCACGTGGCTTTTTAAATGACCCACGCGTTGATATTTATAAACTTATTTTTTATATCATAAAAGAGAGAACAGACAGTCGAAAATATTAAAAAATTAAAGTATTGAGATATAGAATCATTAGGTTGAAAATTTACTTAACGAATTGTAATTTCAGACCATTTTAAAGGCTACGATGTGATCGTAAGCTCAGATTTAATAAATTCATGCAATAAAAGAAAGGCAGACATGCTAGAATATTAGGTTTACTTAATCTAAAGCCTACAGGCTAGGTTACAGATAGATTTATCAATTTTAAATAGAATTTATAGACGGAAGAGGATCTTGCAGACTTAACCTCAATTTTCACAAAAGGTATTGAATTTATAAAAAGGATATAATTCAGTTATGTTGTTTTATAGTAGAACAGGTTGTATGTAACCTAGGTTACATGTTTTGAATAGTTTATTCGCATTTCTAAAAGGTTTATCTTCTTATTAGAGTTGAGGTTTGTCGTTGAGTAATGCAAAACTAGTTTTCTTTCGCAAATAAGGCTAAGTCTGTTTCAGGTACATATTTCACTGGAAATAGTTAAATCACATCAGTACTTTGATGTTCATAATGTTACAATTAACTTACTAATTCTTGTATGTGGAAGAATTGAGGTCAAATATGTCAAGATATCAGCTGTGCTAATATTCTTTTCGTTTTCCAAATTTTGAGTTTATTTTGACATTTTACACTATTGTTTGGATGCAGGCACCTAGAGTACTGTATTCTGGACAAATGGACTCATTTATATTCTTATTTATTCTATACTTGCAAAAGCATCACTTGTTATCTGAAAGGTTGTGAACAAATTTTTAAGTTAAGTTCTTTTCTAGTATGTAATTTAATTTGTATAAACTTCACATGTTTGGGGTACCTTGTGTAACTATATAAATAGTTGATATACAGGGATAGCTATAGAGTGATGGGTTTTCAATGTAATTTAGTTTTTTTGAGATCGGTGACAGCTGATCGTTTTTATTGATTTTCTTTAGTATTGTTCAATTTAGATCATAAGTGTCTTATGTCATTTTAATCGTCTCTTTACCTTCTGTCTTTGTAGAATTAAGATTAGTGTTAATTATAAACATATTCGGATTAGTGACGTCATGATAAATGTTGATGTTTTGTGTGATAAATGTCAAGTGTTTTTGAAAATTTCGTTGTGCCGTCAAATGTTTTGTTAAAACATATAAATCCTCGACCTCGATCCTCGGAAAAATAACAAATTCAGTCGATCAAAAGCTTTCGTTGAAACCACGCTCGGCTCGTATCGAAATCCTAAAAATAAAGTTAGGTTATGAAGAATCATATGTTTTTCAGTTTGTAAAGAAACTTCGATTATATTAGGTTTGAATATCTACCTGTTATATAAATCATAGAAGATTATTTTTATTTTTCAAAACAAATATTCGGAATTGTGTTCGAAAAACGAGAAAGATATTAATATTGGAAAAGTTTTTATATCGATGTGTATTGTGTATGGATTTGGTTATTGACTGATATGGATTTTTAAGAACAGCTTATTGGAATGAACACTGTTTTACCGATCGTACAAAAGTTTAAAGATTTTTAAGTGGATTCATTAACATTTGGTATGTCAGTTTACATATAAAAGGTTGGTCAAAATAATAATAATTGTTCCCCATTGGGAATAATTCATTAAAATAATTTTATTTTATTTCTAAAAGTGTTTAAGGAGTTATTTGTGATTAAAGTTTGTTGTTTTAACAAAAATTTAAAATTAATTATTCATTTGTAAATATTATGCTTGGTTGTTTATTGAATTAGATTTATTTGATGCTAGTCTGTTTAAATGAATACGGCTGCAACCCCCATTGTCAGGTTAGCATCCATCAAAATTTCATCTAAACAAACTAAAGAAAGATTTTCCTTAATGATTTTTCCTGAAGGAATTTAGTTCATTTAGATAAAATATTTATTTATCCAACACCTCTATATAAATACCATGTTGACTAAAGTCATTTTAAATAAAAAATCCAGTCATTGTGCTAGAGTATTTAATTTATTACCGTCAAAACTAAAGACTAACTATACATTGCAAATTCAATATTTAAACTTAAATAAAGAGGTGTTGGATAAAATTTTGTATGGCACGCGTGAGTTAAGAATATTATCCACTCAGAAAAATTAACCCACTCGGGCCTGCCGGCCCCCTTTTGATGTGGATGCAAGTATAAAATTATTTATACAGAGTTTAAGACTACTGCTGTCCAGTGTCCAGGTGCGAAATTCCAAGTGCAGTGGTAGTAAGTTTCTCTTTCCAGATACAGGATATTAATAACAATAAATAACAATAATTTGTTAATCTCGTGCTCAATCGAAACAAAACTGAGTCAATCTATTGGATAAAAAAAAAGCTTTGGATTGTTATATTTTTATTTTTGTTAATGCTAACCAAAATCAAATAAAACATTTATTTTATTTATTTAAAAATTTTATCTCATGGGGCTTTCTTAAATATTATTCATTTTAGAATATAACATTTCAATATAAATATCTAATGGTGAATTTTGCTCTTCACTTGCAAAAGTAAAAGTTTAAAAGGAAACGTAAACCTTTTTAAAGGATTTTAAAAGTGGGAACCAAAAAAACCAAAAAACTGACAAGTTTTTCTGTTAACAAATTTTCGGTGTTTTCAAATTATCGGTATCCTTTTTACCCCACCCCCCTTCCAAGTGACGCCACTGACTTAGTGACCCACGGGCGGGTATTAAGAAAAATAATGAACAAAATCTGACCCACTTCTCAAAAAGGTTCGCCATCACTGGTATAGGGCAAGCTTGACCTTCGCGTTGATTGGCTAAAATACGAGGCACGTTTACACAACTTAAAAAAGTAAATTTGTGCATAAATTATGTGAAAAGCGCCGTTTCAGTTGTACAATAAATGTTACGGCTTACGTTCGTTCAACTACGAAAATATAACTTATTGTGTGTGTAAAAAGAAGCTATAATTAAGGTAAATTCATAATTAACGTGACAAAATGCTCTTTAATTAATCTACAAAGTTTTAAATGAATGATAAAATCGGAAATTCATACCTAAAATTCGGCAACGTTGCAGCTGTCAGTTATTAATGCTGACAATTTTTGAGGTTATGATTTAGTTCGAGTTTTTCTCAAATCAATAATTTTCATTCCTTTTATTACAACAATAGTCTTTTTAGAACATACCGGCTCTATTCTTACTACTGTGCAGGTTTGATGATTTATGTAACAATCTTAACGTAGTTTAAATAAACTTAATATTTTAGTAGCTAATTTTAACTATGGCTGAACGACGATCCTTCAAAAATCCAAGAGGAAAAGTAATTCATAGTGGTTCAATTCAATGAAATGGTGAAAAGTACTGGAAGAACCATATTAAGATTGCCCCCTTATATTTGTAATTTAAATCCAATCGAGTTGATATGGGCACAAGTGAAACATGTATTACTACATAGCTGCTAATAATGCATACTACAACCTATTTTGCTTGCTGACTGATTTAACCTGCTGACGTGAAAACGCTTCCTAATCAAGGAATTTCTACCGTTACTGCAAAACGATGGAAAGATTGCATATACCACATAATTAATAAAGAAAATCGAAGGTAGGATTTAGAGGAAATGGTAGAGGATATTGTGGAAAAACTATAAGTTTAGGATCGGAAGTTCTAACCCAACGAATCAGACGAACATAGAGATATTGATATTGTGCCAGTATAAAATAATTTTTAAGGTTTTTCGAATGATAGTGTCATTACAGTGTTATGATAGTGCATTATTCATTAGTTCTATTTATAAATTGTTCATAAGATACATTGGCATCTTGTACAAAAGTACAGAAATAAATTGTATATATTCTTCAGTAAATATTTTGAACACTAAACAATATTAATTTTCAAATTTCCCGCAGTTTTAAATTTTAGGTGTGTAAATGTAACTCGGATCGAAGCGCCGTCTACTTTATTCTTATTTGATTTTTACTATAGTAATTACATTAACATGGTGCAAATAGAATGGAAATACTATTTGAAACATGATAGCATCAAGGATATCAACAAAGTGGAACATGAGAGACTATCATTATCTCTTAAAATATATTTACATCTATTTTATTACAACTGACTGTTTCAGTAAATATATTCATAGCCAACAATATACATTATTCAGCGAGAGTAATTAACCATAATTATGAAAAAATAGTCACCCTGCTAAAAAAAATGACCGTTTTAAATAAGGCATTAGATTTCTTCGTAAGAAAACAAATAAATATACGTAATAAATGGATGAAAAAAAAGTATTGCTCAGAAAAATGCATACCATGTACTTTTGGATTAATTTTCGATTTTTCCAAAATAACTGGACTACTTCCTCTTCATCTGAGCTGTGACCATTTTAAAGACAGGGAAGTAACTAGAATACATGCTTCGAAAATGTACGCCAGTATTGGATTCATTGTAGTGACATTTTTAATATTAACAAGCGTGTCTTATTTGAGTTCCATCAGTGTCATTTTTGAAAAAGACAATTTTATCATTTTAACAATCGAAATAGCTCATTTAGTGTACTGTATAGGCACTACTATTAGTATTGCAACCTGTGTGTGTCACAGAAAGATTCTCGAGTCCATTTTTAGGTCTTTGCAATCTAATATTAACAATTGGAAGACAACAAAATCCGAAATTATATTGCAGAAAGAATCAGTTATTCGCATACGTAGATTTTCGAAATGCTTTAAAGGTTATGTTTTGATATTTTTGGTTATTTATACGGTCAGTCTAATGTTCATCGGTACAATAACAGTACTATCAGTAATTAAGAAAATAGCAGCAGTGCTTTGTTTTTCTGTAGATTTCCATTTGCTTCTGGTTCATTCTGTATTAGCAGATTTCCTAGGAACTATTTGCGCCGAATATCAGAAAAACTTGCGAAACCAACTGAATGAGCTCTTAGAAAAAGATGATTCGCCCAAAAAAATAACTAACATCTCCTTGAAGGAATCGTTGAGTTTGGTTCGAAGGTTGCATTCTGCCTTTATGGTAGATATTAAATACTGGAGTATTTTTGTTTCCCCTGGAGAAGCTTTTTATTTTCTGTGTCTCTCTTTAATGATGGTTCTAGCTAGCTTTACAGCGCTAGATACGACGCGGCGCTTTTTTAATGAAGGTTTTCAGGCGCTGATTCCAGAACATATTGGATTGGCTAGTCAACTGTACCTTTCTGCTTTAATGGGAGTTTATACCATTTACAAAATACATTGTTTGGAAATTGTGGTAAGTAATTATATGCATATTTACTGTTTTTAAATTTCATAGTGCTGCCGCCATATCGAGTAGCACCGAGTCAAAACTTGAAGGTTCTATTGAAATAATAGATTGTATAAATTGTAACATGTTTTATTATTTATGCCTTATATTACTGCAGTGCTTTTGGTTTTACTCATTAAACGGGTCTACAGTCTCTTATTGAAGTATGAAAAGTAAACAGTTCAGCAACTCGTATTAAGCTTGATCAACGATTTTTTTGTATGTGGGCAGGGAAGAAAAGAACGTGTTCATTCCCAGTGGCATATGTTACCCCCCATAGCTCTTCTAAGAGTTTGTAGCCTCCTTAGCATGCACTCCTTAGCTTCACTGTAGTGTTGATTGGCCTCCTCTGAAATGTCCTCCTATTCTTCTTGTAGAGGGTTCTACAAGAATAACTGTGTACACTTCGTCTAATTCTTCTTAGCCTGTCTCATGTTGTTGTACGGGTTTTAGATCAGGACTACGCGCAACTTTAATTTTTACCTATATAGCTTGCAAAAACTATCACATTCTCTTTAAGAATCGTTCGAGAAAAACAAGCTGGATGCGCCAAGAGCCTTTCCTTATCACTGCGTATATCTCTCTTCTGCTCTTCACCAATTCTTTCGCCATCATCTGGAGACCTATGTGCAAATCTTGATTCATCTCTGAATAATACGCGGTTCCACTGCACTTCGTCACAGTTAAATGCGTTTGTGCAAAACGTAGTCTTGGGTAATCACGATCTTCCCTTGTGACGAGCGTTCCGGGCCAGTGACAGGTTTTCTGGGAGTTAAATTCTGTTCTCAAGCCTTCTTTTAACTGTCCTTTTACTGTCAATTGTATGGTGTACTCGTTTGAGCTCGATTCTGGCTTCAACTGCGTATCCATGCACGAATCCAAAAACGTACCAATTCCATCGGGCCCATATTTTTAAAATCATCAAGTAGGAAGCAGTAGTTTCCTAAGAGTGTCTTAACTAGAACCATCGCTAGTTCTGGTCAATTTCTGTAACATCTGTGCACATCTTCTATTAAAAACCAGCGACGTTGCTTGTTTTCTCGGGAGAGTGCAAATGCAGCAATGGTTAAAGCTAATAATTAATAACAGATGATCATTAGAGTAAGGCAGCTAGCGCTATATAGACTTATAAAGGACACCTTAGCAACTGCGGAAAATATGTTGCTTAAGCAACTTGATTGATGAGTTGCGTAATTGTATTGGTGGGGATAGTTGCAACGCTCCTTAATGTTGGCGGCTTCAGACCACCGACAGGAGCTAAATGGAATGTAAAAACTGGAGCTGCAGCCGTTGTCGTTATGGTAAGCAATAAGATGGTGATTTTAAGTGAATATGTTTAGAACATAAAAAGTGACTCACTTTGCAACCGACAGCAATTTCTCGGCAAGTCGTCGGGAAAGATTACAGTTATCGGCCTAATTTGTAATACACGAACACCAGATCGATTTGTGGACTAATGGCGTAACAAGGTCGGATTGGTTGATTGAAGTTCTTCAAATCTTAGGGGATGCTCATCTGTCCGTAAATCAGTTGGCGGATAGATTGGATGGCACCTTTATGGTGAAGAACTATCTGAAATGAGACTTTTCCCGTAGTTCTTAAGAGTTGACGCTAAGTAATAGAAATAATCTATAATATTATACCTTTAGATGATTCATTTTCAAATTAAACGCACAAAAGAACGCGTTTTTTTAGTTTACACCTTTAGAGGTCATTTTATAACAAAACATGTTTTTAATTAAATAAGATCCAAATTCTATTTATTAATATTTAAAATGCACAAGATGTAATCACAAGAAGAGGCAAGTAATTATAAAGGCAAAGCCTGTTTGGTTTAGTGGTAAAAACACCGTATTTCTGCGCAACTGACCACCGGTTCAAATCCTGATATTTTTTGCGACATAATTTTTTCCATCTTAGTCTTAGGATCTCACTTACATAAGGATTTAAATTTTCAGGTTTTCATGTCCTATCCTTGTTTCCGGATTTCTAAATATCAGAGTTAACGATTTAACTATAAGGATAAGAGATAAAAATTATGTAGCTCTGTGATCATCTTAGGTCTTAGATAGCTACTTTCTACGGCGGCTAATCTCTACATTGTTAAGTAACTGTAGACCTCCAATTCTCAAAGGTCAAAGGTTCAAAGAAAAACAAAATCTTTAGGATCCGACACCGACGTCCCGAAATATCTCCGACACTGTAGGCTTTTAGTTTTTTTTCACCAGATAAGTACAATTGTTTCAATAAACGTATCTATATAAATTGAACTCCAATTATATTTAGGTGAAAATGGAGCAAATGGCAGTTTCAAAGTTCTTTAAACTCTCAACTCTCTAACAAAATCCTACATTTTTTAGATTTATAAATTGAAGCCTATGGTTTACCAAACCTGAACTGATGTACAACATATATATATATATATATATATATATATATATATATATATATATATATATATATATATATATATATAAAATAATATTTAATATCATCTAAAAATTTATATATATATATATATATATATATATATATATATATATATATATATATTTATATATATATATATATATATATATATATATATATATATATATATATATATATATATATATATATATATATATATATATATATATATATATATATGATACTTCACTACTTTTCCGGGTTTCACTCCGCGTATTCACTATTCGGCTCCTAGAGGAACCAGACAATGGTTGACGACGTTTCGGCAAGATCACACTTGCCATCTTCAGGTCACTTCTAACTTCCTTCTGCTTCGCGTGGTTACACGATGTAGACTGACGTCTTGCTGCTGCGGTTGGTCTTTATATAACCGTATATAAAGACCAACCGCAGCAGCAAGACGTCAGTCTACATCGTGTAACCACGCGAAGCAGAAGGAAGTTAGAAGTGACCTGAAGATGGCAAGTGTGATCTTGCCGAAACGTCGTCAACCATTGTCTGGTTCCTCTAGGAGCCGAATAGTGAATACGCGGAGTGAAACCCGGAAAAGTAGTGAAGTATCATATAATATCCGCGGAAACTTAAAATGTAACATATATATATATATATATATATATATATATATATATATATATATATATATATATATATATATATATATATATATAAATATTTGATATTCTTAACGTTAAATCGAAATTGAAGGTTTGATACAACTGACTTGTAATTTCAAAAGTTTCTTCCAACATAAAACCTTATAATATTCAAGTCGCAAGGTCACATAGTCCCTAAAACTTTATAAGTTTCTAATTTTTAATAAATCGTTAAATATTTGAGTGTTCGACCGTTTTTAAATATTGTAACAACCTTAATCTTGAAACAATTAAGCAACAAAATAACTGTCTTACACTTGGGCTTTAATTGTAACTAACTAAAGTTCCACAAAATCAAATAAACACATAAATGACATACATATATGTACTTACGTTAACAAATCTCCCGGCAGTGGCGTCTTATTTATTCAAATTGCTTTCAGATGCCGTGGGAGTTAATTATAATAATAATAATAATAATAATAATAATTACTACAACCCATAACCTTAACCAAGGCCCCAGAAGCTATAAGCTTGTGCGGGAGGGAGGGGGCGATTATTATTATTATGTAGGCCCAATGTGCGGCTGCAGCCGACTTATAGATGGAACAGCGCAAATCCCACATTTGTGTTACAGCTAAGGGAAACTGCAGAAAACCTTAACCAGATCTGCCAGCGCGGGAGTCGAACCCGGGCCGCTTGGGTGAAAGTCCGGCACGCCAGACATTACACTACCAAGGCTGTTATTGCAAAAGCTTACTGATTTTAGATAGGAATAATTAAGAAGATAGAGGGCGCCACCTAAATTGTTCGATGTTATAGTTTAATATTTACTTGAGACTCTACAGTTCGGGAAAAGATTCTCTTTAGTTTACGTTAAATTAATTATTAATAACTGACAATATTTTAAATGTGTAAGTAGTTAAACTACAACATTGAGTATTAATTTTGAATTCTGTATATCAAAATAAATAAAGAAATCATCGTTTAAACAATACAAACACTCATAGTTATTGATGATTGAAAACCTACTCGCGTTATTATTTTCTACATTGTAACTTAAAATTGGGATCCCACACTAAATACATTTGCATTAAATTCCTTAATTAATTTGTTGACAAAGAATGAAACCCAATTAATAGTGTTCGAATAACCTACAGACAATTCTATATCAATGGTTCCTAATGGTTTTAGTGTCTTAGTAATCCTTTATTTCTTTAAATCATCTTATCACATAGAGAAAGAAACTTAATTTCACGTTTACACTCATAAACTAACGAACCTAGTTACAGTTGTTGAAACATGGAAGTAATTGAATCCTGAATGATTTAAGAGTATCTTAAGTTAAAACTAAACGGACGTTCTAACCCCTTCCTCACTGAAGTTAGTTGTTTTCTCGATTATTTACGAATAGTTACAAAGATAAATTTTTGTTTTACGTTACTCAAGACCATTATTAAAACACTACAGACAATTTGCACAAACTTGCGCTATTCAAAACGAAAATCTGTTCCTACAAAATCCAACTGGTGGACTTCCTCTGACCACACAACGCCTGTATCAACTCACGCTACGAGACCGCGACCCAGCAAATTGAACTCAGTTCTGTGATAGGCTGTACCAGACTATATTGAACTTCCCACGAGAAGGGTAAACTGTTCATTGTTTTTTAAGTTTTTTAGAGCGGCTATAGGGACCTAACAACTCAAACTAAAAGACGACAACATGCGTCGCCAATAATAAAGTTAGACAAATTTCTTTCTTTTATATTATCAAAAGGTGCACAGAGCTAATAATTCAACATTCGCAGTAATAAATATTTCTAACAAAATGAGAGTAATGTCATGGAAAGGCTATGTTTGTAAAATTCAAAGAAAATTGAATCAGTATAAATGATTATTTACACAAAATAAATCATAAAATAGGCTAGGTTTCGTTTGTACACAATTTTCTTGCCTGCAAGCCAACACTTTGTTCGTTTTTTAAATAACATTAAAGGCAATCTTTAAAAATACGTGCCTAAAGCAAGAATTCTACCGTAAGAAATAGATCTGGTTTATACAAATGACGACTTGGCTTAAACTAGATACCACGAAATTTATATTAATGAGACTGTTTATATTCTTAAATGTTTGTTTAAATGGACACCCAAAAAACTAAAACATTTCATGTTCTGTACACCAAAATTGATTTTAAACAAAGCGGAATAAATATCAGCTCTAGTTCGTTACAATATGTAGGTCTATGATTATGAAAATTAGAAAATCTATATGATTTTAAGAAAAACTCCGTCAAATACTTACCTTGCTTTGGGTTTCCAAGAAAGGTATTCCAAGGTAGAAATTGTAGTAATGTAAAAGATGCTAAATTTTTAACCATAGCCGGATATCGACTGTAGTCCTTTGATAATGTTGCAAATTGCCCCATTTAACCCAGACAGGCATTAATTATACTGTTAAAACCGTAATGACCTCGTCCAATGGCCCATACCTTACACTTTACCCTGGCGTGTTCTCACTGTAGCGATTTCGATAACCCTTAAACTTTTCTCGAGAGATGCAGGCTCTAGAAAATTAGGTGTATCTTTTAATAACCGGAACCTCGTTATTCGTGTAGTTCAATAAGCACTAGTGTTTCAGATTATCTGTGAAGACTTCGACCTTCTTGCAGTCCATGTGCTACATTACACAACTAACCAACACCGAATTTCCCCGCAACTCTCTGACGGGGATGTAGACTTCCGTCTTCTTATAGTAAATCTAAAACATAACGATTTGAAGGAGACATTAACGTGTATATCTGCTCCGACATCTTATCAACTCACTTAATCGTGTCTCTAGTTGAGTCTATATCTGAGCTAAGCTTCATTGCTACGAGAAGGTGTTTTTGGTTGTCTATCTAACATAAGCTCAATTATTTTCTGGGCGCTTCCAAGTACTCAGAATCAAAATTTGTTATCTCAACCTTCTCGTTCTCCAAATCTATTATATCTATTCTCACTATGTTCTATTGCACCTTCAAGAGTACTTACCATTAGGACTTTTGGCAACGGATTAGGTCTTGGTTGAAATGTGCTGACTTTTGAATATGAGGAAGCGCTCTACCATGTCCTTTAGAAAACTTGCCGTTGCCATTTTCACCTAGCCATATAAAAATATTTTTCCGATGAATTGCATACATTGGATACACCCGAAACGTATACGTATGCGCCGTGCCGCTTATTAGAATCATGTTCGTATACGGCGTTTTTGAGTCAATTAAGCGGCCTCTGTATAAAAAGTATACTTATAGGATTTAAAACGTATCTGTTAGAGTCATAATACTAGGTAGTATGTACTTATGGTCGACATGCACAAAAAGACAACTAAAACTGACGTTCACGTACAACCTGTTTACCGGTTCGTAACTCAAATGCCCTAGTTTAAGGAGAATCTTAGAAACAAGATTTTTCCGAAAAGAAATGATGAGGGAGAAAGATCCCTTATAATCCCATAACCATTAAAGGGGTCAGTTAATGTAGATATATGGAAAATCACAACACAGGAGTAACAATAGGCAGTAAAAAACCGGTTATGTACAAAAAAAGTTTTATTGTATGTTAGGAGTATTACTTTTTTGGTTAATGATGCAAGAATCGGGCGGAGATAGAATTTAGTGATTCCAATATAAAATATAAGCGGCTGATGCAAATAGCCAGTGATAATTATATTAAAATGGTAAAAATAGAATAGAAATAGAAATAAATGAGACATTAATTAATTAATAAATTAAGTTATTAAAATTAAACGAAACATACAAACTATCATTAATCGATTAAAGTATGTGTCATGAACTTTCGGTAATCGACTATGTCAGTGTATATTCATATCCAACAATATAACTTATTCAATGAGGATAATTAACCTCAATTACGGAAAAATGTCCATTCTGCTGAAAAATGATCGCGTTAAAGAAGATATTAGTTTTCTTCGCAAGAAGACAAAGAAGAATACGTAATAAATGGGTTAAACAGAAATATTATTTAGAAAATTGCATACCATGTACTTTTGGATTAACTTTCGATTTTTCCAAAATAACTGGATTACTTGCTCTTCATATGAGCTGCGTCCATTTTCAAGACCGAGAAGTAATTAAAATAGAAGCTTCAAAAATCTACGCTATCGTTGGATTTATTGTAATGACATTCTTGATATCTGCCAGCGTTTGTTACTTGCGTTCCATAAGTGCCATTTTCACAAAAGACAATTTTATCACTTTAACTATCGAAATAGCTCATCTAGTATACTGTATAAGGACTACTGTTAGTATTGCAACCTGTCTGCATCACGTAAAGATTGTTGAATCCATTTTCAGGTTTTTTCAATCTAATATTAACAACTGGAAGATAACAAGATCTGAAATTCTATTGCAGAAAGAACCAGTTATTCGCATACGTACATTTTCAAAATTTTATATAGCTTGTGTTTTAATATTTTTAGTTATGTATACGACCAGCCTAATGTGTATCGGTACCATAACAATACTATCCGTAATCAAGAAAATAGCAGCAGTGTTTTGTTTTTCTGTAGATTTTCATTTAGTTCTGGTTTATTCTGTACTGGCAGATTTCCTAGGAATCGTTTGCGCCCAGTATCAGAAAAACTTAAGAAACCAACTGAATGAGATCTTAGACAGAGTTGATTCTTCCAAAAAAGGAACCAATATTTTCTTAAAAGAGACGCTGATTTTAGCTCGAAGATTGCATTCTGCCTTTATAATAGATATTAAATACTGGAGTAGTTTTGCTGCGCCTGCAGAAGCATTTTACTTTCTCTGTCTGTCGTTAATGATGGTACTGGCTAGCTTCACAGTGGCAGATTCGGTGCTATCTTTTTTCAGTGATGGACTTCATTCGCTGATTCCAGAAAATGTTGGATTGGCTAGTAAACTGTATATTTCTGCTTTAATGGGTGTTTATGCCATTTACAAATTATATTGTTTGGAAATTGTGGTAAGTAACTACATATTATGTGCATATTTACTATTTTTATATTGAGATTTAAGCTTGTAAGTTATCAAAATCAAGAAGAAAACGGCCTCATTAATGAATGTTTTCCCTTCTTCATATCTGGGAATACTTTCTCAATAGATTTAATGGTTGGTCTTTAACCCAGTTGACTATATGTTCAGATCATGCAAGATAAGGTGTAGACGTTCCTTTTTGTTGCAAGATCATCAGCTTTCCCATTCCTTGAGTGCGCTTCTATCCAGATCACATTTATGCTTTTTTCATTCCGGCAGACTTACGACCTGACTAAGACTTTCCAATACCAGTCATGATGCCGCCCTGTAGTTCGACAGTCTTCAGGACATCTTCGAGGATTCGTAGGATTCGTAGTTCGAGGACAGTAGCAATGCGTATATTTCCGTTTGAAAGAAAAATGCGTATCTATCAAGAGAATAGCTGTCCTAATTCTTGAGCCCTCATTCAATGTGTTCCAAACTAGAATGCTTATCTCGAAAGGTTTCTAGAAAGAATCTGTCTATCTGTTCTCATGTCTAATACTGCTTCTCCCACAAGTGTCTTCTTCGACATTTGCTACGGAATTCTGCAATATGGACGTTCTAGTGGTGAGGGATTTAGAAGAGGCTCAATTACTGCTATGTGGGTAGTTTTTATCCTTCCTAATATGCGAAGAGACCTCACCAACCAAATATGAAAGAGCTTCTAGACCTTTTAGTCTCTTTCTTCCGGTGAATAGTATCACAGTTGTCTTATGAGAGCTTATTTGCAAACTCTCATTAGTTTGTCCCACTTGTATGCGGTGCTTGCTGCACCCTATACCATAATGGCAAATCGTCATTATATTCCAGGGTGTTTCCTTATTTTCATATACACTAGCGATGAAATTAAAAGAGGCATTGCTAATCGCCTCCTCTATGCATATCTAGGAAGACACATAATAATAGTTCATTGATTAGTTCTGATGTAGTGGATATTCCACAAGTAAATGTATCTTCCCTATTGAGCCAGATATCCCCGAACTGCTAAACATAAGACATATTATAGAAAAGCTTTACGAATACAACGTACCATCAATTTTCTGGTTCTTGGATTACTTTAAGGCCTTCCACAATGTGCAGTGGTCGACTTTGCAGTATTCTGAGAAAAATGGCCGTATCAAAAAATCTGATTGGTATGGCGAAAGATGCCTTAGGGAAATGAACTAGAATTTGGAAAAAGGCCATAACATTTGCAAAGAAACGAAATGTATATTAATGTAGTCCCTCATCTACCACATAGAGACCTATGGTTCAGAATCAAAGACAGTGAATGTCGCATGCCGTCGAAAAATAGAAGTATTTGACATGATTTCCTACTGAAGAATGCTAAGGATTCCTTGGACGAACATCTCAATCCTCACGAAATTAAATATACAGCCCTATGAGCGCTTACTTCCAGCTATCCAAAGTTGCATGCTGAAATTTCTTGGGCATAAGAAACTAACCATACAGGGTTGAGGGAAAGAGGTCCAGGGGCAGATCACCTGTAAGATACTGCAGAACGGGCGCCAATTTGTAACCTTACGTTATACCACTTATCTATTCCTCGGCTTTGCATAAACACCATCAATGAGAACTGTCTCCCTCTTTTGAGATTAAGGCAGGTCATAGGTGGATTGGAGCTTCACCACATTCATAGAATCTATGGATACGGGCGTCACACGATTGATTTAAACAACAAAATATTATACAAAATATTCGTACTATGATCGTTATTAGGTTTGAAGTTTATTAATTTTACTTGAAAAATTAAATTCAGAATCTCATAAAAATTACTTATTCTCATATCGAGAGTTTTCTTTAAATTGCAACTTTAAAAATTCTATCTATAATTATAACAATCCACTCTTAAATTTTGATAAAATTGTTAACACATTAACGCTTCCACAAAAAATAGAATATAAAGAACCCACCTGGTTATTTCTATAAACTTAATTTGGTTTTCAACCGTTACTTCGAATGACGCATTGAAGATGATCACCCGGTTACTAAGGACCTTTTAGAGAAGACTTCCAGTTGTCACATGTAGGGGTTCAAAATACTGCGGCTTACAAGACCAATATTAAAGCCTCACATCCAAATGCAGTTTTCGAATTTCCACATTAATGCAATTAACGGATCTTCTTTAAAATCTAACAGCAACGAATTGGAAAACTCGCAGTTTCAACTATGGAGGTCAAACAGCAAACTATATAGGTTTTAAAATTTGTCGATTTTCTTAAAACGCCAACTTGATTGCAAGTCTGAATCCAATATTCCTATAAATAATTATTGATTTAGTAGAAAGAAGTTTATTGATTGCATCAATAAAAGCAGAAGAAACTTTGATTAAATAAAAAGATGATCACCTTCCGAATTCCGAGGGATTTTCAAGATGGAGGCAAAGCTTGGCTCTATATCAAAAAGAAATGCTTAATTTCGTTATTGCATAAATTCCAAACAATACATCCCGATACAAGAAGCGTTTATTATTTTATTGTTTGTTAACGCTTGTTAACGAATTAGAACGCCAGAAAACATTTATACCCAAATAGAGAATTATTGAAAAATCGATATTTTGTAAAGAAATGCCAAGCCTAGATGGCACCATAGAAATATTATTCATTTAATGAAAACGGGCACCAAAGTGATTTGAAAAATCTATAATCAATAATAAAATTTTAAGTTTAATTAACAGAAGAGAAAAATACAATAAGAATTATATTATCACAAAGAAAAGATCGATAATTTTGCAGTCAATAGTGTCAAACCTAGATGGTGGTCGAATTTTATAAAGTATACTAAGTCTTCTAAAGGATAAGCCCAATAACATTTTTATCAATATACAAGATGGTCTTAACATAAAAAAATAGACAGATAAACTGTCTGTTACAATACATAGACCAAATAAAAAAGCGTGCACACATGTCCATGCAGAAATCATGAGAATAACTGAAGACCGAGAAGCATGGCGGAATCTGACACTCTCATGAGAGAGTCGCGACATTCGAAATCGAACAACAACTTAGAGAGAGAGAATGAGCCCGTAGAGTATATTCTCTAATGTCTTAAGTATGCAAGTATAAGAGTGATCGGTCTGAATGCATTTACTGTATCCTGTTCTGTTTATTACTATATGCCAATCTTCCCTGGTCGACCTACGTATCTAGGTTTTTGATGGATCTCTTTAGTGCCGGGGAAGTGCTTTTTCCGTTTTAATGAAGTTTATTGAACTTCAAGGGCCCTTCGATAGCATCTTTATATGTCTGGCACATTGTGAGGTCTTTTGAATATCCTCACTGTACCTTCTATATGACACCCTCTTAAGTCTTGGTCTCGGTCTTATAAGTCATCTCACTCCACCGTCATTTGTTTGCTATATTTAATTTTCCCCTTACTGACTTCCAAAGTTTAGAAGGATCACAATTTCATCACAGAACATCTCTAGTAGACTGCCTTGTAACCGAGGGGCAGTTTTCAGTGTAGGCTACAATAATCCCGTAATATTACGTTACCTACTTTCGGAATACTACTAGAACACTGTCTAAATATCCCCTATAGGCTCCCCATTTCACATAAGACGTAGTCACAGCTAATTTACGCTGTATCTCCATTATTTGCTGTGTCCCGAAGCTATCTACGATAGATTCATGATTTTGACAAAAATCATAATTGCTTCTCGGAACATTGTGTCCCCTATTGCACAGTAGAAGTATGTGCGACGCGAACTTATAACCTCAAATCTTAAAAAAGAGCAATTTCGCTATTAACTCACTTTGGTGTTCTAGTCAATTTCTTTTTCCAGTGTTCTTTTTTAGTGACCACTAGCCTATGGAGGACTGTGTGGCACGGTGCAGTTAAAACGGCGGATCTGCTACTTTTTGCGACGGGATTCTACAATTTGGGAAAATAAATCTGTCTTATTTATGAATTTTAGATGAAGGTTAATTAATGATTTACATTAAATTATATTTTGAATGCAAATTCATATAGAAAAATGTATCGCTCCGGCTGGGAATCAAACCCAGGACCCTCCACTGTCTAGGTGATATCTCTACCAATTGAGCTATCGTGTTTTATTTATGGTTTTGGAAAATTGACTGCAAACAACTTGCTGTGCCGATCTATAGCAGTTAATTTATTATGTTATTTCTCGTTTATTAAATCACGTTCGTCGGTCTCAAGTACTCAAAAATAAAGTACAATTAGGTGCCAACTACTTACCCTAATGGGTAAGCTTTAGTAACTTGTTGCTTTTGTTGAAATACGAAAAAAGAATTCAAGCTCGGATCCTCACCTCTCTTACATCGCGTAGTTCAATAGGGTTTGGGTCGTCCAGCGCTAGGTAGCGCTGGCTGTCTCGACGAATACCGAGACACATGAATGAAAACACAATGCTTGTACTACTTAATAATTTAAGGATATCTAGAATATATCTCTTTCTAAAGTAGCAAAGAGAACATAAGCAAATGCGCCAATGTCTTTCGGAAATTTCATAATACGTAATATAACTATAGTTTATCTCAAACACAAAAGCAGTTACGTCATATGCGCGTGTTTCATTCTCTAATCACCAACGGTCTCAATGGCGTCTCAAGCAGGTTCGTCATAAGGTTCACGATCTTTCTGTAGTAATATTATTTAAAAATAAAATTCATAAACAAGCCATAAACTTACTTATAATTGTTTATTGAAATATTGCAATTAATATACTCGATAAATGAGTGAAAAATAAATTATAAACAAAATAATTTTTTTTAAAATAACTTTGTTCCAAAGCAATTATTGCACATGGTACTGTCGACATGTTGGCAATCTTCTGGATTGTTTCAAGTATCGTCGTCTGAAAATTCTAATTCATCAGAACTATCTCCATTGCCGACTGCAATAATGAGCTCGAGAACTTCGTCGATAAGGTGCCGCCGATTCGTCCACGATTCGATCACTTCTTCGGTGTGCCGGATGTATTTTGCCCATTCTTCTGATGTGCAGAGTGCCAAAGCCTTATCCCACATAGCGACTACTTTATCGTCACCGAACCCATCCTCACCGATATGAGCATCGTAATATGATTTTGCGCGAGCCCATGCCAGTTCGATTGCGTTGAACTGACAATGGTATGGTGGTAGGCGCATAACTTCATGGCCGTGCTTCTTCAAAAATTCATCAGCCACGTATCTCGGTATTCTGGCGTGCAGCTTAGCGAGATCAAGCAACTCTTTCTTAAAAAGATGTGGATCGAAGGGAATGTAATTTACTTGAAGCCATTCTTTAATTGCCGACTTAGTTCATGCTGTAGTTGGTTGCTTGTCGACTAATACGGTATGGTATGGACCATTATCCATAACGACGATAGGTTTGGAACAAGTTTTTCCTTCAGCCATTTCATGAAAATTTTAGAATCCATATCACCGTGATAGTCGGCAAGCTTAGACTTTGTTCCGAAAATCAAAGACGCATTAGGCACAAATCCTCCCGAATAGCCAGCATGTAAAACAAGGAAACGTTTTCCTTCAGAGGCATCTTTTTTTTCTAACGCTATGCACGGACGTGTCCTGCCAAGAACGTTTCTTCGCTCCTTTAGCAAATATCCATGTCTCGTCCAAGAAGACAACTTGTCGTTTGAAGGAACATGTTGCATTTTATAAATAATGCTTTGCTTTCCATAAGTGCTCGATGGTTATTGTCCTTCTTAAACGAGAACCCGATACGTGGAAGAATACGATGTAGTGATGCTCTGCTGATGATGATAGTGCCTTCGCGTTCAAAGTGACCCTGCAGTGTATTTAGCGTAACATGTTGACCTGGAAGCAACTGTATAACTGAATATGTTTATTAAACTTAAGAGAATAGTTATGTACTTACGATGTTTGTACATATAGTATATCGTATTCCGAATATGAGACTTAGCAACTTCCGAGAAATCTTCGGTCTTTTTCTTTTGATAATTTTTTGATTTACCAGGACTTCTCAACCTTTCATCGGTGCCTTCAAGTAATCTCCCTTCCTCTTTTATCTTATAAACGCTTCCCAAAGAAATGTCCAACGCATTGGAAACACGCTAAAATGTTTGCAATAATTTATAAAAATATGGAATCTTCCACTTTATTACTCTTGTTGGAAACAGTATTAAACAGTATAAAATCATTTGTAAACACTATAAAATCACATAAATAAATAATTTTTGACTTGGGAAGTACACTTTCACGTTGGCATATATCTGTGAAGTTTGTTGCACAAGGGCAATTACTTTTTAACGTTTAATAGTGTTTTTGTACGACCATGCTATTTCGGATTGTTTACCATACTTGGTTTTAGAACAGTAGGTTATATTTACTGGTTGCTAAGCAAAAACGCGTCGGTAAGTAATTACTTACCGTTCAGTTCTGTCAAAAACAGAACGGTAAGTAAATTATATGTAATTTATAAAATAAATGCATGATCTTTAGATGTCTCTTTCGCGAGAAATCATTTATTTTCTAAATAATTGGACTATTTAAAAAAATGTATATTGTTTATTTAAATTTGCTCAGGCCTCTTCAATATCCCAATTATATTCGTTTTCAGATTCACTCATTCTCACGAGTTTGACAAATATCGCGACATTCAAAAATAATAGTAATTACAAACGTATCCATGGTAACGACAAAACCTACTTAATGTTTGGTGGATATACAGGCCAAAAATAAATTATCTTAAATCTATTTTTTTCGGGGATATTTCCTTAGTTAATACCTTTGTATTCATAATGGTCGTACAAAAAATAGTATAAGCATCTCAAACAGTAAGGAGTTTACCAATCTCCTCCAATATTGGCGACTTCGCTTCGCTCAGTCGCCAAACATTGTCGTCGATCGGTAAACTGTCCTTACTGTTCTTGATACTTAATATACTATTTCATCCTACACTATCAGAAAGTATAATTTTACCGGCTTCTCATAGAGGAGAAAGCGGTCGTTTCTACGGCTAGACTGGCAAAATATACGATAAATGGCTAGCCGAGAAAATAATTAACAAATTTTGCCGCTAGATGGCGAACCAATAACTTGTGAATTATTTTGAATTGGAGTGATCGAAAAATTATACCGTACTTAATTACTAGTTTTTGCCGTTTACATCCAACTATTTTATTTTAGCAAAAATACCAGTCACATTGCTCATACCAGATAAAAATCG
Organism: Agrypnus murinus; assembly: GCA_929113105.1. NCBI lineage: Eukaryota > Metazoa > Arthropoda > Insecta > Coleoptera > Elateridae > Agrypnus > Agrypnus murinus. The sequence goes on from OV816027.1 coordinate 54,239,067, forward strand.
TTCTCACCGTGACATCACACGGCAATGGAAACCTGTTTTACCGACGCACGAAATGACAGATGAGAATAACGATTCACTTTGACGAAAAGCGAAATTTGTGTTCGATTTGTGTAATTCAGTGTTGTTTTTGATAAATTAAGTGCCATGGAGGAAAATTTACAAAAAGAAATTGAATATCTCACTCTGCCTGAAATAAGTGATAAGGCGAACCAGGTTGCACTTGATTTACTACCGGAAAAATCAAAAGCCAAATACAACCTTCAATACAACCAATTTATGCAGTGGTGTGCTTCCAAGAAAGTAAAAAGATACAGCGAAAGCGTCATTTTAACATATTTATCAGAGTTGTCACAAAAATTTAAACCTTCAACACTCTGGTCCATTCATTCAATGATAAAATCCACATTATTGGTGAAAGATAATGTAGATATCGGAAAGTACACGAAAGTTACAGCTTTTTTAAAAAAACAGTCAGTGCCAAAACGTTGCCAAAAAATCAAGAATCTTCGAACAGCAAGAAATTGAGAATTTTCTCCGTTTGGCCCCTGATGAAATATATTTGTTGACAAAAGTAAACGGAGTAGGTATTATTATTTAGAATTAATATACTATTGAAAGATTGTTTTAGGTGGTATTAATTATTGGAATTTCCGGTGCTTGTAGAACGGACGAACTCACAAGAATGACGATAGATGATGTCGTGGACAAGGCTGATATCTTAATAATTCATGTACCAGATACAAAAACCTATAAGCGACGAACCTTTACTGTGTTGAACCTGTTAACGTCGAGAAGGAAAATTTCGTTGATGTTGTATCAATGTGCAAAAAATACTTCAGCCTGCGTCCTCGTAATATGAATTCTCGACGATTATTTGTAAAATATCACGTTGGAAAATGTGCAGCTCAAAACGTGGGACATCACACAATTGGGGCAATGCCTTCTAAAATAGCCTCTTATTTGAACTTGCCTAACCCCAAAGAATATACAGGGCACACTTTTAGAAGGACATCAGCCACACTTCTTGCTAACTCAGGAGCAGATATCTTTGCACTGAAAAGGCATGGCGGATGGAAATCCGCCAGTACAGCGGAGGGCTACGTAGATGATTGTTTAAATAATAAAATAACCGTCGCCAAAAAACCTTTAGACAGTAACGTTATAGACGCATCTACCATTACAAGATCGGAAAATTTGTGTAAAGTTAGGAGTGCGTCTACTGAAACACAATTGAACACTTTGCCTATGACTGTTGCGCACGACCAGGTACTGAATGAATCTAGTAGGAATGCTACATCTACTGAAATGCCAGTCGCCAACGAAACTACCCCTTTAATCTCCACAGAAACATCATCTTCGGTTACTACAGTTGCACAGCAATTAAATCTATCAAATTTATCTTAACAAGGGACCTCTTTTCTTAACTGCACTATAATTAATCCAACATTTGTTATAAATAATAACAATATTTAAAATAAAATTAAAAAATTAATTGTAGTTACTGTTCTAAAATAAAGTTGATAATGAAAATATAACCGGATGTTATTGAAAATAAATAAGGTGGTAATGTTGTGTAGGATAAAAAATTATGTGTAAACTATAGCGGTAAAATGGGTTTTCCAGGCCTCACTAAGTAGCCAGGCTCGGCTACGCCTCGCCTGTTCATATCTTCTTTCGGCCTGGAAAAATGTCATTTTACCGCCTAGGTCTACAATGTACTATTCCAGCAAGAGTAAAAACTAGAATGTAACCAAAATATTAAACAAAGATGATTATTTACCTCATGTATGGCAGCCAAAGGTAATAAAGGTCCACCGTTATTCTTTTCCCGTTCAAAATAGTCTATTAAACGGAGCACAAAGTCTCTTGCTTGAGATTGAAGGATATTTCCCCGTGGTATATTTTAGGTTAAATATACTGGTTGTAAAATCAACCAGGAAATATGGAAATATTAACTCAATAAAAAATAAACTAAATAAACTCAAAAATCGATAAAAACACACAAACGCAATATATATATATATATATATATATATATATATATATATATATATATATATATATATATATATCAGGCCCTCCGTGATCGAGTGGGAGAGATCCTACCTCTCGTTCAGAGGGACAGGGGTTCAAACCCTATGGGGGAGCGTAATGTACTTGCTACAATAGCTCCATTACCTCCGTTGCACTCCCATAAGAGTTTGTGTGAAACCCCGACACTGCAAAATGCGGTAAAAGGGGGAATGGATTATGTATGTATGTATGATATATATATATATATATATATATATATATATATATATATATATATATATATATATATATATATATATATATATATAATTTTTTTGATGTATAATTAAAATCAAAATTTTGTATATTACATTTTATTGTTACCTATCGTTAATGTTTTTGTAGTTTTTGAGGTTTATGCTTTTTGTGGAGTCTTGTTATTCTTTATATTTCTAGTAAGTAAGTTTTTCTTTTTAATTTATAATTTGCTTAACTTGTCATTTGTAGAGCCCTGATGATGTAGATAATCATCTACGAAATATTGGCCGTTGAAAATAAAAATAGAATAAAAAGAATAAAATTTGACCTATACCCTTATTAAAAAGTTTATTATATATATATATATATATATATATATATATATATATATATATATATATATATATATATATATATATATATATATATATATATATATATATATATATATATATATATATATATATATATATATATATATATATATATATGTGTGTGTGTGTGTGTGTGTGTTTAACATACCCTGAAACACATACCACTACGGCAAAGCTGACTAAGGCAATCTCGGACACTACCTTAAGTGATGTTGAAATCTACTCTTATATATGTCTAATACTACTACACTGATCATTATCTCGGACTACAACAGCCACCAAACACCGTCTAGTTTGCTTTGCCTCTGCCATCATTATCATCAGCTGTCACAGGTTAGGGAGGGACCGAGCGAGTTACTGTTTTGCAGGGCTGAAATCAACAGTGATCAGACAGATATAAGCTGTAGGATTTCAATCAAAATTTTCCTATTGATGAGTGCAAGGTTAGAACGAAACAATTGCCTAGTGGTTTTTTGTTTGAACTCAAACTTTATATACAAATGTTGATGTACTTACTAATTGAAATATTATCTATTATATATGCGTCTTATCTTTTTTTTGTGAAACAAATTAACTATTAATTATCCATTAACAATGAGGATAATTGAATATCAAACACTATACGATTGACCTAATATTTACCAACGCCCGCAAGGTGTTAGTAAACCCGAAGTCATTATTAAAATACGATTAATCAAACGATGCAGGGGTTATTTTTTATATATTCTAATAAGTGACTGGAGGTAGTTTTTCAAAATGACAATTAAGCTCATCAAATTGAAATTTTTGGCAATATTCAAGAGAGAATTGAAAGTTACACCAAATTGCTTTTCTTGTGGAGTTGGAGGGATAGCACACATGATGAACTGGTTTGGTTTGCCTTGTTTTGAATTGCAGTGTTGCCATACCGAAAGCAGGATCTTCAAAACCGTTTATTTTAAATCTTATGCTATCGTCAGCGCTTTTATGTCTATATTTTTGGCAATGATGAGCGTTTACCAAATTTATGTTATCACAGATGCAAAACATGACTTGTGGACGATTCTATTCTTTATTGAAAATTTTATATGCTGTTCCAGATCAGCTTTTGTCATCATGTTCAGTATAAGACATTGGAGAGTAAATAAATTATGTTATGATGGTCCGGAAGCAATGCTTAGAAGATGGAAAAGTATGATGTCTAAAGATTTGTTTAATAAAGAAAAGATTCTGCAATTAAATTCACGTTCATTTAAAAGTGTTGTGGCTGCTTTATGTCTATTGACTACCCACGGAACCTTTTTATTCTTGATCAATTTCAAATTAGACTTATGGTCCATTTTAAATAAAAGTGCATCGGTTTTATGCTTTTGGGTAGATTTTATGCTTATTTTTGGTTATTTAATGTCGACCACGATGACTAAAACTATCTTCAATAGCAATCAAAATTACTTAATGAAGCAGTTGAATAAAAAGTTGGAATTCGATAACAAGAAGCGTTCGAAACCAAAAAGATTTTTGGTAAAGCACAAATATTCACTACATGCATTTTTAATCTTGTCCAGAAGATTGCATTCTACAATCACGTTGAATCTGGGAAACTGGAATAGTTTTTGTGGCTTACCTTCTGTTGTGTTGATGAGTAGTTATACAGCTATAACGATTATATGTGGGTTCGTTGGTGTAGTATCTACCGCGTCATTTATTCGTGAAAAAGTGTTTCCTATACCTTTAGAATTTTGTGGGTTGATGCTTCAACTATGCGTTTCTGGTACGTTGGCGGTGTATGCAATTTATGACTTGCAGCAAATAGAATCCGTGGTAAGTAAGACTATATTGTACTTGGTATACCATTGTCCTGTTATTAATTCTATATAAACAAAATGATTAGAAGTTCATCGTGTTGCTTCACAGAGATGTGATCGACGTGTATATTTACTTTTGACTTCATTTTTGTCTTGGAGATTTTGACTTAAGTTTAAGAAAAGATAATTCTTATTTTTTAAATTTTATTTATCTTTAATAAAAAGATAAAAGTTACCTTTAAATAATTTTGACGAATAATTAGTTATAGATACTAAATTTCCATTTAGATAGGTAAGTAGAGATAAGCTTCTGTTGGCAAAATCCCATGTATTTTCTTATGGGGGTCAAAGTTAGCGGGGTAAAAGTGTCAGCTGCGGCCCGGCCCGGCGCGCGACTGCGTTCGCGTGTATGTATGGTTCGACAACTATTTCTATAATAATTATCTCATGTATTACCATAAATAATATTAATATTAATAAATTAACATAACTAAAGGGGTTTATAATGTTTAAAATATTTGGATACCAGAATTTAATAAATACGCAAATTCGTCTAAGTCGACAAATCTAACTTCTACATATTACAACATTCAAACTACAATACACTTACGTTGATCGGTGGTCAAGTATGTTGCTGCTTCGATGCTGTATTAACTCTGACAAGGTTGCAGCTCGATATATTTATAGCTTGTGCTTCCAGGGTGTGGCCGGATGAGAGTTTCTTTGGTTGATGTCTTTAGTTTGACTTTCAAACGTTCTGAGACATTCTTTTGTTATTATTTAATTAGTTATTTTAATGAATTTAAGTAAACGAGTTTAAATCTATATAGCTCTAACAGAGTAATTTTAAAACTCACATCTAAATAGAATTAAGCAAAAGTTAATTAAAACGCGATTGAATCTATACGTTTCTGGTAGAGCAATTTGTGAAGCTCACACCCAGAAAGGTTGTAATAGACTTAATTAATATTGCGATTGAGTATTACAGCTTTCAGTAGAGTAATTAGTGAAACTCACACCTGAAGAGTCTACAAGAAACTGACTACAAATAAAAATAATACATAACAAGATAAACTAGTAATGCGGTTATCTGTAAAGTTGCAGAGTCAGGAATGATAACATTAGTTTTTATGTTGCATCTTATCGTCTACGTGACTAGCAGACTGTTATAACATATATGGGGCTACTTGTAGTGTTGTGTGCTAAAAACGTCTTGTAGTCAGAGACAACAGATCTAACTATCAATAATTATTCGCTAAAAGGCTTACCCTTGCCTTCTATAAGTTACCACAATTGTCAAAGTGCTGACAGCGCACACAAGAAATGTTAGTAAACTTGCCACTTCAAATCTTCTAGAACATTTTCTCAGTACGTAAATGTTATGCGAAATTAAGGAAGGGGGACACTGTTCAATTGAAAAAGCCCAAAAACTCATCAACTTTGCACCGCTTGGGTAGAGTACAAATGGACAATTTCTTTGTAGCTTTGATAATGTAGAATGTGTTCAAATTATGGTTCAAACAGAGTATAGTTTTAGTAACAACATTCAATTTGGGTGTTTTGCGTACCTTCACTATTAGAAAGAAACAAAAGTAGTTCCACCATGAATCATACGTGCTTATCCTCAACACGCGGTTTTGTTTTCATAACGTATTTTGTATTATAAAAAAATAAATACAGAGAAGGAATGCCACTTTCGAAAAATATTGTGTTGAATTTATAATTTTATTCTAATATTTTTCTTGTTACATCGCCGTTTATTGATTCTAACCTTAAATCAAAGAACAGATTTTATTTAAAAAAATATCATTTGATGTCAAGTACCAAAATTGTACTGTTTAAAAATTTGTTTAAAAGATTTATACAATTTGTACAAATAATACAATAATACGTAAAATCTTTAAAGTTTCTACTTTAAGAGGCTTAAAACAGTAACAGCACTAGGGTTTTTATTGGGGGGAAAGCGGAGGTTAGACGAAACATGATTTAAATAGGGCCGGTGTTATTTGTGCGTTGTCATCTTAATAAAAAAAATAATTTTTAAGATTTTGAGAGCGATTTTCAGCGAAATACAAGCGGAAAGAAGTTTAGTGAGAACATAATTATTTTTTCGAAGAATCAATTGGGTTAAAGAAACTCGTCGACACAGAAAGGCAAATAGGCATAAGGCAAAGAAGTAAAGCTTTAAACAATTAAATGTAATAGTTTTTCTTTTGTCATGCAGTGGCTTTTGAATATCTTATCAAAAACCCGTTAAGCGTTAGTTCGTTAAACATCATTTCCTAACATTGAGAAAAGGATAAGGAGATAAAAGGTTCGATTGTTGTCCCTACGTACTGCCGCTCCGAGTAGTCACGCTTTTGTACAATAATCGAATTCGGGAAAGAAAATAAAAATGAGATTTTGTGTGCGATGGTGTCGCAATTATGTGCCCATACTTGCGACCGCGAAAGCGATCAACTTTTGAGAGATCATCACATTTTATGACCGCGCTTGTGATTTTGCCGCTGCAACATGATCGTTCCATTATGTATTGTTTAATGGAACCGCAAGTATGGCTACCTGCATTGACAGGTGGCCATACTTGCGATCTGCGTCAGCGAGGAACCTCGGAAACTTAGTGCCTTAGTGCCAAGAAATGTCTTGTCCTTAGTTTTAAATAATTATCTTAAAAAGTACAAAATCGAATTTGATCATAATCATTAAAAAATAGTTTTCGTTGAGGCAGAAAATCGAGTAAAACTAAACAATACAAGCGGATGTGAATAAATTATTTCAGGGTGGATGGATGGGTGTGCAAAGAGATTTTAAACTTTTTTTAAGATTTTATGCATCTCTTTGAAGCCACTAAGTTCTAAAATTTTTGTACGAATGCTAATGTAACCCTCCTCCGCACGTACCCCTAAGCTGAAAACTTAAGTATAAATTATAATACTTAAACCGAAAGTGAGTTCCTTCTTTCTTGAGGACCTAAGCAGAACTGTCTTAAACTAAAACCCTATGTAAAAATGAAAACATTTGGAAAACAGTATAGATGACAAAACAAACTTAATTAAATTAACAGTGTACGTGTGTTTAATAAACCCTAAGACAAAACTTACTTTCTTTTGATTAGTATTAGAAAAATGCAACTCTGCATGCCTTGCAGGAAGTCGCCTTATCACATATGAAAGAATCATCATTTTGAATAAAATATAGAATTACAAGTTTTAGCAAAAGGGAAATGTTTTACGTTTTAGAATTTCTATTTCCCGTGGGAAACTAAATTTACACTTTCTTCATATTAGGTATGCAAAAACTAAATTTTAATAAATAAGTTGTACCTTTGAGTTTATTTAAACCTAAATAAATATATTATTATAAATGCAATTATTATTTGCAGAACTAAGTAAATATGAACTTTAGCTAAAATAGTTTAAGAATAAATTATACAAACTAATGAACTAATCATGTAGCTAATTATAATAAATCAATGTAGCCGTTCGGGTACACTAAAAAAAGACAAGTTTAAACAAATTTATTTTGTAACACTGTTACAAACGGAATTATTTCGAATTGAATAATTTTATAATTCCTCAACTAGCTTTCCGTTTAGTGCTAATGTTGTCAAGGTTATTCGTATCTACAACAGCTGCCTACGCTATCCGACCATCTGCGACCGCTTCGTCTACGAACCGCCATTTAGATGATAATATATCTATTAAGATAATCTAAAGTTGCATTCCAACTAATGCAATTATCATCTAAGGTAACTACATTTCTTCGTAACATTATACAATGTTGGCCTAATATCAGTCACACACGCGAGCCAGCTGCTCTTATTCAAAGAACCTCTACTCAGTCCACTTGTGATCAACCTTCAGCTGCATACCAAACAAGGAAACACCAACGACTACTCAGAAACGCACGTTGCGCAGTACCTACAGTTTTATATTAATATGCTAATGTCTTCCTCAATATACAGTATATAAACTGCTTGCTTCAAGCCTAATATTCAATCTTGAAAATGACTTGACTTCAACACATCAACATTTTGAAGGAAGCTGGTGAGTAACTTTATATTTATTTATCGAGGGGGAACTAGAATCTGATGCCCAGGGATATTGATTACCTGTTTCCTCTCTGTTTAGTTTTAGGGTTCTCGAGTCTGCTGCCCAGGGGCATTGATTACCTGACTCCATAATGTGCTTAGTTGTAGTTTATTTAGGGGCCAAGAATCTGATGCCCAGGGGCATTGATTACCTGGTTCCCTAAGGCTTAGTTGTAGGACTTTAAAATAATATTATGTTGAATTTATTGGTTGAAAGTTCTTCATTCAAATTTCACAAATTCAAGAGTTGCAGAAAGATTCAGAGCTTTAAGGTTTGAAATAGTGTGATTTCATATTTTTACAGTTTATAACCCTTAAAGATTTACAGAATGCAAGAGTTTTGATTTTTTTAGCACGAGAAGCTTCAAAGTCTTTGCATAATAACCACTTTAACCCTTCTGTGCTTTAGGAGCATATGGGTAACAAACCAATAATTGATTGTCTTGTTAAAAAAACAAAAATATTGTACTTGTATCCATTTTGTAAGAGCAACAATTATTTTTTACGGTATATATACAGTATAGTATACTTTATCTTCAGGCGTTCTTTCATTGCTAATAATTTGTCAAAATTGTTGGAATATGAATTATCTTACCATCTCGAAAAGTCCGCGTTCTGATGATTATTCTAATGACAATTAGACCCTTTAAGTTGTACTTGAACTATAACCATTTATCAAACCTTTAGAAACAACATTAGGGGCGGTTGCATAAAGCATTATTAACTACAAGGTTATTTAGACGAATTAAAGTTTAAAATATTTAGAGACCAGAATTTAATAACGTATTTATGTATTGGTAAATAAATACACAAATTTGTCTACATCAACAAATTGAATTCTACAGTATTATAAGATTCAAACTACGCTACACTTTCGTTGTTTGGTGGTCAAGTACTTTGCTGCTTCAATGATGTATTAGCTCTGACAAGGTTCCAGCTCGATGCTGTATTTATAGCTTCCAGGGTGCGACCGGATGAACGTTTCTTAGTTTAATTTCGTCCTTAGTTTGACTTCCAAACGTTCTGAGAAGATCCGTAAGAAAATGCATAACGAACGTGCCTCTTTGCGCTATCGTAAAGCTCAAAAAAAGCAATCAAGGACTGGAATTCTTAAGAAAACCTCTCGAATGGTCTCATTTCTGGATGGCATATTGTAGCCTATCACTATCCGGGCATTGTAGCTCCACTTCGTGGGAATACGATGGAGCTTTCATATAGCCATAAAGTTGCCAAAGCGTCTGTTGGCATTGACATCAACTGTTTGAACAAATTCATTGCTGCGGTTACAGTATTTATACAATAGAACGGACTGCTGAGCACGACTACATCATTCCAATGACTCCATCTTATCCTTATCTTGCATTTTGACATACATTTGTCTTTGTAACTATTTATAAAACTACGTATTGCGGTGATCTTTGAATGAATAAAATATAATATAATATCCACCGTTCCAAATTATCAACATAAATTATATACGGTGGATTAAATTGAGAAAATACCACAGATATTCTTTATTCCTCTCAGCTAGCTCAGGTTTGCTCAGTAAAGCATAAATTATTTGAATTGCGAGGCTCTTATTTACTTTTATGCCTGGAAAGAAAGAACAACTTATATCGTAAGCACTAAAGCTCCTGCAAGCTGGACAACTGCTGCTAAACTCTGAATTTAAAAGAAAAGAACGCTGGATGCTTGTATTAACATCAAGTAAACACACATGTAAAATTGAAAACACAAAAACTTTATTTAGCACACAAAAATAAAAAATCAAAATGGAACGTCAAAATAAAAATAAAAAATGCTATTCAAGATAATACAATTGGTACATGAGAAATAAATTCTCAGGTTTGCTCAAACGTTATAAATAATTGTATTGATCTGACATAGGATCAGTACTGTCATTCGTTTGAACAAACCAACACAAAAGAAATTTGTTTATAAATAAAAATATTTGTCAAATGAAAATAAATTCTATATTAAAGAAATTTAGTTGTTTTAATTACTTTAAATCAAGTAAATTCTGAAAAGAACTTAACAAACTAAACCAAATAATTTTATATTAGAGGATGAACTTTATCAAAGTAATTATTATTTATAAACTCAACAGAAATCATTTATTTTAACCTGGTACGTTATAAAATAGTTCCCTTTTATATAAAAATCCGTTTAGTGGTAACACTGTGACAGAACCTGTCAGCTGATTCCTTGTTTATGATATCGATACGTAAATCGATGAAGAAAAATAAATTCAATCGGAATTTATTAAAACAATCACTTTCACTTTTAATAATTGTTGCACAATAATTAAATCTTCCTTTAATCCTTGAAGATTATCCAGGTAACACTTTAATTTCTTTTTAAACTTTATTTATACAATGAAATTTGCGTCAAAACATATGATTAACTATCTAACCTCAAATTACAGATATATTTTATCCGGAGCCGGGGATAGCTTCTGCCTTCAATGTTTTATCGACTGACTTTGTTACAATTTGCCCCAGCTTATATAGTTTCTGCCAGAACAAAAGAAATCTATGACACTTTTTCAAAACAGCGGAAGATCGAGTACGCTCGTGACGTCATTAATCCCAACAGCTGATATTTAATTTTACTAAGCCTAAATCTATTAATATAGGATTGTAGGCCTTAATACAAGGATCAAAAAAGTATTATACATCCATGGTCCTAAAATGTATCGTAATGATGATATTCAAGAAAAACGTTTGACAATGTACAAAACTCGTTACGATCTAATTACATATACAATTTAACAAATCAAGGTTCATCCTTTACAAAATAGCTACAGGAATACATGATATAAGTAATACAATTAGTTTATCCATAGAAACATATTTACAATTTACTATAAACATATTTTTTTTTGCAGTACGAACTGCAATAAATACCAATTGATGCATATACAGATATCAGCTTGAATATTAAGTCAATGTCAATCAAATTATGCACAAAATGTCCAGCATACAATGCTCCATGTACTAACATAAAGACAATGGTGAGGGAAAGCAGGATAAAAGCCTATAAGAGTCATATCCACACGAACGATAGGGTTCAAAACCTTCAATAATTAAAGTGAATAAAAATCTTGTAAACAAATTCAAAGATTAATTGTAATGTATCAGTCATAATAAGATTGACCTAATTAATCTATTTTCAGCAAATTAACACTGTGAAACTGAGCTGGTCTCCTGGATTATAGAAAAATCTATTTGACGTTAAACATCGTAATCTGAAAATTTCAATGTGAGAATTACTTCTTCCTAACAAGTGAAAAACCATCCCAAATGTAACATGGGTTGCATAAACATGATTATAATCAAACAATCTAACTAATTTATATCCTTTTTCTAAAATTGAAACCTATTATTATTATGCATGAGAAAACTAGGTTATGTTTGCATGAAATCTTTATTCTTAAGTTTTAAATTTAAGTATTAGTGAACCTAACTGTGGTCCTATCTATGACCTTTTATATTAATTATGCCCATGACATAACATGTCCCTCTTTTTGATCTATATCCGATATAAAAATATTTGTATTAACGTTTCCGTTCGGTTGTTACTAAAATTTCCAATTCGGTGAAATGATTACACCGCAGTATATATCTCACATATCATGTTACGAAGGCAACCAGTCCGCACCATATGGATCTAATTGCACTTGATACAACGACGTAGAAACAAAAAGTCGTACAGGCCTACTTTTTATGAGAGCTTCTTATTAAAATTCTCTTGATCTTCAATTTTTAAACTGTCTTTGTTTGGATAATTTAGATAATGAAGTAGGCTATGTTAGATGGATAAGTAAAGATGATTATTCAAAATATTTACACTAATTCTTGCTAATGGTACAGCTATAAGAATATCATTATTATTTAATAAAATTACCACAACTTTTAAATATAAAAACGAATCAATGAAATCATCAAGCAAGCCTTCCCATTAACTGAATCTATTTATTATATTGACTTCTCTTGTTTATTTTGTAATAGCAAGAAAATCCCTATCACAAATGGTTCTCGTCACGAATAACTCCTATTTCAAAGAACAAAAGTGAAAAAAATGTTTTGGAAGCAAATCGTTTACGAAAATTGTGTATCTTGTGCATTTGCACCAATTCTATGGTTTTCATCTTTAGTCGGGTTTCCTTGTCTAATATTAAAATGCAAACATACAAAATTAACAAATGAAGTAAAGGTGATATGTGCTAAGCACAGTCTTTTTATATCAACCTCGATAGTCATCACATTCTTAGCAGGATGCTCATATTGTATATTATCAATCAAATTACCACTGAAAAACAAAAGAGATGTCTTGATGTTCTTAACAGCTGTAACCACACTTCTTTTTTATACCAGATCATTTGTTTGCATGGTCATTGCTTTAAATCATGTAAGATCTGCTAGAGATATCTTTCGAAGAACAGATGAACTTTTAAAAGCCTATAAATGGTTGGCTTCTCAAGTGCTTCTTCAAGAACATGATGTTAGAAGATTACGTAACCAGTCGCTAATCAATTGTTTCGCTATATCAATCTGTTTGACAGCTTACATGTTCTATACCCTACCTAACAATATTACTGAGAGTTTTATTCTCGTACAAAGATTCTCGACAGTTTTGGGTTTTTATGCCGATTCTATGGTTGTCATGATTTTTCTGGGTAATACAAGATTAAACATGGCGATTATACGACGTTATGAAGATAATCTGAAGGCTCAGATGTTGATAAAAAGAAGCAAGCGCGGTTGTAGTGATTTGGAACATTTGATAACACTTGTCAGAAGGCTACATTCTTCTCTTGTTTATAATATTACTTCTTGGTATACGTTTTGCGATCCAGCTGTGGTGTTTTGGTTGTTGATAGCTATTTTGATGCTTATATTTAATGCTTTTCTCATTATCACAATTAGATTTAGCAAGAATTCTAATTTAGTTATACCAGGATTTGATGAACTGGAACTGCAGTTGTATGTTTCGGGCTTGGTTATTTTTCATGTGTTGAGTACACTTGAAGGTTTGCAAAAAGTGGTAAGTGTAACGTAAATTTGCTAGACTACATTAATATAGTTATTATTGTCAAACTATTATTACAATTTGAGATTATAAAGCAAAGAGAACACAGTTCCTAAGGCTGTTTAACTTTCTTTAAATTTTTGATTTTGTGAAAATTTTGCTGGCAGCTTTGGTATGTCCTGAGCAATCGGCTATCAGCAATGCTACAAAAACTATACGTGTCAGTGACCACAACTACTGCCGTCTTAATTTAACTGCCTGCTGTTCGACTACGCCGGCATTACTTAAGTATAATTTTAAGATATCAATAACGCGGAATTTGTTCTTGCTATTGCCTAAGAATTCAGCCTGGGTTGTAGCCACTGTAGTATTTACCTCAAAGAAACTGCCATGAGAGGCTTTCTTGCTTCGTTGCTCTTTACTCATCGTGGTTGGTAGACCAGAATATCCATCAAAAATAACTACTGCATCTGCGTGAAAATGCCTCACCACGTACGATTATACACATCCATGACCTGCCCATACATATTACCACGATTGAGAATTTCTTGAATAATAACGGATAAATATAGACAAAAATTGTAATTAAACGACACACAAATGTATATACAACATTTTGGTACTTGCTCCTGCTTAATTTTTTATTGTAGTTAGGATAAAGTTTAATATCTCACAGAATTGAGACTCTCTCAGGTCGGGTCGCTTTGAAGTTCTTATTTTAGCATACAAATAATTAAAATATCAACACACAAATAAATTTTCCTATATTAATAACAAAACACTTCAATTTTATTAAACAGAATAACTAAAATAGATACCAACCTAAAATATCTCTTATTTTGATTCAAAAAGACTGATATTCACATGAATCTGTTTATTATTTTAAATTTTTTTAATTCCAAAATTGCTTAATAGATTTCTATTTGGGGATTCATATAATAAATAATAACTTTTTAATAAATATTTTTTTTATTTTAACTATAAAAGAATTATTTTTAAACTTATAGTTTGTTTATAATTTTCTTTTTTTTATTGGTATCTTAAAATTAATTAAAGTTTAACTTATTAAAACTCACGGTTTATTATTTTAGTTGTTTTAAAATTTTGATCACAAACATCTTTCAACATCTCTACACCCATTTCCAGTCAGCTGCTTGCCCCCATTTATCTGAACATAAAATGTAAAAATTAAAATTTTAATCTATACTATATGCAATTCTAATAATTGAAATATTATTTGTTAACAATCGGTAAGTCCAAAATTTCCAATAATTTCAATTTATTTCCAAAAATTGTTATTAATTAATAATTTACTCTTCTTTGAGACTTTCGATGTTATTATTATTTTTGCTTTTTCTTTTAAAAATTAATACTTTTGGTTTAATACTTTTTAAGTTCGACGTTTAAATTATAACTTTAATCTTTTGTTCAACTAACGAAACTAAATTTTAATTATTTTTCTTCAATATAACCTTACAAAAATCTAACTTGAAGCGCTCCAGAAGTACATGTTCCCCTTTCGATGGTTTAAAGCTACTTAATTGTTAAAGAACTGGCTTCCTTTATATACCTCTTGATAAAACAGTTGAATTTTTAACATTAAACAAAAGAAAATGACTTTTCCAAGTTCATCTAACCCTAATTTATTTTACAAATTTTTATCTACAGAAAAATTATTTATACCTTCTTGTAGATCACAGAATTTCGAATCTGCCGATATGTAACATTTGACACAACTAAAATAATAACATAAGTTTATGTAATAACACAATTTTCCAATATTCCTTGTTTATAAAGCTATGCATTACACCTTTTATGATCTTAATTAGCTATTTTGCTAGATACTACAAAACACTATGCAGCTCAAGCTACTGCACGTTACAAAAGCGTAGCCTGTCAAACATGTTTTTCACATATTATTTTAAAACGAACCAATCTTTATATGATAATTAGTATCAATTATGTGGTTAAAATGTTACTCTACTTAATTCCAAAAAAACATCTTATCAAAAATCTTATAAAAATAACAAACTTGAGTGTTACACAAAGGTACTACGTAAGCAAAATACCTCCTTAAAATGAAACACAAATCTCAGTAATAAATACAACAGGTGAGTAGTTATATCCTTACTGAACCGACAAAGTGATGGAGAGTTACATACCTTATTAACAGATATGGCTCCAAAACTGGTATCTTCGCTGGAAGGAGATACGCCAACTAAACGCAATTAATAGCAACGATAAAAGGACTGTAAGTTCCTGTTGTTGGTGATAATTGGATTAGAACAAAAGGCAAAACATATAAATTTGTATTAAATAAGATAACATTGCAGGTAAATATTATATACAAAATATGGTAGTAACGTCGGGCAAAGGAACTTCCAAGTCAGATTTCAATACGAAACTATGGTTGAAGGTCATACAATATTCTATAATAGAATTTAGGTGATTTGACTGTCCGGATAGTTAAAGGACCGACTTACCAAAAGAGCGTTGATGATGAAAGGAGATGCTTCAGATCCATTGGTATAGTTTAACTGATGTTGCAGCTTCGTCACTTATCTGTCAAGGTATGTTGGGAGTGGACAACCATCTTGCGTTACCTTGTCATAGGATGACAACCACAGTTGCACTTCTTGTGCCGTTGATTTTCTTAGTCCAATATCCAATAAGAAATGTACAGGCCCAACGCACTGTATCTATTCTCGATGAAATCGAGGGTTTTCTCGAGGTTTTTTGCTTGACGTGTCTTTTATGATGAATATTTTATGTTGACTCACGCTCTCTTGGATCGTGCGATTTATAGCAATTTTAATGCGATTTATGGCAATTTTAAATTAACAAAAATGAAGACGGAACACTTACATACATCTTAAATACAATCCATTCTGTCTGTTTCAGATAAATTCTGACATTGAAAAAGCACCAAAACTTTATTAGGTCTTAAAAAGTGTTAACGATCCCCACATCGTTAAATTTATCAATGAAAACTAATTTTTACATAGCAATTCAGGATTTCGCTATAAATTTTTTTATCTTTAGTGTTTTAGTGAGCATGTTAGTCCTAATTGACTAGTTTTATTTATATTAAGGAAATGGTTTTCTCCAATTAATTCAAAAAGTAAGGTTATGTCATTCATAGAACGGAATCCCCAGAATTTTCACGAAATATGCCTGCTAAATATTTTAATACGGGTTGTATCTTCGTAACATAAGTGAAGATCATAGTAATAATTTGCTGACCGGGGGAAAGAACTCCATGAAATGGATGCCTCTGACTTTGGATCCATGAAGAAGCCTGACAGGAGCTGAAGTACGATTGAAAAGATCAAGCTGCTTTCGCTATTCCAGGCATTAGCAGACCTTGACAGTACTAACAAACTTAACGGGAGCTGGAGCATGCTTAAGAACTGCGCTGTTTTACGCATTATCAGTGCGATTCTGACAAACCTGTTAAGCGCTGCCAAGGAGGCTATAAGGTCTAACCCGAATTTAAATTATGAGAAAAGCTAACGAAGAGTGACGACGAGTCAAATCGATATAAAAATGTTCAAGATAGTTTGTTATATCCACTTTATGAGGATCATCTTACCTTAATCACAGTGTCTTCCTGGTAAAATTGGCAGTCACGACAAATCTCTTGCGTTTGTCATCCCTTTCTGGGAAGTCCTTGTTCAAGAAAATATGTCGCAGATATATCAAGAAAAAATGTTGTGAACTATGAACTATTTGCTGTTCGATATACAACGCTAAAATCGCACCCTTCGGATTTCACACAATTCAGAAGCTTAAATCTGTTAAGGGTGTGTCTAGGTAAGAGATGAAGAATACATGGTATGCGAAATTCTAAATAACATGTTATTTTCTTGTATGTGTATGTTAATTTGTTCGTATTTGACAATAAGTATTGGCATGCAAAAATATCTATCGCCGACCGATAGAGAAAGTTGACACGAGGTGAGGCGGGGCTATCTATAAAGACTCTTTACCATAATTAGCCGAGTAGTACAGCAATGAAGGGTATTTATTTTTCGCTTTATTGTTTATTTTTCATTAAGATTCCTTCATTTCGTCTCGATCCATCCACATCGTTATTTGCCCGTCTCATTTCATTACAGCCTACAAATTGATGTCAGAGACAGCAGGAGTCGGGTAAACGACCGTCAAACTTAAGGGGGATATCCACCCTCATCGTTAGATATTTCCAATCTTGTGAATAACTTGAGGCATGCCACATTTTCAAGAATAAGAAAAATTGCCCTTGCACTCAGTGACTCCAACAATATGAACCAGTTTTGAACCCTACGTGCTGGTGGGAAAGTCAAACAACAGCAGACGGCATCTATGTTGACGTTTCTTGTAGAAATTTCGAGCTTGCTACTTTATTGATTAGCTTATAACTCGATTTTCTGATGATTAGTTATGTAAAAACATGTTTGTGTTGAGTAAAGAGGCTTTAATGTCAGGTTCGTTTTCTTTTCGACATTTACATGATATGTCCTAGACTACTCAGATCCTCCTAAAATTTTCAAAAAGGTATATCAGTGTAAATAACCTGTTTGTGTTTTTCATTGATTCTTATAAAATGTAATATAATGTCTTATTATTATGTCTCAATTCCATAGCGCATGCCCTGTAGCTCATATTTTACCGGATGGCACAATGAATAGGGCCAAGCTTATATATCTTCTTTGTTTATAAATTGATTTTTATAAACTATTTGGTATGGATTGTAAGGGGGTGGGTTTGCTGGCCCCAGGCGTTGACTTCGGTGGGCGTCTTTGCTCGGGCGCCAATTTTGTAGGGTCTCTGCCCTGGACACCAGGTTGCTTACACAGGGCGCTGAAATTCTCTGTAATCGGCGGTAACTCTCGGGCGTCAGTTATTTTAACGTGGTATGCTCCACGGATCTGGGTAACTGTTAGTGGAGAAAAGGTAATCCAACTGCTGGGGTCGTTAAGGTCGGCCCTGTCTGGATCTCTTTACCTGTCCCTAAAGCTCTCACAAAACGGAAGGATGTTAATACTAACAATTAAAACACACAGTTGTCAAACCTAATAATATTTATTACCATCAAAGCTCCAGCAAGCGTTAGTCTCTTAAATAAGCATACTGTTACCTACGGTAGCCACAGCAAGCGGGGTGCAATACGGTGTACAGTAATAAGCAAGCCTGCAAACGGTAACGAAGTACGTTGGGGACGACGGGGGTTGGTTAGGGTGGTAATGGGC
Source organism: Agrypnus murinus (assembly GCA_929113105.1). NCBI lineage: Eukaryota > Metazoa > Arthropoda > Insecta > Coleoptera > Elateridae > Agrypnus > Agrypnus murinus. Next base: position 54,257,848 of record OV816027.1, read on the forward strand.
AAGTTGAACGGGTAATACAAGGGAACGGAAAAGGGCGAGACCTCCAGGCTACACACAGTGAACTCTCGGAAAAGAGTGATGGGTCTCGGAAAGGGTACGGTGGGGGATGCAAGAATGTGACCTCCAGGCTACGCACAGTGATGTCTCGCAAAAGTTACGATAGGGGGTGCAAGTATGAGACCTCCAGGCTACGTGCAATGAAGTCTCGGAAAGGGTACGGTAAGGGATGGAAGGATGAGGCCTCCAGGCTGCGCACAGTGAAGTATCGGAATGGGTATGGTAAGGGATGAACGGAAGAGATCGAGTGGAAAGGGAATCGGAATGTCGGTATGAGGACGTACTCTTATGTTCCCTTGGATCTGTCCGGTCTGCTGTGCTGGCTGGGCTGCTCCTGCTGGTGGGTTGGAGTTCCGGGATGGAAGTGAATAAATCGGCTCGCGCACCTCCTTATATAGGCGCTCTCGGGGCGTGGGGCAAATGGTAGGAGTGAAACGGAGCCGCGCACGCCAAATATCGGTTAGGAAAGGAACCCGTGCTCTCGCTTGAGTAGGCGGCTTATCCGAGCGGTCTTAGATTGCACAGATGATAAGCATATTCACTCGTATACCCAAAATAAATAACCAAAAATAAAGTAACTTCGTTACAGGATATATTAGAGGTAAACTCCGTTTTTCTAAGTACAGATCCAAGATCGCTGACTTTTGGTTTTGGCGGGAATAACCCCAAGTTTCGATTTTTTAAACCATTTCATCAGTATCATGAACTACGGCTAATTTATAAAAGCTGACTATTTTATACTTTCCACCCATTACATGATTTTCAGGAATTCGGTCATCTTGGATATGTATATTGAAAAATTGGAATATATGTGTTACATAATCCGTATCAAATTTCATCAGAATCCATTTATAAACGAAGAAGATATAAGCTTAGCCCTACCATCTGTGTCACCCGGTATAAATATAGTAAAGAGTCACAAAGAGTTCAACAGTTTATAGTACTCGAGCAATCAATTATATAATAGTATATAGAATCCGTAGACCAGTCTTCATCGAGCATATGCCATAATTTACAGAATATAGTAGATTATAATTCACAGACTGTAGTCCAAGTTACAATGTATCAGTGTACAATCTGAAGTTATGCTCGATAGCACACTATAGTCTTTTTACAGTCATTGGTGAATGGGCGTGAACTCTTGATCCATCATCCACAATTCATAACCTACAAACAATAGTTCGGTTTGTTAGTTTATTAAGATTTAAGATGGTCCTTCGAGCCGGATAAAGCTAAAAAACGTGATGTACATCACGAATTTGTGACCAATACCTCTCGAAGAACAAACTATTGAAATGAAGGAGTTTAGGTTGCATAGCTTCAAAAAATACTTTAATCTAGTATCTATCATATTGATTTTGTATTCGTGCGATTTTCAAATCTTTGAATCTCTTACATCTTCAACAAATTGTATAACGTTTCGGTACACGAATACGGCTAAACCTAGAAGTTATACACACTTCCGGAATTACAATCGAAATTGGCTTACTACATTATTATTAACTGTTTTGGAGAATGCTCAAAAAGTCAGTTTTTGTTTAACGCCCTCTAACAGTCATGTTTATAATCTGCTATTGTTGATGTGAAACTGCTATGTAAATTAAGGCACTGTGTTTTCCGCATTGATCGCATCAAAATCGGCCAATAAATAAAAGAACTAAAAAATTAAACAAACGAGTGGTGGAGATAATGAATGCCGCCATATTTTTTGTATCTTCGTTATTTATGGACCGATCATGATGCGGTTTTCTTTGCTCGACAGGACCTACAATGCTTTAAATATCAAAGGAGTCATAAATTGGTTTTGCACGGGACAACTTCATGGGCTTTTTGTTTTGTCAAATGAAGAATTGAATAGGTATAAATAAATATATACAATATCCAGTGTGTCAACTATTTTATTCTTTGCTTATAATACATAAAACTAATCGATTTTAATTTAAAATCTAGATAACTCAGGGTCGTCAAATTATGCTTTATTTTTCATTCAAAGTCCTACAACTACAGCAAATTACTTTTCATCAAATTAGGTACTGCTACATATAATGAAATCGTAATAACTCAAGCTGAACAGTTTCACCCTTGTAATTATTTAGAAAGTGCTGATGTAATACTATTTATTTTTTTAATACATGACACGTACTCTCAACGAAACTGTTTTTTAATAAATTAGAGCAGCACACGTTATACATGAATCAGACATTTTTGGAAATTTTAAATAAAAATGTTTGCTTCCAACTCCAAAATAATAAAAAAAGAGAAAAGCAATTGCGTAGCATGTGTATTAAAACCAATGCTACTGATGGGTGCGATATATGGTTGCTCTTCAATGTCTATTAATTGTCCACATACGAAAAGGCGCGACAGGTTCGCCAGATTTACTAGATCACCCTTCTTACTCTTTTTATCTACACTTCTGCTCATACCTATCTCAATAAACGTAGTGAATTGTTGCTTTGAGCTATTTTATTGGAGCAGTGATAAAGTGGGGATGCTCTACATATCAACAGAGATACTATTTTGTGCAGCAGCAATTACGACGTGTGTGGCGGGAATTTTGAAAAATAAACAGAAATTAATTGAATTGAATGGATTGTCAATTTTAATTGAGAATAGATACACTTATGGTATTGATAGCCTGTTATCAAATGAAGTCACTAGATTCTTCTTGCTAAAGAGCTACATGATTATAATATTTATTTTATTAAATGATCTAAATTTTATGCTTTATGCGATTGGGGAGTATCATAAATCTAGTTGGAACATTCTATCAATGATTACAATGAGCTTAAATACTTACATAGAGTCAGTAACGGCATTTCAGTTTATGCAAGCCAGTAATTTATACAGGGTCTTGTTTTTGACATGTTTTAAACATATTAAAAGAATACTAATAATGAAGGATGCAAATATAAATATAGTACCCAAAGGGTTTTCTCTTGAGAGACATCTCAAAAAGAGCAATAAGCTCTATACGGCCTTGGTATTTAATTACAAACAATTGAACCGATTTCTCAATCCAATGTTTCTATTCTATTGGCTAATTATTATAGCAATGCTCATAGTTAATATTTATTCACTGGTGATTGTTTTTCGCAATTCGGGAAAAAGTGATATATTGCTTGCTGTGAGATCGTCCGGAAGCATTCTTGGTATTATTGCGTACACTGTAGTTATTGAAAGAGTCAATATCGTGGTAAGTTTGTTAAATTGATTATTTGCACAATAGGAAACTACACATTTGTTAAAATGCATGTTAGACAAGTTAGAACATACCGACGATAGCTTTTGAGGTGTGTCCTATGACAATTCGCGCAATATTCTTCCAATGTAAATGTTGTAAGTAACAAGAATTTACTAATTCAATTATGTTTTACGTTAGGAAAAGCCCAGTGAGTCTTACTAGCTTCCTAGTTTCGAGAACATGCGAGTATCTCTTTCGACATCAGTAGCTTTGTTCCACCGGCGATCACACTCTGGTGATGTGGTACTGACCTGAGAGAGTAAGTCGTATCTTAACCAGTTGTAGCTTACCTGTCTGGTTGTTAATTATTTTGTTCCTTCTTGCATTACTTGCTTTTGCGAGCGTTGTAGGAGCAAGAATCTACAGAAGACGCCCCTGGTAGAGATGGTCCAGTGGGTATGTCGGATTCGTTTGGGAAGGTGATCCATACGCCTACTGACTAAAATTAGTCAGTCAAAAAGTTAACGTCGACATTGCCCTTCCATCCGTGGCTTCTCTTCCCGTTTTTTATTCACTAATATAACTCTTACTATTTTTTCTATATCGTCCCAGTTCTTCTCTTTTGTTAGCATACGTGTTATGATATTATCTCTGCTCGTTTTATCATCTAATCTATACTCGAGCAGTCTTCTTAACTCATTCCATCTTGCGCACTCTAGTAGTCTAGCACTGTAGTACTGTGTGTTTGACTGTACCTACAGTGTTTTCTTTGCTATGCATTCTGCTTAAATATTCCTCAAATGGCCACTTAGAAAATGAGTTAGTTAGTAGTCCACTCTCCCTCCCTGCTGATCCATAACTCCAGATCTCAAATTGAAACCTTAGTCCAACCAGCCTTACCCGTGTTAGAACTCCAGGCTTTACTCCATTTTTATATAGTATCCTTCTTGATATTTGTTTTCTTGTCGTTACCTTCTTTTAAGTTCTTATTCTTTTCACTATCAATAGATCTAAAGCTGGCACTAGGCCGGCTTTAACTAGGATTTCCTTTGTCGAGACGATCCTATAGACTGCCTCGTGGCCAAGACCATCTTTCTCTGGGTCCGTTGCAACGTCTGTCGGTACCTGTTTGTTTTGAGTACTCCCACATGCCGAGGTCGCATAAAGTATATAATACCGAAAACCTCACCGGATTCTCATTTTGGAGGTTTTTGATCCTCCATTCCTTGGCATCATAAGTCTATTTGTGGAGCGGTTGTCTTCACTGTTTTTACTAGACTTATCCGACATGCTCTCCCATCGTAGTGTTTCAATCTATCATCACTGTCAGGTATCGTATACTGCCCTTACTTTGACTACCCAGCCACCACACTGAGATTATAATGACGTTATTTTTAAGTCAATATTGGTCGACGACGTCATATGACTAATAAATGATGTCATATAATGGGACGTACGTTGACGTCTTCAAAACGACATCTTTTCGACGTACAATACAATACGTACAAGTTTCATTAATAGTTATTTATGTATTAAGGGCATAAAGAAGCTTTTATGACCAGAAGCGTTATTTCTAGCCCGAGGCGTTAGCCGAGGGTTAGGAAAAGGCTGTAGGGCCATAAAAGCAAGTTATGTCCGAAATACATACACTATTTTATGCACAGATTAAGTTTTTAACTCAAATCTATTATTGTGTAAAAAATCTAATTAAATGAGTACGTAGCCGCTCAAGCCGCTGTGCGTATACTTATGTGCTTATAGAAGTACGTTACTATAGTTACTATTCCAAAATATTTAATTTCAGCTTATTTTCATTGGTGATAAGTTTACAAATTATATTAAGAACCAACCAAGTTCTACAAATACAGCTCTGACATTTAATTGACGTTTCTTTATTGCCCGTCGGATCATAAAGAGGCCCTTGGGCCATAAAGAGACGGTTATGTTTAGACGAGTCCAGCAATAATGGCCTAATTATAATGCATCTGTGCATAAAAATATATTATTTTAACAGGGGCCAAGGAATACTGGTCATATTAAGCAGGTGGTCGCAATATAAAGATGTTTTGACTGTAGTATATAATAAATGTTATTTCCAATATTCAACTATTTATTTATAATTCCTGTCTTAGTCCTCGTATAGGACGTTTTAATGACGTCTTATATTGACGTATTTGGGCTGTGACATAATGATGTCTATTTTACGATAATTTGACGTCGTGACTGCCGAAAAAACGGCGTCATTATGACGTCAGTGTGCTGGTTGGGTATTTACTCTCCAATCACGACAGCCATCTTCTTCGTAATCCTCGTAATCCTCGCTCTGTGTAGTATGACGACTTGTGTCTTTTGGTATGTCACTCTCGAGTTCTATAGCACGGAACAATCTGTTAACTGCAGATGCATGCAGTCTCAAGTAACTCTTTAATTTTAGCTTCAATCCTGATAGCTATCACTTCTGTTCCGGCATTTCTGGTCTAATAGTCCGGTAGTAGAAAATATTCCATAGTAACGGCTCCAGCATAGACCTCTGAGGGATCCTACATGTTATTTTGTTGGGATCTCCCATCTTCCCAAGTGATATCCTATATATGCATCTTCCCATATATTATTGTCTATTTTCCTGTACAGATTTTGCAGCTTCTATTCAATTCTCGGATTAGTTTTCTATATCTTTCCCTACTTGTAGCAGCTTCCTCTCTTTTTCTGCCCATTAACCTTGGATTTTTGATTTGCTCCGGTCATCTTCCTTTTTTCCTGTAGACACTTTTCTTCTTTTTACACCAATTTTGGTAGTCCGAGAATAGACTGGTTTCAATGTGCTTCAGCTTCAGCTTAACAGGGTAACATCTTCGTCTGTTACTTCTCAACTTTTGGGTTCCTTTGGTAAGCTTTCCGTCCACATTGTAAGGTTGATGTGTGGTCCCGTATGCCTCTCACAAAGATAGGGAATCTTCTGCATTCAGCATAACTAGCTTGTTTTGTAACATCCACTTTGCAGTCATTTCAACCCTATTGTAACTTCTGGGTGTGACCCAATAACGGCGACTTTACGTTTAGCCCTTCTCCTAGGATGACTAGTTTTTCTCTGTCCCCTGATGCTCGTTTCCATGACGCTTTAATAGTCCTCGTAAACATTCAGCATTATGTTTAAAGAAATGTAGGCGTTGCAAATAATGACCGTTTTTGTTTCAACGTTTATTTTCAAACTGGACAAAATAATCATGTCAATATTCATCTTTAACCAGTAATCTGACTATATTACTGCCAACATCTACCTACAGCTATACAGAGTACTTACTGAACTTGCAGCTGAACAGGAAACTAGATCACTGCATATAGCAATAGCAAATAACTACAACTAGGATCTATTTCATTCCTGGCAGTTCCAGCAGCAAATATTAAAGTGGTTAAATTTACCCACCAATCACCTACGGGTTATCAAACGTTAATAATTTGATCTAATTGAAATTGTGATATATTTGGCAAAAGCAAAGAACCTTCAGAAGCATATCGTCAAGAATGAAGAATACCATGAAATTTCATCATATAAATTTTTTAAAATTATAACAGTTGAGAGGTATATGCAACCCATCTTATATATTAAAGAAAATATTATATTTACTTATTTTGTAGACAGAGTCGGAAATAATTGTTTTAATTACCCGAATTTCCATTTCTAACAGTTCTGAAACTTACTATACCAATAAACCCGTTTAAATTGTGTACTTCAGAGGTCCATATTTTGATTCTGTAAGGTTCACGTAATATTCTTCACACTGCTCAAAATAGTTATGTTTTATAGGCATAGTATCTGACACAAAATGAATCATTTCTTCGAGTTGCCTTTCTTTGAAAATTTCTAAATGACTTACTATGTTTCCTGTTTCAACTTATTTGATATTGAGTACAAAGTACTTACTTTAGTATTGCTTTCTTACTCACCAGCATGTACCATGATTTTAATTGCTGTTGTAGGGCAACTACTTATGGCTTTAGATCTCTATTTTCTACCAAGAAGCAGTAACATATTTAAATTGTCCTTGCTATCTTTTTCTGTACCTTTTGAAGATGCGAAGGCAACGTCATCCAACATCTAAGATATTATTGAAACCAATAGTTGTACCGTTCAAACTAGAATCTTTTAAAGACGATTATCTCCATTTTTTTAAAAGGAGCTACGCCATTTTTCTGCGGTTTACTTCTTGCATAAGGTTTGTTTCTGTTCATGTTTCTGACATCAGCTATGAAGCAAATCAAGGGACTCTTGCATAAAATATGATATTGACATAAAACTGACGTAATAACATGACTTGAAGGTAATCAGTGTGAAGCTGAGGAATATATCAAAATTGAAAAATAATCATTATATTAACTGAAAAATCGCTTGCTTATAAATATTCAAAAAACTCACCCGAGCTGCATGGAACGGATCATCTTCGAGTTCCGAAAGTATAATTGAAGCCAATCGCTGAAGCTCAGCGATCAGCAGTTTTTAAATATGTATTCCATGTGTGTAGTGTTCAGTTTTTAAACAAGGCTTCTGCGCATTTTAACAAGGCCTCCTGGATGTAATGCATTTTCATGTCTATTAACAAAGACTTAGGTTGAAGGTATGAAGTTATATCTTAGATTGACTTAGGTAATGACAGAGGCTTTATCGCAAGCGATTGTCTTGGTTTTCGTAAGAAGGTCACACTCTCACTTTGTTTGCCGCCGTTGTAATGCTATGCTGTAGTACCCAAAAGTATGTCGTACTTCATAAAATTTCCCAAACAAGCTTAATTTTATAGATAAATATATCTATGTCCAAAACAGCCGATACTGATAAGAAGAAAGTGGATCTGAACGAAACTTAATCTTCGTAAGAGTAAATTTGCTGCAATAAGTTGGTATCAGCAGGTAGTTGATGGAAAAGATGGCCATTCTCCATACAAGACATTCTAAAGAAACAAAAGTCTACGGATTATACGGACGTTGGCTTTTGATGGATTTGAAAAAAATCACATGGAGTAGGATAAGAAAATATATTATGTTGGCTCTATGACCATCCCTGTGATTTCGTGAAAATATGATTCTGTCACAAAAAAAATCACCAGGTTTCATTGGATGGATGTCATCGACTAGGTTAATAAAGTATAGAAACTGGGTTTGTTAAGTTTGTAGTGAAGCAGATCATACTATAGCGGGAGTCACTAAAAACATAAAGTAATACAAATTACAAACTGCTACAAAAATCAGTAGATATTGAAGTTTTAAAGTTTTTAAAGTCAGAAACTGAGGCTCGATAATCCAATTTTAAATGTCAACGTCATTGGCGTGCACTATTTTTCTTAATCTATTTTGTCGAGTCGGTTCATTGAGTTTTGTTATTATTTTTTTTATAATCTTTAACTTTAAGAATACAATCTTAACATGTGAATATCTCCTATTCATACGTCCTAAGGCTACTATTTATAGGCCCGTATGACTGGCCTTTGGATTGGGTTTCTTTCACGGTTCCCGTTGTGCGCAGGTGTCCGGGGAGGCGGAACCCTCAGTCGGGTTATGGCGTTCCTTAAATGTGGCTGGCGTCCTGCTAAAAGTCAGGAGTCTAGTACAGGGAGTCTAGCCAGGTCTATTCTGATCAATGGCCATCTCTCACCTTTTGAACCTCTGGCAGATCGTATTACTAGGAAGAGCGGCACCGGAACAAAAACAAGGTTCCTGTTAAGGGATGTTGAAGCGAATATGCACAGCCTAATAACACACCCTAGACAACCTCCACTTCTTGGTGGTACCCGTTGGGACATGATGATGACAGACTCTTAATGTGCTTGCTCCCGCTTTAAGTACATGCCGCAATTATAGGCCCGATTTAAACATCTTCCTCTGCGAAATCTTCGCTGTGAGATAGATGCAATATGAGATACATAAATATGTTATAGTTTGCGTGAAACAAAAGAAAAGACAAGCCCTACCTGGTTTTAAAAAATAGCTGTGTCTCAAACACAAAACCCTCGTCTAATTGTGTCTTGGATATAACTAGGTACCGACCGAATAATTTAATAAGTTTCGAAGGTTTTGTCCAATATGTACAGTAAAGGCGATTGGGAAAATACTGGAAATTATGCTGGTTCATTTCAGGGACTTTCTGTTTCTCAGATGTGGGTTCTATTGTTTAACTCTGACATACATAATGTTCGGTTCAACAGCAAACCCCAGAATTGCCTGTGCAAGAGTTCTGTTAGCTGCTTGCATCTCTATAGAGTTGCAGTAACGATTCAACATAACAAGGAAATTCCAAAATTCCTAAGATGGTGGGGATGTTGTTTTGGAACCATATCCCTGAAGAACTTGAATAACTACGCTATCCATACCAACGTTTCTAGTTTCACCATCGACTGTTTGTGACAAAGCAGGTTTGATTAGCTTGTTCTGTTGACTTTGAGCACGAGCAAGAGATGTTTGCATCTCAAGATTTGAATGTAAACTTTTCCTTTTCGACCAAACATAAATATGTTCACCGTGGAACCAAGATGTGTCTGTATGTTTTACGTGGAGTTCCCGTGATAACATACCCCCACGTTCCTTCCCTTGGGAGGAAGGAATTGAGATACGCTCAATCAGCGCGCAATCGCATAGCAATTGCTCTCAGTAACTCACTGGTCGCAGCGAAGTTGCCTATCCACCCTCTACTAGCTAACCAGGTTAGTACCGGAGCGATTGATTTAACACGTGCTCATCCGCCGGCACCCTCCCGTCCTCTTTCATACGGGGCTAAGTACCTCGTCCAGCATTAGGACTATCACTAACCTAGGTTAGGTATATCAGAACCAAGGTTCTTTCACCAAGCCTTAGTTGGGGCCACTGCCAGATCGAATCCAACCTCAAGTGTGGCGGGACTTGGTTTTAAATGGGTTCGCCACCCCGATCTCTCAGTCATAGGCCTGGTGTGCCCCCGACAGAGCTTCGTTTCGAGGCTACTTTAAGGGCCCATCAAAGTAGCATGCCGGTGTGTACCCGTTAAGGTGAAGTTGTCTTGAACGTGAGAGGCTGTGTATCTTCGCATCAACGCCTTTTAAGTGTAGGTCTCTAGACGATTTCTGGGAATCTGACGCTGGAACTGACAGCATGTGCCAGACCCCCGTAACGTCACCTCCGAAACGCTACCTGGTGGCATGCAGTTTCTCATTGGTTAGCGAGCGAACTCCCTAACCGAGATAAACTTCACTTGAATCTCCTCCATTCGTCTAGGCCAGACAGCGGGATACTTATCTCCATAAAAGACCCCACGTCAGGTAAGATTCAATCCACCCACACCGGACCCCCTTGTTAGCAGAGCTCCCTCCGCAACGGCTTAGGGTCATTTGGAGTAGGGTCACCGTGGAACCAGTTGCCAAGTTCATTGCCATTTTCTTGCATGCTGTGCATTAAAAGTATGGGCGGCTCAGGTAAGATAATTTTGTACCGTATTCTCCATTATAACCATTGTATGTAAGGATCTATTAATATAAGGCTTTGACGATTAATAGTTACTACCCAGCTTATCACCTGAAAACTGGAATAGGCCATCAAAACTTGAATGCACATGTCTGAAGGCTTTGATTCGTCTTGACGAGAAAAGCAGTACGACTTCAGTAGGCAGTAGGCACTGCACACAACAACCGGAATAGACTTCATTATCATTTCATTAGTATCATATTGAACCGGATATTTCGTAATACCACTGTGCAAAGGGTTTTTTAATCATTTAATCGGTTTCGTCATCCAAGCTGATTGCAGAATCTAGCTCGGTGGATTTAAACACATTTGTCTTCAAAAACAGATCAGCTCAAGCATTTACGGCAGTAACCATAACCATGATGCGTCAGTTTACATAATTGTCGCCAGTGTTATTTAGCAAGTTCACGTTTCCTCGAATAAGCCTAGTCAGCTCTTAATCTTGATTTTCGTCCGGTTTAGTTGAGGTCTGTTCACTGCATCCACCTAATGAATAGGGCTATTGGACGTGTCATCAATGTAGCAGTTCACAGTCACGACATTTTAGAATCTTAAGATCCACTAATCACAAAACCCAAGGATAGATTAGCTACAAAACTTTAAAATCAATAGAGGCTCAACGATCGGGACCTGGTCGGATGTGCGCACGTATGCATCATGTGCTATATATTCTTAACTTACTCGGTGAGATCTTTTTGATATGCTACTCGTTGAGTGCTGTAATGGAACAAGGCGTTCAGGCAACAACCTGAAGATCGTAGGAATGTTTGCAAACTCTTCATGTGCTACATATTCCTAACCCACTCCACTTATTAAACGATATGCTGCTCAGTGGACCTTGTGAAGATATCACACGATGATCTTTGTCCTCGAATGGCGGTTAGAATATCAGCCCGCAGTTGAATAGAGCTGTCAAGCCGCAGAATGTGTCAAAAGATTATTACTATTCAGACAATGTAATTCATATATCACGTGTATTTTGCTCTGTTTCTAAGAAGATAATTTGATTCAAATATCACATTACATTCTCTCATAGAATAATAATAATAATACATGATTTATTTGTGAAACAGGCAGCAACACATTAAACTCGCCCTACGTGTTCGTTGAATCTGGAACTCGGTTAGACGCGTAAATATCAACGATATTAATTTCGCCACTTGTTTTATTTTGTCTGAATATAATGCGATACTTAAAAAAATAAGTGCTTTGAATTGATGACAATCAACTTCTGTCTTTCTTTTAGATCCTAAATAGGGAACCTGATACTATTGATAAACAAATTAAAAATTCTATGCACAAGGAACAAATTTTTCAAAATAGTAAAAAACGTGAAAAACCACAAATTCAAATTTTTATTCATTATTCTAAGCACGTAGTATGTATGTTGCTTTAATTAATATTTGATGTATTGATCGACAGTGTTTTCCCCCAGATACAAAATCAACAAATATTTATTCTCCTATCATTAGTGTTAATAAACATAAATTTTAATGTAACTTCGTTTTGCATTTTCAGAGCGAAGATATTTTGTCATTCTTGTTCAAATATCCAATTAGTAAATTAAGTACGTCTGAAGCAGCTCAGGTAGGTACCAATTTTCATAATTGTTAATAGTTTAATAATTGTTTCATAATTTCATGATAGTCATTAATGGATGCCCACTAAATTATTTTTCAGGTGGAAATGCTTATAGCAACATTGACTATTCAGAAACCTGTACTTAGGGCGTCGGATATTTTTACTGTTGGCACAAGACTTTTAGCTTCGGTGAGTATAATAGATTGGATATAGATTCCTTCCCTTAAAAACTAAGGTTTTTGGAATTAAAATTAACCGAAACTTTGTCAGCTACTGAGAAATCAGCTCTTTAAGGTGTCTAAGATCTTCTGATGTTAATGCTGAAATTGTTGCTTTCTCCCCTTTTTCCCACTTGCGCTGACTCATGATGAACTTTTCTTCTCTTGTTTGCTCTTTGCTTCTATAATTGTTGTTGCTCTATATGGCTAACGTGGTTCTTTCCCACAGGTAACTCTGGAGTTCACACCTACATAATATAACACTTGAGAAACTCTTGCTGCATTCTAGTCCATACCAACCCATGTTTCGTTGTTTCTCTGGATCCGTTCAGCGCCAAACTATAATTGATATCTTCTTCTTTGTAACATTTCTGATGTTATCTGTGTCTGTATCCGTTGTCACATAAGGTTTAATAGATGGCGGCTATAAAGACTATTGTTATTTTATTAAGTCAGTTCTAGAGTGCCACGGTCCCCTTAAAACTGAGCACAAGCTATCTATAGCACCTTATCAGGCCACGTTCGCTATACATTTCTTCTCAGAACGTTTGGAAGTCAAACCAAGGACGAAATCAAACAACGAAATTTTCATCAGCATCAAGCACTAACGTACTTGACCACCGAGCAACGAATGTGTTGTATAGTTATATTTATCAATAAATACGTTATTAAATTCTGGTCTTCAAATCTTTTAAACTTATTTCGCGCTGTTTGTTAAGTTTGAAATCTGACGACTTGAAATTCGAGCATATAATTTAATATAAAAAGCCCCATTAGATTGCCAAGGATGACTTGACTATAACTCATTACAACGTTATGTCCTCCTTGTTACATTTTGTGTACGATGGACAATTGGCATCTAAATTAATATATGACCTGGAGCTTAGGAATCTGCACCAAGCAATGTAGAACAGAGAAGAGAGTCTCCATCACCAGTAAAACTTTTGAAAAGAAAGTCGTTATCTTGTATACTTCTCAGAAAGCTATCTTCACTATTTTGGACTCAATACTCAGTTATGGATTTCAATTCATATAACAGACAAGATCCTTTCGAAAGGTTTCACTCTTCTTTGTTTGGTGACTTTCTTCCTCGCCTTTTTCTTTTAGAGCCTTTGAGACAGTGATTCCTCTCATTCGGATAAAAGTTTCTCTTGATATCTTCTACACAGTTTGTGGACGGGAAAGGGGCTTCCAGTTCAGTTAGAGATCTTGCAACTCCTTCAGATGTGTTGGCATCTGTTTTCAGTCTGCATGTCAGGGTATGGTTGATGGGCAAAGAGATTATTTCCTGTTGCATTAAACAGAACTCTTCCGGGCAGACGGTACGAGGAACCAAAAAAGTGCCCAGAAGACTAGTCTTTTTTCTCCTTTTTTATGTACGTTTAAGCGATTGAACATCATGACGATCAATTCATGAATCACCGGATACATGCATCGTTTGAGTAATTGAATAGAGACAGCAAGAGTTAATCAATATTTGTTTGCATTTCGTATTATATTATTGTAATCAATGTTTTCTATTTGCTTTCAGATATCCGGAACAGTAGTGACGTACGTATTAGTAGCCTTACAGTTTCATGCATCTTGGACAAAGAAGTAACGCCAGAACAATACGAAGATATGCAAAAGAACCACAGGTCTTCTATCAATCATGAGCATTAATCATATCATATCGGCATGATTCGAGGAGCTATTATGATTTTTAAGCTCTATTTTCTCATGTTTAGTGTCTAATACTGTTAATCTTTTGATATAATGAACTATAGTGTCAAAGTTAAATGTAAAAAATCTTTACTAGTACTGTGAAGTTACGATATACATGTACTTAGTTTATTTTAGTATTTAGTTAATACAAAATATTTAATAAAGATTTATTAAAACAATACTATAAAACTGATAATTACAAGATAATTACAACACCTACACAGGTTAGATGCAGACTAGCTTTTAAAATGTACTCAAGGTTAATAACTAGAGTGAAAGGTCATCTACCTACAAAAAGTTTAGTTTAAGTTAAAACCAGCCTTGATTTTAGTGTCAAACTAGAATTGATAGATAGACAAATGTTTATTAAATTTCCATAAAAGTCGACATATCCGTAATACAATAATTAATTAAGAAAAAAACCGAAAGTATTGAAAGAAAAAAGAGAACAGAAGTTCTCTTTATGTACATAGAACGAAACAGAACCACAAAAGTATCTGTAGATATTATTAGAATCGTTTTCACACTTAAAATGAACTTCATATCCTTCCGGAAGCATGAACAAAAAACATATTTCGACCTTGAGTGTTGGAATATTGCAATTTTTAAAGAACTCGAGGTCAGCAACTCCGAAAGATTACTTCTTATCATACGAAGATAGTTCACTTCAAGACAAGCACTATAAAAAATTGTATTCTCAAAATACGACCATAGTAACTTTTCCAACGGACAAAACTACCCGTGTTCTCAGTTTCGTTTCAAATTTGCACGTCAATAGCCTGCAATAGTTGCAGGCATAGTCTAATAGGATTAAACGCAAACTCTTGAAATTGGCACCACATACAATACATGACAATTTTTAAATGAGCACAAAGATGCAGACGGCGCACATTACATTTTGGATGTTGTTGAAACAACTTCAAATAATAGTGTAGTCAGAACAAATCCGGCGCATTCCCCCGTGTTCTATTGTAGGGAACGCGAGTAGCAGAAATGACATTATTTTAATACCGACTCATTTAATTATCATTATAGCGTGATTTGTCATTCGTTTATAAATTATTAATTAAGTAAAAACATTATAACCTACAGAAACACAAAGGCTATTTTTATATAAATACGTACCTAACCTACCCAAAATATAGCTGTGCTGGAAGTATCAGCTTGATCCAAATAACACTGCTTTAGTTTTTGCCGGCTAACCCCCAATAAGTCGGAGAGGGGCGGGGTAATACAAGATATAAAAGATAAAAAAAAACAAGCGCCACTTCCTTTAAAAACAATGCTTATTACTAAAGCTTCAAGCTTATCAGACAAACGAAGAAATAGATCTTATACTAAACTATGGGCAACTTCCAATATTTTGGTTGTACCGTACATATATACTTACAAATGACGAACTGGAAAGCAATGTTAAAATCATACAAATAAATAAATACTAAATAAATAAAACACACGTAGTGAAATGTAAACTTTCTAAGTAGGGCTTTATTTTAATTGTAACTATTGTCTATTCTGCAGATAAAATTTTTTAATGTTTAATAAAAAACGGTGAATGGTGATTTGTATCACAGTTGGCTTAAAACTACCCTAAGACAATTCCACTACTCGAGATCTCGTGTTGTTCTTACAATTAACATGCATGAATACATTGTACACACATTTAATAAATATATATAAACATAAATAAAATGACACAGAATACATACAAGTTTAGACAAACATCCCACCATTCGAAGACCCACGGCTGTTTTAATTAAAGCCTTGCTTAGGGGTTTTCGCTTCACCCTTCGATATCTGTTGTTTTGCTCCGACCCGGTACATGTATAGATGTAGGTACGGACCCAAAGGGGAAGGACCTTCTAAATGAACCCACGATCAGAGAGGCAGAAACAAGAATAAACGACAACGAACAACAAAACCCAAAACAAAAGACCTACAAAGAAATCACCCTGTATATTGTATTAAGTTTAAATATTTGAAGATTTTTACCTTTCTATAAACTGAAAGGTCTTTTATAATACAATTCCCTCAAGGTGACGGATAGGGAAATAATATTACCTAAAATAAAAAGACATTTTGTAAGATTTTAGCGCATGGAAATGAAACGAAAAGAATTTACCTAAATGGTTAGCAACAGAACGTAATCCGTCTAATTTGACGATTGATCGCATATAATTACTCAAGCGATCATTCTGCTGAATGCGAGATTTTCTCCGCTAAAGCGAATTATATTCAACATCAATTTTCTAACATATCTCGAACATTCAACTTCTACTGTCAGACAGCCATTTTGTTACTCAATTCTACTATTGAGAAGGAAGCTTAACCGCGCAGGAGCGACTTCACGATAACCAGAAAGAAAGGGAAAACCAGTGACAACCAAATTAATGGAGAAGCTTGGTTTTAAACAGTGACCATCAAACAAACAATGGGTTGTGAATTTCAACGTTATAACATGTTTATATAATTTAATTTATATCAAGTATTTTTTTTATTGGAATTCTAATAACAGAATACAACAGTAAACAGCTCTTTTAGCAAAACCTTAATGTTTTTTATGTTTTGATAGAACGACTAATAATAATTCTAACTAACCACGAAGGTGCAAAGATGAGTTGGAAGAAAGTTTTTACTTTTTTATGGTGTTACAAATTAGTATGGATTGTAGATAATAAAGGCGTAAAGGCTATATTTTGAATTCCAAGAAATATGAAAAGATTGAAATTTAATACCATCAGCATGGCCTGATTGATTAGATGTAATAACCATAACATTGACAAGGTTGACCAGCATTCTAGCGGAATCTTATTAATCAATTTAATTATGCTGTAAGATATTTGTCATGTTGAAAAGTTTGAAGGTTATGATACAACTAAAGATTGCTTCTTACTGGTTGCATGCATGATTGCCTACCGCATATCATCGTTATTTTGTTTGATTTTGTTGCTGTACAACGCTGCCTATATTTATTTCTAGTTTTCTGTGTTCCTGTATAATATATATGTTTTGTTTTTTAATACCATATACTTCATTTGGAAACCGAATATAAGGATTAATCCTTATTAATTAATCAATTAATTAATCCAGATTAATCTTTGCCCATAAAAAATTGATTGTAAGATCTCCCCAAGTAAATATCATTATTATTTCTGTTTATTATTTTACTTATTAGCTTAAACAGTACTCATATTCTGAAAAGGGCGAAAACAATTACATTTAGTCTCTTAGTTTTAAACAGAAATCATTTAAATTAGTACAACCTACTCTTAAAATAAGTATGGCGTGCTCGAGCGCCCACATGATACCATAGCTTAGTAGCCGGAGCGGGGTGATAATAGTTCTAAGTCGCTGCCGTCCCAGATTCGATTCCAGCTGACATATTTTCAAAAAAATTATTTGTTTTACAAAACAATATAAAATGTAATTTATGTTGTCAATGAAAAACCGATCATCATTTTTTATCTATTTAATTGGTTTTTTTATTAGTGTGCGATACTGTGGATCAGAATTACAATTTCGAGATGCAATTTATTAAAATTAGGTGCAAATTAAGAAGAAGTTCAAAGAAGTCGTGAAAAAAGTAAAAAAATAGAGTTTTAGGGCAACGCGTTAAAAGGTGTAAAAAGAAAATATTCACATTAAAACAACTTCTCAAAAACCTGACTTCAAAAAACTTAATATCGGAAGAAGATGCTACTCTTCTGGACAACATGCCATCTATAAATAAAGAAACTTTGACCAGAAAATTGCAAAGGTTAGGTTAGGTTAGGTTAGGTAAATGAAAGATATTATCCAGAGTTGACGAAATTTGCAATAATGCTTAATTTCTTGTCTCCAAAGGCGTATTGATACGTGTTTGCCTCACACCAGCACCATTCGCAAGTGGTTTAAAAGTATTGTAACGTTCTTTTTAAAATAATAACAAAAATGCTGTTTAAATTGTCTATTCACAAGAGAGTTATTATTTAAATGCACTAATTAAAACACTATAATTATAAACTATTTAATAAAGTTAAATGCTAGATATTTAAAAACTTAAAGTAAATTATAGTAAACTATTTATGTATTAACAATTATTATACATTTATTTATTCACTAATATATTTGATTACTAATTACACAGAGCACACTTCGATACGTCGGCTAAAGACTAACTAACTCTCTTCAATCCGGGATGTCGTTTTTATACCTCCATGTAAATATTCTAGTAATTGCTCGAACATACCAGTATATCGAATACACTAGAAGGTTCTCGCAGGTGTATGACGCTGTCGCTCTGGAATGTTCTATCGCCTGTGCATGGGGGAAACCCCATTTGTTACGGTATAGATGCTGATGCGCCTTATCGCTCGACGAAGTTTCCATTAGAAAATATGCTGATTGGGACGGGAAAAGGTCATGGATTTCGAGGACGACAGTAACGCTTTAGCCAAAGAAGCGTTTGCTTTGATGGTAGTCTGTATTAATGGCAGTTGGAAAGTTCCTGTGGGATATTTTTTGGTATAGTCGTTAAATGGACTAAAAAAGAAATTGATCATTTCACACTGTACATAACTGTTGCAACAGATAAACATTAGAATAGTTTCAGTTACTTTTGACGGCGCTCCAGAAAATATCACTATGTGCTATAACTTAGGCTGTTCTAGAACAAATAACAATACAGACACATCTTTTGTTATTAATGGGAGTAAGGTCTATGTTTGATATGATCAAACTCACTCGTAATTTTTTTGGCGACAGAAAAATTTTAATAGTTGGCGACGGAGATTTTATTCGATGGGATTATATCGAACTACTAAACGAACTGCAATAAAATGAAGGTTTACATTTAGGCAGTTACAAGTTACGTCGGCAACACATCAATTTTTTTTAAGTAAAAAGTAAAAGTTCGTTTAACAGTTCAATTGCTGAACGCTTCTGTAGCAGATATGCACTAGAGTATTGTGAAAAGATTTTAAAATTAAAGCAATTTATGGTTTATTGGTCATCGAGTCCAGAAAAAACTGGTTTCTTAGGGGTCATAGTAGTTAAGAAGTGCATTACTATTATACTCAGAAATAGTTATACACGGGTTACTTATATTTAATCTATTTGCCCATATACAAAATCAGTCAAGACCATTTATAATTGTTTTTCTTATCAATTAGAGAAGCAGCATACAAGAGATAAATGATTTGGGAGGAAATTAGAGAGGGGGTATTGGAAATTGTGTTCCTCTTAAACAAATTCCAATTTTAGTATGTTCAAGCAATACACTGGAACTAGAAGAACCTGAAGAGGTTATAAATTTGGATACGCCCTTGCTCTATTGGATAACAAAATACCTAACACTGATGGCAAGATTATGCAGAACATTAGTATGTTTGCTCATCATGACTATCTTATTGTTTCAATGGCTACGACTAGATGTACTATTAAAAATTTCAGTGTTTTTTTTCTCAACTCCGGAGAGTATCTTCCCTTTTGCAATTTTCTGGTGAAAATTTCTTTATTTATGGAAGGCATGTTGTCCAGAAGAGTAGCATTTCCTCCCGATATTAAGTTTTTCGAAGTCAGGTTTTTGACAAATGGTTTTAATGTGAATATTTTCTTTTTACACTTTTGCAACTCTTGCACCCAGCAAACATTGATAAAAATATTGATAATAAGTGATATGTTACAAAAGAAACCTTAGTAGATGGTTTTTGTAAATATTTTGGGAGTTTTTCGAAAATTGTTAGTACAGCTTTCGCTAGTAATCGAGTTATTTCCATACTAGTTGTGTAAAAAAAATTTCTTCTCAAAATGTTGAAATGAAATGGAAACAATAGTTAGCTATGATTTTATAAAAAAGACATTTTTTCATTTTTTTTATAAAAATCCAAAAGAGAAAGATCACAAGATCACGGTGGCCAAATATCTTTTGAAATTCATCTGTCGTCAAAGAACTAGTCTTGGTCTTAGAAGAGGTCTTGCGTTATCCTGTTGGACGTATCCTTGTTGAATTTCATCGTCATGAAGCTGATTCACAAATTCTTGAAGAATGTTATTTTGATATCTTTTAGCATTTATTGTATCTTCAAAGAATATTGGCCCGATAATCCTTCGCCGAGAACAAGCTATCCAAACACCTATTTTAGGGCAATGTAAAGAAGCTTTGCGATAGAAGTGTGGATTAGCAGTATTCCATGCGAATTAATGTAGCCATTTAAGTAAAACCACGACTCGTCTAAAAAAAAAGTTAAGTCCAAAACATCATCATTATTTAAATGTTGCAAAAACCAGTTACAGTATAAAATTTTCTTATTGTAGTCTGGGGGTAAGAACTGTTGATACATTTGTAGCCTGTATGGATGCATATTTAAGTCTTTTTTTAGAATTGTATGGCACGCACCATAACTCAAATCCACTTGTGGGTTCGTCTTGCATCCGATTTTGGACATCTGCTATTTGTACCGCAGTTCTAACAAGTGGTCTACCAGTTCTTGCTCGGTCTGCTATACTATCGGTTGCCTTGAAAGCAGCTACAGTACGTCGTAGTTGATAGAAAAAGTCAGTTGCTGACATTACATCGTCGGGAAACCTTTCTCTAAATATGTTTAAACAAGCCTGTGCAGAATATTCCCAATTACCATTGTCCAGTTCGAAAATATGCCTCTATTATAAAAGTTTTATGTTCTGGTAACATTTTTTTAACGAAATTGTTCTGAAATAATTGACACAAAATTGTTAATAATAATAAGAACGGTCACTGTCAAATGACTCTGATTATTATTTTTTATCTAGGATCATACAAAAAGTGACCACTTTGACACTGATTTTTATGTAAAAAGTTAACGTTTATTGAGCTAGCGTTATAAAATTTTCATTACGCGCTAATGTCAACAAGAGATGTATATATGATAAATTAATGATTTATGAATACTTTACAAACTGGTTTCTAAACAACTTAGCACATAAAAATCTAAGCACGCTAATATATACAGTAGGGTGATTCTTATGTGGGTCACGTTGGAATTTCGGTATTGCCGGGTGCCCATTTGATTCTAAAAAAAACTGAAAATTTTAAGACCAATACAAACTTCCTATCTCTATTCTAATCATTCGCTGTAACGAGGAGAAGTTTCCCATTTAAAATGCACGCTTTTATTTAAATTGTTATGTATATGTCGCAGGCAAATAGTAATTTAAGGCAAATAGTTTTTGCCTAGGCAAATAGTACCTGTCTCGGCAATCATAACATTTATTTCCATTAAAAAGCTATTTTGCTAGGTAAATAGTATTTGTGGGAACCGCTTTTAGGCAAATCGGGTTTTAATTCTCACTAAAGGTTATGTTTATCTAATGTTTATGTTGTTCCGCTCTTCATATTTATCAGTGTTGTGATCATGTAAGTTAATATTCACTTTATCTAATACTTGCACTATCTATTATGACCTTCATTATTAGAAACACCATGGTAGATAAAGATAAATTTTATTTACGGCTGAATACAAAGTACGAACAAACAACAATAAAAAAAGCCGTGGAACCTGCAACGAGCCAATGAAGATATTAATATCTTAAAAAGTTGTCGTTCAAAACAACTTCAGAATAATACTCAGACCCTCTCACCAATAGAAAAGTATTATGGCAAAATGTATGATCTCCTAGTGATCTGATACTCCTATGATCTGGCGTATCAAAAGTTATTTTAAAAGAAAAATCTGTCGACGACGCCGTAATTTATGTTACACCAATTGAAATTTTTTTTCAAAATCCCACATGGACGTCCCAGGCACCCTCAAAGCCAATGGTCAGTAGAAAAGGCAAACCAAGATGTTGAAGAAATGTTGAGAATTTGGATGGAAAAGTTCACGTTGGTCCTTCGGGTGTTACTTTGTGCAATGGCTAAAAAATACATCATACCAGTAGGTATTAGGTCGCTTGAGCGTGGGAAAATTTTGATGACCGTGGGAACCTAATTAGCATAATTAATTGCTCTAATTAAATTGATTGATATGCAAATGAGCCGCGAATTAAATTTATTGCTCTAATTAATATGCAAATGAGGCGCGAATGCTCTAATTAATATGCAAATGAGGCGCGAATTAAATTTTTGCTCTAATTAATATTCAAATGAGGCGCGAATTAAATTTATTGCTCTAATTAATATGCAAATGAGGCGCAAATGCTCTAATTAATATGCAAATGAGACGTGAATTAAATTGATTGATCTAATTAATATGCAGGCGTGTATTTATTGCTCTAATTAAATGATCGAATTATTTGATCTAATTGCAGGCATTAATTTATTGCTCTAATTAATATGTAAGGACGGCCATTTTGGAACTTTATCATTCGCAGTCTCCTCTCTCTCTCTCTCTCCGGTTAGAGGACGCATGAAAGAGCCCTCTCTCTCTCTCCTATTAGAGGACGCATTAAAGAGCTCTCTCTCTCTCTCTCCCTCCTATTAGAGGACGCATTAAAGAGCTCTCTCTCTCTCTCTCTCGCTCTCCTATTAGAGGACGCATTAAAGAACCCTCTCTCCTATTAGAGAATGCTTTCTCTCTCCAGCGCACACACACCTTGTACTCTTTCCACTACCTTTTCTAGAAGAACGTGAATTAAATTGATTGATCTAATTAATATGCAGACGCGAATTTATTGCTCTAATTAAATGATCGAATTAAATTATTTGATTTAATTGCAAGCATTAATTTATTGCTCTAATTAATATGCAGGGACGGCCATTTTGGAACTTTGTCATTCGCAGTCTCCTCTCTCTCTCTCTCTCTCTCTCTCTCTCCTATTAGAGGACGCATTAAAGAGCCCTCTCTCTCCTATTTAGAGGACGCATTAAAGAGCCCTCCCTCTCTCCTATTAGAGGACGCATTAAAGAGCTCTCTCTCTCTCTCTCTCTCTCTCTCTCTCTCTCGCCTATTAGAGGACGCATTCTCTCTCCAGCGCACACACTGTACTACCTACCTTTTCTAGAAGAAATAATAAAAGCATATAGGAATTAAAAATTATGTTTATTAATATATATATATTGTTATGACTACATTTAATCTATAATAAAAAAATTGATAATAGAATGCTGGTGATGATACTAGTAAATGAAACATCAATGTTTATACATATTATTTATTTTTTTTGCTGTATATTTAATAGACAATTTTAACATGTTATCTGTTAAATTATTCACAACACAGTATGAGTCGAGATCGTCTCGTAACATTTGTAAATTTTTTAAATATTTTTGTAATCTATTTCTAAGGAGGTTTATTTGTGCCAAGGTACGATGGTGCAGACGTTGTAGTCGTCGTCGTTGACGTCTCCGACTACTGCTGCTGGTGTTGATATGATTACCTTTAGCTCTTGCTGTTGCTGATACGTTTGACGCGTGATCTGCAAGGTCCTGATCTAAACGGCAACATACACGCAAATTATATTAGCATATATATATATATATATATATATATATATATATATATATATATATATATATATATATATACAATCACTCTGAAGTTTTTTCTAAACAATAACAGCTTACCTATTTCCAGGGTTTCGATCATACAGGAGTTGTCGTCGTCGTCGTAGCAAGAATTAGAACTGCTCGTCATCATCATCATCATATTGATTACTGCTGCTGCTGCGGTAGCTGTACACGTGTTGCCTGCTGCTACTAGTACAGCCTAATAACTGCTAACTTTATATAGACACGTACACCTACCTAGGTCTTGTGCGCGCATACTCAGTAACACGTATACGGTAAACAAGTTGTCGATGTTGACAAACAAGTCTTATCCTGTCGCTGACACGTCATCATCATCATCATCGGCAGGCGTAGTTGTATCAATATTAGTTCTCTCTCTCTCTCTCATACATGTATACCCGTTACATGTATACTAGGTATGAACAAACACTTTGATGTATGTATGAACGCTCTTCTAATCATGCTAGTAAATGAAACATCAATATTTATACATATTATTTATTTATTTTTGTTATACATTTAATAGGCATAGAGTAACATTATCTATATTTGACAAATTATTCACACACACACACACACACACACACACAGTATGAGCTGAGAGTTCGTAACACTTACAAATTGTTTTTGTTGTAACCTATTTCTAAGTTTATTTACGCCAAGGTGTCCCTAGTATGATGGTGTAAACGTCGTTGGCGTAGTTGTCTCCGGCTGATGCTGATATGATAGCAGTCGTGTACGTACGGCATCGATAAACTTTTGCGGATAATGTTTTATTATTTCTAATAAAATGAACGAGTTCAATCCACCACCAATTGCTGCTGCTGTGTTGTCTATTAAACTGGTAGCTGAGTAGTAACCGCATAACAGTTCGGATGTGAATAAAATTGAATCGGATGTCGGGAGCGATTTATAGGCATCTTCATGGCGTCTCAGTTGACCTTCTGCTACGTTCTCTATGTTTGAGCGGTAGAAACGTGAAAAGTCGAGGTAACGTAACGTTCGAGCATGATGATTGATCAACGGTGCTAAATGCAGTATAGACTGAAACTCGTAATCTTTTAAGGTTATAGTCCGTTGTTTATCATGTATGACCACCCTGTTGCCGAAAAACTCGTTGTGAATAATCTCGATGTATAAATTCTCACATAGATGAAATTTCAAATGTTTATCACGATGTGTTTTGTTGCTGTTGTCGGGGTCGTCGTTGCAGCAGCAAGCATGAAAGAAATTTTTAAACATTGCCTCGACTCGTATATCATACAGCTCGAACCAGTCCCGTTCCGACAACACCAATTCACCATACTCACATATGCTATACACGCACTCGAGCTTCACTACCACGTCAAATTCTCCCTGGTCGTCGTCGGTTGGAATAAGTCCTACTTGGATGTTGTGTATATGGTCGTAGTTTTCTTTTTCCCCGGGAGGTCTCGTAACATACAACGGATACTGGACAGCCCCGAGCAGTTGAACACGTACTTCATCTTTAGCTGCTGCTACTACTGGTGTATCTATGACGGTATAGTTTGCTGATGCTGCTGCTACAGCGTCATCAGCGTAGTATAGAGGCGACTGCTGCGACAGGAACGCTAAAACAATAATAATACAATAATCGATTAATATAAGCATAAACACACACACACACACAAAAGTCTTAAACATCTTACCTGTTTCTTCTTCTTCATTGTTCCACGCTTGACCGTCGTCGTTGTAGGTACTTGCTGTTGATGATGATGCATGATCTGCAACATCCGAACCTTCCTCATCTAAACAACAAAATAGACACAAATTAGCATACAAACTTGAAGTTTTATAAACAACAACTTACCTATTTTCAAGGGTTCGCTCTCATAGTTATCATAACAATAATAATTAGGACTGCTAGCCATCATCGTAATTGCTGCTGCTGCTGCTGCTGCCACACACGTACTGTCTACTGCTACACGCTAACAACGGACGGCTTTATATAGTCACTTATACTTACCTAGATCCAACGCATGCTCAGTAACACGCATACGATAAACAAACAGTCATCGCTGGCAGACAAGTTTCATCCTGTCGCTGACACGTCATCATCACAGGCAGGTGTTCGTAGGTAATTACCTCATTCTCTCTCTCTCAGTTATAGCTATCACCTTTTTCATACCTTGGTACAGACGGGTGAGAATAGTAATAATACACATATATAGAACATTAATCTTTTTTATTCTATGACATTCTTTCTCAAAAATTTTATTGAACATCAACAAAACAACAATAATTAAATAACTAAACAACTATCTGTTCTCGGGTAATCATGATAGAACATCTTTTTATTCTACGATAATGTTTCTCAAAAATTATTAAACAGCTAGACAATAATCAAAATAACTAAACAATTATTAGGTTGAAATCGGTTCTCTCGGATAACCATGAAGACATACTCATTTTTCATGAAACGCCCTATTGAATGCTTTGTACGCTTGTTATGCCAAATATTCTTTTCAACACTGTCTTGATCTACTACTACTACTACTACTACATAGTTGAAAAGAACAAAATCGCGTTTATAAGATCTATTTCATGAGTATGTTCCCCCAAGTATCCTCTTGTGATTTACATTCAATCACCCCAAGTTTCACCATCTTTTGATAATTAATTACGGTACATAAAGTATAACCAGCGCCAGCTTCACTTATTATTATAACTACACTATGCTAAAGGTCGATCTTTGTCGATTAACATACCCGGCTACTACTATTATGATTGAACTGTACAATAATTATATACATTATGATAATCATTGAAAACATCGACCTTCAGCTGGTGTTGTACTTATTACTATACAAATATTTTGCTACTTAAGAGTTAGATACGGTACTACCTATACAAGTGATATACAAAAATTTACAAACATGTTAATTAGCAGGCATGACTAATATAAAATACTCGATGTTTTATTTACGTCGTTGCAGAAATAAAAACACAAGAAATAATACAATATAGAGAAAAAACAGTTATATGCAATATAAGGGGATAACTGTTGTTAAAAATATTTACACGCTACAAAACTAGAAATCTTAAAAATATGCTCATATACAACCACTAAAAGATAATAAATATATATATATATACACTACAAACATTACTAAGAGCATTCGAGAATGTAGAAATGCGATATTAGTAGAACCTAGTAACATCATTCGACTCGAAGTGTTTTATACCCGTAAGGCACAGAGTCGAAGTCGTCGACTCTACGTCTCTTTGTAAAATTCGCCCGATACGTCTTCGTCTCTGTCCTCGTTATAACTTGGTGTTGTTCTCCCCGTCTGATGTTACTGGATTCTATTAATATCTTTTTATTCAGATCCTCTACCAGGTCGAGCATTGACTCTAGGTTAATGTGCTGGGAGGCATTATGGTCCAAAGTAATGCCTTTAACTTTCACCACCCTGCTGACTTTCCCGGTTGAAGGGTCATACACGATGTACCCGTAATTTTTAGGACCACCTGATACAAATTCTATAATGTACGCCCCTGGCCCGTAATCCTCGAGTTCGTTCGTGAGATCCCCCAAGAAACTGCCTGTAGGTAGATCTTCTTCTCCTAGCCTCGACACATATATTACAGAATCTATAGCGAAAAAGGAAAAACAAATTAAGTAGTAGTTATCAAAATACACAAGAAACGTATAATTATTACCTGTATCATAGTACAACACTCTCGGACCCAGCTGCTCCAAGTAAGAATACAATTTAAGCCTTGCCTGAGTAGTGACATATGCAGCAATCACTACATTTACCGTGGATAAGGGTACAGCCGCTTCATCCTTGTGTTGCCAGTTGACTGCAATCACCTCCTGGTTAATTTCCTGAAGATGGTTAACTTCGATGCTAGGGTTGGTAAGTAGATCGAAGAATTCTTTTGGCTCCCGAATAATAGAGGTCTTTGCTTGATTTTCGCGCTGACCAAATTTTCCTGTAACAAAAACATAGTTAGTAAGCGACTATTCGCAAAGTAATTGTATAACTTACCCCAAAATGAATTTAGCATTAACTTGGCCAGCGATCTAAGCCCCGGATTCTTGATAATCTTCGAAGCATCCATCGACACACCCTCTACTTCGGCGTATTCCTCAATATACTTCTTTTTGGCCTCCTCCGTGTTGCAGGAACCAGGCCAACCACTAGCCTCTTGTTTTATCTTCAGGAATTTGTCGATGAACCCGGCAAATAAACCCTCCGACTTAGAGGTCTTCTGGTACCGGGTGACTTCGTACTGCCATATCTCTTGTACTTCTACTACCCTGTAACCCTTTTCCACAGCCTTCACGACCTCATCAATAACCCATGTTCCGCTTATGGTTCTTTCTGTCTCCGAATGAGAACACTCTCCCTGATTTAAGTCTTTAACGCATGAGTAACAGAGTGGAAATAGTAATTTATTATGTATTTTCAATGGTAGAACGGGGTGGTACAGATGCTGGGGTGGCAGTATGGTGCATTTAATGACGCCTTCAACGTTTTCTATACCTCCTTTACCCTCAATGAGTTGCCTGCACTCGTCTCCAACGTAAACTTTAGGGTGTCCAACGGGAAACTTTCCATATTTACACACCCATGGATACAGACTACATACATCTACGTATCGGATCTTCTCACCCTGCTTTACCCGGTACTTTAGCCTGGTAGCGCCCGTTCTACCGCCGAAGAAAGCATCACGAGGATTGAGAGGTATATTAACTAGCATAGGCTGATTATCTAACTGCAGCTTCCTTTCAGGTGTTAACTGCTTCCGGAACGCGCATTCCCACTGCTCTATAACCTCGTATCCAAGCGCTTTGAGTCTATTCGTGCATGCCAGAGTCTTCTCGTAACGCAAGGCCATGGTATCGGCGGGATCATCATGAAGCGACTCGTCACGTCTGGTTACAAAGCAGCTAGGGCAACCGTGAAAGTAGCAGCCGTGAAACTGGAACACCTGCTTTTCGTATAGGCCGTCAACTTTTAAACCGGCTACAACGGCTTCCTTCTGTCTTCCGGCGTGTTGAATCACAACACCTCTCTGCTCTTCCTCACCTATCAACCACTGGAGAGCTATTTTGGACTGATTATCGATTCTCCTGTACCCGCCCTTGGGTATTATCCCTATGGTGTTTTGTTGCAGGAATTTGCGCCTGAACATTAGATTGCAAGCCGAAGCGATAGTGATTGCTTCGGTAAAAGGATCGACACCGCACTCTTCAACAAACAGGTTTCTAAAGTGAAGACATGCTCGCTTCAAAATATCCACGTCGGTTCTACAGTACGTCACTAGATCTCTCTGCATGTCGAACTCGATGTTTTTGTTCGCCTCGTACCAGTTGTGGAATTCTTCACGAGCCCCCGGTTTCATGGTACCGGGGCTGTAATATTCTATGCGTGGCAGAGGGCCGACGTAGTTAGCGTTTGTTTCGGTATTAAAGAGATGCGGGAAGTATCCTTTTGGTGCTGGTAACCCAAACGCTTTAGGGAGTGCAGATAGGGCCATAGGGAAGTAGTTCAGAGAATCGATAAACTTTAGATTATCTAATTGAAGTAAAAGGATTTTGCTGCCTCTCATTATGAGCTCAGGCCTCAGCGAGGTCTTTGTAATGATGTGGTTCAGGATGAATTGGGTATCAAAGGCCTGTCCGTTGTGAGCTATAGCTACGACGTTTCTAAACTTCTTGCGGACTTCTAATAAATAGGTCAGGAACGCTTCAATGCAGTCCTTCTTTATGACCCGCTCTCTGATACCACAACGTTGACAGCAATACAATTTTTGTTCATTATAGCAGCTAGGGCATACCTGGTGCAAAATACATAAATTAGGCTCATGAATACGGACACCTTCAGAGATCTGTTTCTCCTGCCTTGTTTCCAGGTCAAAAAATACAAAAAGAGTCTCGTTCTGTTTAACAGCAGACATTTCCCCGACCGGTTTTACAAAACAAAAATGGTTTTCAGGTTTGTGAGCCTGGCAAGTTTTACAATAAATTTCTCCACAAATATGAGGCTCTTTTCTCAGCTTTAGATTTATGATCCTAAAGCAATCCTCACATTTTTTAACAATCTGACACATTTTCCCTTTATGATTCTCGTAACATTCATTACTATAGAAGTCTCTTCTGCATTCTTGACACCTGATCAATAGGGCTTGTCTAGTACATGGCGGGGAGCTACCGCAGCCTACGCAGGACTTTTCACACCGGTGATCTCTCTTGGTGTTATAGGGTACGTGGCAGCTTTCGCAAAAGTATATGCATACAAAGGCAGCGGTCAACGAGGTGATTAAATTATAATGCCCTTCGTGATACAGTAGATTGATCTTCTTCTCTGTATCAGTAGCTCCTTCGAAGATCACATCACGGCCCTTTGTTCCATACCTGTACACAGTGATCTTGTATTCATTAAGAAATCTTTGAAAGCATCTTAATTCGTTGACACCTGCTCCCTCTGATGGAATGACAAGTACACAGGCCTCTCGCATTAATTCCTCGGCCTTTATCTTTTGTACACCCTGGTTAGTCCTGGTCTTCTTGTAATCAGGGCTTTGATCAGCATGGGCCTTCCCTACGATCAAAGCCCTGGGTAGGCATAGATTGTCGGTATTCTTGATCGTTACAATACCTCTACGCCTACTGCACTCTTCGGCGAAGGTACTGTAAATGCCGCTTCGGTTACGCCCTTGCCCTGCAGGTGGCGTCACGGATGAAACAATCATACGGAACTTATCAGTACTGAGAGCTTCAGGGTCACTCTGTAGGATGCTCTCTAGAATTCCCCAAACATCTTTGTAGGTAACCTCACTAGCCTGTCTAAAACTCATGTAGCCGGGGAGTTTATCTTTAAAACTATCGAACTCGAAAGTAATTCCTACACGGTCGGTTGGTGAAACGTTAGACATGGCATGTGTAATTATTTGCTCGATAGCTGTTTTGAAAAAGACCAATAGGTCTTGGCTATCTGAAGACTGTTTCACTTTGAATACAACTCGACGCTTTTGGGTGTTAAACTTCTTAGCAGTAGATACACTTTCAGTAATAACTTCATAAAGAGCCATTTTGTTACGGGTAGTAGTAGTACAAGTACAGGGAATATAATTGAGCTTTTACGTCTAATGCTAAAACTGAGAAATTACATGCGTTACAAAGTATGTTGATACTGGAAATTTTCTGTACATAATTTTGAATAAACTAATCTAATAAACGAAGGTATATTTTTGAAACCCCCGAACGCAATGCGGGTTATTAAATATTATAGATTAATTATTTGGTTTGTACAAAGTTAAAGAAACCGACTTGCAAAACTACAAAATTTAGCATTATTATTATTATTATAAACAAATACGTTCAGTTTCAATGCAAATTAATAAAGCAAAGTCAGAGAAAGATCAGTTTCAATGCAAATTAATAAAGCCTTTAATCAGTAATACGTAATAAAACAATTAATAATCAATTCCTACCTTTGTTGGCTGGCTGTCTTGGTTCGTCAAACACTCACAGCTTTATTTAAAAAAAAAAAATAGATTTATTCGAGACTAACAAATACACACACATACACCAAAACACAATAGCCGTAAATAAGAGTTATTAACGACGATAGCTGATGTAGACAAGTGATGCCCTGAAGTTCAGGATTTTGTTTTATACGTTCTAAAAAACAATCGTAGCGCCCTCTGGTTGTCATTAAAACATCGTTTACGTATTGCATGATATTGCGCAATATTACGAAATAGATAAGAATGCGACTGTTCAAGGCTTTGTTAATTAAGTATTTTTACTAGGTCATAAATCAGTCGGATGTCATAAACAAGCGAGCCCTCTTATGCTTGTTTCATCTTGTTTGTCAGCATAGCATCGTCTGTCGTATCGGTAATGATTACACTCAGATCTGAGTAAAAGATAAGCTTTCTTTCTCTGAACAGGGTTATAACTCGTTCTGTTGTCATAATGATTTAAAATTTTAAAAGAATCTACCTGCATTTTTTTTTTAGCATTCGATACAGCCCCTTTTTTAAAGGTGTGTGTGTTTTATCATTTTAAAAACATTATTGAAGGATTAGGCTTCGCTTTAAAACAAATATCGATAGATAAATCCATTCTCTATAATATTTCTTTAGTTCGACATCGTGTTCAAATAACTAAAATACGATGGAATTTGCTCTAATTAAATAAAAACCTTCAAACGTTTATGCCCTATTATGAGGTTGCTTTTAAGGATTTTGTTTTTATACGTTCTAAAAAACAATCGTAGCGTCCTCTGGTTGTCATTAAAACATCGTTTACGTAATGCATGATATTGCGTAATATTACGAAATAGATAAGAATGCGCCTGGTTCAAGACTTTGTTAATTAAGTATTTTTACTAGGTCATAAATCAGTCGGATGTCATAAACAAGCGAGCTCAGGTAGATTAAATAATAACAAGAATGGTAAATATGATAGAACTCGTACTAGCAATATTATATATTATAGCTGTCGAAACAATATTGTCAGGTTATATTTTAATAAAACTGTGAAACTTTTAATAATCTTTATTTATTTCAATATTATATATAATTACGCAGTAGTGTGTAACCTTTTTTACATTTCTTTTAGAGAAACGTAATTTAGTCATAAGTAATTTGTACATATAACGTTTTTTAAATTTTAATACCTTACTTTTAAATTCTTTATTAAATACTTGTTAGTTTTCCTATTCTGTACTTTTAATGCTCTAACACTGTCAACCCTTTGTTTAGAAGTATGATAAATCGAAAAAACCATTTCTTTAAATAGGTATATTTTAATAAAAAAAAAATGTCTAAATTTACAGATAATTGAAAAATAGGTGAAAAATACCTTCTAAATAAAGATGCTCTGAGGGTAATAAATATAAAAGCTAACGACACCCTTTTTCCGAGGGGGGTAATAAATTAAGATTTTATCTAAAAACAACTGTCTGATTGACGGCTCTACCCTTTTTAATGATATCCCTTTGCTCTGAGGGTAATAAATTAGCTTTTTTATCTAAAACAGCTGCTCAATTGACAGCACAGGTGTCGACCTTTTTTGGTCTCAAGTAATTAATTGACAGTGCAGGTTTTTTTTTAACAATACCCTTTTTTGTTCTGGTAATAAATTAAGATTTTATCTAAAATCATGTTCATTCGCGCAGATTCGAAGTTTATAAAAGCTCAGTCAAACCCCCTTCCGTTTTAGTTGGTTCTTGACATCGGTTACGGTGATAGTAATATTGTTATTGTTTGCTTGAACTAGGTATGTTAAAATAATCATTTATTATTCTTGTGAGTGTTAAGTTTTTGTCTATTTTTTTACATAGAAAAAAATGGATTTGCTAATACAACAATTGAACAAATCTCCCGTTAGCCAGAAGCCAATCAAGAAGTTATGTGATTACAAAATAAAAGAAATTGCAGAGATACTACAATTCAAAAGAGTCGTTTGCCGTGATAAGCGTCAAAGTGTGATTATTGTTGCTGAAAGGTACGAGTAAACATCAAGTTTATACAATAAACCCCTTTTTAATGTTCTATTGTTATTGTTGTTACAGCCCCTGGAACCGCAAATAGAAAACAGAGGTCAGTCCTGAAGCCCTCAAGCACCAGCATTCTATCAACATTTTTATTATAAATTAAATGTAGCCTTAACAGTATATATTAATAAAAATAATTTTTAATTCCTATGTGGCTTTATTATTATTTCTTCTAGAAAAGGTAGTAGAAAGAGTACAGGGTGTGTGTGTGCGCTGGAGAGAGAAAGCATTCTCTAATAAGAGAGAGGGCTCTTTAATGCGTCCTCTAATAGGAGAGAGAGAGCTCTTTAATGCGTCCTCTAATAGGAGAGAGAGAGAGGGCTCTTTCATGCGTCCTCTAACCGGAGAGAGAGAGAGAGGAGACTGCGAATGATAAAGTTCCAAAATGGCCGTCCCTACATATTAATTAGAGCAATAAATTATTACCTGCAATTAGATCAAATAATTCGATCATTTAATTAGAGCAATAAATTCACGCCTGCATATTAATTAGATCAATCAATTTAATTCACGCCTCATTTGCATATTAATTAGAGCAATAAATTTAATTCGCGCCTCATTTGCATATTAATTAGAGCAATAAATTTAATTCGCGCCTCATTTGAATATTAATTAGAGCAAAAATTTAATTCGCGCCTCATTTGCATATTAATTAGAGCAATAAATTTAATTCGCGCCTCATTTGCATATTAATTAGAGCAATCGCGGCTCATTTGCATATCAATCAATTTAATTAGAGCAATTAATTATGCTAATTAGGTTCCCACGGTCATCAAAATTTTCCCACGCTCAAGCGACCTAATACCTACTCATACCATTGTATCATTGGAAGATCGCCTTACAAGAGTCTATGTAGTGCAGATCCGAAAATAGGTTTACGATCTACAAATCAGTCGTCAGATCTTATTGGTAAAATACTAATCGAAGAGGAGTTAGAAAAATTAAACACAAACAAAGGTGGTAAAAGAGAATGTTCATCGCACTATGATATGGTAGTGGTGCAGTCCCAGCAAGACAATTCTAAAGTTTAGGACGTGCACAGAGAAAAAAATTCAGGTGATGTGAATATTAGTGAAGGCACTAAGTCAAGTCTCTAACACAAGTCCCAGTGACAAATATTGCTATGTTTTGGTAACGAAGGCACAGGCGTTCACAGTTGTTCAACGTGCAGTAAAATAGTGTACGTAATTTGTGGTGGTGCTTCTGAACACGATGAAGTTACTTGCAGACTTTGCACCAATGAAGAAAATATTAGGATTAATCGGAAAAAATCCTACGAAGGACAAGTCAAAAGCATGTAATGAGAAAAAGGAGCAAAACCATTTTTAGCGACATAGAAGCAGGTATATTTGTAACTGTTGCTATTCCACAATTCGATAGAGGACCATTAGATAAAAAGAATGTAGAGGGAATTATAATTAATAACAAAAATGATGTTTACCGTATTGGCACAAGAGTTGTTTGTATTCACATACAAAGATATTCCTCAAGGTTGCTTGATGTCTTTAAGAGAAGGCTGTGCCGCGCAGTCTATGTATTCGGGCCAAGACTTTTTAAAATGCCAATGTCAGCCTTCCAAAACCCAGTGTCATACTATACGCTGTGTATGTTTCAAGTCTAGAAATTTGTGCAATAGTGGATGTCATTCTAGCAAAATAAATAGATAATTATATGATGTCTAGTTTATGTTATCTAACGGGCTGTGGTTTTGTTTCAAAAATCTATTTGCCTAACAGATGCTTGTGTAAATACTATTTGTCTGGGCTAATAGTATAGGCCCAGTCATTTAATGATTTCAAAAGAGAAGGTTCTATTTGCCAAGGCAAATACTGTTTGCGTAGGTAAAAGCTATTTTCCTGAGATTACTATTTGCCTGCGACATATATATTTGACCACTGAGGCAAGTTGTTGAGAAAAAATTTGAAAATTGATTTTTTTTTTGGAATTAACAGTGTTCGATAATACTTTTAGGTACAAAAAAAATATATGGGGCAGTTCGCCATCGATGCCAGTTAATTCCATAAAATCAATTTTCAATTTTTTTTCTCAACAATTTGTCCCGGTGGTCAAAAATATGCATAAGAATTTCAACTGAAAACAAAGAATATCATTGTAATTTGTTTTGTAAATGTTTTAAAATGGTCCATCCTTATTATTAAGGCACAAGTTATACCGTTTTACAACTGAATATGTGGATTTCTAATTGAACGGCAAAAGCTTATAACACAGCTGCCCTCAGATCGTTTATTGTGTTATAGGATTGTACATACACTTTGTTTTTTACCATTTCCTATAGATAAAAGTCCAAAACTGAAAGATCCGGAGATCGAGGTGGCCAAGCTACTGGTGTATTTCTTCTAATCCAACAATTTTTCGGGAATGTTTTATTTGGGTAATTTCTCACTGTTATTAGATTATGTCGAGCTTATTGAGCTCATAAAACTATAAATTCTTCCTCATTTGACCATTTATTATCTGCCCTATGCTAAAAATAAAAAAGAAACTCACCCTGTATACAAAATGTAAGTTTACTGTTTGTGTTTTAATTGCAAATCTTAAATCAAAATAGGTCCATCTTGTTCTGGTGTTATATTTGGGTAAAGAGTATTAATAAAGATTAAACACTTATTCATAATTTCATTGAAAAAGTATTTATTGAGCAAAGTTAAGATTCTTTGAATAAAAAAACTTTTGTTGTATTTTTACAGCACGCAAACTGTAGACAGTAAAACCTGTAAATCTGACCACCTGTTTAAACTGACCCTCTGGTCATATTGACCACTTTTTTCAGTCTCTGCAAAAATCCCATTACTTTAATGTAATTTATACTGTATGAACTGACCACTTCTCTTTTGTGACCATTGACCACTTTACCTCAAATATTTGTTTAAAAATGTTTGTGTAATGTGACCATTAGCCAAGGGATTACTTATATAACTAAGCTTCTAAAAGTTTAAGTAGGCATGTACATGTAAATTGCATTCAAAGAATTTCTAAGAATGCATCATAATGCCTTAATAGTGACCAGTTGGGTTAAGGTATTTCCAAGTTTTAAGACTTTATTTTTGCTTCTGAGAAATTTATTACTTGCAAACTTTCACATTAGTAACCCTTGGATAGTTTTAAAATTGTTTTATACAATCAGTCTTGTTTCATCTGTTGATTGAAACCATTGTGTTAATTAGTGCGATCAAGATGACTTAAACAGTAAATAATATTAAAAAAAGAAAATTATAATATCAACAACGTTACGAAGAAGATGCTCTAGACTTCTTTAGAAAAAGACGTTCAACAGAATTTGAAGTGGTTAATCAATTAACTTCAAATTGATTATTAAATGTGCAGTGTAAATGCAAGACTTTCTAGACTAATGTTGCAAGAAGTAGCATTAAAATTTGTTCAGCAGTCAAATTTGCCTAATTTTAAAGCATCGTCGGGTTGGCTCGAATCATTTAAGAAACGAAACATTTCCCAGAAAAGTTTAGTTGGTGATGCAAATGAAACTGATCCCGCAACAGTAAGTGATTTTCTTATTCGTTTTACAGAATTTGCAAAGGGCTTTATATAAGAGGATATTTTTAATGCTGAGTGTGGGCTGTTTTGGGCAAATTGTAGTGTATAAAGAATTCACACTTTTACAAAGTGACCACCTGCTTAAATTGACCATTTTGGGTCAGTCCCAAAGGTGGTCACTTTAGGCAGTTTCTACTGTATTTAAATATAATTTAATCAAATTTGGTAAAAAAACAATTTGGAATAAAAACGTGTTCTTTTAATTACGTATTAAGCGCTACTTATACTTTTCAGTAATTCAACAAGTTAATTTAAATAAAAAATGTGAAGAAAAACAACTTATTTACTTACACACAATGCAAACGTTACTAACTAACAGCATCTCATTTTTTTTTCCTATTTTTAGATAGGGCAAGAAGAAGGGTCAAGTATACGCTTTTTTAAAACTATTTTTTATGAAAATGAGTTTATCCCCTTACAAAATTAAGCGTAGACATATAAAGAGAGGAACCGGTACTCGAACGTGAGTTTACACACTAAACGGGGTAGGTTAAGGATATCCGAGAGTGCCCTTTTTTTAAATCTTATTTATCATGATTCATGTAATTTTTCCATTAATTATTATTTTAATTATTGTGATTGGGTTTTGTTTATGGGATACCACCAAACCTTACTTTTATCCACCAGGTAAGTACTAACGAACAAGGTTGATGTGTATTAGTAAATATTTTTTCAAATTAGGTCCAAAATGGTTGCCAATTGTTGGGAATTATGTTCATTTTAAAGAAAGACGCAATATATTAGGGTATGCTCATCTAGTATGGAGTGAACTCGCTGAAAAATATGGATCAGTTGTTGGTCTTCGCCTAGGGCGAAATCTAGTGGTAATGGTTTCTGGGGTTGAAGCTGTTAAAGCAGTTTTAACAAGAGATGAGTTTGATGGACGCCCTGATGGGTTCTTCTTTCGGCTTCGTACTTTTGGAAAACGATTAGGTAAGGATCTTATGCCAAATTTATAGAAACTATTAATAATTAAAACTAACCTATTCTAACCTAACCTATTAAAACCTGAAGCTTAATTTTGTTCATGGTAATCAAATCTAGAAGATTTATTATTTTCAAATCAATAAACAATTACTGTACTTGAAGAATTCAAGATTCTTCAGCTTTATGGGGATAATTTAAAAAAAAAGAATCCCATAATTTAGGACCGGTTTTTGGGAGGGCCACTTTTTAATCGTTTAAACTCAGGTGAAGAATCAAGAATCTTGCTTGGAATGTTATGGGACTGATAAATACTGACCTAAGTCAAGGGTAACTAGTATAGCCTAAAATTTATATAAATATCTACGAGGAGCAACAACTTGTATTCTCTTTCGATGTTGTGGAAGGAAGAATAACAGTAAACAACTACATATGAATATTAATGAAACGAACAGACTTACATAAATGTATCTCCTGAAATAACATAAATTAAAAAATTAAATAAAATCGGTACATAAACAACTTCTAAATTGGTCTTGTAGAATATTATTAATACGTGAAATATCTGCTGCTGCCACTTTACGGATATTTTAAATAAATCATGGAACATGAAACCTACATATATCTTTAGGTCCATAATTCCTCTGGCAAAATAGTGAGGAAAACTCTTTTTCCTGTCTCTAGAGAGCAAAAGTGCAAAATAGTCAAAAAGACTCGTTTTCCCTCTCTAGAGTGGAAAAGATTGCAGTTGCACAAGTTCACGAGAAACAAATTTGTAATGATAAACTTTCATTTTTTCGTATTACAATTCATTGTATATTTGTAGAATAAACTTGTAGTGAAAATTTGTAGAATAAAGTTGCAGATAAGAAATGTAGTGTGGAGACAATCCTTTTGGGACATGTCGTGAAAAAAATGTTGTGTCTAACACCAGAGGAAAGCGCCTTTCTCTCTAATTGGACAAATAACTATTTGTTTATAACCTATGTATATGAAATGTTAACTTTTTTTCCCCCTTGAGGCTAAAGTGTTTCCGCCCTGAGATAAATACGTTCTACTCAGAGGTTTAAATATTTAGCATACTATTCTAAAATTTTGCTTAACTTTAATTGCAGAATTAAAGAGTGGCTTTTTTCGAAAAACCAGTAATAAAAAAGTTTTCTATTTGGCAAGAGAATTTACGCACACGCTATATATTTATTTTATATTTAACATCTTATACAGCAGTTACGACGCTCGCTATCGAGGACCAACATTTTAACCTTCATTGGGAAATCGGGCAGGTGATAGTGGAGGTGGTTAGGGGGATGACAAGGGGTTGGCAAAAAGGGCCTATGAAGACCTACTTGCTAGATTTCGGTCTCCCCACAATACTACTACTACTACAGCAGTTATTAGGTTCTAGAAAAAAGTATTGTATTATACAAGAATAAGGTATGATTACTTCTATAAATAGTACTCCTATATGATTATGATTAAAGTTACCGCTTATAACAGTTTTAGAGGTCCACTTAGAAATAAAAAATCAGCTGCGGTCGAGAAAAATAGTGTATGCAACTCGCACATAATAGTTATTAATATTGTCCGTCAAATGCAGCTTGGTCGGCGAGATGGGGAAAAGAAAGAGTCGGTGTTCGACAAAGACAAAATCTAGGAGGTAAAGAAAAAGTACAATCTGTGGTAGAAGTATTTTCAACTCACAAAAAGGATGTAAATTGGAATTTACTTTAGCGATACAAATGTTTATTATACCCTTGTGTAAAATTATCGACAATCCAAAAATAAGACTTTTCAGGTAGAAGGATTAAAACTAACGAGTTTTTGTGATAAAATCTTAGCGTGTTTTTTATACATTTTATACTTCTTCATAGAATGTACCGATCTGTACTAGACGAGGGTAAAAAAAAAACGTTAGGTAAAATGAGCTATCCCTACCCTAATTCCGCAAATATTATGCGCATCCAAACTTCGCCGGCCAAGCTGAATTTGATAAATGGTACACTCGTATGAATTACAACACGATCGCAGCGATACATCATACTATGTATTAATCATGTATTAATAACCGCCATTATGTGCTCGTTGCATAATATTCTATTAAATTTATAATATTTTCGTATGTACAGGGTGAGTGGTTCCGCCACTAATGTCAATCTTTTTATTTTAAATATAATACTCTGCATATTTTTACGATTTTCGATTTTAAACTACATATTGTCATGTTATTAACATGCCAATAGAAAGTTTAAGCAACAACATTTACATTATGCTTTTTGGGTTGCATAACTTGTGGGCGATTAGAATTTGCATTATAATCCTTTTTAAAAGTTTAAATAAATATGTTTCATTATGATTAAGAAACACTGTATGACACACTAGGTAGAAAAAGGATAAACTCTAAAGTTGATTTTCCTGTTAATCTTAGTAATTTTTCTTGGTTAGCCAATGTTGAGCTATCGCTACATGATTCTTGTAGATAAATAAGTTTTAAAGCCATTTTAAGGCTTGGTCAGCTAAAACAAATAGAGGGTATGGTTGTGAAGATGTATGCAGATATTTATTGCTTTACCTACTGTTTTTGTTGATGAAAAATAAAAAAATTTCTTCATAATCGACGATTTGAGTAGTTTCATGTTAAATTTGTTAGAGCTTAAGATTAAGAAGTCTTTGAACTAAAATATTTTATTGCGATTTTGTCAAGCAGGTTCTTGGGTACAATTGAGACATAAATGTTAATCTAGGGATCATTAGTTGTAGAAGATCTGAGGATCAGGCGAACTTGTATTCTAAGTTTTATTGAAATCTGTTGAATGGTAGATTTAGCGTAAGCTTTTCACTCTTCAAGTCAAATATTAAACCTTGGCCTGTATCAATGGTGATAGGTCGCAGATCAGATTATCAGAATCAGAGTATCAAGTTTTTTCCCAACTTACTGCCCCTGATACCCTGCATTTCTGGGACCGTGCAAAATACAATGCAGGCCTTTGGTTACCTTTGAGGGACAAGCTGTTTCGTTCTCTTTTTTCTCTGGATAAAATTTTAAAATTCCATGGTTTAGAATGTTAAATTTCAAAAATGACCTTGTACTTTGAATATGGACGTTTGAATTTTGTAAATTTTAAGTTCTCAAAGTTGTTCTCTCTCTCTCTCTCTCTCTCTCTCTCTCTCTCTCTCTCTCAGTAGTTTAAAATTTTAAATTTTCAGAAGCTTAGAGTCGAAAGCTTATAATAGAAATAAAGATGTTATTATTTCCAGATCGAAAGCTTTAGATATTCAGATTAAAAGTTACAAGCATGGGGAGAGCTATAACACTAACATTGTATCAGATAAAAACTTAAAATTTTATAAAGAAGTTCTCAGTCTCCAAGTTTTAAAATCTTAAAGCTTCTGGTTTTTTAGATCTCTGAATCATAAGGTTCACATTCTGTAAAGATCTAGATAATAAGATATAAAGATAACAATATCAAGAACAATATATAATAAATACAATACTAAGATCCACTACACCACTCTTCACCCTTAATTCTTCTTAAACTAAGTTAAACTCAGTCTCATTCTTACTTTGGTAATCTTTGTCCAACCACTATATCATTTGTCCATGTTA
The DNA here is from genome assembly GCA_929113105.1 of Agrypnus murinus. NCBI lineage: Eukaryota > Metazoa > Arthropoda > Insecta > Coleoptera > Elateridae > Agrypnus > Agrypnus murinus. The sequence goes on from OV816027.1 coordinate 54,299,177, forward strand.
CCAAATCTATCACCGACTTACGTTACTCTAACGTACCCTACCTCCATACCGTTACACTTCAGACAATGTAAGTAAATGCAATTAAATTTACTTTTAATCTTTTAATTTATTCCAGCAACATACACTGTACAGTTCTAAGAAGACCTTTGGCTTCTGCTTCAACTCAAATCACTGAATATGCCTCATATATGGCGTGCTAGTGCGAAGTGTGGCCGTAAATCGCGGTTATGAACAAAGGACAAGAATCTGGAGATAGATTAAACTTAGTAGAACTGGAGAAGCCGTTGCTAGCAATTCAATTGTCTGCGCAATCCAAATTTTTCTAAGAATCTCAATCCTATCAACTATGGTTCTAGAACACTTCGCTTTACTCTTTGGACTGCTTCGTCTTACCTTCCTCGACGTAATCTAGTATTGGTTCTTCAATATCATCTACTCCCACATCAGTTCGTCACCGTCTTCTTTAACTTCTTTTTTTCTTAAAAATTAATTGTTCTTCTTAAGACTTAAAGTAAATTTTGCGTTAAAGAAGGAGTAAACATGTCAATATTTTGAACTCCTTTATGTAAAAAATGAAAAAGTGCGAGAAAGATTATGGAGAAGTTAGAGGTCTGCGGAGGAACTGTTGGAAGCTGATGAAGATACTAGATGCTAAATATAGGTGGCTTTCCTGTACCAATCCCTGTACCATCTTATCTACTACATCTTCTTGCAAAAAAAAATCGTAGCAACGATGCATCCATACCTTTGCCTCCTACGTAAGGAGTAAAAATACCATGACTGGGCTATACATGGTGTTCCGTATAGTTATTCGGTATTTCAAACTTCTAGTGTATAAACTAGGTTCAATTCTGATAGTAAAAAACATAAAAGTGGTAGGTCGATTTATATTTATACATGGCTATGAAATTATTTTGCAAAGTAACAATTCGTTTTTGAAGAACAACTAGCAAAATGAAGGAATGAGTGACTAATTTAAATTTGATGCTTAATTAATTTTCAAAGTGCCCTCCCCATGCCTCTCTACAAGCTTGTGTTCGCATGCCGACAGATGCAGTGACGTGTCTTATTTTCGTATTTCTTGGGCAGCCTGCTGCATGTGATCCAATAATTCTTCTCGGGTGTTTGAGACTGCGTACACTTTCTCTTTCATGTAACCCCAGAAGCAACATTCAAGGGGATTATCTTCTGCAGGTTTAGCTGGCCGTGAAACCGCTTCAACACGTAGATAAAAATAGGTACTAGCAATGAATTTGTTTGGTTGGGAAAAATTTAGGTTACAGCTCCAGGCAGGTTTTTCTTGAATTATGAATACCTTTCAAAAATTAACTGCCCGGTATCTCTTAAACAAATAAAAATATACATACCAATTTTGTGTTTTTTTTATATTCAGAATTGAACCTAGTTTACACTGCTGAAGTTTGAACATAATGATAGGAAACACCTTGTTTGTAATACTTCGAAAAACATTTTTTCTTTCATTTCATCTCTGGTAGCTACATGTGAGCCATATACCAAGAATTATGCGTGAAAAAAAGTTCATTGTGGTTAAATTGGGATCTCTGCCAAGCCACTTAGTTGGTTCATTCACTTCCGAAAGCTTGAGCAAGACGTCCATGGTCTTCCCTAGGGAAATGTGAAGGAGCATCTTTCATAATTTGGCAATGATGTACCAATTGAAGAATATCGATTTATAACAAAAGGTGCAATTGATTTTTAAATATCCCCTACACTAGGGGACCCATGACTTAAAACCCTTATTAGTATTTGTACTTAGATCCGTATGGGTAAATAATCTACAGTTGGCTTTGTTAATTTGTATTTTGTTCTGTGTGATAACTTCTGATACTAGAAGATATATCCTCAATATTGGTTCCTGGTTTTGTTGCTGGTTTTCGTTAATCTTACAATGGCAAGTTCTCTTCTATTTCTATTATTTTACAATTTTGAACGAATTGGTTTGGTTTCTTACAATCTATACATTTACTACTGATTTCTATGTAAAGGCCTATTATAATAATTGGCTGGTGTCTAGTGTCTAATGTGTTGGATCTAGCTATAGTATTAATAATGCGATCTTCTGGCATTTACCTTCAGTGATTTAAGTACATGAAACACTGGTTAAAAGGGAACAGGATTACATGAAATAAGGAATTCCTTTGTTTGACTAATGACCATTTGGCTTGTGGAACTGCTAAGTTAAAATTCAAATATTTTCATGGTATACTAAGTACCTCAAACCTATTAATAACTAAATTATTGTAAACAAATGTTAAATCTGAAACACTGAACTTTCGATGGAGCTCTATTAAAGAAACTCACCGACAGTTCACAGTTTGCTGGATGTTTGCTTTAGTTATGGCTCTTCTAAACTTTATGATTGAAGGAATCTTTTAATATATCAACTTACCGTTTATCTTCTTTGTAAGCTTTGAGCGATCACATCACATTAGATAGAATTACATAAATTTTAGTATCTGTTACGTTATCCAATAATTGAATATGTTGTCATGAAATAATTATATATGAAGTAATTGAATTGTGTTTGTTTATTGATCTATTTGTTTGCTCTTTATTTAACTATGCATTTATGTTAGGTTAATTTACCCAAAACCCATAGACAAATTTATTAGAGTACCTTTTTAATTATTAACTACTGGGTGATACGTTGCCCTGTTGGTCCCACAGGTTTGGAATTCTGATATAAGTATACAGATGAAAACAAAACTCAACTTTTGACACAAGTGCAGCCATTTGTTCCCCATTGCCAATCTGGTCTTAAATTTTAATGCAGTACAAGAAATATGAGTAAACAATGTGACAAAAGGGCAATATTTCATTGCAGAGTGTTATGTCCTAATTCAAAAATAATTTAAGTACCCGTATAACAATCACTATACCATAAATTTAGCTCCAAATCTTGATGGTATAGTTGCTACCATAATCTTTAGAGCTTGATAAATTTCATTGTAACACATGTTTTATGGCATGCTTTTTTTTACAGGAATCGTCTTTTCTGATGGACAATTCTGGCAAAAGCAACGTAAATTCTCACTGCAACACTTAAGAAATTTTGGTTATGGCAAAAGAGAAATGGAACAAAAGATTATAGAGGAATCAAGGGAACTGATAGAAAGCTTAAAGAAAAATTGTGCAAAACCTATCTACATGCACCAAGCGTTTGACGTAAGTGTATTGAATGTCCTTTGGACAATGATGGCTGGCGAAAGGTTTGCTTTAGACGATGCAAGACTGATCAAACTATTCAAGATAATCCACGACGCATTCAGACTGATTGATATGTCTGGCGGATTGTTGAACCAGATGCCATTTCTACGACATATCGTCCCGAATGCTTGTGGTTACACTCAAGTTGTGGATATCTTAACTAGGATGTGGGAATTTTTAGAGGTTAGTATTTTTCGAAATTCAAATTCAAGTTTGTTTAGAAATGAACTTTTAGGAAACCATAGCTGAGCATAGAAAAACGGTTTGTAGTTCTTATGCAAGGGATCTAATTGATGCGTTTTTACATAAAATGAATATGGCAGAAGAATATGATTCTACCTTTACTGGTAATATTATTGTAATTAACTGTTTGGCTGTATTCTTTAGAAATATTTTATTTGCAGACGAACAGTTGTTATCATTATGCTTAGATCTCTTTATGGCAGGATCTGAAACCACTAGCAATACTTTAGGCTTCGCCATTTTGTACATGCTTGAACATCCAGAGGTGCAAAAGAAGGTTCAAATGGAGATAGATGATGTTGTTGGAAGGAATCGTTGGCCAAATATGCAAGATAAGATAAAGTATTTAGTACTAGACTATCTATCTTCATTTCAAGATTTTAATATATATGCCTAATTTTAGTTTGCCATACACAGAGGCAGTCTTGATGGAGATCCAACGTCGTGCGAATGTTCCACCTTTGGGTGTGGCTCATCGTGCGACTTCTACTACACGTTTGTATGAACATTCCATACCAGAAGGGACTATTATTCTGACGAGTCTATATAGTGTTCATATGGATAAGAAATTCTGGAAAGATCCAATGGCTTTTAGACCAGAACGATTTTTAAATGAACACGGAAAAGTGGTTGTGCCAGAATGGAACTTTATACCGTTTGGACATGGTTAGTATTTGAAGTTATTTACTGACAGTTATCAAAGTTCCAAAATTGGCAGTCTTTCTAAATGAGAAACTCTTATCCGGGAAGATCCGTTTGACCTTCAGAGGTCATCAAATATCATGAACATAAAAACATATTATTTCATAAAATTTCTTAAAACTGTGCAAAACTATAGACCTCTTCAACAATTTTCAAATTACCTTATAAACAATCCGTGCATTCGTTTGTCATGTACAGAATAAATATTAAACTTCATAAGATTTTTTAAACTTTAAAAGCTTATAGAATTTAACCTATTGGACGATTTCTAAAATATCCTTAAAACGATCCGTTGATCCGATTGACCTCTAGAGGTCCTCAAGGGTCAGACACAAAACTATAAAATATTCTAGAATTTTCTCAAACTCTGCAAACTTATAGAACTTAACCTTCTGAACAGTTTTTAAATTACCCTAAAAACATTAATTAGTTTGATCTCAAGAGGTAATCGAAAGTCATAAAAACATAAAATTTCTTGAAACTTTGCAAACTTATTCAACTTGACCAACTGAAGAATTTTTAAATTCCCTTATAAACGATCCGTGAATTCGTTTAACCTTGAGAGGCCATTAAAGGTCATGTACATAGGATTCAGAATTAGTCTATGCAACTCGAACGCCTGAACAATTTTTGAATTATCTTAAAAGTTTGGTAATACGTTTGACCTGTTGAGGTCATCAAAGGTCATCCGACTGCATAAAAATATATAATTCTATAAAATTGTTTGGCCTCCAAAGAGCATGTATATAAAAACATAAAATTTCTTCGTTTCAACTTGACTTCCTGAAAAATTTTGCATATTTATAGAATTTGACATTCTGAACACTTTTTATATTTTTTTAAGAAGCTCCGTTGATGCATTTGATATTTGATTGATAACCAAAGATCATCAAATGTTCCGAAAAATATAACATTCTTCAAACTTTGCAACTTATAGAACGTGACTGCCTGAACAATTTTGAAATTACCCTAAATATGATCCGTTGATCCTTTTTTGGGATCAAAACTTTTGCATGTTTATAGAATTTGACTTTCTGAACACTATTTATGTTATTTTAAGAAGATCTGATGATCCATTTGATCTCCAAAAGTCACGTACTACGTAAAAATATGACATGCCATAAAACTCTTCCAACTTTCCAATTTTGAAATTTCCAACTTTGAATTTTTAGAAATGTAAAATTCGGTATTCAGAATTTAGAATATAAGTTACTTTTACTTAATATTCCAGAAATAAAAACTTTAGAATTTAAGATTAATAAATTGAATTTAGATTGTTAGGAATTGGTAATGGCATATAGGATTTACAGAGTGTAGTTGGAGATAATAGTATGGGATTTAGAATTCACAACATACAATTTAAAGTTGTATGGTAAGGTAAATCAGGAAATAGGTTGTTGAACTCCAGAGGTCAACAAAGATCAGAAGTCCAACTTCAAGGTAGTGTTATCGAAAGCTATTGGTCTACTGAGAAAGATTATTCACGGACCATCCACTACAAGTTGTTTCAGTGACCTGCGACCCGCCAAAGTTCCTAAAGCTCAACTTCAACCTAAATGATCGATTGATGTGGGGTCATGAGAAATCTATTGACTTACTGATAAAAGCCATTCAAGAGGCATTCCGTAAAAATCATTCTAGCACTAGTTATATTAAATAGCTAATTGTAATGTCATTAGAAAGCTATTGATTTATTAATAGACACCATGCAAGTGGCATCCCGTAAAAACAGCTCGTGGTCTCTGGAAGGTCACGAAAGGTCAACTTCAATATGGGAATATAGAATTTCTCGTTCTCTATGAATATGTAGTGATTTATAAATATCACAAATATCATGCCGTGATAATATGTGTCATATTCAATGCATCAATGTATCATTTAACTCACCAGTTTGTAGAACTTCGGTGTTTGACGTCCTTCGCCCCAGAACCTATCAGACTACTCGTCAAGTGTTGCCACTACAAACTCATTTTAGCTAAGTGATGGAGTTTCGAATAACTACGTGCTTGCTAATGATGACGTTGAAGTCTGGGCTTTGGTGGTCTTTAGACGTCTTGCATGTAAGTCGACTATGCTCGCCGAAATTGTAGTTCGGATCTATGGTGAGCTCTAGAGGCCACTTGAACCATTTTTACTGAATGCCTATTGCATGGTCTTTCTCGTCAATAACTTTCCAAATCACACTGCATTTTTGGATTATTTACGTTATAGTTGGATTCTCGACCTTTTCTGACGAGTTCACTATGACGATTGCTATTAGGTGCGCCTTGTATGACCTTTCTCAATAGGCGAATAGCTTTTCAATGAAACTACACTTGATGTTGGAGTTTTGATCTTTGATAGATCATAGACCTATTTTGTACCGGTGGCGACAATGGAAATGTATTTGTTTTCCTGCTCCAAGGAACTGATGTGCCAAGTTTCATTAAAATCTAACAGATGAAAATGGAAGACTCAAAATTTAAAAGTAAATAAAGATTTCTAAATGTAAGATTTTTAGTCTTCAATAAAATAATTTAGAATTGAGAATAGAGAACCAAGAGGCATTGAACTTGAACTTGAATTTTTTGTTACAGGAAAGCGCCGTTGCCTGGGAGAATCTCTAGCCAAAACTAATTATTATTTATTTTTCACTGCTATGTTACACAATTTTAATATAAATAAGGTGTCGAATGATACACAATTATCACTAGATGGTTATGATGGAGTAACAATTTCTCCCAAGCCATTCAAGGCCATTCTCCTTCTTCGCAATGATTAGATAATAATTAAGCAATAACTCGTGCGTAATATTATGAAACTGATAATGATAATTTATTTAAGGTTAGTGTATTATAAAAAGGAAACGACTACTAAACGAAACAGGTAAGATAAAGAAGCAAACAGTATAATCTTATAGTCATCACTAAAGTTGTTTAATTTGAATGTAAAAAAATACTAATACAAAATAAAAATATCTTTTAATGAAATAAAAGAAAGATATCATTTATTTACTGAATAATTAATGATGAAATTATGCATTACTTAATTATAAAAATCTTAGACTGTATAAATACATATTTATATTGAATTCATCTGGTCAACATCATTGTATTTGACGGTTTTGCCCAAAAATAAGTTATCAAACAATAATTTCATGCGAATTATCTTACTCGATTAGTTGTGTCACTCAATGACTTTGAATAAAGATTATTATTTACTTCTTTATCTTACTTGTTGCTTTTTAGCAATTTTTTCTTTTCTGCAATACGCCACCCTTAACTTTTATACTCTTTTATAATTTATGTAGATGCTTGTGTTTCATTTATTCTATTATTAAATGTATACAGATAGATTCAATTCTCTAGCGAGGTTCTAGAGGGCTGATACTTCTTAAGCAGTGGCGTAGCTAGATCTGATAGGGGGTGAGATAGTTAAATAATTTTAATTTCGACAAAATCATATTTTTTTACAAAGATTTACTTGGTTGGGTTTTTACGTTACTATTTTTTCCAAGAATCTTTTTATATACTATTACTATATGCAATATGTTAAGAATACAATACAATATCAACTATATAATATTATTATTATCTTTATTTTCACAGAATATATACATTATGAATCTGGTAATATAAAACTGTAATGCAGGGATTATTATTAATATTTTTTATTATTATTTTATTAAATATAAGGCTCTGAATTTTGGGTTGGTTGAAAATAAAAAACTATAATTGTTTTCTATGATAGTACAAACACACTACACAACAACAGACATGGGTCAGCAAATAATAAACAGACTGCGGTAGTGGCACAGTGATGATACATACAAAATACAAATCACATTTACTCTTAAAAATGCTCCGGCTAATTACAACCGTGGTGAAACTTCAAAAACTCAACCACACTGAGACCTTCAGGCGGGTCGCTTGAATAAGACACTAAATAAATAAATATCGAGCGCAAGTAATGCACAATATGCACATAAAAGAAATATAAACCAAATTTTCTCTAAATTTGAAATGACAAAAAATATTTAAAAATTAACACAAACAAAAAAAAAATTAAAATATTGCGGTGTAATCATTTCACCGAATTGAAAATTTTAGTAACGATCGAACAGAAACGTTAATACAAATATTTTATATCCGATTTAAAATTAAAAGAGGGACATGTTATGTCATGGGCATAATTAATATAAAGGGTATAGATAGGACCACAGTTAGGTTCATTAATACTTAAATTAAAAACTTAAAAATAACGACTTCATGCAAACATAACCTAGCTTTTTCATGCATAATAATAAATAGGTTTTATTTTCAGAAAAAATATATCAATTAGTTAGATTGCTTGATCATAGGTACGTTTATGCAACCCATGTTACATTTGGGACGGTTTTCCACTGGTTAGGAAGAAGTAATTTCCATATTAAAAGTTTTCACATTACGATGTTTAGCGTTAGACAGATTTTTATATTTTCCTGGAGGCCAGCTCAAGTTTATGTTGTTAATTAGCTGAAAATAGATTAATTAGGTCAATCTTATTATGACTGATACTATACAATTAATCTTTGAATTTGTTTACAAGATTTCTGGTCACTTTTATTAATGAAGGTTTTGAATCCTGTCCTTCGTGTTAATTTGACTCTTATAGACTTTTATCCTGCTTTTCCTCACCATTGTTTTTATGTAAGTGCTTAGAGCAGTGTATGCTGGACATTTTGAGCATAATTTGATTAATGTTGATTTTATATTTAAGCTGGCATTTCTATAAGCATTAATTGATGCATTTACTGTAGTGCGTACTGTAAAAATCATGTTTATATTAAATTGTAAAGATATTTCTATGGATAAACAAATTGTATTACTTATATCATGTATTCCTGTACCTATTTTGTAAAGGATGAACCTTGATTTGTTAAATTGTATATGTAATTAGATCGTAATGAGTTTTGTACATTGTCAAACGTTTTTCTTGAATATCATCGTTACGATACATTTTAGGACCATAGATGTATAATACTTTTTGATCCTTGTATTAAGGCCTACAATCCTATAGTAATAGAATTAGGATTAGTGATTATCCATATCAGCTTGTTCCGGATTAGTGACGTCACAAGCGCGTTCGATGCTCCGCTGTTTTGAAAAAGTGTCATAGATTTCCTTTGTTTTGGCAGAAACTATATAAGCTGGGATAAATTGTAACCAAGGCAGTCGACAAAACGTAGAAGGCAGAATCTATGCTCGGCTCCGGATATAATATCTGTAATAAATTTCAGGTTAGATTTTTAATCATATGGTTTTGACGCAAACGTCATTGTATTAATAAAGTTTAAATAAAATTAAAAGTGTTACCTGAACTATCTTCAAGGATTAAAGGAAGATTCAATTATTGTGCAACAATAAATAAAGTGAACGTGATTGTTCAAATAAATTCAAGTGAATTTATTTTTTGACATCGATTTTTGTATCGATAATTTTTATAAACAAGAATTCAGCTGTTTGGTTTCGTCGCAGTGTTACCAATAAAAGGAGTATTTTAAAAAGGGAAAATATATCATAATATACCAGGTTGGTTAAAATAAATGATTTTTGTTAAATTTATAAATAATAATTAACTTGTAAAGTTCATCCTCAATAATAAAAATCTATTTGGTTTAGTTTATTAGATTCTTTTGAGAATTTATTCAATCTCAAATAAATAAAACAATTAAATTTCTTTTAATAAAAATTTATTTTATTTTAATAAACATTTTTATTTATAAATAAAATTTCATTTGTGTTGGTCTGTTCAAACGAATGACTGTACTGATCCTATGTCAGATCACTACGACAATCTTTAACGTTTGAGCAAACCTGAGAATTATTCTCAATTTTCAATTGTATTATTTTGAATAATATTTTTTTTACATTGACTTCTTTTTCGAATTTTTATTTCCATTTGTTAAATAAAGTTTATGTGTTTTCAATTTCACATATGTGTTTAATGGATGTTAATACAAGTATCCAGCGTTCTTTTCTTTAAAATTCTAAAGTTCTTCCGTTCTAAAGTTCTTTCTTTAAAATATATATATATATATATATATATATATATATATATATATATATATATATATATATATATATATATAAGAAAGAGTCATAATAATGGGATATCGCGCAACAGAGAAGAAAGAAAAAACAAGTTGCAGCCGCCTACACGTGTTTCACACTTATTAGTGATCATCAGGACGGCATAGCAGATGGAATAAATATAAAAGCAACTAACTCAGAAAGATGTAACAACACAAGGTTTCACTGATAGCAGCCAACCGCACATTTGCAGTATCGGCCTGAAGACACTGAGTTTTCAGTGCAACAACAAACGTCACTACGGAGGCAGCTAAAGCCACTACCGCGAGACAACCAATCCCAAAGTATAATATCAATTATTAGAAGTAATAATGCGCGTATGTGCGTATATATATATATATATATATATATATATATATATATATATATATATATATATATATAAATTTAACGTACTAAGACTCAAATGACACGAAAAACATATTTTAATAAAAAAAAGTCCTGTCCGTGTGCGTTGTGCGCGCGCATGCATGCATACGCGTGTGTGTTCCATTAACTTTGGAAATATATGTCTATCGATTTTAAGTTTGAACCAAAAATTATTTGCCACAAAATACAGATTCAGCACGTAAATGAGCAAAATCGAACCAGTGGCTGGGCATTTTTAGAGGGTTAAAGTATAAAATTTGTGGTATCTATACTTTATAAGTAAAGAACTAAAACCGAAAATTATTACTTGTGTTGAATTACAAATACAGTTCGTAAGTTAGCCAAATCTAACCAGTAGCGGCTATTTTTAGGGGTTCAAATATTAACAAAGAAGTAAGAAAAGTAGATAGGCTATGTTCGTTCTGCGACAAAATCCCATGTATTTTCTTATGAAGGTTCGTTTTACATTTCAAGGTCATCCGCGAAATTCGAGGCTCATTTGCATATCATTCGCGGGGTCATTAGCGGATTATTTGCATATCATTCGCGGTGTTATGTATGTATCATTAACGGTATTATTTGCATATCTAATTAATTTAATTCGCGAGGTCATTAGCGGATCATTTTTTATATCTCGCGGGGTCATCTGCATATCTCATCTCTCTCTCCTCATTTCCAACTTGTCATCATTTCCCGCTGAAAGATTTGAATTCCTAGCGCTGCTAATGCCATCTATCGGTGACGTCATATGATCGGTATAGTAGATTTCTATACGCCTGTAGATAGGCAACCCGCTATACTTTTTTTTTACAAAACCAATGGAGCCAACAGGGTTTGAACCGGGGACCGCTCGAATGGTAGCCAGCCAATGCATCCACTACACCAACGAGGTAATCTATTAAAGCACTGTAAACTGGTTATAAAAAAAATTGTTGACTAGCGACCACGTACTCATAATATAATACAATTAATTTTAGGTATAAATCTAAACTTGATACATTATTATTACTAAATTAATTTATTAAAATAAAAATAACTCAGAACTAAATTATTAATATCAAGAAATTTATTTAAAAAAAAACATTTCAATTCTAAACGTGTACAGGAGTTATTTATAAAAATGCTTTCACGTATATTTGATTAAATCCAATTTATTTAAAAATAATTCCCGGAAAATATTTATAAATATTGTACATTAATAATATTAAATCTTTAGGATTCCAAAATTATAAGCCAATTATGATTATTATCATGAGTCATTGAGATGAGACAATTATTAACCTTATATGAGCCAATCGTGAAGAAACTCAAGAAATTTTTCTTGATACATCTTAAATATAACAATTTGAAAACTATATACAGATATTATTACTACATGAGCCCCGTAACATCAGTCGATCCGCGGCTTTTTATATCAATACAAACTAATTAGTCGTGTTGTTTTCAACATTCTTTAACACTACTTTCAACCATAAATAAACAAACGTTCTTACGAATGACTGAAAGGAATTTAAATATTATAAATAATTTGTTAAGAGATCAAAGCTACTGTCATAGTTATAAGTTTAAGCGATAACAAAATGTCCATAGCTTAACCCCGAGACCACGGAGCTTGTCTTTTAAATTACTGCATACGAGTTATTTCTAAAAATGCTTTCACGTATATTTGATTAAATCCAATTTATTTAAAAATAATTCCCGGAAAATATTTATAAATATTGTACATTAATAATATTAAATCTTTAGGATTCAAAAATTATAAGCCAATTATGATTATTATCATGAGTCATTAAATGAGATCGGTAAGGTAAAAACATGACGTCTTGATTGTAAACGATGATTTCACCATTGCTAATGAATTTCCAATTAGCGGGTGTAGAAAGTTAAAATTCAAACATGAAAAACTATTGGTTTAATCGAAATATTTTAAAAGTTGCCGACGGCTAATTATTATTTAATAGCAACCGTAAATTTCTGAGTAAATCTGTTTGGATATTTCCTGAAGCCTAAATCAATTTTGTTTGTATTAAAATCTAGAAATTTCAGAAAAACGGTTTTAAAATAAATTGTATATAGTTATACATTGTGAAATAAAAAAATGCAAGAATAAAATACGTACACGGATTAAACTAAACTATATATTAAGAAATATTAATTACGGCTTTTATAGCATCTTACAGGAAAAAGATTACAGTCAATCAAGATCACAACACATATCATTAACAAGATATCGTAAATAAATATATTATATATTGAAGGTAAAGACATGAGTATATCCATCGTTTGACTAATGTCTATTTATTAAAACAAATAAGTTATGAAATGAAGCAGGGAGTCTATTCAATGAACATTGCCTAATACTTTTATGATATTTCTAGCCTATAGATCAGCAGTTAGAAACACGGGCCTGCTAAATGCCTGCAATTCACCTACCCTATCAATATGTTGTACAATTTTAGATATGTAATGTATACGTTTTGTTTCTTACTTAAGTCTATTTTGTTTGTATGTTTGTAATATTTAGACATTTACAAAAATTAAATCAAGCTGAACAGCAGATTACTATTTTAAATTTAATAGATCATACGAATTATCTTACCCTGTTCTTAATTACTGCTTTGTATAAATTGTACATTGTTTGTAAATGCTCTCTGAACTAAAATATTCATATATGAGAGAAATGTTATATAAGTCAATACAGCCCTATAACTATCATTTATTGAGCTATACAAAGAGATTTATATCTACGCTAAACTAAAGGTTAATAGAAGTATTGCATTCCTGATATCATAAGATAACGATAAAACACATGATTATTCTTAGACTAAGGTCTAATTTAGGTAATCAAAATCTAGGTAATCGAATTGTAGGTACATATCATGATGTGATATCATACAATTATATTCTAGTAAGAATTGTAATAAAGTCACTGCTATAAATAACATCATTCTTTATCACGATCATCTATCATTATCAAAATCATCTAATGTCATGCAGAGTCAGCAGCTAGCTCCTAAGTTCGTATATGCGAGAAACTCTCTACCCGCTCTGAACAATCAATTACAAAAACTGGATGAGTTTCGGACGTATAGGCAGATAATTCCAAATTTTAATCCGTTTTCATTAATGAGTAGACCTAACATAACATTAGTTTTACCGTAGGAAGAAGGACCGCTCAGGATTGCTCTACAGGAAACAGTCTGACACTAGGTTATTCAGATCAAATATTACTTACAAATCGGAAAGGATATCTATGAAACTCGTGCTGAATTAAATGTAGGAACCTGAATGCGTGGCAGCATCCGTCGCTATTGCATCAACCGTTTCTTCGCATAGCTTTTAGTTTATCTGTGAGAAATTCTATTTTATTTAGTACATAAGGCGTAGATTAGATTATTAATCTACCCAAAAGATTCACCAAACATGGACCTGCTAAATGCCTGCAATTCACCTACCCTATCAGTATGTCGTACAATGCAAACATTTAATATTATTATTAAAATTTTATAAATAAAAACGATAAAAGAAGTTTATAGTTTTCATTTATTTTTATGTTAAACATATACGGTAGCAGGATCTAGATCGATGTATACAAATTCATATATGACAGAAATGTTATGTATCTCAATACATATCTAAAACGTATTCTTCGTATATTCAGTAAGAGCTACCCATTTTTTCTAGACATTCGAATTTTGAACAGCTTAATAATAGGTTTTCTCATTTAATCATAATTAGGTTGACTTTATATAGCATTTTTCAGGAAAACCTTCTTCAGAAAAACCCTAATGATTATTTAATTTACATAAAAAAAAAAAATTAAAACATTTGATTACACAATAATCCCATTTTCGATACCTTCGAAATATAAGTCTATAACATATGTTTAGGTCTTTATAACTTTGAAACACAGGGTAGTTACCACTTGCAAAATTTACAGTTATGAGAACCCTGAAAACTTAACCTGGAGAAATAAATCAGATAAATATTTTACTTTTATTGAAACGATAAATTTGCATACTAATATATGAAAATAATATAATGTATATCGCCTGATAAATAAAATTGAAATTATTCTTATTCTTTTACAATGAAATTATTCTTTTACAATGAAATGTGTTTTGAAAAAACACGATGAAACGTTATGTATATTAACGCAGGAGTTCTGTTAACGCATTCGTTATTTAGAGATTCACTTATAAGTACACTATCTATTTAGCTGATTCAATAAAAATTTCGTTATTTTAAAATTCCTAACGAGGGACCTACTGATAAGCGTTATATTATACCAGGTACGTATGATACTCTACTACTGATTGCATACCTGATGGACGCAGTTGTACAAAGTAATATAGGATATACGTTACAGAGAAGTTTAATTTTCCGTGCAACAAATGACCTATATATATATTTTATGTACAATGCTGACATTAACATATTTAGCGCATACCTGTTGAACATAGCTCTACAAAGTAATATTTAAAAGACTTAAAAGGCTTATATTTTAGAGATCGGATACAGTCGCATATATTCCTGTATATTACCTCTAAATTTTACTTTAACAATACATGTAGTCAGGTTTGGCGTAAATAACAATTAGGGATACCATACTAACTGAACGCTAACATAATATGCTCTACAGGTCAAACTCAATTAATTAACCCTGGGGCTATACATCCTTAGACTAGAAACAGTCTTGAAACAAAAATGGCTGAGTCCACCCTGTTAGACAAGAAATCAGAGTATGGGCGTGATAAATAAAACATATAAAGTTATTTTACAAACATTTATTTAGTATACATAACATAATACAAGAATATAGATCATAAGTTGTTTTCTATGACGACTGTTGTAGTTCTACGGGTCTCTGAGTCGTCGTATGCCCTCGCAGCAATACTAATACGTATAAAGTCCGACGACTGACTCATTGGAACTGTACCGGTAGCCCTTTCCTTGTTCAACTCTTCGTTACTATCATAGTTGGTAAACGAGGAACCACATTCATCAATACCCCAAATGCATGGCTGAAGTCATATCTTCTTGTTCTTCTGTCTCATCGATATCAATAGGTCCATTTTCTTCCTTTACCAGAGCCGTCTTTACAACATCTGCGTTATTATGTACGTTTTTAAATGCCTTTTATAGCTGTCGATGCGTGAAAGATATTTGAAGCAATTAGAACACTGGACTTTGATTGATTCGTGAACGCTTTTCGTATGTCTTTTAAGCTGTCAGAGCTTGAAAAAGTTTTGATACAGCTAGAACAGCAGATTCTGTTTGAATCGTGTATGGTTTTTACGTGTCTCTTGCAGGTGAATGGCCTCGCGAAAGACTTGAAGCAAACCGGACACTGTATTTTGCAATCCTGTCGACCAGAGCCATTCTTCTTCTTACGCTGCTCCATCTCGACTAATGAAGGAACAGGAACACTATCCGTCTATTTATACTGATCGACCAGAGCAATCGGTTGTTCTATCCTACGTTGAGAAAATAATTATACTATGTAAGCTTAGATACGCTACATATGATTGCGAGCCTGAGTATAAGCATAAACCCTATACTACAGATTTTTATCCTTTTTTTCATTATATCTGCTACAGACGAGGTGAAGAATAGGTACATTTAACATGTGTATGCTACAATTATCTAATTTCTAGTTTTCTAGACGTAATGTAATTTTGAACAGATTTTAACCCTTTTCGTTATATCTACTACCCTTGTAAGCGATTTCTACATATACGTTCTTATTGTTTATACACCATATAGATATTCGTAGCATCTAAAGTAAACTCTTATTTAAACGTTATTTTACAATATATCATACATTTCAGCAGCTCGTATGATTATCCGTCTCTATCGTAACCCAGTATGTAAGGACATTATGTTAAATACTATCTCATACATGTAAATAAACATTTGTTTAAAGAGTTTGTTAGGTCACCTAATCTGTTATAATATTACTATGATATTAGATCTCGTCGATTACAGTTTTACCATTAGGACATACTTAGTAGGTTATATGTGCTAAGTAAAATAATAAACAGATATTTCGAAAATTTTATGCATTCTTGAGAGAACGGGGTATAATATTTAAAAACACACTGTAGAAAACATATCAGCAGAGAAAGGGAATACATAAATACAGTATGTTTTGTATGATGAGTTGTCGTCAGTTTAAAAGAAATAAGTTCGTCGCCATATTTAAACGTTATTTTACAATACATCATACATTTTCAATAGCTTCGAAATACGCAGATATGTAATAATAAACTATATACTCTTAAAGAAATAAGTTCGTCGCCATATTTAAACGTTATTTTACAATACATCATACATTTTCAATAGCTTCGAAATACGCAGATATGTAATAATATACTATATACTCTTGTAGGTTATTCAACGTATCTATAGTAAACTCTTATGATTAATAATAATCTGTAACCTTATTGTTTTTTATTACATCACAGGTTAGAGCATACGAATATAATTTAGGTTAGATTAGGTTAGAGCCTACGAATACATTTTTAGGGCAGAACGTAGGGAGCAGAGTAAGTACAAAACAACATACTTTCATACAAGAACGTTTATTGATACGAGTAGTTTGACGCTACTTAAAACATAATACATAACTTATATATATAATATCTATTAAAATAGTACATTTCGTATACACTAATAATGGTACTACATACCCGACTATAAAGTAAACATGGTAAGTATAACAGCAGTTTAAAAGAATAGATAGTAAATATAACTATATCTAATTATTTTATAAAATACTATGTTAACTAAGAGGTTATATACAGAATATATACGCCTGTATTCGACCTCTAGAGGGTTAATAAGACTAGACTAGACCAGACCAGACCACACCAGACCAGACTAGAGCAGACCAGACCAGACCATACTAGACCAGACCAGACCAGACCAGACCAGACCATACCAGGCCAGACCAGACCAGACCATAACATACCAGACCAGACCAGACTATAGATGATAGATAGTAAAATCATGAACAATTATACTTTATTGATTTATTTATACTTTATATTTGATTTATTTATATTTATACTTGATTATATTTTAGGTTAGATTTAGGTCGCGCGCGCGCGACCTAAATCTAACCTAAAATATATTCGTAGACTGTAACCCAACTAATATTATATGTAAGTTTTTAATATGTAAGTTAATGATTTTACTGTCTATCATCTATAGTCTAGTCTGGTCTGGTATGGTCTGGTCTGGTCTGGTCTGGTCTGGTCTGGTCTGGTCTGGTCTCGTCTCGTCTGGTCTGGTCTGGTCTGGTCTCGTCTCGTCTCGTCTGGTCTGGTCTGGTCTGGTCTGGTCTGGTCTGGTCTGGTCTGGTCTGGTCTGGTCTGGTCTGATCTGGTCTGGTCTGGTCTGGTCTGGTCTAGTCTTTACAGCTATGTTGTTTTTTCTTTACGGCGCCAATCTTACAAAACAAATAGTTTCTAAAAAAACGATTTCATTATAACACCCTCTATTAATCTGACCTGACTACTAAAAACTTCTAACTTTAGATGTTTTAAAGATTACATCTTCAGTTTCTACAATTGAATTACTGTAATAATTAGATTCAGCCACTAATTTTAAAATATCAAGTAAGCTCTATTATATTACAGGTGGTATAATTGTTCATGATTTTACTGTCTATCATCTATAGTCTAGTCTAGTCTGGTCTGGTCTGGTCTGGTCTGGTCTGGTCTGGTCTGGTCTGGTCTGGTCTGGTCTGGTCTGGTCTGGTCTGGTCTGGTCTGGTCTGGTCTGGTCTGGTCTGGTCTGGTCTGGTCTGGTCTGGTCTGGTCTAGTCTAGTCTTTACAGCTATGTTGTTTTTTCTTTACGGCGCCAATCTTACAAAACAAATAGTTTCTAAAAAAACGATTTCATTATAACACCCTCTATTAATCTGACCTGACTACTAAAAACTTCTAACTTTAGATGTTTTAAAGATTACATCTTCAGTTTCTACAATTGAATTACTGTAATAATTAGATTCAGCCACTAATTTTAAAATATCAAGTAAGATCTATTATATTACAGGTGGTATAATTGTTCATGATTTTACTATCTATCATCTATAGTCTGGTCTGGTCTGGTATGTTATGGTCTGGTCTGGTCTGGCCTGGTATGGTCTGGTCTGGTCTGGTCTGGTCTGGTCTAGTATGGTCTGGTCTGGTCTGCTCTAGTCTGGTCTGGTGTGGTCTGGTCTGGTCTAGTCTAGTCTTATTAACCCTCTAGAGGTCGAATACAGGCGTATATATTCTGTATATAACCTCTTAGTTAACATAGTATTTTATAAAATAATTAGATATAGTTATATTTACTATCTATTCTTTTAAACTGCTGTTATACTTACCATGTTTACTTTATAGTCGGGTATGTAGTACCATTATTAGTGTATACGAAATGTACTATTTTAATAGATATTATATATATAAGTTATGTATTATGTTTTAAGTAGCGTCAAACTACTCGTATCAATAAACGTTCTTGTATGAAAGTATGTTGTTTTGTACTTACTCTGCTCCCTACGTTCTGCCCTAAAAATGTATTCGTAGGCTCTAACCTAATCTAACCTAAATTATATTCGTATGCTCTAACCTGTGATGTAATAAAAAACAATAAGGTTACAGATTATTATTAATCATAAGAGTTTACTATAGATACGTTGAATAACCTACAAGAGTATATAGTATATTATTACATATCTGCGTATTTCGAAGCTATTGAAAATGTATGATGTATTGTAAAATAACGTTTAAAT
Organism: Agrypnus murinus; assembly: GCA_929113105.1. Classification (NCBI taxonomy): domain Eukaryota; kingdom Metazoa; phylum Arthropoda; class Insecta; order Coleoptera; family Elateridae; genus Agrypnus; species Agrypnus murinus. Next base: position 54,318,615 of record OV816027.1, read on the forward strand.
ATGGCGACGAACTTATTTCTTTAAGAGTATATAGTTTATTATTACATATCTGCGTATTTCGAAGCTATTGAAAATGTATGATGTATTGTAAAATAACGTTTAAATATGGCGACGAACTTATTTCTTTTAAACTGACGACAACTCATCATACAAAACATACTGTATTTATGTATTCCCTTTCTCTGCTGATATGTTTTCTACAGTGTGTTTTTAAATATTATACCCCGTTCTCTCAAGAATGCATAAAATTTTCGAAATATCTGTTTATTATTTTACTTAGCACATATAACCTACTAAGTATGTCCTAATGGTAAAACTGTAATCGACGAGATCTAATATCATAGTAATATTATAACAGATTAGGTGACCTAACAAACTCTTTAAACAAATGTTTATTTACATGTATGAGATAGTATTTAACATAATGTCCTTACATACTGGGTTACGATAGAGACGGATAATCATACGAGCTGCTGAAATGTATGATATATTGTAAAATAACGTTTAAATAAGAGTTTACTTTAGATGCTACGAATATCTATATGGTGTATAAACAATAAGAACGTATATGTAGAAATCGCTTACAAGGGTAGTAGATATAACGAAAAGGGTTAAAATCTGTTCAAAATTACATTACGTCTAGAAAACTAGAAATTAGATAATTGTAGCATACACATGTTAAATGTACCTATTCTTCACCTCGTCTGTAGCAGATATAATGAAAAAAAGGATAAAAATCTGTAGTATAGGGTTTATGCTTATACTCAGGCTCGCAATCATATGTAGCGTATCTAAGCTTACATAGTATAATTATTTTCTCAACGTAGGATAGAACAACCGATTGCTCTGGTCGATCAGTATAAATAGACGGATAGTGTTCCTGTTCCTTCATTAGTCGAGATGGAGCAGCGTAAGAAGAAGAATGGCTCTGGTCGACAGGATTGCAAAATACAGTGTCCGGTTTGCTTCAAGTCTTTCGCGAGGCCATTCACCTGCAAGAGACACGTAAAAACCATACACGATTCAAACAGAATCTGCTGTTCTAGCTGTATCAAAACTTTTTCAAGCTCTGACAGCTTAAAAGACATACGAAAAGCGTTCACGAATCAATCAAAGTCCAGTGTTCTAATTGCTTCAAATATCTTTCACGCATCGACAGCTATAAAAGGCATTTAAAAACGTACATAATAACGCAGATGTTGTAAAGACGGCTCTGGTAAAGGAAGAAAATGGACCTATTGATATCGATGAGACAGAAGAACAAGAAGATATGACTTCAGCCATGCATTTGGGGTATTGATGAATGTGGTTCCTCGTTTACCAACTATGATAGTAACGAAGAGTTGAACAAGGAAAGGGCTACCGGTACAGTTCCAATGAGTCAGTCGTCGGACTTTATACGTATTAGTATTGCTGCGAGGGCATACGACGACTCAGAGACCCGTAGAACTACAACAGTCGTCATAGAAAACAACTTATGATCTATATTCTTGTATTATGTTATGTATACTAAATAAATGTTTGTAAAATAACTTTATATGTTTTATTTATCACGCCCATACTCTGATTTCTTGTCTAACAGGGTGGACTCAGCCATTTTTGTTTCAAGACTGTTTCTAGTCTAAGGATGTATAGCCCCAGGGTTAATTAATTGAGTTTGACCTGTAGAGCATATTATGTTAGCGTTCAGTTAGTATGGTATCCCTAATTGTTATTTACGCCAAACCTGACTACATGTATTGTTAAAGTAAAATTTAGAGGTAATATACAGGAATATATGCGACTGTATCCGATCTCTAAAATATAAGCCTTTTAAGTCTTTTAAATATTACTTTGTAGAGCTATGTTCAACAGGTATGCGCTAAATATGTTAATGTCAGCATTGTACATAAAATATATATATAGGTCATTTGTTGCACGGAAAATTAAACTTCTCTGTAACGTATATCCTATATTACTTTGTACAACTGCGTCCATCAGGTATGCAATCAGTAGTAGAGTATCATACGTACCTGGTATAATATAACGCTTATCAGTAGGTCCCTCGTTAGGAATTTTAAAATAACGAAATTTTTATTGAATCAGCTAAATAGATAGTGTACTTATAAGTGAATCTCTAAATAACGAATGCGTTAACAGAACTCCTGCGTTAATATACATAACGTTTCATCGTGTTTTTTCAAAACACATTTCATTGTAAAAGAATAATTTCATTGTAAAAGAATAAGAATAATTTCAATTTTATTTATCAGGCGATATACATTATATTATTTTCATATATTAGTATGCAAATTTATCGTTTCAATAAAAGTAAAATATTTATCTGATTTATTTCTCCAGGTTAAGTTTTCAGGGTTCTCATAACTGTAAATTTTGCAAGTGGTAACTACCCTGTGTTTCAAAGTTATAAAGACCTAAACATATGTTATAGACTTATATTTCGAAGGTATCGAAAATGGGATTATTGTGTAATCAAATGTTTTAATTTTTTTTTTTTATGTAAATTAAATAATCATTAGGGTTTTTCTGAAGAAGGTTTTCCTGAAAAATGCTATATAAAGTCAACCTAATTATGATTAAATGAGAAAACCTATTATTAAGCTGTTCAAAATTCGAATGTCTAGAAAAAATGGGTAGCTCTTACTGAATATACGAAGAATACGTTTTAGATATGTATTGAGATACATAACATTTCTGTCATATATGAATTTGTATACATCGATCTAGATCCTGCTACCGTATATGTTTAACATAAAAATAAATGAAAACTATAAACTTCTTTTATCGTTTTTATTTATAAAATTTTAATAATAATATTAAATGTTTGCATTGTACGACATACTGATAGGGTAGGTGAATTGCAGGCATTTAGCAGGTCCATGTTTGGTGAATCTTTTGGGTAGATTAATAATCTAATCTACGCCTTATGTACTAAATAAAATAGAATTTCTCACAGATAAACTAAAAGCTATGCGAAGAAACGGTTGATGCAATAGCGACGGATGCTGCCACGCATTCAGGTTCCTACATTTAATTCAGCACGAGTTTCATAGATATCCTTTCCGATTTGTAAGTAATATTTGATCTGAATAACCTAGTGTCAGACTGTTTCCTGTAGAGCAATCCTGAGCGGTCCTTCTTCCTACGGTAAAACTAATGTTATGTTAGGTCTACTCATTAATGAAAACGGATTAAAATTTGGAATTATCTGCCTATACGTCCGAAACTCATCCAGTTTTTGTAATTGATTGTTCAGAGCGGGTAGAGAGTTTCTCGCATATACGAACTTAGGAGCTAGCTGCTGACTCTGCATGACATTAGATGATTTTGATAATGATAGATGATCGTGATAAAGAATGATGTTATTTATAGCAGTGACTTTATTACAATTCTTACTAGAATATAATTGTATGATATCACATCATGATATGTACCTACAATTCGATTACCTAGATTTTGATTACCTAAATTAGACCTTAGTCTAAGAATAATCATGTGTTTTATCGTTATCTTATGATATCAGGAATGCAATACTTCTATTAATCTTTAGTTTAGCGTAGATATAAATCTCTTTGTATAGCTCAATAAATGATAGTTATAGGGCTGTATTGACTTATATAACATTTCTCTCATATATGAATATTTTAGTTCAGAGAGCATTTACAAACAATGTACAATTTATACAAAGCAGTAATTAAGAACAGGGTAAGATAATTCGTATGATCTATTAAATTTAAAATAGTAATCTGCTGTTCAGCTTGATTTAATTTTTGTAAATGTCTAAATATTACAAACATACAAACAAAATAGACTTAAGTAAGAAACAAAACGTATACATTACATATCTAAAATTGTACAACATATTGATAGGGTAGGTGAATTGCAGGCATTTAGCAGGCCCGTGTTTCTAACTGCTGATCTATAGGCTAGAAATATCATAAAAGTATTAGGCAATGTTCATTGAATAGACTCCCTGCTTCATTTCATAACTTATTTGTTTTAATAAATAGACATTAGTCAAACGATGGATATACTCATGTCTTTACCTTCAATATATAATATATTTATTTACGATATCTTGTTAATGATATGTGTTGTGATCTTGATTGACTGTAATCTTTTTCCTGTAAGATGCTATAAAAGCCGTAATTAATATTTCTTAATATATAGTTTAGTTTAATCCGTGTACGTATTTTATTCTTGCATTTTTTTATTTCACAATGTATAACTATATACAATTTATTTTAAAACCGTTTTTCTGAAATTTCTAGATTTTAATACAAACAAAATTGATTTAGGCTTCAGGAAATATCCAAACAGATTTACTCAGAAATTTACGGTTGCTATTAAATAATAATTAGCCGTCGGCAACTTTTAAAATATTTCGATTAAACCAATAGTTTTTCATGTTTGAATTTTAACTTTCTACACCCGCTAATTGGAAATTCATTAGCAATGGTGAAATCATCGTTTACAATCAAGACGTCATGTTTTTACCTTACCGATCTCATTTAATGACTCATGATAATAATCATAATTGGCTTATAATTTTTGAATCCTAAAGATTTAATATTATTAATGTACAATATTTATAAATATTTTCCGGGAATTATTTTTAAATAAATTGGATTTAATCAAATATACGTGAAAGCATTTTTAGAAATAACTCGTATGCAGTAATTTAAAAGACAAGCTCCGTGGTCTCGGGGTTAAGCTATGGACATTTTGTTATCGCTTAAACTTATAACTATGACAGTAGCTTTGATCTCTTAACAAATTATTTATAATATTTAAATTCCTTTCAGTCATTCGTAAGAACGTTTGTTTATTTATGGTTGAAAGTAGTGTTAAAGAATGTTGAAAACAACACGACTAATTAGTTTGTATTGATATAAAAAGCCGCGGATCGACTGATGTTACGGGGCTCATGTAGTAATAATATCTGTATATAGTTTTCAAATTGTTATATTTAAGATGTATCAAGAAAAATTTCTTGAGTTTCTTCACGATTGGCTCATATAAGGTTAATAATTGTCTCATCTCAATGACTCATGATAATAATCATAATTGGCTTATAATTTTGGAATCCTAAAGATTTAATATTATTAATGTACAATATTTATAAATATTTTCCGGGAATTATTTTTAAATAAATTGGATTTAATCAAATATACGTGAAAGCATTTTTATAAATAACTCCTGTACACGTTTAGAATTGAAATGTTTTTTTTTAAATAAATTTCTTGATATTAATAATTTAGTTCTGAGTTATTTTTATTTTAATAAATTAATTTAGTAATAATAATGTATCACGTTTAGATTTATACCTAAAATTAATTGTATTATATTATGAGTACGTGGTCGCTAGTCAACAATTTTTTTTTATAACCAGTTTACAGTGCTTTAATAGATTACCTCGTTGGTGTAGTGGATGCATTGGCTGGCTACCATTCGAGCGGTCCCCGGTTCAAACCCTGTTGGCTCCATTGGTTTTGTAAAAAAAAAGTATAGCGGGTTGCCTATCTACAGGCGTATAGAAATCTACTATACCGATCATATGACGTCACCGATAGATGGCATTAGCAGCGCTAGGAATTCAAATCTTTCAGCGGGAAATGATGACAAGTTGGAAATGAGGAGAGAGAGATGAGATATGCAGATGACCCCGCGAGATATAAAAAATGATCCGCTAATGACCTCGCGAATTAAATTAATTAGATATGCAAATAATACCGTTAATGATACATACATAACACCGCGAATGATATGCAAATAATCCGCTAATGACCCCGCGAATGATATGCAAATGAGCCTCGAATTTCGCGGATGACCTTGAAATGTAAAACGAACCTTCATAAGAAAATACATGGGATTTTGTCGCAGAACGAACATAGCCTATCTACTAAGAAACTATAAATAAACTACAATATTATGCAATGCTTTGTAAAAGATCTTGATCCTCTTTTCTAAAGAAATTAGGAAACAAAGCAAACACACAATCCGCAGAAGAAAAAGTCTTGCTATCTCATGGAACATGTATGTTATCCGTTTTATGTGTCTAGAACACTGTTTTTAACCTTCTTCAATAGTGAACCATTAAGTGAAAAACCCACAAAGAAGCCTGAGGCGGGAATCAATTTACGACAAAAGTGTACCTACAACTTTTGGTTATTATTTAAGATTTATTACTTATTTATTATTTTTTTAAGGTTATTGTTTATTTAAGAGTGGCCTTAAAGAGATGTGTATGTAAAATATAAAAAGTTAACTGACAGTTTGGTGGTAGGAAGTGAGCGTAAACAATAGAGAATAAATATTAAAGATTAAAAAAACTATATAAATGTAATTTACAGTATAAGGCGAAGTTCAGCGTAGCTGTTCTTCCACTTAACCTCAGATGTATTGTATATACTAGATTCTGTATATGGTGAAGTTTTAGCTTTTTCTTTGATTCAGTTACATATAAAGTGTTTCAAACTCGTGCGCACGTTTCCATAGTTATAATATTAGTTTTGTTGAGTAATAGTTCTTTTTGTTACAAGTACGCTGTCGCGTCAATCTTTTGCTTAACCCCAAGATTTAAACCACGATGAGCTAACGACGTGCTTTAAAAGAAGTCAAAAGGTAATTTCTTAACCAGGATAAGTTTGACTGCACTTTTACCATTGGAGAGGCTTTTCTGGTGCATTCTCCGTCAATAATTTTGCAGCTCAATGGTAATAAGTACAAAATTTAGTTAACAATGCTAAAACTATTAAGACTGGCAACACTGCACCGCTTCGTCCGAAGGTAGCATGCGAAAAGGCGTGTGTGTGTGTCTATATGTGTATGAGATATTCTATTTCGTTTTAACTTATTATCAATAATAGTTATTTATGTAGGAAGGGCGGTATCATTTCCAGTTCAAGGGATCGAAGTTACCCGATGGGCATTATCATCTAGTAACGTTCGTGGTGCATACAAGATTTTATTTTTCATGCGAATATGTACATACGAGCAGGGCCGTAGCTAACAAATTTTACACCGTGGTCAAGGAACATTTTTTGCGCCCCTCCTCTCTCCTCAATTTTCGAATAAGTTTATTTAAAATGTAAATTATATTATTTGTATTGGTAAAATAAAATTATTTAACTGTTTAAAAGTAAATTGTATTTCAAACAAAAAATAAGTAGTAGTTTACAAAATTAAGAAGAACGCAACTTTATTCTCGGCGCGCAATAGTCGAGCGGTCTCAATACTTTCAGCTCTACTTTAGTCGGCCGATGACTTCCGATATATCTGGAAGAATGCGTGCACTCTACACGATCAGACCTAACACCGCGATTGGTTGCCGCCACTGCGGCGCGCGAACGAATTTGTCTATAGGCGAATACGTGTAACTGCGTGCAACCTAACAACTTCAGGGTGCCTCAATGTGTTTTACTTTGCGCCATGGACACGTTGCCCTGCTCTAGCTGCGGCCTTGCGTACGAGTAGAAAATTAGTTATAATTTTTAATTGTTGTCGTTGCAAAGGACGTTGTTTATATTTATTCTGAACGTAAACGCCAGCGTCGATTGACGGAGAATGGGCGTTATAAATGATAATGTGCGCTTATAATACCCTGGTTTATAAACTTGTTTATATGGTTTGTTTGACAAGCTAAATAACAAAAAAATAGTTATAATACAATGGGCCCGGGTGATTCCCCTTTTACCTTCTTTGGACCACCCAATTATGGGTGGACCACCATGGATTATTAATTATATCATTTATACTATCTTTGTCAACAAAACCCTTAAACTCCCATTACTTTCTAAAAACTTTAGCTGATCTTCTGAAAACATGTTTTGCAAGGAATTCTATAAAGATGTATTTTTTACTTCTAACGTAGTAAACGCTTAGTTTAGAACGCGTAGTTCGACGACGCGCTGCTAGCCATATTGTCTATGAAATAAGGAAACTCAATTCGTCAAAACGTCAAGAGATTCATCCTAGACCATGTAGTAAGATCTGCATCTAACATTCTGGAGTCTTCATAGTTTTAAGAAATAAAAGCTTAAAAAACCTTAGATAGGTCGGCTGTGGGTAAGCACTATTAGAATCTACATGACTACTTCTTCGTCTCATCTTCTTTCTTCTCTTCAAAAACTTCTTGTTCTTCTTCTGACTTACTTGTGACGAATTATTGAAACTTTTGCACATACCACAAGCGTCATTAGGTGTGTAGGTATTTTGAAAACAAAACCATGCAGACATTATTTGTCTACATATCTCGGTTTTCAGAAGCGTTTTACAGCTTCTATTGTACTTGTTTATGTTAACTTCGCTTCTTAAACATTGTTTTTTTTGTTGCGACTATAGTGACTTTCACAAACCGAAAAATTGGGATATGAGATTTCTCTATATTTCCTGGAAATTTATTTTTTACTTGCTTTGCTTGCATGCTTAGTGATGCAAAACCTCCTACTTTTGATATTTTAAATGCGTTATAAAATACCTTTTCAGCAACTATCAAGAAAGTGACCACTTCATGATTCTGTTGAGGCAGGAAAGTAAGTATTGTCTCTAGTAAGTCAGTCAGAGAAAATAGACAATTATGTTACAACTGTATATGATTGAAAAGATTATTGAAGTGTGTAATAGCTATTTACATAACTAGGTAGGAAAGTGGTACTTTACAGGCAACATACGTTACAGTACGAGTTGACATGTTGAAGCACGAGAAGCTTGCGAGTCCTGTAAAGACATTTTGCGTATAATATTTTTTCTGCAACTGACAGTTGGATTTGTTTTGAAAACATTAATAACAATCTTTTTATTAATACTAGTTAAAAATGCCTTAAAGTGATACTGTTACCGCCTAAGTAGTAAAAGTGGCACTTTACTGTGTTTAAATACCACTAGTCTAGCAGTTGTCTCTAAGTTGTGAGAATCAAAGAAAACAGGCAATATGTTACAACTTTGAAATTAGTGGAAAGATTACATTAAGGTGTGTAATAGTATATTACATGTTGAGTTGGTAAAGGATATCTTTCCAAGCCAAGCGATAATTGTTTGGCCGAGACGGTACGTCGAGGTCAAACAATATCGCGAGGCGTGGAAACTTTACCAACGAAACATGTATACTATTTTATTCACAATAATTAGACTTAAGACGTAATCAAAATAAAAAGTAATTTTAAATTTTAAAATGAATTTTTTATAAATTGTCATAATTTCAATCAGACCCATCTATCGATCAAAAGAAATTTTAAGTAAGGTTTCATTCATCGTCGCTAGATGGCAATGTATGCTATCAGTATTTTAAAATTAGAAATTAAATAATTCCATCATAATTATTAAATATAAAATACGTAAAAATAAAAATAAAACTAATATTAAATAAAAAGTTAGGTTTTTAGCGTTAAATATATTTATAAGAACTTAAATTTAAATCGGATAAAACGTACTGTTTTAAATTATTCAGAAAAATAAGTTGGCCACAACTTTACATGTCAGTTTTACAGACATGTAAAGGAAATTGTTAACCACTTTGGTGGTGCTATAGCAATAGCTTACTTTCCAAGGTTTTTACAACATATGAAATGTACATATTGCAATATGATTGTGAATAATAGTTATTTACGTAACAAGACAGGAAAGTAGTATTGTGGAGATTATAGTATGTCTTGGGTAGCGGTCAGTATCCAAGAAACAGGCAACGATAAGGAAACAAAAAGATAATCTTAATAATTTTTATAACTTAACACCCAAAAACCATAAATTAATACTACTTTACTCTACAGGGCGAGTTGGCATGTTGAAGCACGGTAAGTCTACGAATTCTCATTTACATTCTCAAGACATTTTCCTAATGTACTGCGTTTAATATTTTTCTACAACTGCTTTAATAAGCAACAAAAATGAAGAACGTAATACATTCTTGAAAAGTCATAAAATAAAATTTGAGAACCATGTCTTGTTAATATAGCTTGGCGTTTCTAAGGTAACCACTTTCGTGACTGTTGAAGCAGGAAAGTAAGTCATTACCGGACTAGTCAGATAAAGTTTTTATCGACTTTCCAGTCTCTTCAGGTTTCAGATCTTATTCTTATTACAATGATTGTAGGGGATTTTACTCTTCAAGCACTTTTTGCATTAATATTTTTCCTAAATTGATTTGTCTCTTCTTCTATGCTCCTATTTTTCTCTTCATTTGTGGGAAGCATTATTAACATTTATAATAATAAGTTCAAGATCTTCATCACTATTTTACTCGTTATTTTATTTATTTTGATTGTTTAACAATTTGATTTTGTTGAAGATTCAACAGCGTAGAATCGCTCTTCAGAGATACACTTTACCTATATGAAATATCCAATGTAACTTTTGCAGAACACGTTAGCTGAGAAACTAGTCATAAAGGATGTTACACTCTTTACTATTATAGCTATCTCTTGAAAGTATACACCACCTGTTACACAAACATCTCACGTGTTTCAATATGTTGCTATGAATATGTTGCTTGGTAAGGTGTATACTGTCAATAGATGCTCCCAGTATATTGAAAAAAGTATTAAAATCGTATTTTGAAGGTGCGATACTCACTTCAACTTTAAATCGTTAACTGAATACCTAAAGCTCTTTCTTGTGACAGTGGTGAAGATATTATTTATTTATTTATTTAATATAACCGGGTGGGACAATAGTGTGGGAAGTCCGATAGCTCCTAACGGTAACAGCTAGAAAAATCGTTTTAATACGGACGTAAACAGTGGATAGAGGCGCATCTAGAGAAATTATTTTCAAATATACAGGCTGTTGCAGAAAAGTGTCGCACTATTAAGGTAGTTTTTTTCTAAATAGAATGCCCCAAATATTTTTGCATATTTAACACCTCTCTTGGCAGGTTTATTCATATCTACAATTTTAGCGCCATCTAATAACCGGTTTAGAAGTTATAACATTTTTTTCAAAAAAATTGAATTTACATTATCCCACTTAACAGTTTACCGCTTTCACGGCCGCAACTGTGAAGACGAATTTAAGTAGGGATTTTGTTGCAGGTGCTTGTAGGGTGCTCTTCTTTAAAAGAAAATGGACCCACCATGTACAGGGTGTTCAAAATTAATTTTTAAATTTAGAGATCTTGAAACACCCTGTATATTTTGTACCTTTGTGATGCAGAATTAAATAACGAACATTTTTTGTATGTACGTCCCTATAGCTATCTGTAACCACTTTTGATTTATTGAGAAAAAACTGCAAGAAGTACACAATTAAAAACAATTATTTATTTTTTTGTTTATTGTTTCCAGCCTTACTTTGTGGAACTCCATAATCATGAAATAAATAAAGATTAGTAAAAGTTTCACAGTCTTATTAAATTATTTATTTAGTTGTCAAATGTGTTGGTTGTTTTTGTTCAACAAAACATTAAAGCATCTAGCAATTGTTGTGCACGTATGCAAATCGTACATTTCTCGCAGTTATCGACCATCAGTGTTTAGTTCTAGTAGGTGTTTTAGTTTTTCAAAATGAATTTTAGTAATGAAGAATTTGTAGACATGACTTTTGTTTTGGGCGAGTCGGAAAGAAATTGTTTGCTAGCCCGCAGAATTTACCACCAACGGTATCCTGAACGGAGGCTAAAGTTCACAGCTTTCAAAACCTGCTCGATAGATTTGTGAGGACCGGCAATGTACAGTATGAAAAAAGTGAACAAATTAACAATGTTGTGAACGAAGAATATAAGTTATCTGTTGTGCTGGCAACGATTAAGAATCCCCATGTTAGTCAGAGAGAAGTGAGTTCATCTGTAGGAATAAGTAGACGTTGTGTTGGTCGAATCTTAAAGAAAAATAAGTTTCATGCATATCACATTTAAATGCACCAGGAATTAACTTACTTATAACCTTTTTAAGCCAACAGATATGAGTGTTAAGATTTTAATAGTTAGAATAAAGTTACAGAAACACAATAGGCCGTATTCACATCCCACTATTAAGTTAATAGCATGTTTAATTACCATGGCGACCAATTCTAACCTTTTCCCACCTATTAGAATTAGATAAAGCTATCTCTTTTCTTGTTGTTCTTAATCATAACTTTAGTTAAATACACCTTTAATAGTGGCATGAGAATACTGCCCATGCCACTTATACCCTTTCTATTCTAACCCCTTCAATTATGTCCTATGTTTGATGCACTTTCATCGTTTGTATATTTTTAATCGAATATAATTTTCTTTTGGATTTTCTGTTTCTATAATAATTTCCCTGTGGCCATTATAATAACTGGTTTAGTCTGTTTGAAGATCAACCGCGTCGTCAGGCGCGTTGTCAACCGTATTGATAATGTATGGCCGGTTTGATTCTATTTTTTGTCCTATTGATCATTCATATAATTAATTCAACGTTTGTTAAATTTACATTAATATTTTTTCTATAGAAACCTTTTTCTTATGCCAATTAAGTAAAAGTAATAATTGCCAAAAAAATTATTATTAATAGTTTTCAATAAAAATCAAACTATTTACAAGCTCTGACCTTGTAAAATCCCCTTTTTTTAAATTATGTAACAAAAATGCAAATATTTAAGATAAGCATACATTAATAGATTTAAATAAATAAATTCATTGACATTTCAATTTATGTTGATAATATAGTGCTCGATCTTTTTTTAAGGCGCCAAGTAATTAGTTCCCCTCAATGAACGGGAGCACTCGATTCTTGATTGGCATCGTGTCTCATTCTGGATGCTAATTCGTCAGTCGTCGTCTTCTAATAGCTGGTTATATTTCATTCCGTTCTGGACTTTGCCATCCATTACCAGCATACAGTTGACAAATTTTAATTCTGATAAGAAAAAATAGAGATAAAGTAGCGTGTGTGAAAAAGTTCGGCATGTTCATAGTTCTTGTGTTAATTGTTGTGCTATTAGTGGTTCTTCTAATTAATTCTGTGAGGAAGCCACCTAATTTTCCACCAGGTAGGATATTTTTAAAATTATTTAATTTTTATTCTATTGATTTATTTAGTAGATAATAATAAACAATTTCTACTTTCGTTCTGTATTTTAATGAAATTTTAATTCATTATTAAGGCAGAGACCCCTATAAGACTTGATTAAATGATAAAATAATTAGTATGAGGGGGTAAGTAGAAAAAAGGGCTAATTTAGACTTTCTTGGCACTCTTTTATTACATCAGAAATGTTATTTTCAAATTTAGTTTAGATAGGCTTGTACGGATAAGATCTGCTTTCTGTAAGAATTCAAAAGCCCCCCTCTCTCACTAAGGGGTAAGCTAAATATTTTTAAAAACTTCATTTAGATTATTTTGGAAACATAGGAATTAGGCTTATATTACTTTCCATGAAAATCTTTATTTGTCTAACTGGTACCTTTATTTTATTTTGTCGGTGTGCTCAAAATTAACAATTGTTAGGGGGTGTTATTGTTTTTTTTGGTTTCTTCATTATTTCGGCGGTTCTTCCAAATTTCGTTAGTTCGACTCTAATTTGCAAATATTTACCAAAATAGGCGCCTTTTACTTTTTCCAAGGTTCAATTGATTCTAAGAAATCCTCAGTTACAACTAATTCTCCTACTAATAGTAAAAGTGCTTTTAACTGTGGTGCTTATCCAACGTTGTCAAAAATTTCGTCCATGAATACTGGTGGTTTTGAAATATATAAGTGACTGTCTGCTCTTTACTATTTGTTAAGTAAACAATATTTCCGTTTTTGTTGTTATTTCTGAAAGAGTAGCTTTACGTGCTACTTCTATTGATTTGGGCAATATTTTCCAAGCACTTCCATGTATGAGCTGGCACCTCCAGACTATACGTTTAGTTATCATTTCTTCTTTTATGAAATGTTCCTCTTTTTAATGTTTCTTTCAATTACTCCAGTTGTCCCGTTATCGCTTATTATTTTTTCCGGTTGTCCTCGTCCGACAAGGAATTTCTGATTACTAATATGCACCAGTCAGTATATAGAAATTCGGTAATTTCTTTGTGTACTGTCCGAATTTATAGGCATGTACGAGGGGAGTTTCTTAAGTTATCTACCTAGCTATGAAAACAATATACTACCGCAACAATTTTTTTATGTCAAGTTGCTGAGGCATTTTATAGTGTCATCTCCAAGTTTGATTCCAATCGCTTAACATTTGTTATTTAGATATCAGTTTAAAGAAGCGAAAATGAGTGATTTGAAGCTTGAATACAAAAGCGTCATGAAGTTTCTAAGGAAAGAAGGAAATCGCCCTAAGAATATCCATGAGAGAATGATGGCAGTGTATGGAGAAAATAGTCCGTCTTATTTCCAAATCAAATATTGGTGTAAGCAGTTTAAATGGGGCAGGGAATCCATTCACGATGACCCAAAGTGTAGAAGACCTCTGAAAGCACGAATTGAAGAAATCATCAACAAAGTTGAAGATTTGGTGTTGACTGACCGCCGAGTAAAAGTTTCAGTTATTGCTGAGAAATGGGAATATCAGAAATGAGCGTTTTTAAAATTCTACACAAAGATTTGGGAATGAACAAAGTGTCGGCACGATGGATTCCCAGGCTGCTCAGTCCCCAACAAAAACTGTGTATACGACAGATTTGCGAGGAGAATTTGACTGCTTTATCCCAAGATGAAGACTTCTTCTATAGAATTATAACCGGGGATGAGACCTGGGTATACCACTGGGACCCTCCTACGTCCATGCAATGGATTCATAAAGGCTCTCCACCACCCAAGAATGCGAAGACGCAATTTTCTGCAGGGAAAGTGATGGCCACAGTTTTCTGAGACGCGGGGGGGATTCTCTTAATTGAGTATATGCCAAAAGGGACTGCAATAACGGGAAATGTCTACAAAGACACAATTAGGAACTTGAAAGCGGCTATACGCTATAAGACCCCACTCAGAAAACTCTGCTTCTGCACGATAACTGCAGGGTGCATAAAGCACGAATTGTTCAAGAAGTAATCAATGAATGCGGCTTTGAGGAATTACAACATCCACCTTACAGTCCCGATTTCGCCCCCTCTGACCATTATCTTTTTCCAAAACTCAAAAACACTTGAGAGGACGTCGCTTTTTATCGAATGATGACTTGGAAAACGCTGTGGAGTTATATATTGCAGAATTACCAAACGAGTTTTTTTTTCGAAGGCATAGCGTTATTAGAAAAACGCTGGAATAAGTGTGTTAGTGTTAATGGTTCTTATGTTGAAAAATAAAATTTTATCTGCTCTCTGACTCATTGCTTTCATAGCTAGGTAGATAACTTAAAAACTCCCCTCGTAAATAAAACAACATATTTTTTCAGTGCGTCTTCCGATTTTTGTATCAAAATCATCCTGTGGCCTTAGTTGTAATATAAAAATTCTGGATCCGATGACTAAGAATCTTGAGTGGCGAAATTAACTTATTGTTCATACCTTGTAGCTTCATCAGCTAGGTTCATTTTGGTTGACGTCCATTTCCAATGCACTGCATTTCTAGTGCATAGTTGTTCGATATCTCCTAAACTACCTAATCTTCAATACAAAAGCTCCTTGGCTACAAAAGCGGCGTGCTTTAAAAATATTTACAATCGTACGGTCTCAGAAAAGCGGGACACTTTTAAATGAGACACCTTATGTATTCTACCCGTACTGATTTCCCTATTAATCGTTTATTTGACACGAAAGTATTTTTTGAATCCGTAACACATAGTTGCCAATTCATAATTTCTTCTCTTAAATAAGTAAATTTTTTCTCAATATTTGGTAGTTTAAAAGATATCGAACAGTTATGCACTAAATGTATAAGCCTATGTTTTTGTCACTATTCTTTATCCAATAAAGTATCACCTTTGAGTTTGTCCAAAAAATAAGGTTTTTCCCGAGGTTTTTCTATTTTTTATTGAATGTTGTATAAGAAAGAAGTAGTCTAGATAGAAGCAGATAAAACCAAGTCTGGGTTTTTGAAGTCATAATGCTAAGGGACCATTTAAAAAGAACGTTCGCAAAAATATTTGCACCCTCCCATGTCAAGTAACTGGAAATTCAGCAATTTAACACATTTTTTGTTTAAAATCTTTAAATGATCCAAGAACAACATGAACGTTTGCATTGCTTTAACCCTCCCTGCCGTTCGTTACCGTTCGATTTTAATGAACCCCCCTCCCCTTTTCAGCGAACGTTCTGTTTGAACGGCCCTTAAGTATATTTTCTTTATCTACGACCACCATAGAAAGTTCCGCACAATCTAGTAACCGTGAAAATGACCAATTGCAAACAATCTCCAAACTCAACGGTAAAGTATGTGAGGAAGGAGTTCTCAATAATCTGTAGTTCTATTAAAACGCCATAGATGTCACCACTTGCAATATTTATAATATTATTAATTATTTGAAATATAAAATGTTATAAATTTTAGATAAAGGTTAATTTATTTTGTTTAATTAATATTTTACATTAAATTATATTTCGAATGGAAATCCATCTAGAAAAAAACTAAGGTCAGACCCGGGGAATTGAACCCGGATCGCTCGGTTAGTAGCTACAGCGTAACCATTGAGCTACCGAGATGGCTTTCAATGATGTTTTTTTCTCATTATATAAAGTTACAATAATTGTTATTCAATTAAAACGTAAAATTAATTAATGTTTTACATTATTATATAATTTTTAATGTAATTTTATTTATTATTATTGCTAAATTACAATAAAACATTAAAAACATTTATAATTTGCTACATAATGCGAGAATATTTGACATTTTGCGCAGAGGTTAATAACCTTGACAATTGAATTGTGATTTTTGTACATATAAATTATTTTTTGAAAATGAGTACATACGTATGATTATTTAGCTGTAAGTACTAAATAGTAGATTGACTGAAATTATACAAATTGTAAACGTATTATTACTATTGTCTTTACAAATTTAATGTTTACTTTTGTCGTTTTTAAAATTCTAGATGTATCATGAGTGAATCCGATGAAGGAAAATTGGGGTGTACACTCGCACACCTCCAAACATCGTGGAAGCGGCTCACATTACATCTCTTAATTTATTGCCAAATATTTCACGTAAAAAATATGAATGCGAGCATAAATTCTAGGTTAAAAAACTTTCTTAGTTGTTGGTGGTTTATTACTTTTTTTGTTGTCGTAGATAAAGTATAGTGTGTAACGCGTGCAAAAACACCAATTTCTCACTCGTGTGATTGCGGCATTCGACTAATCTTCACACTCGTGAGAAATTGGCACTTTTCTACACTTGTAACACAATATACTATTACCTTTTATAAACGGAAACGACTGACTGTTGCTTCTGTTTGCTGGCTGGTATCACTAAACAAATGCTGTTCTGTTTTTACTACTCGGTATCTCTAGTTTTTGCAACAGTAATTGTTTTCCTTGAGCTTTTTTTATGTTTTTCAATCAAGTTTTATGCTTTTCCCAACTGATCATTACAGGCTTTGGACAAAAATCTAAAATTTTCATACTTTTTTGAAAGCTAATCTAATTTTCACAGTAGCCTTTTCTTGTTCTAATATTCTTCTTTCTTGTTCTAAAAGTTCTGCTGAAGCTCCGTCTGCTTGAGCTTTAGCTTATGAGCTTAGTTTATTAGCTGTAATTCTTTAAGTAGAGAGGTAAGCAACTTCTCTGTGCTTACGTAAGTATTCTCTGTGGTTTTTCTTTCTTTTGTATTCAGTATACGAATTTAGCTTCAAGAATCTCTTTTGTTCTTGTGTCTTCTATGGAAATTTCCATTTTTTTATAATAAAAATCGACCATGACAGCCAATGACAAATTTATTTCATTTTTAAAAAACCTTTTAATCAACCTGGCGTGTTCAACAACGAGGACATAAGACTTTATAATGACGTTGCTCCGCTTGCAAGGCTAATTTAGGCAATAGTTGTATGAATGAACTTTAAAGGCAAGATAGCATTCTGTATAACACAATTAAAAAGAACAGAGCTAACTACTTATAGGCCAGTAAAATAGGATCCGTTGGTGGAAATAAGTGTTGAAAAGCAAGAAATCGTTTTCATCGCTTCATTTGACGTCAAATGAAAGTATCCTAGGTTTGCACGGTCACTCAACGCGAACTTACGCGAAGGGCGTTAAAAAACACGCTGCAAAAACAAACAGTTTGCGGACTTTTTTCAGTTTTTCGCTTATAACTCCAAAACGGTGTTTCGAAAATTCTATAATTACAAGAATTAAAGAGCATTAAATTCTGCGTCGAATTCTGTCCGGTAGTATGGTCGAAAAACGACATTTTTAAAAATTCTCGATTTTCCATCATACGCTCAACAGTACGCGAAATAGTCAAACTTCATTGGACACAATCCGATACGACCACTTCACGAAAAGAATAACTAAAACCA
This sequence comes from Agrypnus murinus, assembly GCA_929113105.1. NCBI lineage: Eukaryota > Metazoa > Arthropoda > Insecta > Coleoptera > Elateridae > Agrypnus > Agrypnus murinus. The sequence goes on from OV816027.1 coordinate 54,336,963, forward strand.
ACATTAACCTGACGTCCCTCCTCCCGACTCAGGCTCGAACGTGAGAAAGATTCCCTCAGTAAAGAGCCAGCTCCACCAGAAATACTTATAAATGTGTCCAGCAAGTGTGGGAAGGGATGCCGAGGTGGTTGTATTTGCCGGAAATCGGGAATGAAATGTTCCAATATCTGCTTCGAATGCAAGGGGCAGTCAATCACAAACCACAAGCACAATAGTCTTGCATTCGTATTCCCCTATATCTCGTTAATAATACTGTTCAATTATAAAAAAAGTCTTCTTAACATTGGTACCTAATACCTATTTATTACCTGTTACTTTTTACGTATTATTAATGTATTACTTGTCGCCTATTACCTATTGCCTACTGCCGATTGCCTATTACCTATCACCTATCACCTATCGCTTATTACATATTACCTATTGCTTATTGCCTGTTACCTGTTACGGGAAATAACAACGATATTTAGGACCAGATCAATAAATTTGAACCATAGCACCACTTATGTCATTCTTTTGGATCTCAGATGTCAGCCTTCAAATTACTTTTACACTCTTGAACTAAAGATTATTGCCAACATGACTAAGTTTTTTTGTTTGTAGCAACTTCCGGTTGCAGAATTACATGATTTTACATTTTTACATAAATTATACAGGGTGTATTTTAATTGAAGGTTTTTGGGTGAATGGTAGTATATAGGTGGAATAGAGTAGAGCAAATTTCCCTTATAAAGTTTGTTCTTCAAATGAATAGTTGTTGAGAAAATGAATTTTAAAGTTTCATTGATTTTCAGGTCAGACCCTGTAACACTAATCTACCTTAATGCGTACAAATTTAATTTAAAAATGTGATACCCTTTTAGATGTACCTGACTTTTAAAAATTGTTGTTGTATATCATATAAAAACGCTAATTTATGGCTGTCTATGCTTTAAAACGTAAATAAAATGTGGTCAGACTGTTCTACGACATTTATACTTTTGTGTTTTAGATTCCTTTTTACATTCATACTTTTCAAGAGATGCTAGTTCCTTCTCAGATTTCAGGAAGGCAGAACCATTCCTGCATCCAATTGGTATTTTCAGAGTCAGCCCTATGATGTTAAAGAGGGAACAGTAGTGTCTCAAAGTTCCGCATTTTGTCAAATATGGACGGCTTGATAAGTGTGTTGCTCAGAGCGAACAATTGTCAGCGCTGCGCTACTTCTTGCATCACTCCCTGAATCGTATAGCAGCACCGTAAATCTTTCCAATGAGCCAAAACATCTGTCAGGCACAGTTTCAAAAGGCCTTGAGATTACTGAAATGAACTAAAGCACTCATTTTTTGTGACGGACGACTTTTTGTGTAACTACCGCAGGCAGAAGAAATACTTTTCTGCCGGTGGTCGGTAAATCAGCACAGCAAAAGTACTTTTACTGCCGCTGATGACCGGCGGTAAAAATATGCTGGCATTTTTCTGACTCTTGAGAAAACTACTTATACCTATGTAACAAGTCAGGAAAGTGTAAAATTACTGGATGAACAGTCAGTTCCAGGATGACAATTACCAAGACGACTACAAATCATGTAAGACACTTTAGTGATGTTATGAACGTGTTCATTTTTCTCCGAGTGTGAATTGCTATCTCTTCGGTCTTTTCTTCTTAATTCAAGTTTTTCTTCTTCTCTAAAATGATTAACCATTCGAAGCATTATTCAGTAAGAGTATTCACCAAATCCTTAGTTCATCTCTACAATGGCTCTATAGATTAAATCATTATCCTGAATCAATATCAACGCCCAATTTACCACACGAATATATTCTGTCCTGATGATGAAGTTAATACCTTTCATGATTTATTATGTATAGATACTTTGATTATCTTTGACTGCATGACTTTATGGGCTAGAAAATGATTAAGAAGTAATTAGCAGTTAACTATGTGATTAGTCAGTGCAAATGTTATCTGCCTAGACAAAATTAGATGTTTATTTCTTTTATTTATTGAAACGTTGATAATACGTACATATAATCATAATATGTATAAATAGATCAATTCGTTATAATTCTAATTTGTAGTAAATACATACTTTTATAGAATATGACAATAGGATATCTTTGAAAAGTTTTAGAAAAAGAGTAATAGATTTGCATTTACAAGTGAGGAACAGACTTTCAAAATGCATTTTGTGCATCAAACAAAATAACTTATGTTCTCTTAAGCTTTGGAGTTTTGAGGCAATTTTGAAACTTCTGATTTTTAAGACTAAGGCTAATCAATTGCTTATTTTTTTTATAAATAATAAAATAATTCTTAATTCAAAAATCAGAAGTTTTAAATTTGGTTCAAAACTCCAAAACTTAAGAGGACATAAGTTATTTTCTTTGTATCAGGTCACCACTGACAACTTCCTAGTTTACAGTGTACATGGCTGAGAATATGGGAGATTTTTCTGTACTATATATGGCCAATCTCCTATCGCCTCAGTGGAATCTACACTCAAGCTTGTACAAAGCTAAGCATAAAAAATAGGAAAGCTAGTCTCTCTTCGGGCGGGTTATTTCTCTTAGTTCCACTATAATGTATATGCTGGGGGCAAAATCTAAACATGACCTTTAACCTGTGTCAAAGATCAAGTCACAAAACAAATCTGAATGGAGTTTCGCATATACTTCCGCACAGAACGCATAGAAACTGAGCATCTAATCTTTTGCAAAATCTCTTTGAATCTTGTGTCGTGATTCCGAAAGGTTAAATATAAGAGATTCATTATAAATTACCAAGAATATAAGAACTACAGAAAACCAATATTAGTACCATTTCATTTTTTATTTGAAAAGCCCGAGAGAAACTAGAAGGCTTCACCGAAAACTGTTTCAGAGTACTAACTATGTCCTTTTCTCCAGCGTTATTACGACACTGTACTGTTTAGTTCACAGTTTGAAGGTAGGTCGAAAGTCAATTAAGAAGGGCTATACAATTTTGGAGTGTAGTTCTCGGCAGTAGCGGTGAGTGCATACGTCAAACCCGGGGCACTCGCAGTGCAACACATGATGATATACTGCTTTAATGTGTGCGTACGAGCATGATAGCGATATACCAGTTTGTCGTGTGCCCCGAGTTTGACGTATGACCCACCGCCACTGGTTCTCGGTATCTTAACCTTTTAATTCTGATTAAAATTCGTCTTGAACTGTTATGTGTACAAATCGCAGTGCATAAAATAGCCATGTAGATTTATAACAGACGGAGCTCTGTCTGGTAGAATTCTTTAGCAGTCCTTTGTGTAACAAAGCGTAACATGTGTGTAAGTTGATCGAGTGTAAGAAAGAATGAGAAATATGGCGAATGAAGCTGTAGCGATAGGAGTGCAGGTATCAACAGCTCGTTAAAAGTGGTGTACGGATAGGTGTTTTGACATGTCATGTATATAAACAGAACAAAGTCAGTAGTCAAGCCCAGAAATTTGGTAACTGGGAAAAGATGTCATTTCTTAGAAACACGCCCCTAAGATGAGACTCTTTAGAGACTATCCGACAGGCTACACTAGAATGAGTTGAGGGAGCGAGTATAAAGATAATCCTCGGAATGAACCTTCCCTATCATAGCCAGTTCTTATAGATTGGAAATTTGACACAATTCAGCAGCTAATAGAGAACACTAAATGGTATAGACATCTCAGTTGCGAATTCTAGAATTCGTCACAAATGTTACAAACGTTTTGAACGAGAATCTATATATATATATATATATATATATATATATATATATATATATATATATATATATATATATATATATATATATATATTTGTTTAACCGCTTATACATACCCGTTTCGCTATATTCTACCGACTTGTCGGACCATTTTCGACGCTCTCAGACCCGGGCTTGGGTCTGGCAACGTACTCCTATGTTTTCGAGGCCTACAGGATAAGGTTTATCTAAAACTGCAATAAAAAAATATACAATTTGGGTTTGGAAAAGTAGGGTCTGTAAAAATTTTTATACAACCGTAGTTCATCACAATGAATTATAGGGGGCGTCGCGCCTTTTTCAAGTGTATATCGTATATTTTTATACAAGACGCTATCAAACCCGCTATGTTCTACAGACTTCCTAAGCCCTGGATCTGGCAACATTGCCATGGCGCATATGTTAAGCTTTGTTTTATAAACGTTTGGTTATAATAGCTCACATTTAATATTTAATGGAGAAAAGTGACGTAAGAATTACATCAGCTCGTATGCGAGTTCTTTTCACATTTGCAAATAATTCTCTGGCTTTGTAAAATTGAAGGTTTTAATATTTATTAATAATAATAATATACTTTATTTATAGCATACATCTAGATAAATTCCATATAATACATTATAATTTCTTAAATATTAATGTAATTTATTACATATTTTTTACACTGTTTCTTAAATAATGTTAAAGATGTGCAGTTTTTTACATTAGCTGGAAGTGAATTATATTCAACTAAACCTTTATGAAACAGATTATTTTGTCCTATATTTGTTGTTACTGTATGAACATAAAAATTATTTCTACTTCTAGTATTATGATCATGAACATCTTCTACGAATAGTAATTCATTTAAAATGTGCTCTGGATATATTCGGTTTTTTATTTTAAATATTATTATCATCGTATTATAAAATATATTTTGCTTAACACTTAACAAAGATGTAAATTGGAACATTCTTCTTATGCTAGTATACCTACTACATTTTAATATTATTCTTAACGCACAATTTTGTTTTTCTGAAGATTGTTAATTTCAGTATTATTTAGGAGGTAAAGTATACTAGCACAATAATTAAAATGGGGAAGTATTATTGTTTTATATAGTAATAATTTAGACTACTTGCTAAGATTTTGGCTTAATCTACCCATGAAATTTACTATTTTTGCAACTTTACTCATAACATAGTTTGAATGACTAGAAAATGTTAAGTGACAATCCATTATTACGCCTAAGCACTTCCACTCATAAACTTGTTCTATTTTTTGACTATTAATTTGTATTCCCACATGACTAGATGTATCAATTTCGCTAAACTTATTTTTATTATCATGAATTTTGTTTTATTTACATTTAAAGAAAGACTATTTTTACCTAACCAGTTATATACATTTACTAATTCATCATTGATGATATTAATTACTTTTTCAACATCATCTCCTATAAAATATATTAAAGTGTCATCTGCAAATAATTGAATGTTACATTTTTTAATTACATTAACAATATCATTTATGTATAGTACAAATAAATCAGGGCCTAATACAGTTCCTTGTGGAACGCCAAAGGTAGTTCTTTTAGCTGAAGAGGTACTATTAAAGTATCTAGTTTTTTGAAATCTGTTTTTGAGATATTCACTAAATCATTTTATAACTGTTGGGCCGAACCCATATCTTTTTAATTTCAATAATAATAGATCTCTATTAATAGTCTCAAAAGCACGTCTAAAGTCTAGAAAAACTACACCTATCACCTTCTTCTTGTAAATAGCATTTTTCCATTTCAAAAGAACTGATTGTATTGCACTTTCACATGAATTATTTTTCCGAAACCCTGATTGAAGAGGTGTTAACAGTTTGTTCACTTCAATGCAGTCACGAAACTGGATATTTAAGACGGTCTCTAATAATTTTTCATAAGTTGGCACCATTTTGATCGGTCTGTATTCTTCACATTTATTAGTGTTGGTTATCTTCTCAATGGGGATAATATGGGATGTCTTCAAGGTTTCTGGGAAGGATCCACTTTCTAGACTTATTTGAATTAGATGCAAAAATCTCTGTCCTATTACATTGAAAGCTAATTTAAGAATCTTTACTGTAATACCATCGACACTACTATTCTTATTAGGTAAATTGTTTATAATCTTTTTTAACTCCAAAAACTCTATTGGTAAGAATTTTTCGAACTTACATTGATGTACATTAATGTGGCTTAAATCAGTTTCAATTTGGGTTAAATTTGTTAATGTAATAATTTGTTGTATGCTGTTAATAAAGTAAATATTGAATTTTTCTGCAATTTGAATTTCCTTTTTTTCTAACTCATTGTCAAAAATAATACCTTCCTTTTTTTTGTCTGTTATGGCCTCCTTTAATTAATTCTTTAACTGTTTTACACATTTCTGTTGAGTTATTTTTCATATCATCTATTTTTTCTTGATAATAATCTCTTGTGGTTCCTGATCAAACTAACAATTCCATTTCTTTGTTGTCTATATCTATTCATATCACTTTCTTCTTGTGTAAAGATTGCTCTTTTATATAATCTGTCCCTTTCTTCAATTTCCTAGGCTATTTCTGGGGTCCACCAACGCTTACAACTCCATTGACATTTAATGGTTTTTTTAACAGTTGGAGCATATCTGTTTAGTGTGTCCATTATGGTTTTAACTAATGTTTCTGCTAGTTGATTGGTGTTTGTACAGTCCGGATTCCATGGTTGATCCATTAGATCTAATTGAAATTGCATTTCATTGAAGTTGCTCATGTCTCTGTGTTGTATTGTATATTCTTCATATTTTTCTTTCACTTTTGCATTTACAGTTATTATTGAGTGATCGGTTATTTTTGGAACATGGTGTACCTGGGCATCAATGGTTTTTTCATTAGATACAAGAAGATCTATGAGTGTAGCACTGTCCTTAGTGATTCTTGTGGGTTGGTCGATAATCTGATGTAGTCCATTATTTTTAATTAAAGTTCTCAGCCTATTTTCATAATATGAATCCTTTAATAGGTCAATATTAAAGTCTCCGATAATTAGTAAGGTCTCTGATCTACTAGCATATACATCAAACAAATTTTCAAGTTTCATTAGAAATTGAGCATCACTAGAGTTTGGAGGGTGATATAAATTTATAATGTTATATTTGTATGATTGAAAGTATATATTAATACCTACAGTCCATGTGTTCATATCAATGGTATCTTTAAGTAGGACTTTATAACTGAATTCATTTTTTATATAAATGATTAGAGTAAGGTTAATAGGATTTTCGAACAAGTGAGACAACGCAACATAATACGGAAAAGTTAATTTCTGGGGAAAGTGGATGGTTTCCAAATAAGGTGGAAAAGTACATATGTCATTTTCCGTAGTAATCAAACGATAAATTTCAAGAACTTGATTAAATTTTTTAGTATAAAGGTATTGTAATATCTTCTTTGTATGTTTGTTTGAAGTTGTGGTTAATTAAAGCTTTATTCTTTTACTGTTAAGATGAGAGAATGAATGCTTGAACTATTTGGTTTCTGAATTATTCTCTGATCCCTCGTTTATATTCGTTTCCTTGGATAGTACAAAGTATCCAAGGCAACGGTGATCATCACATTTATTGCTCCCTTGTTTTTTAAAATTTTTCCAGCAGAAAAATTCTCCATCAGTTTGCTTGAGGACAGGATTGGAAAGAACTAGTGAATGTACGCATAAGATGCGGTTGTGATTGTAAAGCAACTTGATAGATACGTAAAAAACCGCGTTTTTCTTTGGCTGGTTTTACAATTGATTAAAGTTAGTACAGGGCTCTTAATGTTAATGTTCGTTACAATGATAAGAACTTAACCTATAGAAATGAACTAATAAACGTGAGAATCGAATGAGATAATTGAAAACGCTTAAAACTAAGACAGCCGATTCTTAATTTTAGGGCTCGTTACAAAATGTAAATAACTAAAAACTACAAAACTTAACCTAAGAGGAACGTATGATGATTCTGTTGGACTTGTAGGTTGTTGGCTGGATCATAATCGTATATGCAACATAAAAGGAAAATGGTAAATATATGTACACAAATATATCTAACAGGTAACAAAAAGTAATTGCGAACGTTCTATACGTAAACGGCACAAAAAAAAGATAAGAAGGATTTGTAATGGGCTGCATCCGAGCTTATCTGCTATGTATTCCCTGTGTTCCCGATCACACGAAGTAACGAATTTTTGGTAGGACCGTTTATTGAAGTTCACAACAACCGATTTGTAATTATACGTTTTGCGACACACTGTTGTGTGGGTTTCTTGTAGGGTTCTGAAACTTTTTCTGGAATAAATAGGTTTAGCTCAGGTTTAAATCGACAATCTATGCCAACGAAACGGCATAATTCTTGTTGCATTCTAAGGATTGGAAAGTTATGAATAGCTTCTCCTTTTGAAATTTACGGCGTAACTCCATCACTGTTCACTGTGTGGTCGAGACAAGTTAGTTCTTTGGCTTCAAAGATTGTTTTTTTTTAAATTTGATAGTAAACCGTAATGATATAGGCGTTGAAATACTTTCTTTAAATGCTGTAGATAGTCTGCTTTGATGGCAGAAAAATTTAGAACAAAAACAACTTTATACAACCGTGACTTCAGATAGATTATGACTTCAGCGATGGAACTGCTCCATGTACTGGTAGTGGTGGTGCTGAGAGAGTATTGATCCTCTACTGGAATTATGCTAATTGATTTCTCGACATCTGCTTCATAAATAGGATCCTAGTATCTTGAATGGTATGCTTGCAAGGGTAAGTTTCTTGACAGATTGTTGCGTGTTCAATTAAAGTTGGCGGTCACCACATGTAATATCTTCTGTGTTTGTTTGTTTGAAAGACTGTTTGTGGTTAATGAATGCTTTATTCTTTTACTGTTAAGATGAGAGAATGAATGCTTGAACTATTTGGTTTCTGAATTATTTTCTGACTCCTTGGTTATATTCGTTGCATTGGATACTACACTCACACATACATATTTATCACTGGATCACAGTACTCATTCATACATATCGTCGACGTTAATGCATACTAGCGGAACTATTTTCTAGCAATTTTCCAGGAACGCGGTTTAAATGCTTATAAAAACTTTGTTACAGATGGCATGATAAATTCTTTGAAATCGCAACTAGCAACATTGCTAGTTACAACATTTCAAACAATTAAGTACATATGCAAAAACGGCGACGATATGTACTATATACCACCAATAAATAACAACGTCGTAGACCATTCAGGGTAAAAATCGTGAGGTGTTCTTTATCAAAAATTAAAATGGGCGAACTAAGTTGAACATCATTTGTGACTTTTTTGCTAAAACACTGAAGGAAAACCTTCTCGTCTGTAATTTGTAAGATTACTTAATGGAACTTTTAATGGAAACAGGGCACTCAAAAGGTTCGGAGGGGCAGTGTATGTTGCAACTCCCAATTGAATTTCATGAACATTTGTATGGGGTAGATGCAGTAGCAGCACTTCACTATAGCAACAAGAAACGGCCACCTCATAGAACAAAAGATAAATGGAATAAATTCTGTGGGACGTTCTTTAACAAAAATGAAACAGGGTGGACTAATATGATTTGCGCCTGGTATATTTAGAACTACATATATTTCAAATGTAATCAGAAAATCTCTGGTGTACAATTCGTCACTAAGAATATAATACACATTCCAATTCACAAATAGCTATTTCAGAATACAATAAAAATTGATCTTTAACTTAGTACAAGTGCACAATATAACGGAATTGAGCAAGGTTTGAAAAAACTTCTTCTCTTCTTCGTTACTTTCGACGTTTCTGTTAAAGGCACTTAACCACCATATGGTGTATACTGTTTTGTACCTTCAAATTCATTAAACAGAAAGTAGGGATCGAACATTCCATAATTTTCTTGTAACTGTACAAACGCACAGTAAAAATAGAAACTGCTATTTTTTTAAATCTAGATTAAACTCATCAAATGTAGTGTATTTTGGTCAGCTAAACTTGAAAATGACTTCATGCTTGATTTGTTCATGTTTACGAGTAGATAATATCTTGAACTTTGTAAAATATCAATATTAAACCACTCCCCCAGATGGATTTTGTTGTTTTATTTTCAAAAACTGTTAGGTTTATGGACTGGTTGTCAAGTGGGTTAGATAAAATAAAGCTTATTTAATTGGCGCATTAATATATATCATACAGGATGTTTTACTTAAGATTCGTATCCTCTGAATAGGTGGTAGTACACATAAAATGCAACAAAAAAGCTGAAAATCATTAGTGTCTATCTTTCATAATAACCGAAAAAAGAATGGTTTTTGAAGAGTGGGTAGCAGGTCACTGGTCTAAGAATCACACTTGGAGCTGGATGTGCCTATCTGATACATTGACGCAGCTGCTGCTAGGTGATGTCGCAATTTGTTTTGACTATAATTTCCAGCAGTTCCCAAAAGTTGACATTTTTAGCAAATTTTTGTCGATTTGCGTAAAAACAAAAAGAGTTTTTTGTTCCTATTGATGAATACTATCACACATGCAATTTATACGAGAGTTGATTAAAACACCCTGTATGTAGACCAACAATTTCTACCAATACATTTGACGGCGCAACTTTAGAACATAACTTATTGCGATCTTGTATTCGTCATCAAGTACTTAGCTAAGAAAAAAAATGTTGAGTTCGCAGTGCAACCTTAGCATCACTTCTGCAAAATTCATGAAGCGATGTTGTTGTTATTGTTGGTTGTAGTATTGTGATAATTTTGCAGTAAAAAGAATATCTTTAGGAGAATACCCTGTACTGGACAATTATTTCATAGAAACCCAAATGTATAGGGCATTTCACCTTGTTTTGAAATCTTTCTTACTTCGTTTGTACGTCATACTGCATGACGTTTTACCTTTATCTTCTTTCTGCATTTTATAGAGCATTATTTGACTTGTCACTATTCGACTTGGGTCAAGTATACCTGTTTTGTGAAGAATTAAATTTTGCAAATGGTGTATTCATTAAACATATCACTAGCACAGAATTCCGTATCTAGCGGTAGCGGGTACGCTACAGCTACCACAAGCATAAAATAACACTAATGTATGTTCTAATAACAAGTTGTTGAACACAAAATTTTATCCAAATTGCATTTTTGACTTTTTCATTTTGAAGGTCTATAGCTTTGTAACATTTCATTTTTAAACATATATATGTTGTGCTTAATGGCCTATTTTGATCAAAGGCATTGACCCTCAGGAATTGGCATCGTCTGCTCGAGATATCCTACATGTAAAATGAGTGAAGTCCCATTTAATGTTAAATATCTAGCTACAATTTAAAGCAGGCATGGAATTAAGTCGTTGAACTTAGTGAACTTAGAATTCCAAAACAAAAACCATTCAAGAAAAAAATTACTCGATACGAATATCAATATAAAGAACGAAGTAAGAGAGATCCAAAAACCCTGAAGTACCCTGTACGTTTTAGGTTCACTAAAAAGATTGATTAGTACAGGGTATACCCCTAAAATGTATCTTGCCAATACGAGAATTACCATATGACTAGCCCCAATAATAATGATAATATCGCCTCGTAGATTTTGCTGGAGATGCTGAGATAGAAGAAGACTGAACCAGGATCGCGTTCGATGCTCAATGAGATTTCCATAGCTATTTCATGATGAACATCAGATCACACAAAGTTATGCTCGAAGCTTCTCGTATAATATGTACCGATACAAATTATTTGTCTGTGTGACATATGATCGTTTTTCGATAACACAGAAACAAGACAACATGCACAAAGTCTTCTTAGCTTTTTGGTATGAAAGTTAAATAAAATCCTATTTTACCTAACTGGCTCCATTTTGATAAACCTAATAGTTTCTGAAAAAACAGTAAAAATCATCTGGGGGCATGGCTTACCCTCATCAGCTTCTCTGGTTCACCACTTTTGAGTAGTAACTTTTAAGGGCTTATTTAACATATCACAAAGAAGGCCTATCAAAAATCCAAGGATATACCTCAATTCCCCTCTATTTTTACTAATTTGACTGAATTGTTACCGTGGCATTAAAATATACATATCTTAGAAACTGTTCATTTGTGATAGAAACATAACAGTAAAATGTTCAGGAGGTCAAAAGATTTGGCTATAACATTTATTTTTTCAAAACACATATACATGACGTGTCTTCGAAACTTTTAATTGTATTCTTGTAAACAAAAATAATCCTGTTAAAATAAATGATTTAAAAACAAATTATTAAAAAACAATTCTTTGCATAAACCTTATGTATTTTAGAACAAAAGAGGCTCAATGCTATTTTCTCACGTTAATAATAATTTTCAGAGTTACATCGTTTTACGGAAAACGTTAACTTTACTGTGTTTAAGGTTATTTATGGAATTTACGAACAAATCAACAATAATAAAGATCACTTATGTGCTTAGCATCCCGAAATCATTACGTCAGTCGTAATTTTATCTCTGATACATTCGGCAACGTTGCTGGGTTCGGTAGGGTAGGTAGGCTTGCTTAAAATTATACAAATGGGTCTGTAAACACTGTAATATGTATCGGGTTCAAGAACGACTGTCAAATATCACCAATATTTTTTTTTCATATATTTTTACCCCTCGAGGATCTTAAATATTGCTTATCAGAAATAGATCAATATTATGTAAAATATACACATTTTAAAAATCAAAAAATGCGGGTCTACTAACGACCCTACCATATAGCGGGTCCGACAACGTCGATTAAACCAATATATATATATATATATATATATATATATATATATATATATGTGCTTTTGTATCGTGTTCGCCTCCGTATACTGAACAGACGACCACAACTCCGCCATTAATAATGATTGTATATTAATTATTCTAGTGTCACATACTTTTTCTTGAACTAACACTCCTAAATCCAGCAAGAGGGGTAATTTTATTTAATTTTTTAGATATACATGCTTCTGTATAGTGCGCGTTCGTGTCAGCCTCCGTACATAGACCGCTCGTATTCACCTCCGTGTATATAATTTTGGCAAATCAAGCGTTCGAGTACGCCTCCATCAACGTTGTCAAGTTTACAAGGTATAAAACTATGGTACTTATCACTATTCAGCAGATTCTGTTGATCAAGTCCGTGTTTATGTCTGCTATAATTGCTGAGTTCGAGGACACCTGCTGAAAGTATGCCGTTAAACAAAACGGACCTTTAAATTTATACATATAAGATATTTCGAGATATAGTTCTGTTAGAAACGAATTTTCAGATTATAATAATGTAAATTTGTTTCGTTTATATTCTAATGGAAGAAAATCATATATGTTTAATATTTTATTAAATAATATAATGTCACGCCTACAATTTTTTTGTATTTTTAAATAATTAACAAAGGATGACATTCCTTACTGTATAAGGTATGTGCGATGTGGTAAGTAGCTACAATCATTTCAGAACTACATTTCTAACAACAAAGTGGTTGAAAACAATTAAAGTTTATTCTTTAAACCCATTTCTTTGCTTTTGCTTTCTCACAATATATGTACAAGTCCACAGGATGAGAACGAGTTTTTGTAAAAAATACCTTTTTTCATTTCTCGACGGTATATGACCTAAATAACACGACAGACATCCCTGGAGGAAAAAAATCCTGTTGTTTTTGTCTTTGTCTGTACACCTGTTAGGTTTTGAAATTATTGCAAATATCAATGTCACATTTGAACCAAAACTATTTGGTCTGAAAATACAGATCCAGCTCGTAAATAACCAAAATATAAACAGTGTAGCGTCAGGGTTTTTTAAGGCGTTTACAGCATTAAAAAGTCCGTTGCAATTTAATTTTAAAAACGACAATCAAATTTAACCGAAAAATTACATCAACCATTACCATTACATCAATCATTATCGTAGAAATACATATATTAAAAATAAAAACAAACAAACATGGACGAAGTTCCAAAAGGTTTTAAATCTAGATAGATAAACACATTCTCGTTTCAAACACATAAAGTATACCAGGGTTCAATCTTTCAAAGAAATATTGATCATTTATTTGTTAATATTCCCTGAGTTATCTGTTTTGGGATGGTATTTTGAAATCTACCCCAAACAAAAAGTTACATATTGAACGACTGTGTAAAGTTTTTGAAATTTTAGGAAAAAATAGGTATCGATAAAAGCATAATTCACGGGGAATCGAGAAAAAAGGCGATTCTGGAAGTGCCACTACCAAGTAATGTTACCTAACTCAAGTTGTTTTCCGCTATAATAAATCATTATCATCTATTTATTCCGAATGTACGAAATACTACATACATGAGCATTAGCTTATACCCATAAGTACTATTAAAATTTATTGGATGAAATTAAGCCTAATCTTTGAAACTTGGCAAACAGGGTGGATATTTGCTTAATCTTTAAAGATTAGACCATCTAAGTGACCCTCGCCAACTTCAATACACTTTTTACGTCTGGATATAAAATTATTCATTACCCAGTGGAGTGAACCTTCATTTATTGCAGCGACTTCTCTATTGTAAATTTTTCTGAAATTGAAATTCTGGAAACAACATTTATTATATTATATTTGTATTGTATTAGAAAAAGATACGTACTAGAAAAGATGAGATTTTGAAAGACATATAACCTCTTTCCAAAAAAAGATGAGGTATTGGCGAATGCAGCTTCTGGGAAGCTCGATCAAACAATACGAATCCTAGGTCAAAGATTCAATATTGCAATAAAGTATGGTAGCATTTACTACAAAAAAGGTTTGTCATTAGCAACTTAAAGATTTATATTAAATTACAATCAAATACCTACTAAAAGGTTTGTAAAAATACTCTTATAAACTGGTACAACTTTTTGACAATTCCATAAATCAACCAATAGCGTGAATATTATAAAAATCTCAAACGAAAATTGGCTGTAAAGATTAGAAGACCTCAAGACAGGGATTTTTAAAAAGAAAAAGTAACTAAAAACTCAACAAATTTGCCATTTGTAAGAGTAGTAGGGAGCAAAGACAAAACATCGTAAAGAAATTGAAAATTTAAACTATAAAAGATTTATAACACCATTAACCCACAGTAATAATAAAATATCTAGAATTCACAAGTGATACTTCAGGGTAGACTGTTTCAAGTTTGTTGTACTCTCATCAGCTGGAGCTAATCATCTGTGAAACCTAAGCACATCATCCTGGCTTATTTACAAACCAATGACTAACATTAGCACCAAATGGTACCCGATGCGACACCTATAAATAAAAAGCCATGCAGTAAAATTACAGTCTCTTTTGGTTGTGAAAAAGACGATAACCGAAAGTTTCTAAGGTGTTCATTCTGTTGTATGAACATCTCATCAGTTTAAAAATTTCAACTTATCTAAACTCAATAGTAAAGAAATTAGTTATCTTTCAAATTTGTGCAGATTTCTTTCTCTCCACACACAATATGAAAAAATATTCTTGTACCCTGCTAAATGTATCGACAATAGAAATATATTTATAGTCATATCTTTAACGAATCTACGCTGAATGATGATGTCAAACGAATGCGTTTTCAAAACAGAATAGATTTTACATTGCATGCCCCCACGAATTGCCAAAATGATAGAATCAGATAAACAGTCGAAGTTTAAAAAGTAACGTCGCCTCACTACACTAATACAGACAATGTTCCAGATTTTCTTTTAAAATGTGGTATATGCTTTGTTTCGACTGCATCCAGATAAATCTGGGTGAACGGTCAAGCAGTCGTTTGAGATGTCGGACTTCATTCCTAGTATCCGAGACTATCCCGAAGACAGAGGGAGGGCAGTTGTTAGAGGTATCGGGAAGTACTAGGATTCGAGACTAGCTTGAGGGCAGACCACACGGCGTTCACCCTTAGAACTGGTCGTTGTCTACCCCATCCCAGGCTTGTCTGGGTAACGGATGACGCGATCAGAATCAAATGTGTGGTAGAGTTATGCCGAGGTGTTGCGTTTACGTTTCACCGGAGTGTTTCTCGACGATGACCCTAAAACGTTGCAGGGGGAGCTCTGTTAACATGGGGGTCCGGTGTGGGTGGATTGAATCTTACCTGACGTCAGGGTCTTTTAAGGAGCTAAGTATCCCGCTGTCTTCTACTCCATTGGGTGAACGGGAGACCACACGACGTTCACCCCTAGAACTGGCTGCCTTCTACCCTATCCCTATCAAGGGCAATGGACGAAGCTGTCAGATAAAGTGTGTGGTAGAGAAATTCGTGAGAATTCTCGACGGTTACTCATACCGATCAGGGGGAGCCCTGGTAGATGAGACCGGTGTGGGCGGATTCGAATCTCGCCTAAGAGAGGAGGTCATTTATGGTCACCAAAGAACCCGCTGCTTGGCCGAGGGCAATCATGGTCACCAGGGAACCCGCTACATGACCTAGGTCATGTAAGGTCACCAAAGGAACCCGCTGTTGCCCGAGGCCATTTATGGTCACCAAAGGAACCCGCTGTTTGACGGAATCTCTAGTGCGGTGACTAGAAGTGAGGTTCATCCCATGTGCTGGGAAACTGCAAGCCGCCAGGTAAATGTGCTTAGGAGCTGTCCTGGCCACCCTTTGATCCGGACTGCAGCTGGGTACGGTGATTGGGAGAAGCTCCGAAAGCCATTACACTTAAGGATAGTTGAAGCGAATATATAGCCTCTCACTATTAAGACAACTTCACCAATATCGGGTACGCACCGGGAGTCTATAACGTGTAGACTTTAAAGAAGCTCTGTCGAGGGCCCACCATGCCTAAAATTGGTAGCTCGGGGTGGCAAAACCGCTTAAAAACCAAGTCCTGCCACAATTGAGGTTGGATTCGATCGGGCAGTGGTCCCACTTTGCAAGAGGGCATAGCTGGGGAATAGTCCTATGCTGGACGAGGTACTCCGGTGCCGGCGGGTGAGCAGCGTGTTAAGTCAACTGCTCGGTCACTAGTGAACGCTTAGCTAGTAGAGGGTGGATAGGCAACCTCGCTCCTACCAGTGAGTTAATCTGGGAGCAATTGCACGATTGCCGGTTGTGCAACTTGCGCGCTGATTGGGCGTATCCCAATCACTTCCTCATGGAAGGAACGTGGGGGTATGTTAACACGGGTACCCCACGTAAAACAATCTTGGATCTATGTCTTCTACCCTATCCTTGCTTCCTTGGAAACTGGGTAATGGATGAAGCTGTCAGGTCAAGTGTGTGGTAGAGAAATTCGTGAGAATTCTCGACGGTTACTCATATCGATCAGGGGGAGCCCTGGTATATGATACCGGTGTGGGCGGATTCACTTCCTTCTGGAAGGAACGTGGGGGTAAGTTCACACAGGTACCCCACGTAAAACAACCTTGACATTTCATGTCTGGCCTAGACGAATGGAGGAGATTCAAGTGAGGTTTATCTCGCTTAGGTAGTTCGCTCGCTAACCCATGAGAAACTGAAAATGAGAAATCGTCTAGAGACCTACACTTAAAGGATGCTGATGTGAAGATACATAGCCTCTCACGTTCAAGACAACTTCACCTTAACGGGCACACACCGGGGTGCTACTTTGATGGGCCCTATAAAGTAGCCTCGAAACGAAGCTCTATCGGGGGCATACCAGGCCTATAACTGGGAGATCGGGGTGGCAAACCCATTTAAAAACCAAGTCATGCCACACTTGAGGTTGGATTCGATCGGGCAGTGGCCCCAACTCTGGCTCGGTTGTACTGAACTGACTTAAGTTGGGGGAATAGTCCTATTGCTGGACTAGGTACTTAGCCCCGTATGAAAGGGGACGGGAAGATGCCGGCGCATGAGCACGTATATGTTAATCGCTCCGGTACTAGCCTGGTTAGCTAATAGAGGGTGGATAGGCAACCTCGCTCTGACCAGCGAGTAACTGGGAGCAATTGCTGTGCGATTGCGCGCTGATTGAGCGTATCTCAATTGCTTCCTCCTTTGGAAGGAACGTGGGGGTATGTTGATATGGGAACCCCACGTAAAACACATGCAAATCATGCATCCAGATAAATCTTATTTTAGTTTTTGGATGGCAATTCATCGCATCGTCTTTACAAACTCAAATTATCTCAAAATTATTTTACTAGAACATTATCATAATTTTATTTCAGCCCAACATTGTATTAGAATTGCTATTAATTAAATGTGTATTGTAATTATGTAGACTTTTAAAATTATGCTTTAGCGTTAAATTTTAAATTGCATTGACGGTATAGGAAGCTCTAGATCTACAAAAAAGAGGTAATTTACGAATGTCTCAAAAGTTTTGGCACAATGTTTAGGACTTTGTAATTTATTTTTAACAGGTTGTTATCGGAAACGAAACAAGCTTGTTGTTACGTCATTTCAGTTTTGGGGTTTAAATTTGTCATTAAATTTTATAACTGTGATTTTATAAGATAGAAGTTTTATCTATAATCTTGTTGGACGAAAATTTTGTTTGTTGATTACACCATTCTGCATAAATTCTGTGACGCCCAAGTCGGATATTTCTATGAGAATGACACACCTATTCAAGACAAAAAGATGCTTTAGAAAATAATTAAATTCAACAGAATCTCTGACAGGTACCTACTGGATGACTGCATGTGAATATAAATCTCAAAGATATACAAGATATCCATACATAAGGTTGTGGGGAAAATCTGCAAAATTTGGTTGCAACTCTAATTTGCTTGCATTCATCTAGAATGCTATGATACTTTCTGGGTTTTTTTATTTAAAGTGTAGTTTACTTAGCTAGTAGAATTAATTTCTAATGCATAAATAATCAAGAATTTAAACAAGAATTAACTCGAAGATAAAATTGACAAATTTTATACTTGGCATGTAATTTTGAAAAACTTTTCTGCTGTAAACATGCAGCTTCTGGAAAGCTTGCTCAAACAATACAAATCCTCGGTCAAAGATTCAGTATTGCAATAAAGCATGGTAGGATTTACAACAAGAAAGGTTTGTCATTAGCAACTCCAAAATATATACCAAATTACAATCAAATACCTACTAAAAGGTTTGTAAAAATACTCTTATAAACCGGTACAACTTTTTGACAATTGCAGAAATCAACCAATAGCATGAATACTGTAAACGAGAAATGCAGTAAAGATTAGGAGACCACAAGACAGGGATTGTTAAAAAGAAAAAGTAACTAAAAACTCCGGCAAACTCCAAATTTGCCATTTGTAAATCTAGTGAATCAGCAAAGACAAAACATCGTATAGGAATTGACAATTTAAAATATAAAAGATTTACTAAGACTATTTAAGACTATTAACCCAGAAAAATAATGAAATGTGTGGAATTCACAAGTGATACTCTAGGACAGACTGTTTTGAGTTTGTTGCACTCTCATCAGCTGGAGCTAATCACTTGTGAAACCCACACACAGCATCCTGGCTTATATACAAGCTAATGACTAATATTAGTACCAAATGCTTACCGATGCGACACCTATAAAATTACGGTCTCTATAGGTTGTCAAAGAGAAGATAACCGAAAGTTTCTAAGGTGCTGATTCTGTTGTATGAACATCTCGTCATCTGTTTAAAAATGCAGCTTATCTAAACTCAATAATAAAGGAATTATTCATATTTCAAATTTGTGCAGATTCTTTCTCCCCACACACTTAGAAAAAATATTCTTGTACCCTACTAGATGCAACGACGATAGAAATATATTTCTAGTCGTATCTGTAGCGAATGTACATGTTTGGTAAGGTTTGTCATTAGCAACTCCAAAATATATACCAAATTACAATCAAATACCTACTAAAAGGTTTGTTACTCTTATAAACCGGTACAACTTTTTGACAATTCCATAAATCAACCAATAGCATGAATATTGTAAACAAGAAATTCGCTGTACAGATAAGGAGACTACAAGACAGGGATTGTTAAAAAGAAAAAGTAGGGGAGAGTCTGGAACATTGGCCATGCAGGAACAGTGGCCACCTTCCCGCCATTTTCTTATTTATTAGGTGCTGCTCAAGATTAGGTGCTGTCATCTAGCACAGAATGTACCAATAGGACACTAAGTATATTAACAAAGTAATTCCATTTAAATCTCAAGATTTTTATTTTAAAACAAACTAAACCTGAAATTTTGTACTTGAAGTAAACTACAACAGGCAAGTGAAATAATAATTGTTAGTGGCTAAATAAATAAACGTCGAAAGGAACTAGCGTTGGCCGCTTATACCTACATCATGTAAATATTTATTGGTATAATAATATTTTGATTGTGTTGGATAGTTTTTGTTTTTCCCTACTTTTTAAAAAACATGAAGTTGATGTTAAAAACATTTTATTATTAAATGATTAAAAACATGTAGTTGATTAGTGGCCATGTTAAATGTAGGTACAGTGGCCACTTCTTTGTTATCCCTGTACTATTATTTAGTACAATATTTTATTTATTTCAGATATTATTTCCTAGATGTTCCTGATGATTTGTACTTTATTTATATCAACCTGTAAATATAGGCGGCACTACTAGAACAGCAAATCTGTTTTTTTCCATTAATTTATCTATGTATAATGTTTGTTAGCTTTTGCCTGGTTTTTTAAATTTAAGTTGCCTTTTTTTAATACAAACTATTTTTTACAAAATAAATCATTATTCTGTAAATGGCTGTGTACTTGTCTTTACTATTCCCATCTTCCACACAGTAGTGGCCACAGTACCATACTCTAATGGTCACTGTACCATCACTGTAGGTACAGTGGCCACTTTTATCTTAAATTCTTCCAACTCCAAAATCTTTGTTATAATTTTATTTTTTTCAGTTTTAGAATGCAATGGTGTAGAAGTAAAATAGTTATTTATTTATCAAGAACGAAAAGTGAATCTTTAAAGTATGAATAAGTTGTTTTCGGCCGAGGCGTTTAGCCGAGGCTGAAATTACTTGTGAATACTTTAAAGACACTTTTCGTTCGAAGTAAATACAAAACTTTATTTCATACTGGACTGTTACCGTATTGAATTAGTACGAATCAAAAATTTGAGATTTCTAAGTAATCTGTAATAATTAAAGTGCGCGTTGAGTAATTTCTATAGCAATGGAACTGTTTACAAACGTCAAACGAATTGAAACCACGCCACGTTTTTGGTATATTACGATTTCCTATATTATATTATATTATATAATAATATAATAATATAATTTGAATAATACTTACCAAATTAGGACTTTAATATTTTACTTTAAAGTACTAGTACTTTAAAGTAAAATAGGACTTTAATATTTTACTTTAAAGTACTAGGACTTTAATATTTTACTTTAAAGTCCTAGTACTTTAAAGATGCATTTTTCGTACTATAAATGATCCGAAAAACGTCAAATTATGAACGGGTATGAAATAAATAGTATTTGTTATCTAATGGTAACAGATTCTATAAAAAAGAGTTAATTTTGATTCTTGTTGATGTTATTAAAAAAGGTGGCCAATTTTCCAGACTCTCCCGGCTCCTGACTCTAACTAAAAACTCCGGAAAGCTCCAAAATTGCCATTTATAAATCTAGTGAATCAGCAAAGACAAAACATCGTATAGGAATTGACAATTTAAAATATAAAATATTTACTAAGACTATTTAAGACGATTAACCCAGAGTAAAAATGAAATGTGTGGAATTCACAAGTGATACTCTAGGACAGACTGTTTTGAGTTTGTTGCATTCTCATCAGCTGGAGCTAATCACCTGTGAACCCCACACACAGATTCCTGGCTTATATACAAGCTAATGACTAACATTAGTACCAAATGCTAACCGATGCGACACCTATAAAACGAAAAAGATTTTATAGTGCATGCTCCCACAAGTTGCAAAATAGCATAATCGGA
The DNA here is from genome assembly GCA_929113105.1 of Agrypnus murinus. Taxonomy (NCBI): domain Eukaryota; kingdom Metazoa; phylum Arthropoda; class Insecta; order Coleoptera; family Elateridae; genus Agrypnus; species Agrypnus murinus. The sequence continues at coordinate 54,358,569 of OV816027.1, forward strand.
CAAACAGTCGAGGTTTAAAAAGTAACATCTCCCTACTACGCTTGTACAAACACCGAGTCAGGTTTTCTTTAAAAATTGTGGTATATGCTTTGTTTCCTGAAATGAACTGGTTTCTTGTAAATCTACAAGACAAGATTCAACAATGAAACTTTCATTAGACATTTACAACTTTTTCCGGAATGTGAACGACTGCACCTAGATAAATATTATTATAGTTTTTGGATAGCAATACATCGCATCGTTCTCGACAAGCTTAAAGGTTCTCATAATTAATTTACTAAAACGTTGTCCTAATTTTATTTCAGCCAAACATTGGCCTTCAAATTTGCCAGACCTTAATTCTTTTGATTACTAAGTTAAAGCTTTACAGAGAAAAGTGAGCAGTATCCTGAAACCGTTTAAAAATAGGGAAGAATTGAAAGGGAGAGATTTAGATTTTCAAGAAACTATTCCGTGAGCTATTGTGCAGTGGAAAGCACGATTGAGAATGATCATAACTGAAAATAGGGAAAATAGTGTCATTTTATTGGTGAAACTAGTATATATAAACTCTAATACAATATATCGTATTAGAAGTGCTATTAATTAAATATGTATTGTAATTATGTAGACTTTTAAAATTATACTTTAACGAACGCGCAGCTATTTTGAGGTTGGTAACAATCGTCATTGAACTCCAAAGTATGAAGCGTTTTATCTAGGCCATCCGGTATATTTTTAAAAATTTTAAATTCTATTGATGGTATAGGAAGATATAGATCTACCAAAAAAGAAGTACTTAACGAATGTCTCAAGTTTTGACACAATCTTTAGGTCTTTGGAATTTATTATTAGCAAGTTATTATTGGAAACGAAACAAGCTTGTTGTTACGTCATTCTAATATCTTCTCAATTTTGGGATATAAATTTGTCATTATGTTTTATTAGATAGAAATTTTCAAGAGTTTCTTCAATCTTGTTGATCGGTTCCAAAACCTCAAATTGTACTATTCTTTTCGAATTAGTTTATTAAGTTTTTAAGTAGTAGTTTCAACAACTCTTGTATTATTCAAACAATTATTTAAAAAAGTTAATAAAACTATACGTTGTTTTCTTGTAAATTGGAAAATCGCCAAAAAGTTTTATTTTGTTTTTTGATAATTTTAATATTTGTCAAAAATACCTACACCATTCAATATTATTAGAAAATATGCTCTGCAATTGTTGCCTTCCTACTACTTTAAAGCATTTTTAATGATTTCAAAATAATCAGTAACGGGGGTGTATCAAAAAATGTTAAAAAAGGAATTTTTCATGTCGGGATATTTCTTCAAGCCCGGTTTGTGAACGTAAAATGTCATTAGGAATATTTTTTCTTAATAAGATTTTTCTATATTTTAACAAATAAGGTCATCTCGATTTAAACACCTATTGTCACTTGTAAACTTTGACATGGCGTATTTCAAGTATTTTTGGAAGCAGAAGTGATTGAACAACAAAGTTTTTTCCTTTAAACAAAGAATATTAAAATGTTTTCCCATATGGATCGAACTTTATGGCACACACTGTATAGTAGTTGACCACCTGCTAAATCTGCCGTTTCTCTTCATAATCATCAATTTTCTTAATTTGTAAGAGAATCTTTTAAAATAAGATATTTTGTTAATTTGCTTCGTATTGTATATTTCTTTATACAGAGATTTGCCGAAAAACATTGATTTTAATGTTTGAGTATCTTAAAAACGAATGTTTTCCTGAATCGTTGTGTAGAAACGTTACTGTTCATAACTCTCAATAAATCAATAATTTTATAAAATCACTAAGCATTAGCTGTTGTTAAATTGGGTCCACTTCACGAATTTTGTCCCAAATCTAAGATTTATGCATTAAAAATAAATTCTTATTACTGTAATAAGTCCTAATTTCGTAATAATTTGCAAGAATTTTAAATAAGAGTACAGTTTTAATATAATATAATCATTCTTTCCATTTAAAAAGATGTAATTATATTTACTAAGAAATACAGACAGAAACGTGATACCTTAGATAAAGAAATGACGCGTTTTTAAACTGGCTTCAGCAAAACAAATCACGAATATAAACTAAAAATATGCTAGGCAGTGTTGCCGCGAATTTGGAGGCAAAAACATCCTTTGAATGCTTTTATACATGCGGAGGTAAACACAACCGCGCGGCGTATACATGTATATCTCGCAGCGACTCTGCGGCAATCGCTGGAACTAAAATGTATATAAGTATACGTAAATAGGTCCCGTTTGACTCCGGCTGAAAATAGGTGGAAAATGATGCTGGAGGTGTCCTGATGCCGAATAACATGGTTAGCGCGTTCGACTCCGATACCGACGAGTTGCCTCCTGATTTTGAGTCCGACTCGTACGCTGTATATAGCGTTCGGAGGTGTATAAGTACTAAAAGCATATATATATATATATATATATATATATATATATATATATATATATATATATATATATATATATATATATTCTACATTCTGACATGGCCGCAATAACAAAAAGCAATATGCAAGCACGAGAATTGTTTCCTTTACGAACCATACTCAGAACCCTCTAGAACAACCTGAAACTGCTGTGCATCCTGAATTAAGTGAGATAACCATCCATAATGTATTGATATCCCAGATTGCGTGTTGTACAGGGTGCCTCATAACAAGTACATCAAGAAAGGGCAAACAAAAAAATTCTTACCTACAACATTTTTCTCAGAAGTGTATTTCTTGAAGAAAAAATGCATATAAAGAAGGGTACACTGTTTTTAGTACTATAATAGGGTTTATTATGAATTCTTCAAAGCAAAATGTTTTTATTAGATAAAAACTACCGACAGTGCAAGTGTCGTGTTGACAGCAGTACCACAATAAAATTGTGATGTCAGTCACTGGTATTTTAAAAATCTTTTGAATATGTTATTATTCAATCTTATTGCGACTTTTAAACAGCATCACTGATATGAATAAAACGGACTTTTATTATTGAGATATTCGTAGATAATTAAAAGGGGTTGTTGAATTTTTTAGCAACCACTTGAGGTGTCTGAAATTATTTTGTGTAAATCTGTGTAATTTCCGTAGTTTCGTTGAGTATTTTCCATCCTCTGGAAATTATTTACGACTTTACTATCAGGGAATTCGCGTATATAAATCTACAATGGAGAATGCATATATAACGCACGTTATAAGAGCTTGCAGAATGAATGTAAATAAGTAATTTAAGTAAAAATATAATTGTTAGGCTAATAAATAATAGAGTGCAAACCTATACAGGCTTTTATTCGTCATTCAGACATTTTAATGCTTCTATAATAATTGATTAACCAATTGGTTGATAATAGTATTTAGTACATGTAATTGATTACTACAAAACCCAAATTGGAGGTAAAATACTTGGGAAAAAACACGCATAGCAAAAATGACCTTCGCAGGATGATAACGTTTTTTTATTGCTTTATTATGGAATACAGTTGTAAACAAAACGTGCCATACTTGTACTTTCGGCAATTTTTATCAATGCTTTGTTTTTGAAATTGTATCGAGTATTATACTATAACTCTACCTGACACTTTATAAGTGATTATAAAAAGGATCATGTTGTACTTTTCTAAAAACTTTGACCAGAATCGCTCAAAATTTGGACTTGTTAAAGTCAAAAAACGTGTTGAGGGCTTTTACTCAAAAAGTCATCAAAAAGGCGCTGGTCGAGTTTGGTACAGAGCTTTAATACAGCGTGTATAAGTTGATATGTATAAGCGAACTCCTGAAGGATTACTTAGAAGGATTTTGTCTTTAACATGTTCTCATGTTGAATTTCTATGCCCTTTTATCATCTTTTTTATTTTTTTGAACAAAGGAAGATTTTCTGCACTCGTTTTTTCGCTTTGATAATTGTGTCATTTCTGCGCTAATAGCTTCAGATGCTTTAATTTCTTTCTTAAGAAATTCCAATATGACAAAAAGATAAAGGAGGTAAGATAGATAAAAAATGGTCAAGTGGCATTGGGCTTATTAATTGATGGATTGATTTCAAATCAGTGTCAGAATATTTTTAAGTTTTCGAGGCTTTCTCATATATGTCTAATTTTGCATATTACCTCGTGGGAGGCTACAATAATCGATTTTTTGACCTACATGCTTTCCTATTCGTCGGATCGCCTGTTGAGCAAAAAGATAGAGGAGGTCAAGATGGGTAGAAACGGCTCAATGATCTATTGACCTTTGGTTCAACCGGGAAAAAACAGTTTTACGTTTTTGGGTAAGTCGGGGATGTTTGTTAAATAATGCTTCCAGGACGTACTTCAGTCGTCAATAAAGCTATGCAATATCCTTAAAATGAATGAAAGTTTATTAGAGTGGGTAAGCAGTGGGTTCTTTTAATCGATAAGAATATAAGCTTTATTTTGCAATTCAAATATTCGAAACATGTGTAGCGTGGGCTTAATAGATAGTTTCTATAAAAATGTTTTTACATGTTTTCAATTATTCACCGTAGTCTGATGTTTCAAAACGGTAATGAACGATAAAGTACATAATTCATTCTTCATTCAATAAATATACTTCCGTTCAATGTTAAAAAGGTTATCTTCCTTGTATAGACGAAAGTAGATATTCACTTGTTTTTGTTAATGTCGAATGCTAATTTTCAATTGCGTATCTTATTACGTGATTACGTTATCAGTTTTTATAAGTTGCGTTATTTATGCATGTCTGATGTATATATTCTCTGGTATTTCCGCAAGTAAACACATGCTGCTTTAGAAATAAGAAAAAATAACCTCACATTTTAATATTAGACGATTTGTTTTTATTTTTAATTCAACCAAATGGACTCTATGGACTAGTTTAATGGTGGGGTATTGTAGAAAAGGAAAGAACACTAAAAACCAGCAGGTAAGATAAAAAAGGAAATAATTAATTTTATTTAAAGTAACGACTTTGAATAATTGTGTGTCACAATTAATCGATTAAAAGATATATTCCACATGAAATTATTCTTTGATAACTGCTTTTTGTGTTACAAACAGTTAAAGTGTTGTTGATTAAATGACTTCAATATAAATGTTTACACAATCCAAGATTTCTATAAACAGGTACTGCATAATTTCACCATTAATAATTCAGTAAATAAATGATATTTCCTTTTAGACTTTCTTTTATTGCATTAAGAGATATTTCCATTTTTGTTTATCTTAAGATTAAAGCTACAGATATTGTAGTGTCGGGGAATAAAGATATTGTTTGTTTCTTTATCTTACCTGTTTCTATTAGTAGTCTTTCATTTTCTTTAATAAACTAACCTTCAAGATTCTCCGAATTTTTGCAAGAACTGAGATTGCAGGACTGTAAATGGTTTCCCTCAACCCTGACAATTTCCTGCCAGAGTGTAGATTAGGTAAGGTTAGGACGTTAGGTTAGTATTTTAATGGGTTGTGAGTACAATGGGCATACTTAAAATTTAAAATCCGATTTTCTTGAAAACTAACTAGAAGCGACCACATGTTGATAACGCAAATATATTCTATTACAACTACCCCCTTACTTTATTTTCGCAAAATAGAGTTCTAATGTCATTTTTGGGCATAATTGTAAGAGTTCTTGAGTTCCTTATATTATATATTAATGATAGTTCTGGTATTTTGAGCCTAGATGAATTTTAGAGTGCTAACTTCACGCAGCACCCATATTTTCGCAAAAAAGAGTTCTGATGGCATTTTTCGGCATAACTGTAAGAGTTCTAGAGTTCCTAATAACAAATTTGAATAGTTCCGCTTAATTAACAAATATATAAACAATTAAAAAACTTACTATAAAATTAAATCAAAACGACGATTCTGAACAGAGTTCTGAGTAGCCCCCGAAGAGTTCTGTACAGAACTATTATTAGAACTCCTAATTAAACAATATTTTAAATTGTTATAAACAAATTAAGAGTGCTACTTGAGAAAAATCGTTTCGGACCGGTGGAAATATAATTTGACCAGCTCGACAATAGTTCTAAGCAGAGTTCTTAGTAGCCCTCGAAGAGTTCTGTAGAGAACTGTTACAGAATTCCATAATTAACAATGTTTTTAATTGTTATAAACAATTTAAACTTTGTAATTATAAAACACGTAATTTATCGAACTCGAACAATAGCTCTGAGCAGAGTTCTGAGTAGCCCTCGAAGAGTTCTGTACCGAACTGTCGACAGAACTCCATATTAAACAATATTTTAAATTGTTATGTATCTTATAACGATACAAATGGCCAGAACTGTTCGAGGGCTACTCAGAACTCTGCTCAGAACTATTGTTCAAGTTCAATAAATCACGTGTTTTTTAATTATGAATTTAAAATTGTTTATAACAATTAAACTATTGTTAATTATGTAGTTCTGTTAACAGTTCTGTACAGAACTCCTCGAGGGCTACTCAGATCTCTGCTCAGAACTATTGTTCGAGTTTAATAAATCACGTTTTTCTTAATTATGAATTTTAATTTGTTTATAACAATTCAACTATTGTTAAATATGGAGTTCTGTTAACAGTTCTGTACAGAACTCTTCGAGGGCTATTCAGAACTCTGCTCAGAACTATTGTTCGAGTTAAACAAATCACGTTTTTCTTAATTACGAATTTTAAATTGTTTCTAACAATTAAACTATTTTTTCTAAATTTATTTTTGGGCGAGGAATCAGGATGGCGGGGCATCCTTCGTACCTCATGGCACCGATTGCTATGATCATTTGGCCGACCCTAGTATAATTTAGCCGAATCTGGGGGAATTCCACCCCCAGTAGCGGTTTTTAACGTGCCAGACATCGCATTGACACGGGATCTACAGTTTTACTTCCTATCCGAGAAGAAGGCATGTTTTCTTTTAACTTTTCTCCGCTATGAAAAATTACCAGCTCGGCCGGGGATAGGACCTGCGACCCTTGCATTATGAAGCAAACATGCAAACCACTAATCCACCGAGGCTGGCTAATTAAACTATTGTTAGTTGGAGTTCTGTTAACAGTTCTGTACATAACTCTTCGAGGGCTACTCAGAACTCTGCTCAGAACTATTGTTCGAGTTCAATAAATCACGTGTTTCTTAATTACAATGTTTAAATTGTTTATAACAATTAAACCATTGTTAATTATGGAGTTCTGTTAAAAGTTCTGTACAGAACTCCTCGAGGGCTACTCAGAATTCTGCTCAGAACTATTGTTCGAGTTCAATAAATATGTCTCAATACGTGTTTCATAATTACAAACTTTAAATTGTTTATAACAATTAAAAATATTGTTAATTACGGAATTCTGTTAACAATTCTCTACAGAACTCTTCGAGGGCCACTCAGAACTCTGCTCAGAACTATCGTCGTGCTGGTCAAATTACATTTCCACCGGTGCGAAACGATTTTTCTGAAGTAACACTCTTAATTTGTTTATAACAATTAAAAATATTGTTTAATTAGGGGTGCTAATAATAGTTCTGTACAGAACTCTGCGGGGGCTACTCAGAGCTCTGCTCAGAATCGTCATTATGACAAATTCAATTTTATAGTAAATTTTTAATTGTTTATATTATTTGTTAATTAAGCGGAACTATTCAAATTTTTTTATCAGGAACTCTAGAACTCTTACAGTTATGCCGAAAAATGCCACCAGAACTCTTTTTTGCGAAAATAAGGGTGCTGCGTGAGGTTAACACCCTAAAATAATTTTTTCGATTTCCGCGTTTAAAATACCAGAACTATTGTTAATATTGTAAGGAACTCTAGAACTATACTTTATTTATTTAGAACTCTTAGAATTTTTGGTTTCAAGAAATTAAGGGTGCTATGTACACACAAGTATATGACAGTGACAGTCAGACAGACGGGCGCTCGAACATTTCGAATGGTGTCCTGGTCGTAGACCTACGTAATCTTATAAAGGGGGTACAATTGTCGCTTACGCCTGCGAAGTTCTGTCAGAGCATAATTTTAAGCAGTGGTGGGTAGGGTATAGTCTAGTTTAACGTAATATATCAACCGTGCAAGAGGCGGAACTGCAATTAAAGAGTTAAAAACTCGTACCAGGCTGGACCCTAGATCGTTACCGAATGAACTGAAGAAGGGAACTGGATAATGGCTTGGGGCGAGCCTGTTTAAATATGATTTATATATTTATACTACTGCTGACATAAGCAATTTCGTAAGTGTTTCTATCTTGCATGTGGGCTAGGATGCAATACTGATGATTTTACGGTTTGTACTAAAATAGTTCAATAATTTAATTTTGATTATTTCATTCGTGACAATAGAAAAATGCATGGACTTGGTGCGGATAAAGTGGTCTAGTTCGTCTTAAGGTATTAAAACCTTCCATGATTCAGTTGCAAGAAGGGTTTCTTATCATTATGATTAGAATCGAAAAATGTATGGAGCCACCATACTAAAAGGGCGATGGGGGAGGGGGGAGATATTTCAATTTTGTATATGCAATTCCGTGTACTTATAGTATGTTCAAATTTAAGACGCAGCCCATCAACACAAACATTATAACGTGTCTGAAAAAACGCTAAAACTGGATGGGTTGGTCCCGCCTTGCAACACGTTCTCAATTTGGCCTAAACTTCGTGCTGCATATGTTAGGGTCCTTACTAGGGGCTTTTGATACTTCCAAGGCAAGAATATCAAACACATTTATACTTATTTAGATATTATCAACCGCTTCGAAAGAACCCATAACTGAAAATTAGTTAGTTAATCACTTGTGCAAGGTTAAAAACCAGCACTGGAACTCTGCACTTCCTTTAACTATCGAATGCTCAAGAGTGAGGGGATTCCATATTTTAAAGAATTAAGCTCTTAGTATCTAACTGATTCAAATTCAAAGATTGTAATTTTCAAAAGTTTTTAAAACTTAAAATGTCATAATCTCAAGGATTTGGGAACTATACATTTCAAATGCTAATGATCAAGGGCTTTGAAATTACATAGTTAAAGGCCTCTTTCTTGAAACTTTAAGCTAAAGTAAGCTTGAAACAATTTCAAATTTAAGCGTTAAGCTTTAATATTTCAATGCAGAAGTGTACAACTTACAACGTTGCAACAACCTGAAATTTAAAAGTTCAGTAAATGATGAAGGTTTTATATGGCCCAAACTCCACACGATGAAACCCGCTGTAATTTGGGATAGTAATTCTACTATATGTAACTAACATTGTTTGTTAAAGCACAAAGTAGGGCATATCGATTTGTGAACTCCAGAGGTCCAATGTTTAAAATCTTTAAGCTTTAAAAGCGTTTCTAATATTTAGTATAAAGTTCTTGTTGTAGTTTTCTCGATGTCCAAAATCATGAATAAAAAAGCACATCTATGTCTAAGCTCAAAAACGCACTCTATACTATGGAGAGAAGGAAGAATTGAACAATCTGACTGTAGATTCAATCAGACCTATTTTAATGCGCGAGAAACAATGATAAGATCCTGGGTAGATACGACGTTCAGGCCATCAGGTAGATACGACGTTAGGTGGTGAAACAGTAGGTGTTTGAAGCGTGCGCAATAATTGATCGATAGATTAAGACAGTCCGTAACACTCACCATATGGAGGGCGAGGATTGCGATACCCATGATTCCGGAACCCATGGCTACTGTAATTACTGGTCAGGCCTTAGGGTAGGTGAAGTTAACTGCCGATAAAAATCGGAACATAATAAAAAGAGGCCCAAACATTCAACGCTTAGATTGCAACGTAGCCTCGGATCCACATGGTACTAGAAACTAACAAAAGTCATCTTCCTAATTAGGAAACAGAAGCAAAACAAACTTTTTGTAATAATTATTTTTCAATATAATCCTTCCAACACCAACGCATTTGCACCATCTGTTATACAATGACTTGATTCCGTAAAAAATATTCCAAAGGGGGAAAGAAGGCATCAAGGTTTTATAATTTCTAAATAAAAAGAAGCCAGGCGAAGCCAGAACTGTACTATGAGGATGAGATAGGTGGGCAAACGGTATCCATGCGTTTTTTGGCTGAAGACTGGGTACTTTTTCGTTTTCGGGTACATTTTCGGTGGAAGAGAGCCCTTATAGAACCAATATATGAATTCTAATTTTGCCTCAGAATTCTAGTGTTGTACTTTTATTGCCAGTCACAATTCTAAAGAAAACGTTGGGAATCAGCTTTCCGAAAATTCGGACATCGGATAAAATTCAGTTATCGGATATTCCGATTAGGTTTCGGATACCATCTTAGATCGGATACGACTTCGTTGGATGTCGAATTGAATTTTCATAATTTTCTTCCTTCTCCCAATGTTTACGCGAGTCGAGGTATAGCTTCTGGAATATTTCATTTAAACTAAAACAGGTTATCAAGCTTTATTGGGTATTGATCTGAGTTTTTGCGATTTTTTTTCATTCGTTTGTCAAAAACTTGCTGACATTGCGATACTCCAATCACAAGATTAATTGTTTGTTGATAAAACACAAAGATAACCAACAAGCAAATCTGACACACAATAAAAAAAAAACCGTGACTGCTTAAAGTTACCAGGAAGGGTGTGTCGATTATTTCTAGCATGGGCACCTCTAGGTAGATAACTGCCCTAGTGATTGACTCGATTACATGTAGGTATATGTCAGTTACGCTGGACAAGCCATGTTAGTCCGAAAAGACATACCTGGCTTAGAAGTTCTATATTGGTAATTCTAAAAATCTGGAACGCCTGGAAGTTGGATGGATTGATATCCCCATCTTCCGAATCCTATTCTTCGGTCTCCAAAAATGGATGGATCTATGCCATCGTAGATGGTAAGAGGTGTACGAGTGGTACAGAGTTGTAATTTGCTTCAAGTCATTATCTTTTAATGTCCATTCCCAGTTTTCAGGATCAATTTCGTTACTTCCAAGCCATGTTTGAACTTGGCAATACTCCCCAAAAGTGTTGTTGAGCAGCCACATATGTTGGAGGAACAGAAGACAATTGTGCAGCTTTATTGAATTTGATTTAACAAATCTATGTAAAATATCTTAAAACATCGATGGAATCATGTTGTTTGGGTACTCCATAAACTCCAGGAGACGTAGACCTTTGTTAATAATGTCATTAGGTGCACTGTTGGATGTTGCAAATAGCTTCAAAATTTTTAATTTGCCTTTGTTTTAAAGAGCAGAAATTGTGTCACAACCAGTCATCTTGATGTAATAAAAAACGCACCTGGTACTCGACTTCTAAGGTGGTTTGGAAGAGAGAGCATATAGTAATCACTAGTGTGCCACTCGCGATTATTTGAAGCGCTATACCTCGTGAACGGTTATCATTTTCAAACTTTAAGCTTTTCAGGTCATTTTTGTCGCAAATTGTCTCAGCTACAAGTTTGGTAATAAATGTTTTTGTCGAACAGTTCACCGCTTTCGAGATACTTGTTTTACGCGACCTTTGGCCCCGCGAGTGTCGGATCGATGAGGAACTCTTGCATATTATTTAGAATCACAATACCGATGTGTATGCAAAAATCTAGCCCGTTACAAATTATTTTCAACTTTAGTTTTTTATATAAGCCTAACGATTCTTTTTTTTTCACAGGACCACCATGGTTGCCCATTATTGGAAACATCCCACGCATAAAACAGCTTTCCAAAAAATTCGGCGGACAGCATCTAGCCCTACTAGAATTAGCCAAAGAATTTAAAACGAGCGTCCTAGGTTTAAAACTGGGAAGAAACACAGTCGTAACAGTATTTTCACCGGAAACAATAAAACAAGTACTTACCGCCGAAGAATATGAAGGAAGACCTGATAATTTCTTTATAAGGCTTCGTTGCTATGGTGAAAGAAGAGGTATCTAAAGTGAGGAATGTCATTTCAATTTTTAACTTGCTCTTTAATTTTTGATAGGTGTAACTTGCACTGATGGAGAATTTTGGATGGTCCAAAGAAGTTTCGTCGTGCGACATCTTCGTAGTTTGGGTTTTGGTAAAAAGGTGATGGAAATGAAAATAAAGGAAGAACTTTGTGATATAATAAAGACTATTAATACAAGTGGTGAGAGGCTTCATATTGGACGTATACTTTCACAAGCAGTTATAAATGTACTGTGGTCTCTCACTGCTGGTAGGCGTATTACCAGAAATGATCCTCGCTTTAATAAATTATTGGATCTATTAACAAAAAGAAGTAAAGTGTTCGATATGTCTGGTGGTATATTGAATCAGCACCCTTGGTTGAGATTTGTTGCACCTGAAACAACTGGTTATAACTTAATCAAACAATTAAATGCAGAGCTAAGAGAGTTTTTTATGGAAACCATTAATGAACACCATAGAACATGGACTAAAGGCAGAAATGATGATTTGATCTATTCGTTTATTTCAGAAATGAAACAATCAAATAGTTATTCTAAAACGTTTACAGGTGAGAGATTCTGTAAATTGGAAGTCTACAAAGATTAATTTGATTCTTAACTTTTAGATGATCAACTTTTGATGGTTTGCTTAGATTTATTTATTGGTGGATCACAGACTAGCAGTAACACTATCAATTTTGCGATACTTGTGATGCTTTTGCAGCCTGACCTACAAATTAAAGTTCAAGCAGTTTTAGATGAAGCCTGTAAAGAAAATGGGAAGTTGGACTATATTGATAGATACAAGTAAGTTTGATAGTTGCTATATTGTTTTTTGGAAATGGGTTTTGATGGTCAAAATGAATAAATTTTAGAGTTCCTTACATAGAAGCAGTATTATCTGAATCTCAGAGACGTTATGGCGTCACTCCAGTAATAGGACCAAGAAGAGTATTGAGAGATACCATTTTAGATGGTTATTTTATTCCTCAGGTGAGTATTTAGTATTTACCCTTCATTATATATTTCCTTGGATATTAGGTATATTGCAATCCATAGCTCATACTATTCACTACACAACCAAACTATACTTTCACATAGAAAATTCTACACACCCTGCAAAGATATAGTACCTAATACAATGCCCGCAGGTGGTATAGATCATACACCATAGTCAGCAATAATTTATAATTACAAACGTCTACTCCAGAGCACTCAGCACATAAATCACACTCATAACATAGTCTATACGCCAAAGCTGATCGACCACAGCCTTCAATTCGAGATCTCATTCATATTTACAGTCAACAGACTACAAGCAACAATACTTATATAGTCTATGACCATCCAGGGTCTATAGTCTGTAGCTTACGATTTACAATCTACCATTACTCCATAGTCTTTGGCTTGTAGTCTATGAACTTATGCTCTTTATTCTATGCTTTATAGTCTATGTTCTATATTTGATATTGTATAAAAGTCATTCCGATGTCTTAGTGCAAGCTCTTCAGAAAGTTTTTCAGTTATCTATTTTGTCATTTTATCAGTACTACAGTTCTTGACTTCCAAAATCCAGTCAAAAACTATTCCAGATCTATTTTTAGACTATTGGCTTCAAATATATTTATATAAGTCTTGTAGTATCTACATAATATTTTTTAGGACACAGAAGTTCTGATTCACACATACGCCCTTCACATGAACAAAGAGGTATGGGGTGATCCAGAAGTATTTAGGCCAGAAAGATTCCTAAATTCAGAAGGAAAATTAATTTTAAGCGACTCTTTAATTACATTTGGATTAGGTAAGAATACAGAATGTGATGTATAACTGTCTTGGATTTATTTATACTGCTATGTATGCAACCCAACATACGAGAGGAACTAAAAAAGTTATCTACATGCATAGCCATGATAAAAACAATTAACATGCGTTGCCTGATAACCCATTCAAATAGTTCGTGGTTAGTGTAGTCTCTAATCTGGAACACTTGCTGTCTAAACCAAATCTATCCTCATCTGACTTGTGGGATTAATCGATTAATTATAAACTTTTTTAGTACGTCTCGTAGAAGGGTTTATTTCCATATTAGCAATAAATGAATTATAGAAAGGTTAGATGCATTCTAAATCTAAAATGTATGTTGTTTTAGGAAAAAGAAGATGTTTGGGTGAATCATTGGCTCGTAATTGCATATTTATATTCTTTTCTGAAATTCTGAGGAATTACAAAATTAGACCTGTCGAGGGGATGCCACTACCTACACTGAAGCCTCTGCCAGGAATAATTTTATCCTCGGAAGAATATTTTGCACAATTTATACCTAGACATGTTCCTTAATAAAAATATGAAATACACAGCTTTTATTTTTACTTACCGACACTTAGATAAATGGGTTTGGAATTAGAGAAAAAACATCACTAAGATAAGAAGACAGTGAAATACTGAAAATAAAAAGGACAAGAACTCTGCAAGAATGATGTCGAATTAGTTCAGGACCCGTATTCTCTTGAACTCGTGTGAACAGTTTCCCATACGAGATGACGTAATTTTTACGTTATAAGATGCAACCTAGCCAATCAAATGTTAGAAGGTAATAGAAAGCACAGATAAACGTAACAGATGTACAGCTAAATGGGGTAAAATGCGCTTGCCTTTTAGTTGCAGTATTTTTCGACAGAGTGCGCTACATATAGAATTCAAACGAAATTTAAAGAAAGAAATAGGTTTTGCATGAGTGAATATTTGAATTCTATCGTATTAACCACGCGGTGACGTAAGAGAAGAAAAAAGTTTGAGACAATTTCTTTAAATATGCAATATGGAATAAAGTGGAACCTACATATGTAATAAATAAATTCATTATAAACCTTCTAATTAATTTTTTTGTTTAATATTTTGAAAAATTGATATCAATTAACACCAAAATTAAATTATTATAATTTTATATACGTAGTTATTAAAGTTGGTGATAAAGATTGATTTCTTATCAGTTAACACCAAGCTTAATTAAGATGATTTTAATTAGTTTTTAAAGTTGTTTTCATTAATTTTGTTATTCTTGTCATATTTATAAGTTAACTGCAAAGTATTTATTATGGTTAATAAATGCATTAATATTGTTGCAATTAACATAAAACATAAAATTATTCAAATTTACCATTATCATATCGTGATGATATTTTTCAGTATGTAGGTGATTTTAAAAACGAATAAAAACTATAAAGTTATGCTGACAATTCCACTCATATGTAAAAAAACACCATCTGCTAATACAAAAATTATAGTTTGCTATCGGCCAAATAGGAAGGAAAAGAAATGCAACTGGGTAAAAAATCGATAATTTTACGCTACCATGGTAACGCTTGCATTTATTGTGTATTATATGACGTCGCGTCAGTTTGAAACTTTCAACTGTTAAAAGTAGATTTTTTAGTTAAAAAGCGAGCATTCTTAAACAGTATGTTGAGGTTAGGAAATATCTGCGAAACAAATATGCAGTAAGCGAGATTGAAAATTGTAATCTTGAAAATACAAAAAAATTAATCATCCATTCCAATTTAATCCAACATCAACTACCTAATCTACATCAATAATGGAGTCAACGTCTACAGGACAAATTATATACAATTACAATAACTGTGTTTTTAACAATTGTTCTTTCTAAAAACTATTTTTCAATATTTACTGTTCTTCTGTTGCAGTGTTAAATAAAGTTTAATTGAATTAAATTCAAATATTCAATATTCATTCATGAAATTGTCTTACCAAACACCATTCGAGCTCAGATTTATAGCCTGATATTCTTTACGTTTGTTCTCTCGTACTTACTTTCATATAGGTAATTTAACTCGATCTGTTTGACAAAATCACTCGAGCTACGCTCTCGTGATTTTTTCAAAACAGCTCTCGTTAAATTGCCAATGAAAGTAAGTACTCGAAAACAACCATTAAAAAATATCCGATTAAATAAATCTGAGCTCTTATGGTATTACCCCCGACAATTGTTGATACAACAAAATAAAATAAATAAATCGATCAATGCAGAATATGTCCACTTATTGTGTAAATTGAATTGTACATGAATTCACCATAATTCAAGGGTGCCCGATCGAATGGTGCAAAAAATGAACATTTCCTGCTTTTCTATAATAATTATTTATTATAGAATTATGGTGAATTCATTCACAATTCATGTACAACTCAATTTACACAATAAGTGGACATATTCAGTTTCTGCATTGACCGATTCAAATAAGATACGTTTGAGTCGTGTTTTATTAAAAATAAATAATTTTTGTGAAAGCGTACGCGAAGTAAACACAATACAGGCCGCGAAATCCAATTTCCAAGTAACTTACAATTAGTGCCATAGTTCAGGTAAATAAATGATAAGGTTTTGAAAAAAAAAGAAATTGGGGGAAAGCTGAAAATTGATAGATACGCTTAAAATGTGGTACTGAGAAACATATCACAACTCCTCATGCGTGGGTAATAAGCCGGCTGAGCCGTTTTGGAAAATGGATAAAATTGCTTTTTCGCTAATATTTCAGAAAGTATTAATTTTATGGGCATCAATGTTCCAAATGAAAATGTAGCTGACAAAATTCCACACAATTTAATTTTTTATCGAACCTCGTTCGTTCAATAGTTTCTGATATAGAATTTTCTTCAGCAACTGTCATTTTTTGATATTCCGAAAAGTGCCGTTTTTTGCGCGTTTTTCGTAAATATTTCAAATTTGGCTACTCCTACGTACAAAATGGATTTTATAAACGTTAACGAGAATTAAATTTCCTACAAAAAAGTTAGTTATTGAATGTCGTGCAGCTATTTTCGGATATATGATTTTGTAAAGAAAATTGTTATCACGAATGTTATGAGAATTACATATTTTGACCACTAGCAAATAAAAAACGGTTAGTCCGACATGGCTAATTCCATGGCAAATCACATAATTTAAAAACATGGTCGTGCTTTTATATCACAGATTTTGTTCAATTTTTTTTCCTTGCATAGATGCATACGAAATAACATTAGATTAATTTTTTCAGATTTTTAGGATGAAAATGGCCGAAGTAGAAATTTTTTGAAAAATTTCGATTTTGATGCAAATTCTGCTACCAGAACATCATCTTACCAAAATTGTCATAACTCTTGTTTTATTTCTTGAGTTATCTGGCTCATCCAGGTGTCAGATTCAAGCTAGTTTCTGGATCTTTCAGAGAGGCTGATACTTTTTTACTCTGCAAAGTCGTTGCATGTTTCTTGACATAATCTGAAAGATCCAAGAACTAGTTTTAATCTGACACCTGGATGAGCCAGATAACACAAAAAATAAGAGATATGACAAGGATATAACAAATTTAATTAGATGATGTAGAATGTCGGATAACAGAATTTTCAAAAAAATTCTAAGACATTGAAGCACATGGCTCTACTTGAATTGGCATCAAATTAGCCGAATGAAAAAACATATAGATTGAGAAAGTAGTTTATGCTTAGAATATAAAACTATAGGAAGGAACATAATCATCTACCACATACGACCAAAATGGGGTCTCAATATGGCGAAGTAGGTGTTTCCGGTTTTGGAGGAGGAGACGGAAGGAGACATTAAAAGTTTTGCTCTTTCAGGGACAGTTTGGTGCCGCGAGTTAGTCAGCATTCCGACCTTATCGGCGGCGATTTCCACCGTAGTTTAAGTCCACCTGTAGAGACCCAAGTGAGTGTGCTTAACCCAACCGAAAAAAGGTGGGTCGACCGAAGCTAGAGACGGTGGCGCAGGAAAATAAAACGGAGAGCTACAACATAAGAAAACGCCTCCGTCTCTAGCTTCGGTTGACCCACCTTTTTTCGGTTGGGTCAACCACACGCACTTCGGCCTCTACAGGTCATTTCTACCTACTGACCCATGGAGACAGACAGAGATTTGAAATTAATCTTGGAATATAAATATTATGTTTAATATTCTAAACAAGCGAATACTTAATTATGAAATGTAATTCCCTTCTTCTTATTTGTCGGAGTTTGAGAGAAAAGCAGTTTTAGGTGGTGTCTAATGGCGGTCAGTGTGACGTCATATCCGTCGCTTTTAAATCTCATTGCGCCGTGTAGTTTCGCTCCTTCCTACAGTTTTATATTCTAAGAGTTTATGAGATTTCCATTATGTTGGTTTTGGCGTGATCTTGAAACTAATAATTAATAGGCTAATAGTTATGTACATCAAAAAACCATAAATATGCGAGTTATGAAGCATAGTTTTTACAATGGCTGACTTCGGGTTAACCTGGGGCAAAAAACCCATATGCATTTGAAAGCTTATAAAAATTATTTTTTATTGAACTTACCATGATTAGTTTCCGATATAGGTTTTTCGCAATTGCTTAATCTTCTGAATATACGGTGATAACGGAGTTTTTGTTAAGCAAACTCGTACAATGATGCAAGAAAATAGATATTTAAGGGAGTTGTGGTGGGATAGTCTGAGCCAAAAGTTATGGAGCTTTGCTATTTTGACAAATAAAAATAATTACATAGATTTGCTTCAAATAATGGATCAAACGATACTAGTTTTATTAGAATGCATCTGAAAGCAGTTTTGTTATTATTTATATATGTTTTTAATTAATTATTAGTCTTTTTAAACTCAGATATTAACTTTTGACTGTCTAGTCCAAACTTAAGAACGTGAATATATGACGAAAAAAACAATTATTCTAATCAGAAATTTCATTCAAGTTTTCTTGTGTACCGCGCGGTAGATTAGATTTTTAACAAAAGAAGGGCACACGCCTAATCAAATCAAACAACGTTTAGACGACGTTTATGGTGATTTATCTCCTTTATATTCCACTGTAAAAAGTAGTCAAAATGTTTCCGTTTGGGGCAAGAATCTCTTGAAGATGATTAGCGCACCAGTCGTCCACTTGAAGCGGTAACGCTTCAAAAAGTTGCAATCATTGAAAAAATGGTATTAGAAGATCGCCGTTTGAAAGTTAAGGAGTTAGCAGTGATGTCTGACATTTCGGAAACAAGTATTCTTCGAATTCCTCATGACCATTTGGGTATGAATAAAATTAGTGCAAGATGGATACCGCGTCTTCTTTCTGCTGTTCAACGTCAACGTCGCGTCGAATGTGCGCGCTCGTTTTTAAACTTGTGTGGAGACGACCCAAAGCCGATTTTGGAGTCCATTGTCGCTGGAGATGAAACAATGGTTCTGTATTATGATCCTCTATCCAAAAGGGAATCGATGAAATGGCGGCGACCCGACGAACCTCGTCCTAAAGAGGCGAAAGTCGTTCTATCGATAAATAAGTTATGGCAACAATATTCTGGGATTGTGACGGCATTTTACTGATTGATTTTAAAGAAGGCAATACAACTGTTAACAGTACATATTATGCGTCTGTATTGCATAAATTGAGAAACAATATTCGTGAAAAACGTGGAGGAAAATTGACAAGAGGTGTTCGATTATTACAAGACAATGCACCCGTTTATACTACCGCAATTTCACAAGCTGCCATTCGCGAATGCGGCTTTGAAGCATTGGATCATCCACTGTACAGTCCGGATATGGTTCCTAGTGTCTATTATTTATTCTCCAATTTTAAGAAAGACGTTAGGGGACGTCGTTTTAAGGACGAGAACGAGTTGCAAGCAGTTGCAATTGAACATTTTGAAGGAAAAACTTCAGATTATTTTTACAAGGGCATTGAATTATTAATTCCACGTTGTAATAAGTGTATTGACATTAGGAGATATTTTAGTTTGAAAAATAAATTATATTTTACCAAGTTAATTTTTTCTATATCACGCCGAGAATTTATGGCGCTTACCTCGTACTTTTCGAAAAACAGTCCCTACAATAATGGGTATTTTTTGAAGTTTGATATGAAAAAGGCCTTTAGCGGGACTCTTTTGCAATTTTCTCAGGTTTTATGAGGTATACATATAAAATACCTCAAAACAAAGTTGAAACCTACCAAATGTATTACAGTTCTTTGCTGTGCAATAAATGTCGACCGATAATGTATGTTCGAAGAAAAGTGTGTTTCTATGACACTTATGCACTCATTTTCATGGTTAATTATATTTTTCACAAAATATATACTTCCACAATTTTTACGGACGTTTCAGAGCTCATTGTACATGATTATTACCTTTCGAATAGGCCATTAACCATACTTTTAAGATGGATAGTATTCGAGTTACACGATGGCGAATATACCTGTGGTCCTTGACGACTCACTACTTCAATTCACATTGACGGTTAGTCTCTCTGGAATGCGTTCTCACAGATTTCGGCGATGTACGGTGGTATAGTCGACGCTCAGCTGTAGCTGAGTGTTACTGTAGTAAACCTTCAGTGTGAAACTTCATGAAGGAAATTCTGACAGCGACGAAAATGATGATAACTCCGATTCTATTGAAATTCTAAATTTCAGTAAATTTTCTAGAAAAAATCATTTGTAATAATTTTTTTATAAATATTGTGTACAGTAATTTGTAAAAAATGTTTCATGTTCTATTGATTTCATAATGGTTAATAGCAGGACAGCAAGGTTAATACAATGCTATTTTATTCTTTTTTTTCAGTGTGAATCGGTAAATGCATAGGATAAAATAATAAAAAATAGCATCATATTAGCTCTGCTGTCCTAGATCATTATGAAACCAATAGTCCATTTATATTAATAGTAATATTTCATTTATAGCTTTCATGTTTCTTATTGTTATTATTTATTATTACGTCACTAATTCAAAATTTTCACATAATTAACTGAGTAAACGAAAATATACATTTTTTACAAAATAATATCTCAGGAAATATTGCTTGCATGACATTCAATAACCAACTTTTTTATAGGAAACTAAATCGTTTTAGCTTTTATATAATGCATTTTGTACGTAGGAGCAGCCAAATTTGAAATATTTAAAAAACGCGCAAAGAAACAGCACTTTTTCGGAATGTCGAAAAATGACAGTTGCTGAAGAAATTCTATCTCAGAAACTCTGGGACGTACGAGGATTAATAAAAAAGAAAATTATAGGAAATCTTGTCAGCTACATTTTCTTTCTGAACGTTGATGCCCGTAAAATTAATACCTTCTGAAATACTAGCGAAAAAGCAATTTTGTCCGCCATTTTACCAAGATGGCGCAGCCGGCTCATCACCTACGCATGGGAAGTTTTGATGGTTTTTAGCACCGCTTTTTAAGCCTATATACCAATTTTTAGCTTTTCCCCAATTTTTTCCTTTATATTGCTGAAAATGATTTAATTTACCTGGGCTACCGTATATCCAACAGTGTTGGACAAAATTAAATTTTACTGGCAATTCACAATTAAATTAATTAATTGTGACTATTTTTTATTTTGCATGATTACAATTAATTAATTGTTAGTTGTTCTGGCAATTAAAAATTAATTAATTGTTAGTTGCTCCGACAATTCACAATTAATTAATTGTTAGTTAAAATTATTAATTGTAATTGTCATTGCAATTAACAATTGATATTCATTATGATGACAATTAACCTGATATTTATTAAAAAAATGGCAGATTGCTATATAATAATGCATCCCTTAAATAATCAGATGTTTTTTATTTGTAACTACAGCTGGGACATACGTTTTCAGGCAAAACGCAATATATTTTGCTATTTCTAATTAAAAGCTTTTTACGATTTATATTTTTATAGAGATTGTGCAGATAATACATTTTTAATAGTTTACAAAGTTTATTTGTGCACACAGTATTACAATACATGCATAAAGATATTTTAATTGCTCTTTTTATTTATAATAGGGTTTGTTTAAAAGTCTGGGACAAATCTGAAATGCGATCTGCTATTACAAAATACTAGAAGGATCTTCATAGTTATTTTCGACGAACAAAAAGTTCGTCTCTGAATTCGTGAAGTCGGTCTGTCTGTCTGTCTGTTGGTCTGTCTCCTTTTTCTCTGTTGACTTTTTTGAATTTTTCTTGGAAAATCTCTTTTTTGGAATCTTATAGTACATTGGATTCTAAGAAACTTTTGGTTGAAACATTTTTTTGTATCTCTTCGGGAAAGTGGTCAAAATGACCACCGAAAATTTCGGTAAATTTTTGAAAAGCAATTAAGAGATTAATCGCGATTAAATATAATTGCAACTGAAATATCATAATTACATCTTCAATCAACTGATTGATTAAAAATTTAATTGATTGATGCCCAACTCTGATCTCCAGTCGTTTTTACGATTTTTTACGAAACTAATTGTTTTATGTAATTTCCATAGAAACGCTGTAACCTATTCGCCGCCGCCTTTCTATTAACAATGAATTAAATTGTCGATTTTTTAAAAGCAATAGAATTTGTAATTACATATTTTTTAAGCTTGCACAAAAAAAGTATTGTGTATATCTTGTCCGCGAAATTATTTAAGCTTAATAATCTGAATAAAAACATAAAGAAAACTTAATTGCGAGAAATCCCAAGTGAATGCCCATCTAAAAAATTGATAGGTACTTAAAGCAAAATGCTATATGAAATATTTAAGCAATCTAATATTTGCTAATGAACTAAACAATATTCTAATCGAAGCTAAGCAGAAACTTTCCAAACTAAAACAAATTAAGGAGAAATAGGTATTTATTAATCTACTCCGCATAAATACTGCAAATCCAGTCAATATATCAAAGCCAAACACACTAAGAACTGCTCTGCTGCGAGACAAATAACATGGTTAAAATTTATTCCGAATAATTTTATCACGTATCAGCCATGCATCGTAACCGCCGCGCTGCCGGCTGTAAGCTTACGCATGCTATATAATAACGTCGCATTCGACCAAACAATTAATGAATATTACTTCATTATTTGTATGGACAAATGTAGTTGCCCAGAGCTCAGTCACGCCACCTAGTTCAGTTGCACAAACTAACCAAAAAAGTAAGCGTATTTATTTTCAAAAGGCTGCGTATCTGTTTATTATCTGTGTAGAAAGTTACGTCATCTCGTATGCCAAACTTGTTCGTATACGGTATACGAGTTCAAGAATACGGGCGCAGTGTGTCAATTACTTCTAAAAGGCATGATCTGGGTATTTACTTAGATACATAGATGCTCAGAAAATCAGGAGTGCCTTGTACCTGAGAGAAAAACTTAGGAGTTTATGACTCGCAACTGTACTGAACGATTTTTCACCTAAATGACGGCGTGATATGACACTCCAACTAGTAAGAACTTCCTTTGGGCGATTGGGGACAGTTTGAGCTCTTTCAATCATCGTTGCCAAAAATACGTCCTTTTGCAATCTTCCATCTTTTTCTGAGTAATAAGTTTGCCTCACTAAAGCAACGGGAGATAGATGTCATTGTCACTGGTAGATGTCAGCCGAAAGCAGTTTGACGTAGAGTCACTGCATCTAGTCACTTAGGCCAGCTGGTCGATCAGAGTAACGCAAACCACCGCCATATTGGGGCAGAGAATGGTGATTTTTAATAATGGGCAAATTAAAACCACGTTTTACGTGTTTGACAGATTAGAGGTTTGCTCTTTCAGAATAAGAAAAACCTTTTAAATTTAACGTGGATTTGATTAAATTCAATACAGAACAAATAACGAACAATTTCGTGCTTCGTTTGCTCCAATATGGCGGTGGTTTGCGGTACTCTGGCCGACAAGCTGGCCTAGGTAACTAGACGTAGTGACTCTAGTTTGACGTAGAGACCCTTCAATTAGAGTCTGGCCAATGCGTTGCCATGGTGCCCGCCATTTTATAACACAATATTTTTCATATAATATTTTAATTTTGACATTCTAGCTATAATGTAATTTTACTGCTAAATATGTTTTATATACACAACCCACTGTTTCATGATTTTGAATTGAGTCAAATACTGTTTATATGCGTGCCAATATTTGGTCGTGTAACTATTTCTATACTTTTCAAATTTGGCGCGACGTGTTGTGATATAAAATGGCTGCCTTGGGCAGACTCTAATTGAAGGGTCTCTAGTTTGACGCCAGGGTTTAACACTGACTCTAAACTATTTTCGAGGTTTTGTATCAACCTTGTCAAAGAACACAAATGTAACTGATCGACTGCAGCCACCACTTTAATAAATATAGCAATCAAAACAATGAGACGCTTCCGGTAGTGCTGTTCCAAGGGATATAAAATTTCATCTCATTTCTCTGTGCTGCTATGTTTGCTTGTTAGCTGTATCTTCTTGTCTCAAGTGTTTCGATCCTGCTTTTGCTTCTCTTCCATTCCTCTTTTAGACTGTTGTAATCGTCATTCCATTTCGAGTCTGATTTCTCTCTTTGATTAACAAAATGGAAAACTCTTACTACCAGGTGTTTCTATACCCATTGTCTATATAACCTCATATTGTTTTAGTAGTTTACGTAAATGTGTTCCAAAGAGGTTGATGTGTAGGTTTTTAAATGGCCTACGGCACTTTGCAACTTGAAAATCAAGTAGCGTAACTTTTTCTTCTTCTTCAGAGGTGTACACTGTTGCAAAGCGTTGGCATTGCCCTCCTATATTTGTGTTGTCCAGTAATCACAAGTATAGGGTCCTACGGCTTAGTAATATTGGTTTCATACTGATCTAGGACTGCAAGGCTAATTATGACGCTCTTTTTATATAAAAAAAGACTAAAAAATAGCATCATAGCCTTGCCGCCCTAGATCAGTGTGAAAACAATAGTACTACATAGTATTTGGATTTTTTTATTAATTTCAGGGACATTTCCAAGGCAAAGTATACCTTGGTGGTTTGACATTATCTTCCGAGGGAGAAGCTACTACTGCACATTTCACTGGCTGAAAAGACCATTTGAAACACCCAGTATCGTTGAATTTTACTACACACTGTTTCTTATCCGGCGTTTTAGTGATAATGATCCGCAATAGTATCTGTGCACGTGTGTTTCTAGTCGCTAATAGTCAACATTTTATTATCTTCTAGCAAAATCTGGTATGCAATCAACCAGCTAGATACTGCCAGATAGATAGACAAAAGTATCTACATAATCAGAGATAAATATAGAAAAAAATTTCACACTTGTGAAGGTGGAGTTGTCTTGGATGTGAGAAGCTATATGTATATCTTCTCATCAACTTTTTTCAAAGGCGATCCTCCAGGTTATTTGGCTCTTACTTGGGCTCAGTCGTATCGGTTTTCCTGGGACCCGGACACTTAAGGGATGGGGAAAACCTTGCCTACTCTGTCACCCCCTATACCCAGTGGGTTCGTGCGATAAGTCGTAGTTGTTCCACAATATTGGCTACACTAGCAAGGACCTTGGAACCAGGAGACTTAACGACATGGTCTCCCAATGCCCAACTAATGGGATAGGCCTCTCCGTACTAAAGTGCAGTTTTGAGCTGCGACCAGCCATTCTCCTAGACCAGTCCAATCATAAAAGAGAGTTATGACCGCCTGTCATGATGTTATTTGGTATGTGGTTAGTGTATGGCATTGGTATGTTTTTCTTGAGTAGGATGAACTCTTGTTCAAAACAACAAAATATCTGTATTCCATACTGCTGGTAGTTTCCGTTTTTGCTTCTCACTTAACACGAAACCAAGCGAGGTCAATTTAACGTGCAATCGTATGTCCAAGAAGATCCAGCACGTTAGAAGATCAGAACTAAATAATTCAAGATGTACTCAGAAATCGTTGTTTTGCCTAAGTTCATGTCTGTCTTTTGGGTCTACGTCCATGTCTGTCTTCCATATCTGCATCTACAAGAGTCATCAAGAACCACTTTCAAAATATACGTTGTCTTCTGAGTACCAGCAGATTCACTCAACTTCACGTGTAGGGTTATCATAAGAAAATGATTAAATTCCCGAGCTTATTGTGATGGAAACTGTTGCGTTTCTCTCCATATACAATTTTGTTATATATTACTTTTACAACCAGTAATTCAATGCATCTCGACTCTCCAGTCTTTCAATTGGCATTTCCTTGAGGAAGATAAAACGGATCTTATGCCGTAGAATAAGCTATCAGCTACAGTTTTTTTGTGTTGAATTAATGACATGCAGATTACTCAGGTTTTTTTTAACAGAAAAGCATGATAGTTTTGCTTTTTTTACTACTAGTTAGAATTTTATTCCCAGATCTACTTCGTCTCCTGAGAAAATGTAGAAACTTTTTCTGGGTGTGGGAGGCTTCCACTAAATCTAAAAGATTTCTAAATTGGTCTTAAATGGCTTCTCTCCCAAAAAACTTGAAGTTTCCTAGTGTGAGACTGAAGGTGGGGATTGAAATCTTTAATTGTGAAGATCAGGGCAATAATTGAACCCTTTTTCTATAGATTTCTTTCTTTCTAGATTTCACCCATTCTGTCTGGTTTCTGTTCTGACAGAAATACCCCCCTAAATACGCCAGTGTGACGAAGAATCATGGAATTGTAAATTTTCAACACTTTCTTCTTCACACTTTTCTCGTTTTTCTTTCTTGACTAATTCTCATTTAGATTCTTCATAATCATCCTCATTAAATACTTTTTTCTTAATTTTTTCTACGGATTTTAAATTTATATATTCCTGCTGACATATTCTTCTATTTCATCTTTTACGGACAAATCAGTTAAAATGGTAGTTTTTCTCTACTTGCAGATGGTTCTGACACCATTTGCTCACACTTCCTAATATTGCTGATTAAAGGTTGATTCTCACTATACGACAGGCTACCAGCAGTCACCGGACCGACAAAACATTGTACTGTACATTTTAAGGCAGATTCTCACTAGACGGCAGGCTACCAACAGTCACCGGACCAACAAAACATTGGTACTCTACATTTTATATGAAGGTGTTCACATCAACCATCACAGACACGGACCATATAAAACATACAATACAATGTTTTGTCGATCCGGTGACTGTTGGTAGCCTGCCGTATAGTGAAAATCAGCCATTATATGAAAGTATTCACATCAACCTTCACACGGACCGTCGCGACCATATAAAATGTACAGTACAATGTTTTGTCGGTCCGGTGACTGTTGGTAGCCTGCCGTATAGTGAGAATCAGCCTTAAAAAATTACCAACAATAACAGCATTTGGAGATTAATTTTCCTCACACGAACGGTCACATAAGAAGAGAGAAGTTTTTTTTCGATATTTTCTTTAAAGAACCAAATTCCGGGTAACCGAAAAGCTTTTTACCATATTAACCATAATAAAGGCCTTTTTAAGTATGCTACTCCAACTACAGTGAAACCTGTAAATCTGACCACCTGTTTAAACTGACCCTCTGGTTATATTGACCAATTTTTCTCAGTCCCTGCAAAAATCCCATTACTTTAATGTAATTTATACTGTATAAACTGACCACTTGTCTTTTGTGACCATTGACCACATTTACCTCAAATATTTGTTTAAAAATGTGTGTAATGTGACCATTAGCCAAGGGATTACTTTACTTACAGTTATCACTAATCTTCTAAAAGTTTAAGTAGGCATGTACATGTAAATAGCATTCAAAGAATTGCTAAGAATGCATCTAATCCCTTAATAGTGACGAGTTGGGTTCAGGTATTTCCAAGTTTTAAGACTTTATTTCTGCTTCTGAGAAATTCATTACCTGCAAACTTTTACATTAGTACCCCTTGGATAGTTTTAAAATTGTTTTATAAAATCAGTCTTGTTTCATCTATTGATTGAAACCCTTGTGTTAATTAGTGCGATCAAGATGACTTCAAAAAAGTTTACAAAGAACTAAATTTGAAAGAAAAACAAACGGTGTTAGCTTTTAGAAAACCACAGTGAAAGAAAAACAGCGGAACATTTTACTATTCAGAACTGCCCTGGAATCCTAACAGAACTGTACCATGCTAAAAATAATATTAATGAACTAATCTGTGCTAAACATATGATCTTGAGACAATCTACGTTACATGATTTTTAAATAAATATGTACCTATAAGTAGTATGTACATAACACATATCTATCGCATGTAATAAGTAGGGTAAGTGCTCTGTTGAATAAATATATATTGTACATATACATTTTTTTAGCATTTACTATAAGCACAAAAACTCAAAATATCTACCTATGTAATAAATATCGCATGAAAATAAAAATTGTTGTGTATAAAAAATTCACACTTTTACAAAGTGACCACCTGCTTAAATTGACCATTTTGGGCCAGTCCCAAAGGTGGTCACTTTAGGCAGTTTCTACTGTATTTCCGATATGTCCTAAATACTGATGGGTTTTCTGAGTTATTTGCGAGCCATTGGTTTGAAGCTTGGTTATAATCTTGCAGGGCTCGAATACAGTTCAGTCGAGCAGCTGCAGTTTGTGGGATGTTTGAGTAGTACCACCACATTCTCCTTTGGTTTTTCAAATGCCTAAGCAAGGTTGAATTTGAAATTTGATTATTCTCCTCTGCCTGACATATAGACTACTATAGCAAAAGAGCAACTTCTACGGCCTTTTATATTTTTATCTACTGATGTAGTTTTGCCACTCTTACTTCGTGGCATGTTCTAGAAATAAATATATGACGACTCTTAATTAAGTGTTTCTTATGATAAGTGGAGCTTGCATGTGAACTTTGGAAAGGTTCAAGGTAGAAACATTTTAGTGGTCCAACGTACACGTTGGGTATAAAAAATTATGACGTTTTAAAGATGGAAGAAAGACCAACTTACCAGACAAAGCGGCGTGAATTTATCATGAAAAATAAACAATGAACACTTAAAAGAATAAAGAGAAAATATTTACTCTTCTGCTTGAAAACACTAAAAAAGGTGCAGATTGAAAACGATTTGAACTATTTTATCTTAAATTGGACATAGCGATATCTATTCTAAACATTAGGAAATATCGCATCTGGACCAAGGTACAATTGGTCCAACGCACAACACTCTCCTCTGTGCTCTTTTTACAGTTACGCAATATTTCAAAATAAAATCATCATTCAAGCAGCATAAACGTGCTATTTGGGTATATTCTATCTTTGGCCTTGATGATGTGTAGAATGTAAAAAATTTAAATATACCAACATAACCTAAATATTATTTCTGATACCCTATAATTGCAAAGTAGGTGTTGGTGTAATTCACAGTGTAGTTCCAACTACTATAAGCACCATTACACCAGAAAATTCATTAAGTCTGGTTGCTTTTGCTACCCTTTCCGCAAACGAACAGATTATATACCGGGTGCCTAAAAAGTGTGGAAACGCTTGAATTTCTCGAGAACGACACATCTGATTGCAAAAAGAAAAATCACCTGTTCCTTTATTTTTTGAAACCTATTCAGTCATGATATGCAAACATCACCCCCACCCCCCTGGGGTGTGGGGCGGGAGTAAGTTGTGAAAACTTAAATGGGAACCCCTATTTTTTATTGCACTTTTGCATTCTCCATAAAAAACTGTTCTCAAACTGCAAATTTCGCCCCCCGATCCCTCTTGGGGGTGGAAAGAGGGAAAATTGCACATGTCCGCAGAAAAACGATCTTTTTTTACTTTCTTGCCTCTAAATTCCCCACCCCCAGAGGGGTGGGGGCCGGGGGTGGGGGGACAATTTGTAAATCACAAAAAAAATTTGGAGGAAAGAAAAGTAAAAAAGATCGTTTTTCTGCGGACATGTGCAATTTTCCCTCTTTCCACCCCCCAGAGAGGTCTGGGGTGGGGGAGCGAAATTTGAAAACAGTTTTTTATGCAGAATGCAAAAGTGCAATAAAAAATAGGTGTTCCTATTTAAGTTTTCACAACTTACTCCCGCTCCACCCCCCGGGGGGTGGTGATGTTTGCATATCATGACTGAATAGGTTTCAAAAAATAAAGGAACACGAGTTTTTTCTTTTTGTAATCGGATGTGTCGTTCTCGAGAAATTCAAGCGTTTCCACACTTTTTGAACACCCTGTACTATATCTTTTTTTACCTCCGTCCGATTTCATTAATATTGCAGAACCCAAAATAGTCAGAACTAAGCGTTTGCTAGTCTAGTCCGGCAAAATGTAAGAATTTTTATGTTTGTCGGATGGTATTTGAAATTCAAATATTTTTGTTGTTGTTACCAACATGAAAACAAAACAATCCTAATAGCACATGTCATCTAAAGAATAAGTTAATTTCATCTAAGAAATTTCTGCAAAAGTCGACACAAAAAAACGTGGATCACGCGCTCCGAAACTGCGTTGCAAATACTCATTAGTTGCAAGCCACAACTAACCGGATGTCGTCAAGATGTGTAGTTAAGGTCATTATGTGCGTTTTTGCCAAGTTTCATGAGTTCATAGTCTCTACAGTTCAGTTCATCTGTTTCTCTTTGCTACATGAAGGCTATTCATGATGTCGTCAGTCACGTTGATCGCACATTTTCCAGGAATTCCCGATGAGCTGTTCACTTGTGGTGTGGATCCATTGAACATGCTTAGCGAGGGCTAGCGAAAGTTCGCTCCAGTTAGCTTTAAGTGGAATTCCATCGTGGCAGAGAATAAGCGTGTATTATTGGCCATCGTGTATTATCCATACGTCTAAAAACGCACGTTGACACAGCAATAGGTCTGTTGTTGGGATCTGTTGATGTAAAGCAGAGATCTGGGTTGGTTTCAGTGACCCTTCATGTAGTTCTACGTCTACGTCTACGATAGCTTGTAAAATATCCAACAGGAATAGCTGTGTATATCCAGCTATTTTAGTTGGATATTTTACAACGTATCGTAGACTGCAACAATATTGATGTTGTAGTAAGTAAAAGTTCGTTAATAATTACAGATTTATGTAGCTCTGTGTTCAACGTGAGTTGTGGAGCCTTAGCGCGGATCTAAAAACCAATTGTTTTCGATTGAGTCATCAGGACATATACGGATTGAAGTGTCCATCCAGATCCAATATAGAAAATATCAGGTAATATGGGAAATATCACGACCGCACTTGCAACAATATAGAATTAGCTGGAATGCGTAGAGCTGAAGCGTATACACGAACTAGTCAAACGACAAGATATGTGAAAGAATCTGCAGTACTCTTCTAAACCTCTAAAGTTTATACTAATTAGAATTACTTTGCAACGTGTATTGGTAACCAAACAGTCCCTGCTAGATTTCCGACTGATCTTCATTTCATTTTAAATGTATTTTTTTATACTTTTATCATATAGCATACGCAAAATGAAAAAAAATTGAACAAAACCTGATTTAGACAACAACGTACAATTGATGTTTTGGCTTTTACAACGGCCACTTCGAACCTCCGCTCCATCCCCCATTTTGACCACAACGGCCTACTATAACGTAACCTATTCTAAACTAACGGCCAACTGTTGGAAAAATTAGGGTAATGGTCCAAAAAAACGTTTTGTTTAAAGATCTCCGAAAGTTTTACCCTAATTTGCCGCGGAAAAATGTACATGCTCCGAACTGTTTTTAGTCGAAGTGTCCTTGCGCCGAACTGTCCGGCGCCAAACTGTCCTCAAGCCGAAACGGCCGTGCCTAAATGGCCGCGCCTAAATGACCACGCCGAAATGACCATGCCTAAACGGCCGCGCCCAAATGACCACGCCTAAACGGCCGCGCCCAAATGTCCTAAATCGATAAATTAAAACTACTGGTTTTATGTTTGGATTTTGTTTATGCCTATATTATTAACTTTTAATAATTATTACAAACACATTTTTATCTTGCGCACAACATAGCTAAAAATATAATCTAAACGTTGTAAATAAAAAAATAGTATATTTATATATATATATATATATATATATATATATATATATATATATATATATATATATATATATATATATATATATATATATATATCATACTTAATTTTTTTGTAATGTTGAAATTCTTTTAATACAACTGTACACTTAAAATAAGGCACTATTTGCACGTTATAACTTGAGTCATTCCTACTATACTTTTACCTGTCGTAAAAGTAATTAGCCTATGTAGATCTAACTTCACTAAAAGTATAATAATAGCCAGAGAGCAAATGATAAACTAAATGATAAACGTATTATCATTTAATGTAAAAAGTATCGGTTAGTTTTGTTAAATTATGTTAAATTAAAGAAGAAACTTTTGTTGTAGATAATTTTAAGGAATTTGGCAATGATGACCTTTACTGTTATAAACATAGATTTATATTCATAACATTTAATTAATATACATTTATCTAAACTTTTAAAGACTTTTTTCTTTATTAGAAACTCTAGCAGTGGCTGTTATCACGTACCCGTTTGGCTGTTCTTTTAGCGAGCGGCAAGCAGATTAAGTGTTTGCTTCGCTGCCACTTACAAGGATACAACGTTTGCCGCTCGCTAATAGATCATCCAGAAGGGTACGTAGTAACCGTCGCTGAAAGCAAGTGTTATTTTATTGTGATATCCTTTGATGACAATAATGACAATATCAGGCTGGTTGATTCTGGATTGTAACCACGATTTATAATAAACTTTTATTCGAACTGATAGGTTGTTTATAATAACAATCAGTATGTATATGATCTATCTATTAGTGTGCTTATTAATTCTTATTCTTTTACATTCTATGATTAAACCTCGTGATTTTCCTCCAGGTAAGCATTATTAATTTTTATTTGTTGACATCAACAGAACAATATGAATAAGATACAACAAAAGAAAAAATGATAGTCACCTTGGGGATTTGAATTATCTGCATGAAGTCAATCAAATTCTTGAATACAGAATTTTTTGGTGTTACAGGTCCTGCATGGTTACCTATTGTTGGAAATCTTCCTAAAGTAAAAGACCTTTCTAAAAGATTAGGAGGTCAACACTTAGCCTTTTTAGAATTAGCAAAACAGTTTAAAACTAATGTGCTGGGCTTAAAACTCGGAAACAGTATAGTCGTAGTTGTATTTTCCTATCGTTTAATAAAGGACGTTTTAACCAATGGGCAATATGATGCAAGACCTGACAATTTCTTCACTAAACTACGTAGCTATGGATCAAGAAGAGGTAATCCACGCAAAAATAACAAATGTGAAAATATTTTCTGATTATTCGCAATTTTAGGTATTACATGCACAGAAGGTAATTTCTGGAGAATTCAAAGAAGTTTCGCCACCAGGCATCTCAGTAGTTTGGGATTTGGAAACAAGGACATGGAATATAAAATCTTTGAAGAACTCTATGAAGTATTGGATATAATTAGCTCCAACAATCAAAAATTGCATATTGGACTTGTATTATCTCATGCTGTTATTAATGTTTTATGGTCTATTGTTTCTGGTGAACGCATACCACGAAGCGATTCCCGTATCAATAGGTTATTTGATCTACTAGTCAAAAGAAGTAGAGCTTTTGATATGTCCGGTGGTTTATTAGGGCAGCATCCATGGCTAAGGTTTATTGCACCGGAAAAAACTGGTTATAATTTAATTAAACAATTAAATAAAGAGATTAGAGAGTTTTTCATGGAATCCATTAATCAGCACCATGACACGTGGACTGAAGGCAGAGAAGATGATCTGATGTATGCTTTCATTTCGGAAATGAAAAAGTCAGATAAAAAAGACACAACGTTTACTGGTAATATAATGCTTAAATCATTTAAATACTAGTGCTAAACGAGTCTTTGGTTCTCAGATGATCAACTGTTGATGATTTGCTTGGACTTTTTTATTGCTGGCGCGCATACTACTAGTAATACAATAGACTTTGCTTTGCTTCTAATGCTTTTACATCCCGAACTGCAGACGAATGTTCAAAATGTTTTAGATGACTTCTACAACAAACACAAGAAGTTAGAATATATTGACAGATACCAGTAAGTCTCTTACAGAACAGCTCTTGAGTTGTTTGTAATATGTATTGGGTGTGTCATATTACTTAAGTGTTACAGACTTCCTTACATAGAAGCAGTACTTTTAGAAGCTGAAAGATATTGTGGTGTTGCTACAATAATTGGACCACGAAGAGTATGTAAAGATACTATACTAGCAGGCTATCGTATACCTAAAGTAAGTCGAATTTGTACAAAAACAAAAGTCTCAAAAGTATATATTCTAGTATCTGTTTTTTAGAATGCCACGGTTTTGGCAAACTCTTACTCTCTTCATGTAGATAAAGAACTCTGGGATGACCCGGAAGTGTTTAGACCGGACAGATTTTTGGATTCTGAAGGAAATTTCACCCCAAGTGACTTACTAATACCTTTTGGATTAGGTAAGCACAAATCAATTTGTGTTTAATATTTTAAGTTGTTTAGCTTCATTAAAAAAAACTATGTTTCAATAACTCTTAACTAGGTTTTGATTAACTCTTGCAGGAAAAAGAAGATGTTTGGGAGAAGCATTGGGTCGCCATTGTGTTTTTATATTTTTCTGTGAGATTCTTAGAAATTTCACTATAAGACCTGTAGAAGGATCAGCACTACCTTCATCCAAGCCATTACCAGGACTTACCGCTTCCCCAGAGAAATATTTTGCAAACTTCATTCCAAGAAATGTTTCTTAAAGAAAATTTACTTTATATATTTTATTTTATTCACAATCATATTGCAATATGTAGATTTCATATGTTGTAAAAACCTTGGAAAGTAAGCTATTGCTATAGCAACATCAAAGTGGTTAACAATTTCCTTTACATGTCTGTAAAACTGACATGTAAAGTCTTGGCCAACTTTTTTTTGTGAATAATTTAAAGCAGGACGTTTTATCCGATTTAAATTTAGGTTTTTATAAATGTATTTAACGCTAAAAACATCTTTTAATATTAGTTTTATTTTTATTTTTCCGTATTTTATATTTAATAATTACGATGGAATTAATTAATTTCTAATTTTAAAATACTGAGAGCATACATTGCCATCTAGCGGCGAAGAATGAAACCTTACTTAAAATTTCTTTTGGTCGATAGACGGCGCTGATTGGAATTATGACAGAGTCACTGCATCTAGTCACCTAGGCCAGCTGGTCGATCAGAGTAACGCAAACCGCCGTCAAATTGGGGCAGAGAAGGGTGATTTTTAATAATGGGTAAATTAAAAGCACGTTTTACGTGTTTGACATATTAGATGCTTGATCTTTCAGAATAAGAAAAACCTTTTAAAGTAAACGTGGATTTGATTAAATTCAATACAGAACAAATAATGAACAATTTCGTGCTTCGTTTGCCCCAATATGGCGGCGGTAATTATGGCGGTACTCTGGTCGACCAGCTGGCCTAGGTAATTAGATGCAGTGACTCTATTATGACAGTTTATAGAAAATTTATTTTAAAATTTAAAATTATTTTTAATTTTGCTTATTTAAGTCTAATGATCGTTGGTAAAGTTTCCAAGCCTCACGATATTGTTTTGACCTGGACGTACCGTCTCGGTCAAACAATTATCGCTTGGCTTGTAAAGATATCCTTTACCAACTCAACATGTAATATACTATTACGTGTAACTTATTACACTATTACAAAATTACAATTAGTGTCATAGTTAATCAAATATATCTATCATAATATACATTAATGTAAATAATGTATTGGGGTATAATTATATGAGCATGAGAATTATTCTGTCTCTATAAAAATAGGTTACCGTTTCCCAAGCTTAGAACGTTTTCGTTTCCCCGATAAAAAGAAATTAAAACTGCTTTTTACCTATGACATTCTTAGATACACGTTGACTTTTTGTCATGGCACACTTATAGCAAAGATATCACAAGTTCATCTTCTGATATTCATCGCCGTTGATCTCTAACTAGGTTTTGGACATGTAGAAAAAACCACGATTAGTGATTCCCATAGAACAAAGCCGACTGCAAACAAAACTAAGTCATCAGGTTTCGAGATGAATTAATTATGTAGGAATAGGTAATTTATAGCAGCGGTTCCCAACCATTTTCTTCCGCGGACCGCCAAACGACGTAGCATTTGCTTGCGGGCCGGTAGGTAGAAAATTAAAGATTTTAAGATTTAAAGATTTTATTTTTACACTGTCTAAACAAATCTAAAATAAATAAATATCCATTCTTTACAAAAGTTGGTTTTCGTACCTCATCCGCTTCCTGCATATCAAACCTCAAACGACCAAAACGGCAAGTACAAGTACCGAGATGCTTGAATTTTTTTCGCCAAACAAACGTCGTAAAATGATGGCAGGGCGGGATGCGTCGCCAAAGACCATAACCGGCTTCTAGGCATATAGGACGATCCATCGTTCAGCAGAGATATAACCGAAAACGATGGCGAGTGGGTTTTGGGAGCGGCGCTCAAAAATGGGAATGGGCTCCAACGACCCAGGAGACAATCTTATAAGACTTCCAGAAGTGGTTTCCACTTGGGAACCCGATTAGGCTGAGGACGGCGATATTATTTTAGCACGATTCTCGGGCGAAAAACAAATAAAAAATTTCGAGTTATTTGGCTGTAGCTTTTTTCTTATGGTTTTGCACGGCATTTGAAGGGGAAACATTTTGAGATTGCCTGTCTATAGTTTCCGAGATACCGCCTCTAGTAAACGGGCGGAGTTCCCTAGAGCGGAGATACCAAACAACCAATAGATGCACGGCTCGTAGCAGGTCGCGTGACATCGAATCCCGCCAACACACGTTCGATCGTTCCTAAAAACCCCATCTCACCCCTAGTTCCATCCCCGGAAGAGTGTTGGCAAAAAAGACTTTTCCGTTAGAAACGATTGGGGTACTACGCTGGCAAAGATTCCACTGTCAGATTTTTACTCCGACCTACCGTACGGGGGCAGTTTTTTGCCGCCTGCGCCTAAACGGTTTACCGGAGACGGTCAAGACTTCAAATCAGAGGCGGGAACTACCCTACGAATCGACACACAAAGAACGGTCCGGATCGAAGCAAGTTTTCCGGCTCTTCGAAATCACGAAACCCGGATTTTCATTGTTCGCGTTAATGGGGTACCTTAAAAATTTTGAAATGGGAGATCCTCCTGATTTATTACTGAATATTACCCCACCACATATGTACAGAGCCGGCGCGTTATATATCATATATGCATGTATATAGCGCCTGCTCCTTATAAAAGTCAGAGTTTACTCTTGGCCAACTCCGATAAACTATTTATTTATTTATTTAACCCTACGTTAGCTCCAGGATAACACGAATTTAAAAAAATCCTTTCAGTAAAATTTTGAAAACTGTTATTTCTTTATGGACCGGCAAAAATTACTGACGAACCGGCACCGGTCCGCGGATCGGCGGTTGAGAAACGCTGATCTATAGTATGTTAGAGAAACAATGGTCGGCCGCGGCTGATCTTGGTAGGTTATAACAATGATGTCATCACTCTCACGCCGATCTAGTAAATACAAAATTTGTACTGTACCTGTACCAGAAAATAGAGAACTTTATGCCATTTAATAATATATAAGAGTTTTATTATCTTTTGTGGCCGAAGCTTTTTTTTTAAACTTTATTTATTGAATATAATAAAACACATTTATATATTTCGTTTGCAGTCGTAGAATATATTTTATTATTTTTAATCAAGAGAAAACTTTATCGCTTTTTATCATTTATGTTACAAATGTATTACTTTGTCAGTAATTATTTAACGAGTTTAAGAGGAGTTTAAATAATTAGATTTGAATTAACACACTTAACAGAACAATTTTAGAATACACATTTAAATGACATTAAGCAAAATAATTAATTAAAAACTCGAATGAGCCTTTATGTTTTACTAGCAGGACAATTTTAAAATCCACACCTAGTTTAATACTCACTCTGGATAAACACTTGTTGAAGAGACTTGTGAGTTTGTTTTCCATGTAACATGTATGCAAGTAAACGGCAAAAAATATAAATTAAATTAAAGATATGAAGCCGAAATATTGTTATAAACAAAAATCTGATCTTCCCTATTTTTTACTTTTAACGGTTTATAGTTAAAATTTTTGCAATAACTTTTCTTTAAATGTATTCATTACCCCATGCCATTTAAAACGTAATGAGATTTTTAATTATGACTCATTATTAGGGTTGAATAGATACTTCAACGATGACAAATTTACATAATGTTAAAAAGTACTATCCGAACGTACGCTACGGTAATACAATATTCTGCCTACATTCTTATCTTATCGTATTGTTCTCACAGCTAATGTGCACTCATTGACCTGGATCCTTGATTTTGTACCCGAACGGCTACATTGATTTATTATAATTAGCTTATTATTATATTACCATTTATTCTTAAACTATTTTGGCTAAAGTTCATATTTACTTAGTTTTACAAATCGTAACTGCATTTATAATATTATATTTTATTATTTAGGGTTGAATAAACTCAAAGATACAACTTATTAAAATTTAAAAATTTAGTTGAAGAAAATGCAAAATTTAGTTTCTCACGGGAAATGAAAATGCTAAAATGTAAAACTTTTGCCTTTTGCTTAAAGCTTTGAAATTCTATATTTTTTTTATTTCGAAAATGATGATTCTCTCATAGGCGATAAGACGGCTTCCTGCCAGGAGTGCATAATTGCATTTTTCTAATATTAATCAAAAGAAAGTAAGTTTTGTCTTGGAGTTTATCAAACACACGTACACTGTTAATTTAATTAAGTTTGTTTTGTCACCTAAACTGTTTTCTAAATGTCTACATTTTTACTTAGGGTTTTTCTTTAAGTTAGTTCTGATTAGGTCCTCAAGAAAGAAGGAACTCACTTTCGGTTTTAAGTTTTTATAATTTTTCAATTTTCAATTATTTAAATTCAATATATATTACTTCTGGCTACGTGAAAGTAATAAAACTTCAATAATTTATGTTTGGTGTGAAAAATGTTATAAATTGACTTACTAATTTAATTAACAATAATAAATAAACTCGTCTTTAATTATTAACTATAAACTGTGTTTATATTATTTGGATTACCTCTCCCTTTCTGTAAGAAAGCGAAATTAAGGTAAGTGCACTCGATTATTATCTAGCCCAGCACTTCAACCCGTTGGCCTCTGAGGGAGCTACCAAACATCATAAGTTTCAGCCGAAGGGTTACGTGCGGACAAGGGTTACAACTGCTTAGGGTTACAACTAAGTATCCCAAGGGTACAATTTATATGTTAGGGTATAGTGTGTATCTTCAGATGTCCTCAGGGACGGACCTAAAGAGTTTTTTTGGAGGGGGGTAACCTTAAAATT
Source organism: Agrypnus murinus (assembly GCA_929113105.1). Taxonomy (NCBI): domain Eukaryota; kingdom Metazoa; phylum Arthropoda; class Insecta; order Coleoptera; family Elateridae; genus Agrypnus; species Agrypnus murinus. Next base: position 54,397,504 of record OV816027.1, read on the forward strand.
GCCAACTTATTACGATGAAAATACCAACTACTAGTAAGAAAATATTTTTATTTGTACCTAACATTATATGAAGCAAAATTAGTATAAATCTTATTTTTATTTAAAACTCTCCAACGTGTGTGTATGGCAATTAGATTAAATTTAAAAAAATAAATTGTTTTGGACACATTTTCTTATCTTCTCATTTTTCTCAAATTGTGAAATTGCCAACTCTCGCTCAAAATTATCAACTTTAAGGGGGGAGCTTCCCCTCCCATCCCACCCATGGGTTCATCCCAGGATGTCTTTAGAGTCATAAAATGTCAATGACGTACCGAGTCAATGCCCAGAGAATTTTTTTCTAGCTACACTAACGTAGAATAACAATAATTATAATATTCTAAGAAACCTTGGTACTATGTGTAGTTATATTAACATTAAACAAATTAAATGCATTTTGGATTCAGACACAGATATAAATGTTGTGAGATGCAGATACAGTTATACAACTGGATATGGTGGTTGTTACAGGCAGATATACTTTTAAAGAATTATTCAATTTTAAATTAATTTTCGAAGTTTGATTCTCCTTGGGTTTAGGCAACACATTATACTTCTTAAAATTCCGCTTATCATTGTTTTTTTTCGGTTAATTGTTATCGACTATGAATTGATTTTTTTTATTTTACGCCTACACTATGGGAGAACATCTAAGGTCATATGTTCCCCATTAATATGCAACACAAGCATATGCATAATGCAGAAATTAATTGTGAACCAGTTAGAATATTAAGCTAATAAATAATAAGCTATCAGTGTAATAATCTGTTGGCGTCTTGATGGCGTTGGGCTCGATGGACACCAAATGTAGCGAGACGAAAACGTGACAGCATCAGGACCCGTCATCGTAAGGCGAGGAACGGGGAATCAAAATGCGAGACCGCTAAGCAGGACCAGGAAAAAGAGAATATGCTTTTGGGTGTTCGAAGAGTGCGTTGATAATAGCAGATGCTGTTTGTAATATTGCTGCGAAGAATTAATAAAGTTGTTCATACGTTTGTGGTGGTTATATCTTACTGTTATTTAAAGACTTAATTTCCTCATTACCCTAACAAATCATTGTGACAAAATATTAGCGAAATCTGATGATGTATTGCAGAGCCTTGAATGTCTACCTCTTGTCTTGTAACCTAAAATTTCGTCAAAGTTTTTTACATGTGGTGACCCACCAAGGAAAGTCACATTTGCTTTAATTGTTCAGGTGCATAAAGGATTGATCGTATGGTAAATATGAAAAAGTTACTAAACCAATTCAGTTGGTAGTCATTACGTTGAAAAATTTAGATTTGAAATCTGAATAATATTATACGAGAATACGAGAGGGAGAGGGTGAGAAAATCAATTTAAAATTAAATAAATCTAAATTTCTTGTCACAGAAATGTGTTAAGAAATATTTTTAGCAAAGAAGTTGTCAAAGCTGACACATTGAAAGTCAAAAGTGATAATGATCTTACCGTCACCTATTAATATCAAAGAATTACAGAGATTTTTAGGCTTTTTATAAATAATATCATAGAAAACTAAAATTTTAATGAACTTATTAAAAAAACATATTATCTTATTGGTTATGTGATGAAAATTATGGAAAACATTATTATTACCAACATTAACATAATCCATTGTAAAGACTCCCGTCTGAGCACATAATCGAAATGTACCTTTAACACTGTCAGTGGATCCATCTAAATCTGCAATAGGAGCTGTGATTAAGGAAAATAATCAATCAATTACTTTTAATTCCAAAACTTTAACGTCAACCAAGAAAATTCTGCCCGTATACAAAAAGAATTGTTTGTTATTTAATTTGGTTGCAATAAATTTCATCAATATGTTTATGGTAAGGTCACAGTACATACTAATCATAAGCTATTGGTATATTTGCTCTTTTACGTGTACGAGGTTACAAGGGTTACAAAGAAAATAAAATCTTTTGTTAATATATATATATATATATATATATATATATATATATATATATATATATATATATATATATATATATATCATTTTTATAGTTTTATTTAGTTGTATCATATATTTCTTAAACTAATTTAAATCAAAGAAAAAATCCAAATTATTTTCTTTTAAAAATTGGCGCCACAAGATTATCAACTTATCCAATGTACCCGCTGCTTGCTTTCATTAAAGTTGACAAATAATTCAAGAAACATGTGTCATCGATCTATTCATAATTATGTCAAAATAAAAAGGTTTTACGAATCCGAATTCTAAATCCGTATAATTCTTATACGTCAATGGTAAGTAAATTGTATTTATTAACTTAACAATTTATCGATTTACTATTTTAACTGATAAAAGTAAATCAAATTTGCCGTTAATTATAAATTTTAAACATTGTTTATTTCTTGGATTACCTCTCCCCCTTTTGTAAGAAAGACAAAAAGATAAGGTAAATGAATTCTTAATTTCTCTAGCCTAGGTATTACTAGCGGTTGTACTATTGGACATCCCCATGTCTGCACTTATTTATTTTATTTAACTAGCCTAGCACTCCAACCCCGTTGGCCTCTGAGGAAGCTACCAAACATCATAAGTTCGAGCCGAGGGGTTACAACATCAATAGATTTTTAATGGACTCGAGATTATTCTCTAGGCATTCTGTTATATTATGCGAGAGTTGGAGATTTGTACGATGGTTTGCGTATTGTGAACGGTCTATGAGCACATGACGTACATCAAGTGTCCCCCACAGGTGTCGCAGATAGTCGGTTGCCTACCTGCCAGTAAGTGTATATTGGTTAGACGCATGTGTCTTATTCTTAACCTTCAGACTACCACCTGTTCTTGTCTTGTAACTCCTGTGGGTATCGCAACTTGTCCACTCTCGGTTTAACGACTTTTAGTTTAAGTGGTGGTTAGACCACATGTTTTGTCAGAGAGAAACTATTTGTTATTTAAAATGGCAGGATACGTCACTACTATGTCGAATACAATACCCTGATCCGTCACACCACTATCTGCGGTCTGACGGGCTGCCTCGTCGTCTTTTTCATTCCCAGCGATGCCTATATACTAGGTATCCACACGAAAGCAACTTTTCTTCTTATGTTTTCTAGCCACTTTATAAGATTGGCGATATTCTGTACTAGGGAGTCAGTAGTAAAGCTATCCGTTACACCATCTATAGAACTATTGGAGTCTGTACATATTAATACCTCCGTGTATGTAGACATATCAAAATATTCCAAGGCCTGCCAGACGGCATATAGTTCAGCGCTGTAGATGCTGGAGGCTTTAGGTAATGACAGGAGTAGGGATTACCCTGAATGTAAATGACAGATTCTACTCCCAGAATTGTTTTTGATCCATCTGTATAGATTATTAGGCTTTGAGGATAATTGTTAAGAACCGACATAAACGTTGAAACATAAAAGTTGCGTTTCATTTCTCCTTTTTTAACTGTAGTGCACTCCATGTGGCACTTTGGTTTTTGAAGGCTCCATGCAGGCTCTTCACATGAACTTGATTCGTACACGTAAGGCAGACTGCTATATTATTTAAAAGTTCCCAAAATCTAATCCCTGCTGGTCGTGTAATAGAACGACGCGAGGAGTAGACCGTGTGTAACTCATCAGAGAAAAAGAGGTTGTAATTTGGGTGATGGGGTCGTGTCCATGTTCTTACAGCATACTGAGTGAGAAGACACGTTCGCCTCTGTTCTAATGGAAGAAATCCCGACTCACAACACATGTAGAGGCGCTGGTAGAGAATGCCCCAGTAGCTGACCTAAGCCCCATGTTTTGTATCGGTTCTAATATCTTTAAGACCGATTTGCGTGCGGAAGCATATACAAAAGATTCATAGTCCAGCTTAGAGAGTACTGTTGTTCGATATATGTTACGCAACGCTTCTCTATCACTTCCGTCACATAGACGATATGTTCTTCAGCCAATTCAGCTTGGAATCAAATGTAAGGCGCAAATACCGGACCGATTCTGCAAACTGAATTAGAAGGTCGTACAGAGTAAAGCGTGGATCTTGGCAAGACCGCATACGACATAAAGGTACGCAGGCGGTTTTTTGCGCCGAGAATTTAAAACCTATGCTACTAACCGCAACAGAGATTTGGTCTATTGCGGTTTGCAGGTCTCTGGATATATCTTCCATTGCCACGGCCGATGTATATATAGACTAGTCATCTACATACAAAGTCTTTCCTACGGAATCCTACGGAAAGTTTCCGACTGCATCTAAAAGTTTATTCACGGCTATAATAAACAAAGTGACGCTTATAGTCGATCCTTGAGCAGTTCCATTTTCCAAGAGCGCAGGCGATGATATTGCACTGCCCATTCTAACACGTATTTTACGATCTGACAAGAAACTCTATCAATCGACCCATTTTCCCCCTGATTCCCCAATCATATATGTAGCGTTTTTATAATATTGTGGCGCCAGGTCATATCATACGCATTTTCAATGTCAAAAAACACAGCGACTATGTGTTGGCGTAAGGCAAAACCGTTTTGGATGGCGTTTGTCCAAGGCTACTAAATTATCCATAGTGAATCTGTTACGCCTAAACCCGTGTTGGTATAGAGATAATAGATGATCCCTTTCAATATGCCACATTGGTCTGTAGTTGACCATTTTTGCCAGCAGTTTACCCATACAACAGTAAGAAAATGGGTCTATAGCTTATTGGATCTTCTTCTTTGGTTCTTGTTGGAGTTTTTCCCCGGTTTCAAGATTGGAACTACTATCGCGGTTTTCCAGTTTTGCAGATATTCACCCGAAAGCCATATCTTGTTGTACACCTGTAACAAAAATTCTTTCCAGAGTAAGGGAGATGGGTCGGCATAGGATATTCCATCTGGGCCTGGAGCCGATTCTTTACAAGACCTAAGTGCGCGTTCTAACACCGCCATAGTGAAATCCTAGTTATAGTTGTAAGAGGCTTCTCCAGGACCTATTTTTAATCAAGTTGGGCCCTAGGTTCAGCTAGCAAATTTCGAGCCCCGTATTCGAGTGAAAGGACTACCAAACAGATTTTATTGATTTTATGTTTTCCAATTCGGGCCCCTCTTGCCGTTGGGCGCTAGGCACGCGCCTAATGGTAAAATAGGCCCTGGGCTTCTCTTACAACTATGATGACTTGACTGATTTTGCTCCATAAAGCTATGCTTAATAATTCTTGCATTTACACCTAATGTCTAAATCTAACGTGGCAATTGCTATTAGCGAATTTCCCATTTACAATGTTAATTTCCTATACCAGAAAATCACTTATATCTTGGAAACTGTTTAACACAGAATGCTAAAGTGGGGGTGTTTTGAACAGTATTCAATAAGGTTTACAACTTTGCCATAATGATTTTTCTTCTAAAGTAATTATTAGGCGAGCCAATATTTGAGAAATTGTGTTTTTACATATATTCCCCTACGTTACAAAACCGATAATACACCCTGTATAAGATAGATATATGATATATAAGAAAAAGAAACCATCAGTTTCTTTAAGTTACAAAATGTGTCCTATTTCTTATGGTATTACTGGTACCTAGTAAAAAAATATTTCTTACAATTGTTAAAGATGGACTTATCGTTAGTGCGTAGGTAAGTTATATTCGACTCCCCAATAATAGGAGAAGATAACAGTGTGTCCTGTATTTAGTATAAAAAGGAAGAATGACAGAATAATGAATTACCTGCTTTCTAGAGGCCTTTTATACTAATAATAATATTCCATCCAGTTACTAGTGACGTGAACAGTGGTCTTCTCCAAAATAAGAAGCGACTCGACTTTCCCCTAAAATATTAATAAAAAAAGGACGATAAAGGTTTGGCTCGTACATGTTCCAGAAAAAGTCAACTTACCAAGTTGAAATAAAATCCCATTCAAAACGGATTCTCGGTTCAAAATATATCTCACAGATAATATAACAATTCCAAATTAACAAGTCGAGATAATAATGCAATTATTGGAAAAGATCCTTAAATAATGGGTGGAAATAAACTTCCAACTCAATAATTGTGCAAACAACAACGAAGGCAAGTGAATGTCTGAAAACACTCTCTAGGAATGTCGAGCGGAATGGAACAAAGCCCACCATAGCAATGATATCAAATTACACTTTGATAGCGCCTTTAGCAACAATTGAATTTACTAAATTTATAAAAATTTGAAAAGGAAAGCTAAGTGCTTAAAGATATACTGGGTGTCCTCGAAGAAGGAAAGTTTGCTTGTATGTGCTATAATTTAATTTAATTTATTATTCTGATATTACAAAACCATATATTACAATAAATTTTACAATATTAATTTATTTGATATAATAATGTATCTCAAGGAGGGAATTCAACAATGTTGTTCTTCCATTCCCCCCTTGTATAATTTAAGCAAAATAACATTATGAGTGAACTTAATGATTATAATTATAATTTATAATAAAAGTAAAGTTGAGTAAACTTGAGAGTAATAATAATAATATCAGTATTGACTGATTGCGAAGTGGTACATTAATGACGATCTGTATTGTATTGCTTAATCAATGCTTTTTTGAATTGTTTAACTGATAATGTCTTGAAAGATGAAGGTACATTATTGTAAATTTTTGCGACATTGTAGCTAAATGATCGCTCGTAGAATGTAGTATTATGCTTGAGGATAGTCAATATTGTGTACATCTGTTCTATACCTTATCTTATTATATAAATAGGGTGGCTGCCTATTGATTATGATGTTATGATAGAACGTTGCAGTCTGTATGTAACGCCGTTGTTTCATATTAAGCCATCCTGTCTCTACTAGTTTTAAAGATATATGTGCAAACTTAGGAATTCCAAATATAAAACGTAAACAAGAGTTTTGAACATGTTGTATACGATATGACGTATCAAAGTCAAGACAAGGGCCATAGACAGGTACGCAATAATTAAACTGTGACAACACAAGTGATTCACTTAATAAGATCTTGGCGTTTTTGCTTAAGTAATCTTTATGCGGGTAAAGAAGTTTTAAATTGTAATAGGCTTTTTGTATATACTTATTGACTTGTTTTTAAATCTAAATGTTTTATCAAGAACTAACCCCAAATTTTTGGCATTTTCGATTAACGGGATATCAGTATCTCCAATTTTTATGGGTGACAATTGGTAATTATTAGTCGTTTTTCCCAATAGTAAAATACAAGATTTAGATGGATTTAGAATTAGAGCATGATTAGTAGAGAACTCATTTATAGCTTGTAAATCATTATTCAGCGTATCAACGGCATTCCTTACATTATTTGAACTGAAGTAGTATAATTGTGTATCATCAGCATACATGTAAATATCACAGGCCCCAACACAATCACAAAGACTTCTGGTATACAGGGTAAACAGCAGAGGACCTAGTATAGAACCTTGCGGCACCCCTCTTGTAACATCAACAAACGTAGATACCGCATTGAATGTCTTAACTCGTTGTGTTCTGTTGTAAAGATAATTTTGAATTAAACCGACTGCATGATTACCAAGACCTATGTGGTGTAATATACCAAGCAGCAAGTCATGATTTATTGTGTCAAACGCTTTGCTGAAGTGTAACAGAGCCAAAAATGTACTTTTTCCTTCATCTTGTGCTTTCAGAATGTCATCCGTTATCTTCAGCAAAGCGGTTGCACAGCTGTGCCCAGATCGAAACCCTGACTGACTGATAGGTAGCAAATTATTGCACTCTAAGTACTTTCTAATTTGTAAATTGATTATCTTTTCCATGATCTTTGAAAGTGTTGGTAAAATGCTAGTCGGTCTGTAGTCCTTATACTCTACAGGTTGCTCGATCTTCGCTATTGGAGTTACAAGAGCCGACTTCCAGCTGTCGGGAAATATAATTTCTAAGAAGCAAGAGTTAATAATATTACTAAGTATTGCAATATAAAGGGACAACATAACTTTATCATTGTGATATTTAATCCATCAGATCCCGTAGGAGTGCTTTTTAGTGAATCGAGTGTTTTTGAAATTGTATTACTATCTATAAGATTGAATTTGAAAACGGCATTATTATGTAAATCATTATTTTTGTAGAAATTTAGTACGTGTTGAGGAACTGAAATTTGTGGGATACTATTCACAAAATAACTATTAATTTCGTCAGCGCGACCAGTAAAAGAATTATTTATGTTATTTTTAGATACAACATTTAGCGCTCTGAATTCCTTCCATAGTACTTTAGAATTTTTTGAATGATTAATTTTAAATTGCAGATAACCTTCTTTTTCATTCTTTATTGCGGTATTTGTAAGATTGCACAGTGTTCTGTAATATTCCCACGCAGCTGTGGTTTTTATGTTTTTATATTTTGTTTTGGCCTTATCCCTTAAGCTCATTAACAAACTAATATTATCAGTTAGCCAAGACGGTCGTCTTTTTGTTATTTGGATAGTTTCCCACGGAGCATGTTTATTAAACAAATTTAATATCCTATTACTTAAAATAATAACTTTTTGATTAACATCATTTTCATAAAATATATCGTCTAAAGAGAGTGTTGCAATTCAGTATAGAAGTTATCAAGGTTAAAGTTTTTGAAGTTCCTATAAGTATAAATAATAGGAGAACACGGCACTTTTTGACATAAAATTTCGCAGGCTGTTAAATCATGGTCTGAGAAATGACAGTTTACGACATGCTTTTTTTGAATAAGCGAAGGTTGAAAAGTGATAATAATATCTAATAAACAATCTTTTCTAGTGGGTTCCATCATTATTTGACTAAAGTTTAACGATTCTAGCATATTATTAAAGTATTCCGTAGACGGATTGGCTGCCAATAGGAAATCTACGTTTCCATCCCCTAAACATATAATATGGTCTGAATATGGTGTACACAACATAATAGAATTCTCAACTTAATCTATAAAATTCTTATAGTTGTAAGTTGGAGGTCTATAATACATTCCCATTACAATACTTTTATTATTAATTTTAACTAATACACATAACTGTTCGATTAAATCACTTGTGTTAATAATACATTTAAACATACTTTGTTTAATATAAAAAAGAACTACACCTCCCCTACTACCTCGATTCCTACGTACCAATGTATAATTTTCAATATTGATTGCTATAGAAGGTACTTCCTCCGTTAACCAGGTCTCACATACGGCCAAAATTTCAAAATTTGATATTAAATCTCTGATTTCATTAATCTTCGGTAGTAATGAACATACATTGATGTGTCCAATTCGCAAACAATCTTGTGACATGTAATTACCTTAAAAAGTAACAATAAGTTAAAAATAATAGTAATTAATAGCTAAAAAAGAAGTTAAATCGTTTAATAATAACAGAATAGTTATACTATTATGATTAGCAAAATAAGATTGATTATAATAGTTAAATTAAGATAAGATTAATTATTATACTAATGTATAATAATCTATGTATAATAAACTAAAATTTTGCAATTAAAATATTTTAATGCCAGTTAGACTGTGTTACCACATCCGTAAGAAACAGCATATAAATATGTATATATAAGGGTTAAATATTAACTTTATATATCATATTATATATCAATTTTATTAATAAATGTAGAGATAAATATAAAAAAGAAATGAGGAAATTTAGATTAAAATAGACAATAATTCTAGTAGTTTAATAGTTTAATAATATGGTTCCTTAAAACTTAGATTAATAATTTCTAATGAAAGAAGTAAAAAAAAATGTACAGTAATTATAAGAAAATAGGTAATATCCTAAAACATTTAAAGTAACATGTTGGCACAGAGCATGCCATTGAAATATTAATTGATAACATAATCTACATTATCTTTTATGATGCAGTATTTTCATTCCATGTGCGATAATTTTTAACACAGAAGAAAATACCTCAAGTTAAATTATACTAAATTGTAAGCATACACTTTTTTGGGGAGAAGTCCAGTGATGCGAATGACCTCTTACGTCCCCGGTGCCAGGTGTAAAACGACACGTAAGAAGTTACGAGGAGCTGGATATGTGGCGGTTAATTATTATTAGTTTGAGTTTAGCGGTGTGCGGTGGTTATTTGAAGTTGTTAACTATTAATTTATATTCTAATAAACGGCGTTGTTAATTATACGTTTTGTATTCTTTTTATTACTGAACAGTAAAAGTTTCGTTATATTTCAGAAGTGGGATACGTGATCTACGAATCGGGAGTTTAAACGGTTTTTGTTGTGAAAAGTGCTTTTGGCGTATAAAGAAGAAAAAGAAAACGTTGCGTAATTGGCGGTAATTTGAATTAAGGCGTGGTGTGGTGAGTACACAAAAGAAAACCATTTCTAAGGCGTTTAATTACCCTTTCGTAGAAATAAGCATGTCAAAAAAGGAAGATAAAGACGATGTTCTAGAAATAAATCAAGAAAGTAACTTTAGTGACGGTCCTGATAATGCGACGGATGAGTTAGTGCAAAAACTACTTAAAGGCGGTTTAACGAAGGCGATTTCCCACGCTGTTAATTTTATTGTGGCGAGGCGTATTGAAGAAATGAAACAGGGGGTGGTTGGTCAGTTAAGTACCAGCACGGTGGATTCTGTTTCAAGAGACGGCGTGGGCACACAGCGATCTTGTCGGCGAGATGTAAAGCCTATGCTCGAGGTGGTGCAGTGTTTTGACCCCGATAATAAGGATCAAAATGTGGATAAATGGCTAAATATGATTGAACAATTGGGGCGTATTCACGAATGGACTGATTTAGAGAAAAACCATGATTTTACATGCGAAACTGGCGGGCGCGGCAAAGGCATGGTTCAATAGGCTTGATAATTATGATATGCATTGGAATGAATGGCGGGCAGTATTGAGAAAGGCGTTTCCCAGACAACACGATTTCGGCGAAATGTTGTATGAGCTATCCAATAGAAAGAAACGAGATGGTGAGACAATGACTCATTATTACCATAAAAAGCTAGCGTAATGTGAACGTGTGGGCGTTACTGGCGAAAATGCAGTATCATGCATTATTTTTGGACTACCGGCGGAGGTTCAAGGTAATGCTCGGGCGTGTAAAAGTTCAACACCTGAAGAATTATATGCAGGGTTTTTGGTGGCCATGGACAAGTACGCCGTGGTTGAGACGAAGAAAAGGCGAATGTGTGATGCACCTATGACAAAAACAACATCTAGCGGCGGATTGGGCGGAAGATTGGGTGTACCTATTGGAACTGGAATTTGGTGCTACAATTGCCAAGAGATTGGAAACCACGTTAGCAAAACTGTCCCAAACCAAGGATGGAAAGGTGTGTAAGCTGTGGACAACCTGGACATGTGCAGCGCAGCTGCCCAAAGCGACAAAAGATCAATGGCGGCGGTACTGGTGGTGGCAGCTTTAATAACAAGGTGAAGTTAATTAGTCCAAATACTTTTAAGAAAATGGCGACTACTCTTCAAGGCGAGCCGATTAAGATTTACATAGACACAGGAAGTGAGCGAAATATCATTACCGATGAGTGTGTTGCTCGGTTTGGGTGTTGTGTGGCAGCTAAACTCGAGTTGTTACATGGTTTGGGTGGTGGCATTTGCAAGAGTTCTGGCGAAACAACCTTTGCCGTGGAAGTCGATGGCGCACTTTTAAACATTAAGGCGGTAGTTGTTAATACAGATTTATTTGGCGCTGATCTCATTTTAGGACAACCTGCATTGGCGAATGTACAACTAAATGTATCTGGCGGAAAGGCGACAATTTCAAAACCAAAAGATGTAGATGAACTGTTTGAAAACATGCAATTGGAGACGGAAGACCTGGTGGAACCCAAGCGAGCGGAACTTGTTGTGATAGACGATACAGTTGTAGACGCAGGACGCTTCACTATGATTCCTGTGCTGTTGAAAGGCGTGGTGAAAGGAAAACAGCTGGTTGTAGTATCCAGGCGGTATGAATATGGCGGCTCTATCTTGGCAATACCTACACAACTACCTATGGTTGCAGCTGATGTTACGATTGGTGTAAACAATCTTGGAGAGGCGAGTATTATCCTGAAGGCGGGACATGTATTGGCAAGAGGTGATTGGGTTATAGCTAACGATGAAAAAGAAAAAGCTTTGGTAAGTAAAACTTTTTCTATCCAACCAATGAATTTCGAGCACATTAAGGCGGGGAATATCAGCGAAAGTAATAAACAAACACTTCTTAAGTTATTGACCGATATGGCTGTATGTTTTTCATCTGGCGATACTGATTTAGGTCTTACACATTTAGGCGAAATGAAAATTCATTTAACTAGCGAGATTCCGGTATATTCTCGTCCCTATAGGCTAGCAGAGTCAGAAAGGCGTTTGGTCCGAGAGAAAATCCAACAACTTCTTGATTGTGGCGTTATTCGAGAATCTGATTCTGATTATGCTAGTCCCATAGTATTAATTAAAAAAGAAAGATGGTGGCGTGAGAATGTGTGTTGATTACAGGAAGCTGAATTCACTTACAGTTAAAATGCGATACCCATTGCCATCCATTCCAGAGCAACTAGATAAACTGGCGGGAAAGTGTTACTACACCACTCTTGATTTGGCGCGACGGTATCACCAGGTGCCGATGCATCCTGACTCGATAACCAAGACGGCGTTTATAACTCTAGACTCGCAATACGAGTGGTTGAGAGTTCCTTTTGGGTTAGCAAATGCACCTAGTGTGTTTCAGCGTGTGGTTAATAAGATGTTAGGTGGTTTACAGAATGACTTGGTATTGGCATACATGCATGACTTACTTATACCATCGGCGACGGTGGAAGACAGATTAGTGTTATTGGCGAGAACCTTAAAATTAATTGAAGCGGCAGGTCTTAAACTAAAATTGGAAATATGTTCCTTTTTACAGGAAAACATCGAATACCTAGGGTTTGAGGTGAGTGCAGCTGGCATACGACCTGGGCGGGTTAAGATCGTTGCAGTACAAGCGTTCCCTGTACCCACGAATGTTCATGGCGTCAAGCAATTTGTTGGGTTTGCAGAGTTAGCAAGGCCTTTAACGAATCTTACTAAGAAAGACACCCCTTGGCGATGGGGGGCGGAGCATCAGGCTGCATTTGGAAGGTACAGCAAATAAAGATGTTAAATCTGTTTACAAAGTACAGAATGGGCGACTGTATAGGAAGACTTTGTTAGGCAATTGTTTGTACGTACCGGCAATGGCAAGATTCAACCTTGTTAAGAGACATCATGACGATGTTGGGCATTTGGGCTACGATAGGTGTTTGGCGTTGGTAAAAGAAACCTATTGGTTTCCGAAGATGGCGAGATTCATACGCAAATACGTTAGAGCATGTTTAAGTTGTGCTTTTAGTAAAGGCGACTATGGGCGTGGTGAAGGATTTTTGCATCCTATAGAAAAGGTGGCTGTACCTTTCGATACGGTGCATGTTGACCATTTAGGACCTTTTGCAAAGAGTACTAGGGGTCATTGTTACATTTTGATGATTATAGATGGTTTTACTAAGTTTACTCTGGTGAAGGCGACTAAAAGCTTACAATCTGCTGAGGCGATACTTAAATTGCGAGAGGTGTTTGGCGAATACGGATATCCACGGCGATTAATTTCTGATAGAGGGTTGGCGTTTACTAGTAAACAGTTTTGCAAATTTCTTGGCGGAACATGGTATACGGCATGTGCTCAATGCTATTGCGACACCCAGGGCGAATGGTCAGATCGAAAGACAAAATCGCACTATATCTATTAGTGCTGAATCTGAAGCCATATGGGATGAGAGATTGACTGAAATTGTATGGGGAATGAACCATAGTGTTAATGCTAGCACTAAACTGTCTCCTGCGAAACTCATGTTTACTCATCCGAGTGGCTCTATATCAGATCTCTCTAAAAATACTCAGTTAATTGGAGACAATGTGCAATCAGAAAGCTCAGGCGAGGTGATGAAATCAAAATTAATAGAACGTAGGCGTAGGGCTGCTGCGAATCTGAACAAGGCGGGCGAGGCGAATAAAGAGCGCTATGATAAGAGACGAAAGGTTGCAACTACGTACAAGGTAGGCGATTTGGTGCTTTGGCGACAAGCAAGCAGTTGTTCTGGCGATAAAGGGGTAAATCGAAAATTACTAAATAAATATGGTGGCCCTTATAAAGTTATTAAAGACCTAGGCAATGACAGATACGAGATAAGTACGGTAAAAGGTGTACGCGGCTACAAAAACTTTAGGGCCACTGTAGCGGTCGATTCGATTAGGCGATATCCCGGTGTTGATGTTCTTGGCGAAGAAAGCGATGATGATGCTAGTATAGGTGGCAACTCGGCGGAAAGTTTAGGTGAAGCGGGTGGTTGCGATGACGATCGTATCTACCATGGTGGCGAACATAGCAAGTCGCTAGATCGAAAGGATCTCGCTGGTTTGCAGGTGTGACGAATTGTTAATTAATGAGGACATTAATGTTTTCAGGGTGGCCGAATGTAAGCATACACTTTTTTGGGGAGAAGTCCAGTGATGCGAATGACCTCTTACGTCCCCGGTGCCAGGTGTAAAACGACACGTAAGAAGTTACGAGGAGCTGGATATGTGGCGGTTAATTATTATTAGTTTGAGTTTAGCGGTGTGCGGTGGTTATTTGAAGTTGTTAACTATTAATTTATATTCTAATAAACGGCGTTGTTAATTATACGTTTTGTATTCTTTTTATTACTGAACAGTAAAAGTTTCGTTATAAAATATTTAATTCTTTCATAGTTTTAATAACGAATTTTTTGCCCTTGTTATTAACATAAATTATTCCATCTCGGCTCCAAACCTGACCCATTCCATATCGTTTTACTAGCATTATTTATTAATAATGTTATCTCTTCTGAATTCTCACGTGTTAACATTTTGCAATTAAATTATAGAGCACCGTTATGTTTACCAATAACTTTTGTAACGATAATATTGGAACTTGATTTATCGAGTAAGATATATTTCAAACGGACTGGTGTGTACACACGTCTACTCCTCACAACAACACATATGCCAATGCCAATAAGCACTGGGCAAACAAATGAAACAAAAGATAATTAAGATAGAATTCCTATAACATAAGGAAGTAGAAAAAAAATCGTAACAGAATACAAATAAAGGTAATTTTGTGCAAATCATGTGGTGAATCACTTACACTAAATAACCGCAATTGAATCGGTGAATGGAAGAAGGCTGTCTGCTCAAAATTTATAATTTTCAGGAAACAAATATAACTGATTAATTTGCAAACTAATTCGAATACGACTTTACTATCCACAGCTAAGTTATATCTATGGGTCTAAGTAATGAAGTGAGCATAACCAAATTTCTTAACCACAAAAAAAAGTTACAATCAAAACTATTTCTAGACTTAAACCCTTTTTTCACTGATTTTATATATTTTGTCAAGATTTTATTTTAAACTTAAATTTACAAGGTTCTCATTAACTTAACACGGCGTATTGATGTATTAATTGTGATTATTTAAACTAAATGCATTCTAAAAATGTTAAAAGTCAGGAAAATAGAAAATTATGTATTGTAAAATCTTCTTCAGGTCCTGCAATTTTTTAACATAAAAACTTAGTTATTTAACTTAACGGACTTAAATTGTTCTTACACTCATTCGTGTATCTGTTATACAAGCTCAAATCTATGCGCCAGTGTAGGTGTTTGCAAACTTCCTTTCCGTAACTATTCATAATTACATATATTACATTTAAAACGTTTATAGCCACTATGTGTGAGCATATGCTATTGCAAACTTCCTTTTCGCGAGCATTTATAATTACATATTTTATATTTAAAAGGTTTCTCACCACTATGTGTGAGCATATGCATTTGCAAATGCCCATTTTGTGATCATTTATAATTACATATTGCTGTGTTATCAGCAGTTAGAAATGTTAAATAGGTAATTTGGGTTGCCTATCTTTAAGGCGTTCATAAACGAATCCATGTTAAAAGGTTTATTTTATAGTTTCAGAAGTACGGTTGAATCCAGCTAAATACAGGAGTTAAGATAAATACATCCTATTTGCGATAATTTCTTGTTAAAGTTACATTTCATGCAAGGTTATTTAACGTTCCGATCTATTCATTACATAACCTCAATTTTTGAAAATAATTTTCAAAATGGGTTTCTTTAGTGGAATAATTTATTCATATTATGTTGACCTGCATAAAAAGTTTTATATTTCAACGAAAGGATACTATTTAAGTGTGTATATAATTTAATAATTGTAATTTTTAATACAACAATTGGTACGTTTAATTATTTTCTTAATCTTCCGTCAATAGCTCAAATTTGGTAAAATGCACCTATAATTAAATAAAACGGGCGATTATGTGTAGATTTGCATATATAAAAGTCACTTACCTTACTTAATTTTCAAAATGGATGATTTTTCCTTTTGCGATTCATAGTATTGGCTTATCGAGCCACTGTTCTAATTTAATTAATATAGGTTCATGATGTTATGTTGGAGTTTCGTTGGATAACATCTTGGCTGTGTAAGTTGTATAAAGTTTTTGTAGTTCTATGTGTGTTTTTTCAGCCAATTCAATTTAAAAATGTCCACAGACCTGTGCCGATATTAAAATTTATTTTGAGTTAATTTTGTCTTATAAGTATTTGTTTTTGATGTAAAACTATTGGGAAAAGTTAAATAATCATATTGTGTAAAGATTAACGGGTAAAATTGGTATGTGGACAGATTTGAATGGAAATTAATACAATTTTAGTCGACCGTGAGAATTTGCTTGTTCGACTCAAATTGTAGGTTATTGGGGTTTTAGAGATAGAAATGTTATATTGTTAGTTTAAGGAAATGTTGGGGTTTCTTTTTATGTGATTAGACCTACAATTTAAAGAAATTTATATTTTATTAAAAAACGTTAAATGTCAATTTAATCCAAGGATTACTTGATTAGTGTTGTATAGTTTTTGTTTCTGTATGTTTTAATCAAGATATATAAAACACTGGTAGGTCAACTCCCCTATGCTTGCCATAATAAATTTTTCACCCAAAATTGAAACGAGATCATTAGTTCGAAAGTCGCCGCTAGATGCCGCAACAGTGAAACGTGAGTGTCAAACCAAACTACATGTGTTAACCTTCAAAATTTATTAAGCTTTTTTAATAATAAAATTTATATTTTTATTATTGTCATTCGAGAATTTAATTGATGTTTTTTATGCAGCTTTGTTTCTGTTTATTATAATTAACAAGCCAGAATTAATAAAAGATAGCGCGTTCTCAAATATACAGGTAAGTATAAATAAACACTTATTATTTCTAAACTAATTTTTCTGGTTTGTTTTCGACAGCAAAACACCATTCGTATCATGTGATAAATTTTACCAGTAAATAGTTTGATGTTTAATTGTTCTATTAAAATTGCTCTTTTTAGGGATTCCACCTTTCTGTATGTGGCTAATGGTAATGGAGTGAGGGCCGTTATGTATTTCTCAATCACAATATAAGGTATTTAGAAAATCAGTTGCCAAAATGTAATTTTTAAATTTATCATAAAATGAAATCGCTTTAATCTAAACCTCTTATATTTTCAGGGACATTGCATGGAAGGTCTTGTATGGATTCTCATGGAAGTGACTGAGGTTCTTAAAATAACTTCAAAATTTGGTTACCAGAAAGAATTTTGTTTCCAAAATATGAATATGTCTGTACTACAGGGTCAAACCAATCTTTACGTACATTACATTTATGTTTAGATTTTATTGTAATAGTGATCGATGTCGACTTCACTTTCCTTGCCAGACCACAATTGGTCTGGTATATCATTGATTTCGTTGTTCTCATCATCGATGGCCTTGTTATTTTATAAATGTTTGTAATTAAATTTTTAAAATATAAATATTTCATGGATAGTTTTGCTGTAATTGATCTTGTTTGTTACAGAGTTAGATGCACAATAATATAATTGTTATCAAGTCAAAAAACTATTGCTTTTCAGTACAAAAGTCTGTGTTCTGCTGTTGTATTTAATATTTTTGTCCCTTTCACATGTGGACCATGTTTATATTGCTATTTACCTTCTTGTTGCTATAAAAATTATGCTGAGATGTGTGCTTTATTGCTATTAGTTACCGGTAACAGTTTTACTTAATCTGCTTAATGCATATAATTAAAAACATGTTTAGGCATTAAGTATATATAATTCGACTTATACCTACTCTTTTTTAATACTTGAAATCTTTAGAGCGTTTAATAGGTTTGAATTTCGCATATAGATTTTTTTATAGTTTCACACAAGGTCTTTACTTGCTAATAAAACTCCTGTTGCATCAATCCATGCTTGCAGTTTATCTGCTTTCCGTAAAATATTACAAAATAATTGATGAATTTAATTACAATTCTCAAAAGAAATGTTAGCATAAGTCAATTTGTATTCTTATTATTTAAGTTAAATGAAAATAAAAAAAGATGTTACCTTAGTTTGCTGTAAAAAATAAAATTTCAATTTAGTTTTATTACCAAAGATGTTTTAAATAAAGAAGAGTCACAATTGTATCATCATGAAAAAGTTTATTTAATTTGTATTACGAAAAATACGCCAAAAGTAAATATTCATTATTACAAGTTATGTTGCTGTAGAATGACAATCATGCTCGCACGTCGCGTCATCTATCAGAAATTTAGCTCGCGTTAAAATTGGTTGACGAAATGACGGCGAGTTGACATACCATATGTTATATATATCTTGGTTATGTAAATTATAATGTTAAAAACAATGAGTAATCTTCAGAACGCATTGAGAGGAGGTTGTGTCGTTTGTATTTTGATTAACCTATAAAAAACATGCATTTTCATAATTTGAAAGACCAATTTGAGGTTATAAATTTAACAAATGAGATTTCGTGCAAGAAATTTATGTAACTTACGCTTTCGTCGTAATTTCAAGAAGATTATAAAGTATGGAATTGATTTGGATAACATCACAACTAATAAAAAAATTTTTATTTGATAAAATAAAAAAATTTAAGAAGATTTAATTTTCTGCAAATATGCATTTTATATCACTTCCACCAGTCAAGAGGTTGGTAGTGGTTGTTAAAGCAGTATGTTGTTTCCGGGATCGGTAAAAGGAAGTATCGAGTGTGCGGCAAAATAGTAAGTGATTTTAATTTTCATTATACTGGCCAGTAAAAGAAATAATTTCGGACAAACATTTTAATAAAAAATAATTATCTAACTATTTTACATTGGGACAATTTAAGAATATTATTGTAAAATTTAAACATTTTGAGAAAACAACCTAATTTAATAAATAAAGAAAAGTTAATAAATTCATATAATTAGTATACAAAAACTTAATTATTATTTAAATTTTGATTTGTAGTTTAGAGATATATATATATATATATATATATACATATATATATATATATATATATATATATATATATATATATATATATATATATATATATATATATATATATATATATATATATATATATATATATATAAGTTACGATAAGTCTCAATTGACTTTGTTAAGAATGAATATAGGAAATTTGGTTAATTGGGGTTGAAGTCAATTATATTATGGCCAAGGTATAAAGTAAACTCTTGGTTAATAGCTTAGCTTTCGCAAATCATTTATTTGCTTCATCAGAGCCTAAAAAGGTATAAAAAGTATAGGTAACAATTATAAAAACAAGTAAATGTAAATAAACTTACAATTAACATGAGGTTGAAAGATAATTAAAAACTGACAAACATATTTTTAATAGAAAACACGTTATTTTCATTGGAATTAAATTTAATTCAAGTTTTTATTTAATTTTATAGTAAATAACATTCAGACAAAGGATGTAAAAATTTGTTCTAGAAAAGAATTTAAGTTGATAAAGACCAGACATGCGTGATACAACAATGTTGTATCTTCAAGTCCAAACCCCAATTAACCAAATTTCCTATATATATATATATATATATATATATATATATATATATATATATATATATATATATATATATATATATATATATATATATATATATATATATATATATATATATATATATATATATATATATATATATATATATATATATATATATATATATATATATATATATATATTATATAATATATATATATATATATATATATATATATATATATATATATATATATATATATATATATATATATATATATATATATATATATATATATATATATATATATATATATATATATATATATATATATATATATATATATATATATATATATATATATATATATATATATATATATATATATATATATATATATATATATATATATATATATATATATATATATATATATATATATATATATATATATATATATATATATATATATATATATATATATATATATATATATATATATATATATATATATATATATATATATATATATATATATATATATATATATATATATATATATATATATATATATATATATATATATATATATATATATATGTATATATATATATATATAGATATATATATATATGTATATATTGCTGTGGATGGTAGTTTCAAAATTTTAGAAAATTTTGCAAATTTTTTTGAAAATCTAAAATCTTTGTTAAATACTAACACTTTTGAAATATTTTTATCAACTTTTCCAGTTAAAAATAAATTTGAGGTATTTTATGGTGTGTCATCGATTACACAACCAATGTGCACTTTTTAATAAGGTTAAATAATACGTGTTTCTTTATTTATTATCAAATAGCTTACTCACCGATTACTTAAGTATACGTAACATCCAGTTGTTCGCAAGTTTGTTATTATGTAATTCATTTATGTATAATTTCAAATGAATTTATCGACGGGTTATGTGATTCTTTAAGGTTTTTGTTTGTAAATAGATCGTTATTATTGCGTAAAAGTATTGTGTAATTAATCTGTAATAGATGTGTCATTTTTATAAAGAATATTAATCTGCTATTATGTATTATATGAGTGTACAGTTTGTATTAGATAATAAGGTGACGTCAAATTGTGTAATATAATTATGTAAATAGTCAATAATATATAAGCTTAGAAAATAATAATTTTAAACACTTACTGATAATAAGCGACGGTGTAAAGTCGTGGTTGATAATATTATAAAATTGTAAATAGTTTAGTCTTAATATAGACAAGTTAAGTTAGTTGGTGATTTGAATACGGCGAAAGTGTAAAAAGTATAAATTGTAAAGGTGTAAGATTATAAAGAACCACCTTTAAGATAAATTACTTGCTAAAGTTAAGCAAGATAATAAATCTACGTTAAAACCATAAACTGGTGTTTTATTTAATTAAACACAAAAAAAACAACTATTAAGTATTCTACGAAAAAGGGAAATTGTACCCGCAATTAATAAACAAAAGTGAGTTACCAAAATCAAGTTTTGGATGTGATATATATGGAAATCCATGCAAAGGAAGAAAGTCAACCGGAATTGGAGACCAGCCCTGGGTCAACATAAAGTGATCTACTCTGCCAATAATTTGGGAAAGAGGACAACTATATTTAAAGGAAAGAAGAAATATTATAAAAAGGTAGGAAGTTATTTCCTTTTTGTATTGGCATTTGCTGAAGAAAAGACTATCGTTTGTGAAGTGTAGTAAAGTGATTTGAACAATTTAGTATAGTTAAAAAATTAATTAAGATTTCAATTTTTAAAAGTGATTTTAAATTTCAATTTGTACATATTTAATACCACAAGAATCCACATTCACCCTGAGATGAGTCTTTATTAAATTTAATTCTGTTATTTTAAGTTATTTAACTGGCGCCCAACTCTCTTACGTAAACTTGAGTTAGTCAAGAACTAACGTCACACTAATTTTATATAACCATTGCATTATTAAATCTATTAAAAGGTATTTTCAAATCATATTAGAATTTATAAAAGAGGGAAGTTGAAAAGCATTTCCAAAGTTCAATTTATTATAAAGTAATTATCTACGATCAAACGGCAATTATTCACAGTTTCAAAATATATAATAAAATTTTTAAAAATAATTTATTATTTTTAATTATCCAATATTACAGCAATATATATATATATATATATATATATATATATATATATATATATATATATATATATATATATATATATATATATATATATATATATTGTAATGATGTCTGTCGATTTATATAAAAAAAAACGACAAATAATATCAAAACTCGATGCGCCGGCTAGTTCATATTTAGAACATGAAATGACAAATCTTTTATGTACAGGATTTGTAAAAAAAAATTATCTCAGGGCAATGTTACGAAAAGTTCTCAGAAAATTGACCTTGAAAAATAATAAATGATCATAAGTCAACAATGCAAGAACAATCAGATCTCACATTGGTTTGAATCATGAAATAAATAAAGAAAATATACGTTGTGCGTTAATAAATCACCAGCACTAAAAAAAACAGAAACGTTTCACAACACAGTTCTCCTACCTTCTCAAGAAAAAAACCCCCAAGAGACGGATGCTGGCCTGGAATGCTGCGTGTTGCAGGAACCTACCCTAAGCTGCACCTGGACTGCTGGGCTCTGCACCGGATGAAAATTTCAACAATTTTTCCAGACTTGAAGAATTTAGAGTAAGCACTGTTTGTTCTTATTAAACACAAATTTAATTATTCTTTTGTATTAATTATTATTATATAAATATTTTGTTTATAGACGAAGAGAATAATCTTTAATCGTGTTAACTTGTGTAACACCTTTTATTTGTAAAATTCTTTCTCTTGTAGAAATGTAGCAATTAAACTCGTTAGTAACTATTTAAAGAACTTTTATTTCAAACCCCAAATCTCTCCCCAAAAATATAAAAATGATAACTTTTTAACACAGTATGAACATCACATTTTCAAATTAGCTTTCATAATCGATTAATAAACAAAATAACAACTTTAGTTGTTCTCAAATTTTATCTTTTCAAAATGCTAAACTAAATGTTTTAAACAGAGTAACTGACTGACTTCACCCTCATTGCCAGACTAACTTTATAATTTTCAAAATGCTAAACTATATGTTTTAAGCAGAGTAACTGACTCTTCATTCATCGCCAGACTAATTTTATAATTTTCAAAATGCTAAACTATATGTTTTAAGCAGAGTAACTGACTGACTTCCTTCATTGCCAGACTAATTTTATAATTTTCAAAATGCTAAACTATATGTTTTAAGCAGAGTAACTGACTGACCTCCTTCATTGCGAGACTTGTCAGAACTCCTATCCCATCAACAAAATTTCCAAAATACACACCAAATATCTCCCTCTCTCCACATACAATACAAGTGATAAATAGAAATTTGACAATAATAAATATAATAATTAAATTGAATTAAAACACTAAAAGATCGAAGTGTATTATAAACATAGTACAATAATAAGAAATGATCTGATCGCTCATTAATAAATTAATAAAAAGAAATCAATTAACAAAATCATATGAGAAAAAAAACTCATTGCATTAAAGAATTTAACATCATTAAAAAAAATATAAAAGAAAATGTCATTTATGAGACAGATCCTAAATAGGAAGCAAATATAATAATCTGAATTATAATAATAAATCCAAACGTTAAGTAGCCACCATAGGCGTCACATAAATTGGGACACAAACACAAAAAGAAAATTCATATTCCGTTCCTTTATTCGGTGAACTTATCAATCAAAACTATTTTGAGTTTATTATTATTCGTATCTAGGCTTCTAACATAATTATGACGTAAAATATTAACATTATGACCCTAATAAATATCATATTATATGGGTCTTTTGTTATAATCTTCATTCACTAGATTTAATACCTATTATTAGAAATAAATTGCATTTATTATAATAGTTACTTTATAAAAAGTTCAGCCGTCTACCCTGAAACCAAGATAATGTACTTAATAAAGTAAGATTTTATCGGTCAGTTTTTAAGGTGTTAGAATAAACCTTTTCTATGCCCATGTCTGATTTTAAACAATAGAACAACATTTAACTTCTAGAGTGACGTATGTACATAACAATTTCTCGTAAGGTTACATCTTGCAGCTGTATGTCTTAATTAAATACACCGTACAGTTCGATTTACGACCTAATAATAAATAACAACGGCGGTCAGTTTGAAGGGTTTAGAATAAACCTTTTCTATACCCCTGTCTAATGCTGCCCACCTGTCTTTTAAATAGTTTTACATTCAATCATGCAGGTTAAAACAGGATATAACTCGTATATATCGCGTATTTCATTTAATTATTATGCAGTCGTATTTATGGGAACCTGTCTCGACAGGATACAACACGCAAAAGGAGTGTATAAAAGCTAATACAGTATAAACATTATCTTATTTATTCTCATATATTATATTTTGAATTTATATAGTCGAAATGCAAACTAATGGGTGTTCTAACCTAACCTATTAAATCTTTCAAAGATTTCAAAACAATGCCTCTCTCACTGATGAGACCAATAGGGATGGTCGAAACAGCTGTATGAGAGTATTTTGTTTTGAAATCTTGCATCTCTCATTATTAATAATTATCTTTAATAATTATTTAAGAACTTAAATAACCAAGAATCCATCTATGTATTAATTTATACATCAATAGTTAAAGAATTAAAAAATGTTTATTATATGCAAGGTTGAAAACTGCAATTTTTAAAATCTTTATTTAGATAATACAAGAACAGATGTCTCTGTTGTTCTTTCTCGCTATTAATGTTATTCCGGCTTCATATATAAGCAATGAAACGAATGGTAGATGCAAGATTTCGAAACAATGCCTCTCTCACTGATGAGACCAATAGGTATGGTCGAAACAGCTCTATGAGAGTATTTTGTTTTGAAATCTTGCATCTCTCATTATTAATAATTATCTTTAATAATTATTTAAGAACTTAAATAACCAAGAATCCATCTATGTATTAATTTATACATCAATAGTTAAAGAATTAAAAAATGTTTATTATATGCAAGGTTGAAAACTGCAATTTTTAAAATCTTTATTTAGATAATACAAGAACAGATGTCTCTGTTGTTCTTTCTCGCTATTAATGTTATTCCGGCTTCATATATAAGCAATGAAACGAATGGTAGATGCAAGATTTCGAAACAATGCCTCTCTCACTGATGAGACCAATAGGTATGGTCGAAACAGCTCTATGAGAGTATTTTGTTTTGAAATCTTGCATCTCTCATTATTAATAATTATCTTTTTCGTTGACCGTTTGTTAATGTCAATATTAATGAATGATTTTTTCTAAAAAAGGATGTATTAATGGACGTCATTAATACACTCTTTTTTATTAAGTAACTGTTTTGTGAAAAAAGGATGCATTAATGGACCTCATTAATACACTCTTTTTCATTAATAAACCCGTTTGTGATTTTGACGTTTTGATGATGTTTTACTTTGGGCAACCAGATATACGCACAAGTTTGGATTCGGTATTATTTGAAATTTTCTATCTTAAAATCGAAGAATTTTACGGTCAACGAAAAACTGTTGTAATCAATTCGTTTGTTAATGAGCAACTAATGATCTCAACTATTAAAGGCACTCACTCCCTATCGCTCGTTCGTGCTTTAAACAGTTTCGATCATTAATCGCTTTCATTAACAAACTAATTTATTAAATAACTATTAATAATTATTTAAGAACTTAAATAACCAAGAATTCATCTATGTATTAATTATATATATATATATATATATATATATATATATATATATATATATATATATATATATATATATATATATATATATATATATATATATATATCGTAACCTCCGAGATAGTCAAGAGGCCGCGACCAAGTAATCGTGACGTCACGAAAACCGGCTAACAATTGCGAAACATAAAATACCCAACATAAGACACTTGTATATTTCTGAGTAAAACTGAATATTATTTCAAAAAAAGCACTTATATTATGATAAACAATGAATAGGGTTTTCCACGTCACCGTGTGGGCCGCGAACCGGCCATCTCCCCCTACTAAAGCTGTAAACTTGGTGAACTCACACCCAAAACTTAGACAGATAGTGTATATAACATAGATATCGTTTTATTAGAAGATTTCAAATTTAATTTTTTCCCGATGTTTGACGGGAGGCCAAAAGCTGATCTCAATGGATTGTTAGTGTCCTCGGTGTAAACTATGTTTGCTGGAAGGAGGGTGATTCGCTCTTAAAGCTTTGGCCGAAGATATGTGTAAATATCGTAGTTAGGAGTTGCTTATACATACTATTACCGTTGAAATATTGCATTTTTCCTGCTATGATACATACGTAGCTATTAAGCTAAGTTAACTGGAATAATCTGATAAGAATAATATCAAGGAATGAGGCTGTGTACCCATTATTTTAATCGAGTTGCAACTGGTCGTGATGAAACAGAATTCAGTATGATGTACACCAAGGTCCGTAGATGTCTAAGTAAGCTTAGAAAGTAGGTCGTCTCATTAGACGCCATTTTCATGCCCACTGACATATCTTGTCGAAACCGCCGTGATTGTTGTTTGACATTTCAAGGTTACAATTGACAAGGTGACTTTTAGAGAATGTCATCACAATAGTTTGTTTTTGTGAATTGTCTTTATTTTGCACGTTAAGAATGCCTGGGTGTGCAGCTATGAACTGCAGCAACCATTCCAGACATGGATTTAGAGTATTTATGTTCCCAGCCGACAAAAGGTAATGGTTTATTTGGGTGCAAGATTGTGGACGGTATAACTGGCAATCAACGAGATTTTCAACATTATGCGAAGTTCGTACACTGTCTACAATAAATAAACCTGTATACATTTGAGATGAGTCGTTTATCTACTACATTTTACAATGAGTTATTAAATTCTTATGTATATTCTAGAAACATTTTTTAAGAACTCCTGTTTGAAAACACTCGCCAAAATGGTAAAAGAAAGTTAAAACCTAATGTTATTCCCAAACTATTTTAAGCACCTAATTGTAATAGCACACCATGAGAGCTCATTTAAATAAACCAAATGTTAACACAATTACATATTTCAGTTCAAGACAGCGTAGAAAGATCGTCAGTTAGGTTAGGTTAGTCGAAAATATACTAACTTAAGCAATTTTTTTCTAAAACAGATTACATTTTGTAAAGATATTTATGCCGTAGATACCTATCTACAGAAAACCTATCTTAACAAATTGCTTTTAGTCCCGTGTCACTATTTACATAAATAAAAAAGTTACTTTACAGATACGAACACATTATTTTTCTACTAGCGAATCTTCCCCGTAAGTATTATTACAGCATAAGAATTATATGCTGCGGTATTATGGTTATGTTTGTGCTGTTTGTACTTTATTAATAAAACAATACACTAAGGGAGCTTGAAGATAGTTTTTTCTTTCTATAACCAGAACTTTCCTTCAGTCGAATAAATTAGTCTGGCAAGTGAAAGTTCAACCTGGAGATTTTACTTATTTTTATATTTCTTCCTAATAAAAAAGAATCTTAGTATACTGCTCGGTATTTAGCATTTGCTTTGAGAATTATTATATTATATCACTTGATATTAACAAAACTTAAAAAAACTATTATCATAGCGTTTAGTACACGTCAATTTTAGATTTCCCGCCAATCGGGGCCATTTTCATGCCCATTCCATAGTGGAAATGTATAAGACGACCTACTTTTCTAAGCTTTCTATGCTTACTTTGCTACGGACCTTGATGTACACGTAAGCATTTGATATACGCAACAGATTTAACATTATTTTATTCAAAGCAAGTAGTATATGAACATGTCGACAATAGCCTGTATTTTTAATTATGTACGTATTAACCATCATTTACACTGTGAAGCCCAAATAGTACACAAAATACCATTAGTTTCTTTCGTTAGTTTTGTTTTTAGAAATTTATAACAGGTTTGCTGCTATAATGCACGTCCAGTCTACGATTAACGGAAGTTGGGAGCTAGGCTGGTTCACAATCAACTCTGGCTGCTGGTTCACCCCGGTTACCTTAATAACAGCTTATTATATGTCTAGCTTTATTAAATTTTTCCAACAAAGCTATTATTGAATTATATCTAACATATTTCAATTTCATTGAATTCTCATCATTGGAAGGTTAGAAATATTTCAGTTGATCTGCGTTTTCATTCTAACCAATTGTTTTTATTATTGTTATAAAACATTCCATCTCTTCATGTACCATTTAGTATGCCAGACCTTTGTAATATAAGTACATATATTTTTTCAGGTAGGAGTTGAAAGTGATTTAAATAAATCCGTATGCCGTAACTATCCAGTCCTAATGTCTTCACGTATTTATACTAGAAGAAAGCAAGAAGAAATTTATTGAATCAAATACATCATTATCACGTCTTTTAGTGGTCACAAGATATTTCATCACACTCAGGAAGGAAGATTAAGTGTTAAGTTTATTTGTACCAACTCAACAATAATTTTAACAAAGTTGCTAGCAACAAAAAAATGTAAAAAAGGACATTATTTCAAAGTTTAGATGTAAAAAATGTTATACATTTTGTTCTAAGATAATTTCAGAATCGTGTGCATCCATGCTACTAAACAATCCTACGTAATATATGCGACTGTAAATGTTCAACACACATAAATACGCAATAAAATAAATTCACTAATGATGGTGAGACATCATTGGAATATATATAATTACGTACCAAAGCTAACAAAAAGTACGATTGGAAAAGTTGTTCATGCTGATTTATACTGGTGAAAGAGTCGTTTTTTAGCGATCAAACTGTTTAGTGTTGTGTTTCATCAAATCAGTAAAATGTGGCATTCTATCCATGCAACAGTAACATCATACATGAAACTGGTTCAGACAGTTTTAAACTTCAGTGACTTGCACCCTAACATTTTGTTTTTGACATTATTGGCAGTTATTTGGTTGTAATAACAATAATTTGTGATGTAATATAACATTAAGGAGAATAGTATCAAACATTCTTTATCACTTCTGTCTGTTGTCTATTGCATAAGCAATTGAAGATGATTATCGAAATAATTATCTACCCTTTATGTCAAAACTATACTTTGAATGCCCATTATTTTGTAACAAAATAAGGTTACTTACATATTACACATTTGCAGAAAAGTTTTGTTGATTTCTCAAGTTGTAGGCTACATTTTACATTGATGATTTTTTGAATAAACCACGCCTATAGAACTGGTTTAAAATGCTTCATTCTAGTGACTTTTTCAAATGATATTGCACTTGGTCAACTGGGTTTAAATACATGCATAAATACAATTCATCGCTAGAAACCACCTCATTTGAATGTAAGATACTTATGTGGCTATAAATATTCATAAAAAGGACACTATGACAATATATGCTCACTCATAATGCTGAGAAACGATTTGGTGGTGTAATATTTATAATCGTAAATTCCCACAAATGGCAAACTTGCAAAAAAACCTCGTGCATAGTGGTGATAAACCATTTGAATGTAATATATGTAATTATAAATTCACACGTAAAGGAAATTTGCAAATGCATATGCTCACACATAGTGGTGAGAAGCCATTTGCATGTAATATGTGTAATTATAAATGCTCAAGTAAAGGAAGTTTGCAAAAGCATATGCTGAATCATAGTGGCGAGAAACCTTTTAAATGTAAGATATGTAATTATAAATGCACACGTAAAGGAATTTTGCAAAATCATGTGCTGACTCATAGTGGTGATAAGCCATTTGAATGTAATATATGTAATTATAAATGCACAGAAAAAGGAAATTTGCAAAGGCATAAGCTCACACATAGTGGTGATAAGCCATTTGAATGTAATATATGTAATTATAAATGCTCACTTAAAAGAAGTTTGCAAACGCATATGCTGACTCATAGTGGTGAGAAGCCATTTGAATGTAATATGTGTAATTATAAATGCTCACGTAAAGGAAGTTTGCAAGAGCATATGCTGAATCATAGTGGCGAGAAACCTTTTAAATGTAATATATGTAACTATAAATGCACACGTAAAGGAATTTTGGAAAATCATGTGCTGACTCATAGTGGTGATAAGCCATTTGAATGTAATATATGTAATTATAAATGCACAATAAAAGGAAATTTGCATAGGCATATACTCACACATAGTACTGAGAAGCCTATGTGTGAGAAGAAGCTTACATAAAGGAAGTTTACAAGAGCATATACTGCATCATAGTGGTGAGAAACAGTTTTAATGTAATATATGTAATTATAAATGCACACATAAACGAAGTTTGCAAATGCATATGCTCACACATAGTGGTGAGAAACCTTTTAAATGTAATTATAAATGCTCGCGAAAAGGAAGTTTGCAAAAGCATATGCTCACACATAGTGACTATGAACGTTTTAAATGTAATATATGTAATTATGAATAGTTACGAAAAGGAAGTTTGCAAACACCTATACTGGCGCCTACATTTGAGCTTGTATAACAGATAACACACGAATGAGTGTAAGAACAATTTAAGTCCGTTAAGTTAAATAATTAAGTTTTTATGTTAAAAAATTGCAGGACCTGAAGAAGATTTTACAGTACATAATTTTCTATTTTCCTGACTTTTAACATTTTTAGAATGCATTTAGTTTAAATAAACACAATTAATACATCAATACGCCAATCATCGCCATCAAGTTAATGAGAACCTTGTAAATTTAAGTTTAAAATAAAATCTTGACAAAATATATAAAATCAGTGAAAAAAGGGTTTAAGTCTAGAAATAGTTTTTTGTGGTTAAGAAATTTGGTTATGCTCACTTCATTACTTAGACCCATAGATATAACTTAGCTGTGGATAGTAAAGTTGTATTCGAATTAGTTTGCAAATTAATCAGTTATATTGGATTCCTGAAAATCATAAATTTTGAGCAGACAGCCTTCATCCACTCACCGATTCAATTGCGGTTATTTAGTGTAAGTGATTCACCACATGATTTGCACAAAATTACCTTTATTTGTATTCTGTTATGTTTTTTTTCTACTTCCTTATGTTATAACTTAATTATCTTAATTCGTCTTAAGTTCTATCCTAATTATCTTTTGTTTCATTTGTTTGCCCAGTGCTTATTGGCATATGTGTTGTTGTGAGGAGTAGACGTCTGTACACACCAGTCCGTTTGAAATATAGTTTACTCGATAAATCAAGTTGCAATATTATCGTTAAAAAACTTATTGGTAAACATAACGGTGCTCTATAATTTAATTGCAAAATGTTAACACGTGAGAATTCAGAAGAGATAACATTATTAATAAATAATGCTAGTAAAACGATATGGAATGGGTCAGGTTTGGAGCCGAGATGGAATAATTTATGTTAATAACAAGGGCAAAAAATTCGTTATTAAAACTACGAAAAAATTAAATATTTAGTATAATTTAACTTGAGGTATTTTCTTCTGTGTTAAAAATTATCGCACATGGAATGAAAATACTGCAACATAAAAGATAATGTAGATTATGTTATCAATTAATATTTCAATGGCATGCACTGTGCCAACATATTACTTTAAATGTTTTGGGATATTATCTATTTTTCTTATAATTACTGTACATTGTTTTTACTTTTTTCATTATAAATTATTAATCTAAGTTTTAAGGAACCATATTATTAAACTACTAGAATTATTGTCTATTTTAATCTAAATTTCCTCATTTCTTTTTTATATCTATCTCTACATTTATTAATAAAATTGATATATAATATAGATATACATTAGTATAATAATTAATCTTATCTTAATTTAACTATTATAATCAATCTTATTTTGCTAATCATAATAGTATAACTATTCTGTTATTATTAAACGATTTAACTTCTTTTTTAGCTATTAATTACTATTATTTTTAACTTATTGTTACTTTTTAAGGTAATTACATGTCACAAGATTGTTTGCGAATTGGACACATCAATGTATGTTCATTACTACCGAAGATTAATGAAATCAGAGATTTAATATCAAATTTTGAAATTTTGGCCGTATGTGAGACCTGGTTAACGGAGGAAGTACCTTCTATAGCAATCAATATTGAAAATTATACATTGGTACGTAGGGATCGAGGTAGTAGGGGAGATGGAGTTCTTTTTTATATTAAACAAAGTATGTTTAAATGTATTATTAACACAAGTGATTTAATCGAACAGTTATGGGTATTAGTTAAAATTAATAATAAAAGTATTGTATTGGGAGTGTTTTATAGACCTCCAACTTACAACTATAAGAATTTTATAGATTAAGTTGAGAATTCTATTATGTTGTGTACACCATATTCAGACCATATTATATGTTTAGGGGATGGAAACGTAGATTTCCTAATGGCAGCCAATCCGTCTACGGAATACTTTAATAATATGCTAGAATCGTTAAACTTTAGTCAAATAATGATGGAACCCACTAGAAAAGATCGTTTATTAGATATTATTATCACTTTTCAACGTTCACTTATTCAAAAAAAAGCATGTCGTAAACTGTCATTTCTCAGACCATGATTTAGCAGCCTGCGAAATTTTATGTCAAAAAGTGCCGTGTTCTCCTATTATTTATACTTATAGGAACTTCAAAAACTTTAACCTTGATAACTTCTATACTGAATTGCAATCACTCTCTTTAGACGATATACTTTATGAAAATGATGTTAATCAAAAAGTTATTATTTTAAGTACTAGGATATTAAATTTGTTTAATAAACATGCTCCGTGGGAAACTATCCAAATAACAAAAAGACGACCGTCTTGGCTAACTGATAATATTAGTTTGTTAATGAGCTTAAGGGATAAGGCCAAAACAAAATATAAAAACATAAAAACCACAGCTGCGTGGGAATATTACAGAACACTGTGCAATTTTACAAATACCGCAATAAAGAATGAAAAAAAAGCTTATCTACAATTTAAAATTGATCATTCAAAAAATTCTAAAGTACTATGGAAGGAATTCAGAGCGCTAAATGTTGTATTTAAAAATAACATAAATAATTCCTTTACTGGTCGCGCTGACGAAATTAATAGTTATTTTGTGAATAGTATCCCACAAATTTCAGTTTCTCAACACGTACTAAATTTCTACAAAAATAATGATTTACATAATAATGCCGTTTTCAAATTCAATCTTATAGATAGTAATACAATTTCAAAAACAATCGATTCACTAAAAAGCACTTCTACAGGATCTGATGGATTAAATATCACAATGATAAAGTTATGTTGTCCCTTTATATTGCAATAGTTAGTACATATTATCAACTCTTGCTTCTTAGAAATTATATTTCCCGACAGCTGGAAGTCGGCTCTTGTAACTCCAATAGCGAAGATCGAGCAACCTGTAGAGTATAAGGACTACAGACTGATTAGCATTTTACCAACACTTTCAAAGATCATGGAAAAGATAATCAATTTACAAATTAGAAAGTACTTAGAGTGCAATAATTTGCTGCCTATCAGTCAGTCAGGGTTTCGATCTGGGCACAGCTGTGCAACCGCTTTGCTGAAGATAACAGATGACATTCTGAAAGCACAAGATAAAGGAAAAAGTACATTTTTGGCTCTGTTAGACTTCAGCAAAGCATTTGACACAATAAATCATGACTTGCTGCTTGGTATATTACACCACATAGGTCTTGGTAATGATGCAGTCGGTTTAATTCAAAATTATCTTTCCAACAGAAGTCAACGAGTTAAGACATTCAATGCGGTATCTACGTCTGTTGATGTTACAAGAGGGGTGCCGCAAGGTTCTATACTAGGTCCTCTGCTGTTTACCCTGTATACCAGAGGTCTTTGTGATTGTGTTGGGGCCTGTGATATTCACATGTATGCTGATGATACACAATTATACTACTTCAGTTCAAATAATGTTGATACGCTGAATAATGATTTACAAGCTATAAATGAGTTTTCTACTAATCATGCTCTAATTCTAAATCCATCTAAATCTTGTATTTTACTATTGGGAAAAACGATTAATAATTACCAATTGTCACCTATAAAAATTGGAGATACTGATAGACCGTTAGTCGAAAATGCCAAAAATTTGGGATTAGTTCTTGATAAAACATTTAGATTTAAAAAACAAGTCAATAAGTATATACAAAAAGCCTATTACAATTTAAAACTTCTTTACCCGCATAAAGATTACTTAAGCAAAAACGCCAAGATCTTATTAAGTGAATCACTTGTGTTGTCACAGTTTAATTATTGCATACCTGTCTATGGCCCTTGTCTTGACTTTGATACGTCACATCGTATACAACGTGTTCAAAACTCTTGTTTACGTTTTATATTTGGAATTCCTAAGTTTGCACATATATCTTTAAAATTAGTAGAGACAGGATGGCTTAATATGAAACAACGGCGTTACATACAGGCTGCAACGTTCTATCATAACATCATAATCAATAGGCAGCCACCCTATTTATATAATAAGATAAGGTATAGAACAGATGTACACAATATACATGTGCGACATAGAGGTCTGTTGACTATCCCCAAGCATAATACTACATTCTACGAGCGATCATTTAGCTACAATGTCGCAAAAATTTACAATAATGTACCTTCATCTTTCAAGACATTATCAGTTAAACAATTCAAAAAAGCGTTGATTAAGCAATACAATACAGATCGTCATTAATGTACCACTTCGTAATCAGTCAATACTGATATTATTATTATTATTGCTCTCAAGTTTACTCAACTTTACTTTTATTATAAATTATAATTATAATCATTAAGTTCTCTCACAATACATAATGTTATTTTTCTTAAATTATACAAGGGGGGAATGGAAGAACAACATTGTTGAATTCCCTCCTTGAGATACATTATTATATCAAATAAATTAATATTGTAAAATTTATTGTAATATATGGTTTTGTAATATCAGAATAATAAATTAAATTAAATTAAATTATAGCACATCCAAGAAAATGTTCCTTCTTCGAGGACACCCAGTATATCTTTAAGGAATTAGCTTTCCTTTTCAAATTTTTATAAATTTAGTAAATTCAATTCTTGTTAAAGGCGCTATCAAAGTGTAATTTGATATCATTGATATGGCTGGCTTTGTTCCATTCTGCTCGGCATTCCTAGAGAGTGTTTTCAGACATTCACTTGCCTTCGTTGTTGTTTGCACAATTATTGAGTTGGAGGTTTATTTCCACCCATTATTTGAGGATCTTTTCCAATAATTGCATTATTATCTCGACTTGTTAATTTGGAATTGTTATATTATCTGTGAGATATATTTTGAGCCGAGAATCCATTTTGAATGGGATTTTATTTCAACTTGGTAAGTTGACTTTTTCTGGAACATGTACTAGCCAAATCTTTATCGTCCTTTTTTTATTAATCTTTTAGGGGAAAGTCGAGTCGCTTCTTATTTTAGAAAAGACCACTGTTCACGTCACTAGTAACTGGATGGAATATTATTATTAGTATAAAAGGCCTCTAGAAAGCAGGTAATTCATTATTCTGTCATTCTTCCTTTTTATACTAAATTCTGTTTGGCCAAACTCCGTGTTTGCTGTTTGTATAAATACCCTTAAGTACGATAGTCTCTCTTTTTAGACCGTTTTTTAATGGTTCCTTCTTTCATCGACCATATATGCAATTAATGTCTATATTCTTCTGGAGCGACGATATTAAAACCAGATCCAGGACACACTGTTATCTTCTCCTATTATTGGGGAGTCGAATATAACTTACCTACGCACTAACGATAAGTCCATCTTTAACAATTGTAAGAAATATTTTTTTACTAGGTACCAGTAATAGAATTATAAGAAATAGGACACATTTTGTAACTTAAAGAAACTGATGTTTTTTTCTTATATATCATATACGTATTGCAGTGGTAT
Organism: Agrypnus murinus; assembly: GCA_929113105.1. Taxonomy (NCBI): domain Eukaryota; kingdom Metazoa; phylum Arthropoda; class Insecta; order Coleoptera; family Elateridae; genus Agrypnus; species Agrypnus murinus. The sequence continues at coordinate 54,433,374 of OV816027.1, forward strand.
ACACTTTAATAAAATAAAACCATAATACAACCGTATATCACTACAATATTTTTTTTAAATAACAGATTTTTGCCCCGTCACTAGCTCCAACTTTAGTTTCAGTAAAGCAATCGACAAATATCTCTTAAATTTATAATACAATAACCTTACCTTACCAATTTCTAATATCAGTGGGTCCACCTGTAATAGTAACACCCGGGCTGGGAAAATTGTAACAAGCTGCAAATCACAAATTATTTCCACACAAGGAAGAAACATGAACAATAAATAAAAATTAAATATATCGATAGAAACACAATTTTTATTTCTGTAAACATAAATAACAAATAAACAATTGACAAAAACTACTAATCAGCCTTTTATTATTATTTTTTTTATGTTATGTTAATGTTTGGGATTTCTACGTCAATTTTTATACATTATAACTAAACTACTCATAACAATAATTTAAATAAAAATCAATGTAGCCAAATTTTCTAAATTCCTTTTAATATTTAAAAATAGGTTAAATTGTCTCAAACGTTAAGTCTTATTATTTTTTTTTTATATTTATATTTGTCCGAAATGATATTTTCTTACTTTACTGGCCAGTATAAAATGCAAATTTAAAGTCACTTACTATTTTTGCCGCACACTCGACACTTCTTTGAAATTGATCCCGAGAAAAGAAATACTGCTATGATAACCACAACCAAACTCTTGACTGGTGGTGAGATTTCAAAAATGCAAGTCTGCAGAAAATTAATTCTTCAAATATTTTTCAAACTAAAAAGTTCTATAAGTGTTGAAATTATCCAAATCAATTCTATGAATTATTATTTTCTTGATATAACGACAAACAGGTAAGCTATATCCATTTATATGCACGAATTTCATTTATTCAAAATTTGTAACCTCACTTTATCTTTCTACCTTATTAAAATGCTTGTTTTTTATAGGTTATTAAATATGCAAACAACACGTCCTCCTTTCAATACTTTCTGGAGATTACTGATTGTTTTTCACAATACATATTGCATTAAAACATATAGAAACAACAATAATATAACACTATCAAGTATTCCATGGACAAAATTTGACATTTAAAATTATTTTTAAATAAAATATTATTTTCTTTAAATTTTAGATTTAAACACATAAAAAGAATCCCCAACACTACCTTAAACTAATAAAATAACATTTTTATCTCAAAAACCCCACAATAACTCACAATTTGAGTCGAACAAACAAATATTCACGCTTGACAAAAATTTCAATAATTTCCATTTAAATCTGTCCACCCACCAATTTAACCCATTAATCTTTACACAATATAATTATCTAACTTTTCCCAATCGTTTGACATCAATAACAAACACAATACAAAATTAACTCGAAAATAAAGTTTATTCTCGGCACAGGTGTATGGACATTTTTAAATTGAATTGGCTGAGAAAACACATATAGAACTACAAAAACTTTATACAACTTACGCAGCCAAGATGTTATCCAACGAAATTCCACAATAACATCATGAACCTAAATTAATTAAATTAGAACGGTGGCTCGACAAACCAATACCATGTATCGCAGAAGAAAAAAAATCACCCTTTTGAAAATTAAGCAAGGTAAGTTTCTTTTATATATGCTAATTAACTCATAATAGCCCGTTTTATTTTATTCTATGTGCAATTTACCAAGTTTGAGCTATTGACGGAAAATTAAGAAAAACAATTCAACGTACCAAACGTTGTATTAAAATTTTCAATTATTAAATTATATACACACTTAAATAGTATCCTTTTGTTGAAATATAAAGCTTTTTATGCATGTTAACATAATGTGACTAAATTATTCTTCTAAAGAAACCCATTTTGAAAATTATTTTCAAAAATTGAGGTTATGTAATGAATAGATCGGATCGTTAAATAATCTTGCATGAAATGTAACTTTAACAAGAAATTATCGCAAAAAGGATGTATTTAACTTAATTCCTGTATATAGCTAGCTTCAACCATACTTCTGATACTATTAAATAAACCTTTTAACAAAGATTCAATTACGAACGCCTGAAAGATAGGCAACCCAAATTACCTATTTAACATTTCTACCTGCAAATATCACAGCAGTATCTTATACAGTGTGTATTATCGGTTTTGTAACGTAGGTGTATAGCATGTAAAAACACAATTTCTCAAATATTGGCTCGCCTAATAATTACTTTAGAAGAAAAAATCATTATGGCAAAGTTGTAAACCTTATTAAATACTGTTCAAAACACCCCCACTTTAGCATTCTGTGTTAAACAGTTTCCAAGATATAAGTGATTTTCTGGTATAGGAAATTAACATTGTAAATGGGAAATACGCTAATAGCAATTGCCACGTTATATTTAGACATTAGGTGTAAATGCAAGAATTATTAAGCATAATTTTATGGAGCAAAATCAGTCAATTCATCATAGTTGTAAGAGAATCCCAGGGCCTATTTTACCATTAGGCGCGTGCCTAGGGCCCAACGGCAAGAGGGGCCCGAATTGGAAACATAAAATCTGTTTGGTAGTCCTTTCACTCGAATACGGGGCTCGAAATTTGCTAGCTGAGCCTAGGGCCCAACTTGATTAAAAATAGGTCCTGGAGAAGCCTCTTACAACTATAACCAGGATTTCACTATGGCGGTGTTACAACGCGCACTTAGGTCTTGTAAAGAATCAGCTCCAGGCCCAGATGGAATATCCTATGCCGTTGCATCTCCATTACTCTGGAAAGAATTTTTGTTACAGGTGTACAACAAGATATGGCTTTCGGGTGAATATCTGCAAAACTGGAAAACCGCGGTAGTAGTTCCAATCTTGAAACCGGGGAAAAACTCCAACAAGAACCTAAGAAGAAGATCCAACAAGCTATAGACCCATTTCTCTTACTGTTGTATGGGTAAACTGTTGCAAAAATGGTCAACTACAGACCAATGTGGCATATTGAAAGGCATCATCTATTATCTCTATACCAACACGGGTTTAGGCGTAACAGATTCACTATGAATAATTTAGTAGCCTTGGACAAACGCCATCCAAAACGGTTTTGCCTTACGCCAATACACAGTCGCTGTGTTTTTTGACATCGAAAAGGCGTATGATATGACCTGGCGTTACAATATTGTAAAAACGCTACATGATTGGGGAATCAGGGGGAAAATGGGTCGATTGATAGAGTTTCTTGTGCCTGTTCTTTTGGAAAATGAAATTGCTCAAGGATCGACTATAAGCGTCACTTTGTTTATTATAGCCGTGAATAAACTTTTAGATGCAGTCGGAAACTTTCCGTAGGATTCCGTAGGAAAGACTTTGTATGTAGATGACTTGTCTATATATATACATCGGCCGTGGCAATGGAAGATATATCCAGAGACCTGCAAACCGCAATAGACCAAATCTCTGTTGCGGTTAGTAGTATAGGTTTTAAATTCTCGGCGCAAAAAGCCTCCTGCGTACCTGTCGTCTGCGGTTTTGCCAAGGTCCACGCTTTACTCTGTACGACCTTCTAATTCAGTTTGCAGAATCGGTCCGGTATTTGGGCCTTACATTTGATTCCAAGCTGAATTGGCTGAAGAACATATCGTCTATGTGACGGAAGTGATAGAGAAGCGTTGCTTAACATATATCGAACAACAGTACTCTCTAAGCTGGACTATGAATCTTTTGTATATGCTTCCGCACGCAAATCAGTCTTAAAGATTGTTACAAAATATATTTAGTTTTGCTATCGTGGGGGTAGCAAAAAGGTAACCCAGATACTCGTCACGTGGGTCGTGGGTAAATAATCTAAAAATATAATAAAGAAATCTTAAAAGGGCGCCAGGTCCTATCTAAGACGAAATCTTTTGGACGGAACTTCCAAAAGTGGTAGTCCCACTAAAGCATTTATTAATTTGTAGTTTTGGTGCACTGTACAACTAAATAAATAAAAGAGTAGTATGCTGATAAGAACTATAATGAATAACGAATAATAATCTTTAACAAAGTTCATATAAATTTTCGTTAACATGCAAAAAAATTGTTAGTGTTTGTAAATATGAAGATAAATCATAAATAGGTAAGTAAGTATATACATATAAATTAGTAAATAGATATATTTAATAAATTGTATCAGATAAATAACTAACATGTAACTAATAACATATAAACGTATAACCAACAAAATAATCGCAGATAATAATAGTAGTAGTAGTAGTACGAAGGTTAAAAAAAATAATAAATAAAAGTAATTCGGGTAAGTATTTGATTTGTTTAATAAGTTTTAAACTTCTACTAATATATTCTTTTCCTTTTGTTTTAGATTTACTGAGATTACTAAGTGACCTAAGCTACGAAGTGTGTAAGCGCTTACTACCGACGTGAGCTCAATCGTTATCAAATTGTACTCAATTGTAATCAGATTAATATTTAATAAATTAATTAAAAGCAAAAGCGAATTCCTTACAATAATTATACCGTTGACGTTTATTTAAACACTCAGATAGGTAATCTTTTCAAATATGTGCAGATAAAGAATTTACTATACTTTTAGTGTACATAAACAAAGGTAAACAGTACACGGTAATGATATCTAATAAATAATTAAATACATAGATCATTAACTAACTAGAATTGTTATTCTGACCTGTCGAATGCTGATGGACTGCACAGCTTACCGGATTGGAAGTTACCAAGTGTTGATTTTCCAAATAAATAAATCCTTCGCAATAGAAGCGATATACGGATGGAAGCTTTGTAATCTTTAATGGCTACTGGTTACCTCCATATCGTTAACAACAATGAAGAAGTCAGTACAAAATGTAAGTGTACTAACCCAAAAATAAGAAGCACAAGAAGGGCTAATAAAAAAAGAAACAAATTAGATATATATTAATTTTAGGGAGTCAGTACATTACCTATTAGGTGGAAAAAGCCCTTATCTTCCTGAATGGTATGTTTGAGAAGAAAATCCCACAAATGTGGTTATTAAAAGTTTCAACAAAATAATAGGTATAATACTAATTCGATCAGTATTATCTAAAATCCAATCTTCTAAATTTTGTAACTTTTAATTAATTTCCAGTTAGATGAATCCAGAAAATATAAACTAAATTTACACAATTTCTAACATGGAATTCTCAAAGTAATGGCTGCAGGAAGAATGACCTTTTTTTTGCAGAGAAAAGATAATGCAAAAATTTGAAGTATTGGGGAATTTTCGAAAAGGAACCAAGTTGAAGGATAAAGATATCCATTAAGAAAATGACATATAGGCATGCAACCCAACATGCATAATAATAACAATTAAACTGAATCAAATTATACCAAAATGTATTTTTAATATAAGTTAGTAATTAAATTTTAGTATAAATTAGTTCATAGTAATTTTAACCGTAACAAGATATTAGAACCGATACAAAACATGGGGCTTAGGTCAGCTACTGGGGCATTCTCTACCAGCCCCTCTCCCTGTGTTGTGAGTCGGGATTTCTTCCATTAGAACAGAGGCGAACGTGTCTTCTCACTCAGTATGCTGTAAGAACATGGACACGACCCCATCACCCAAATTACAACGCCTTTTTCTCTGATGAGTTACACACGGTCTACTCCTCGCGTCGTTCTGTTACACGACCAGCAGGGATTAGATTTTGGGAACTTTTAAATAATATAGCAGTCTGCCTTACGTGTACGAATCAAGTTCACGTGAAGAGCCTCCATGGAGCCTTCAAAAACCAAAGTGCCACATGGAGTGCACTACAGTTAAAAAAGGAGAAATGAAACGCAACTTTTATGTTTCAACCTTTATGCCGGTTCTTAACAATTATCTTCAAAGCCTAATAATCTATACAGATGGATCAAAAACAAATCTGGGAGTAGGATATCTGTCATTTATGTTCAGGGTAATTCCTACTTCTGGTCATTACCTAAAGCCTCCAGCATCTACAGCGCTGAACCATATGCCGTCTGGAAGGCCTTGGAATATTTTGATATGTCTGCATACACGGAGGTATTAATATGTACAGACTCCAATAGTTCTATAGATGGTGAATTACAAGAATTACTAGAAAAGTCTGAAGAAAGTTCTAGAAGGCTTAAAGAAGAATTGCTGGACAATGTCAAAGTGTTAGAAGATAAGGTTTTCGAAGAATTGTTGGAAAATCCCAGCACGTTAGGACTATTAGAAATTAAATTGGAGAAACAAGATAGGGTAATAAAGATGGTAGAAGAAAAAATAGCCCAAATGCAATTACCACCAACAACTAAGAAAGACGATATGACCGAAATACTGGAAGATAGAATGAGGCAACTACGGTTTCCCTCAACTTCTGAGTTTAATGAAGTAAAGAAGCAATTTAAAGAAGAAACGGTTCCTGTCGTAGGTATAAAGGTAAAACCACCCACGTTCGATGGAATGATACCTTGGTCTACCTACTACAAGCAATTTGAGGCGGCCGCTGGGGCCACCGGATGGACAGGCAAGGAAAAGGCCGTTTCTTTAACTGTGGCTTTGAGTGGAGACGCGTTGAACGTCCTGCAAACAATCCCAGCAGGACAGGAAAATGATTATCAATTGTTAGTGTCTAGATTGGAGATGAGATATGGAGACGCGCATCTTCAACAAGTGTATCACGCGCAAGTGAAGAATCGTATCCAGAAGAATGGAGAAAGCCTGCAGGAGTTTGAAGCCGATGTTGCGCGGCTTGTCCGATTGGCGTACCCTACGGCACCCGATTCATTTCTGGGACAGCTCGCTGTGCAGACCTTCATTGATGGGCTAAGAGACGGGGAAACACAACAATCATTGAGGCTGGCACTACCAAGAACAACTGATGATGCGCTTGCTCACGCCTTAGAATTTGAAGCTGCAAAACAAGCGTCCCGAGGTCACGGGCGTGTTCGGGCCGTTGTAGAAGAAGAAGAAGGTTCTAAAGATCACCTAGAGGAGTTAGTACTGAGAGTTCTTCGGAAGGAAGAAAGCTGTAAGAAGAATCATCAAGATGTTCGGGCCTCGTTGTTGGAATTGCGGCGAACAAGGTCACATACGACGTCGTTGCCCTAAACCAAAACAGGTTCAGCAGTCGGAAAACTAAAGCAGGTCGAGAGAGGGGGCGAACGTTGACCTTGAGTAGAGATGCCCCGAAGATCACCATTCATGCCGTAACATCAAAGAATAGTACCAGTAGCTTGTTCGTAGATGGAAAAATTGCTAATCGAACTGTTCCACTACTTATTGATACGGAGGCGACAAAATCCATCATACGCCCTAACGTTCTACGAACAAGTATGAAGCTGTTACAGACAACTACTCAACTCCGTACAGCAACAGGTGAAGTGATACCAACACGCGGAGTGGTGAAGATGAAGATTGGCATTGGAAGTGAAGAACGTGATCATGAGGTGCTGGTAGCCGACATCATTGACGAATTCATCTTGGGAATGGACCTCCTGAGAAAATTTGGTTTTTACATTGGACTTTTGAAGGAGGGTGTTTTGAAGGTTGGTAACGAAGAACTTCCGTTACACCCACGAGAAGATCCTGTCGTAAGGGTTTTGCTGACAGAAGATGTGATATTGCCGGGTCAAAGCGAGATGGTTGTCGAGGCAGGTTTGGATGGAGATCTTCGGGTAGGATGTGTGCGAATGATGGAACCTGTTTGTGATAAGAAGATCCATAGTGGCATACTGGTAGGAAAAGCGCTGATCAAGGTTGGAAAGACAGTACCGGTGAGACTTATGAACGTTAATGTGGATCCGGTGACATTGAAGAAGAGTACGCTTGTGGGACAGTATGTACCAATATTCCGAGTAGCCAGGTGTATGGCTGATGTTCCAAAACCAGTGCCCAAAGACCATGGTGAAAAATTAGTGGGTATGGTTGTTCGTTCGTGCGAAGATCTAAATAGAACGGAAGTGAAAGAGCTACAGAGTTTGGTTCACCGATACCAAGATATCTTCGCTCTTGAGGATAGCCAGAAGGGACGAACAGATATAGTAAAACATAAAATCAATACAGGCAACTCTATGCCTGTCCGTCAGCAGCCGAGGCGTCTACCTCTAGCAAGGCGAGCAGAAGCCGAAAAGATTATTCCTGATATGGAAGAACAAGGGGTCATCGGGCCATCCAGCATTCCATGGGCATCACCGGTGGTCCTGGTCAGTAAGAAGGACGGGTCAACGAGATTTTGTGTGGACTATCGGCAGCTCAATAACGTGACCAAGAAAGACAGCTATCCCTTACCACGCATCGACGACACGTTAGATACCCTGTCTGGTTCACGATGGTTTTCGACTTTGGACTTGAAGAGTGGTTATTGGCAAGTTGAAATGGAACATGAAGACCGGGAGAAGACCGCGTTCACTATTGGTTCCGGACTATGGCAGTTTACAGTTATGCCTTTCGGTCTATGTAACGCTCCGGCCACCTTTGAGCGTCTAATGGAGACCACCCTGAGAGGGCAGTCGTGGAAGACCTGCCTGGTATACCTAGATGATGTGATTGTAGTCGGAAAATCATTTAACGAACATTTGAAAAATCTAGAGGAAGTATTCCGAAGACTACGTGGAGCCAATCTGAAACTGAGTCCGAAAAAGTGCCACATATTCAGAAAGGAAGTGAAATATCTCGGGCATGGCGTATCACAAAAAGGAGTGGCAGCCGACCCCGATAAGATTCATGCAGTCCAAAGTGGCCAACACCGAGAGATAAACACCAAGTTCGTAGTTTTCTTGGGTTATGTACCTACTACAGGCGTTTCGTTCCTGGGTTTGCCAATATAGCGAAGCCCCTGACAAGGTTAACTGAAGATGGGCGCGAGTATGTTTGGAGCGGAGAGTGCGAAACAGCTTTACAACAGTTGAAGCGTGTCCTGACAACCGCACCAATATTGAGCTATCCACGGACAGAAGGGAAATTCATACTTGACACAGATGCAAGTAATCTGGCCATTGGGGGTGTACCTTCTCAGATACAAGATGGACTAGAAAAGGTCATCGGCTATTTTAGTAAGGTTTTGTCGAAAGCCGAAAGGAATTATTGTGTGACCAGAAAAGAATTATTGGCTGTCGTGAAGTCCGTTGAGCACTTCTACAAATACTTGTACGGACGGAAGTTTTTATTGAGGACGGACCATGCAGCGTTGAAATGGCTTCTACAATTCCCTAATCCTGAAGGCCAGGTCGCAACGTGGATCGAACGATTACAAGGATACGACTTTGACACAGAGCATCGAGCGGGCACTAGTCATCGAAATGCCGATGCTGTTTCAAGAAGACCCTGTCCAACGGATTGCCGTCATTGCTCTCGTTTGGAAGAGAGGGTTTGCCAAGTATTAAGGACTACCATCGTCAACGACAATTGGTTGCCGGAAGAATTGCAACGACAGCAGGAGGCTGATCCCGAACTAAAAATGGTACTGGAATGGAAGCGCGTGGGAGAAAGGCCTGCCTGGGAGGCCGTCAGCCCTTTCAACAGAACGCTCAGAGCATATAGGGCCCAATGGGACTCCTTGAAGGTGGAAGACGATCTCCTGAAGCGAGTACTCGAGAGTGAAGATGGCACCACGATTAGGTCTCAGTTCGTGGTTCCAAGAAGCCGAGTGGCTACAGTATTGCGACATCTCCATGACGGTGCCTCAGGAGGACACTTCGGTGTGAAGAAGACTTTGGAGAAAGTTAGAGAGCGTTTTTATTGGGTCAATTGTAAAGAAGACGTGAAAGAGTGGTGCCGTAAATGCGAACTATGTGCCACTGGTAACAGACCCTTGGGGAAACGAAGAGCACCTATGAGGCAGTACAATGTGGGTAGTCCCCTGGAAAGAATAGCTATAGATATTGCCGGACCATTTCCCGAAACTGACGATGGAAATAAATACATCTTAGTAGTAATGGACTATTTTACCAAATGGCCAGAAGCATATGCCCTACCAAACCAGGAAGCCGCGACTGTTGCTGACGTACTAGTCAAAGAGTTCTTCAGTCGCTTCGGAGTGCCAATGGAGCTGCATTCGGATCAAGGCCGCAATTTTGAGTCTGTACTCTTTGGAGAAGTCTGTCGATTGTTGGGCATTCGCAAGACTCGGACCACATCGTTACATCCGCAGTTCGATGGAATGGTAGAACGCAGGAATCGGACAATGGGCAAATATTTGGCCAAGGTCGTCTCCGATCATCAACGAGACTGGGACCAATACCTGCATTTGTTCCTAATGGCTTATCGTGCATCGGTCCACGAAACAACCGGTCAGTCACCAGCGTCTGTGATGTTTGGACGCGAGTTACGGTTACCGTGTGATCTGGAATTTGGGTCTCCACCTATAGAGCAGGAGGTAGCCGGGAATGATTATGTCATCAACTTAAAGAAGAAGTTGGAGGATATTCACGACCGAACCCGAAACAATAGCCGAATCTCGAGTGACCGAATGAAGACTTTGTACGATGTGAGAGCAAAAGAAGGAGGGTTTCAACCTGGACAGCTGGTTTGGTTATACAACCCGCAAAGACGTCGGGGCTACTCGCCAAAGTTACAGCGAAATTGGGAGGGCCCATATCAGGTGAAGAAACGAATAAATGATCTAATCTATCGCGTCCAGAAATTGCCGAGAGGGAAACCAAAGGTGGTACACTACAATCGTCTGGCGCCCTATGAGGGAAATAATGACGCAGTCCCGGATCGGGAAGACGAGGCTGAGGTGGCTATCAATACCGTAAGGCCTGAAGATGATCAGCCAACCTTTAGAGAATTTATGGCTGCGTTTTCTGGAACTAGAAAAGCGCGATTCGGAGTCACGACTGAGATGCAACAAGACCTCTTCCGGGTCCCTGGTGATTATTCCATTGCCCACTGTGTCTCCGAGGATCTCCGTATGTCCAGGGGGATCGCAGTAGTGTTTAGAAATAAATTTAGACGGCTGAATGAACTTCGAGAACAAAATCCCTCTGTTGGTAAATCCTTACGCTTGCCTGATCATGACCGATCCATTTACTACTTGGTAACCAAGCAGTTTTACTACCAGAAACCGAGTTACGCCGGCTTGTGGTGGGCATTATGGAATTTGAGGATCGAGTTGCTTACCAGGGGTATTAACAAATTGGCAGTTCCCAAACTCGGCTGTGGGCGGGACCAGCTGGATTGGAGAATCGTTAGAAACATGCTGGAAGTTATCTTTAGAGGTACGGACGTCAAGATCTTCGTCTGCAGTTTTGACCCACTGCCCGCATTAAGGCCAACGAAGAGTGTAGACTGTTACTTCTACCGTAATGGAACGTGTAGTCGAGGTGAAGACTGTCGATATCGTCACGACCCTTTCTACAGAAACCAGGGAATAAACTTGTTCTGGGACAGAACAGACTTGAAGAGGGGGGCAGTGTAACGAGTGCAAAGCCTCGTTTGGCCGTCAACGGGCTGTAGAACATTCCAGAGCCGCGGCGTAGACGCTCGGCCTTCTGGTGTATTCGATATATACCGGTATGTTCGAGCGACTTCTAGAAAATTTACATGGGGGTATATAATCGACTACGCGGATAAAAGAGGGCAGTCAACACCGAGTAATAAAACGTGTATCACGAAATAAATAGTAAAGATAAATGTTGTATTAGAAATTCATAGTCTGTAAATAGTAGATTTAGTTTGTAAACAGTTTATAATCATAGTGTTAATTTATAACGTTTTCATTAGTGTATATAAATAAATATTTCTTTGTGAATAGACGATTTAAACAGCACTTGTGTTATTATTTTAAAAAGAACGTTACAATATAAAGACTCGGCAGTGGAAGTATTGCATATTGTTTGAAAAAAGGACGACATGATTCTGTGACGGGTAAATTAAACAATGTTCGCAATATTCTCTTTTGCATAAGGAATACTTGAAAATTATGCGATCCGTTTCCCCAACACATCAGTCCATAATTTAATAATGATTGTACGCAGGCAAAGTAGTAGATAATTAGCACTTCTCACTTAGCATTTTGATAAAGTAAATTATACATATGTATACAATATAATAAAAATTACATAATGTAAGAGTTTTTTATTAATATTCCTTTAAATAAACAACATATGCTAGAAAAGTTTTGTGTTATTGCACTTATATCCCAATCTATGTAAGTTTCTATGCTGTATCGCGACACTGACATTGTATTTGATATTACTTACAATTTATCTTTTCAATATTATAATAGAAAAAATTATGTTGGGGTGTTTCATTCTTAGACGAGTATAGTTCCGAGAGCCAGAGTTTGAAGTTATGTATAGGCTGAGGGTGTGGCTAATGGAACAATTGCTTTCCCCACTCTTTTCAAATTCTGGTGGGGTGTTTGAGTTTGATTTCAGTCAAGATTCTGTATTACTCAGTTACACATCGAAATGGGTTGGTTGCATTCTTGGACACTTGAAACGACTGTTGATGATGGTGAAATCGTGTTTTCTCGTTATAAAACACACAACACTGGTTTGTTAATTGAAAGAAGAAGACTTCCGGATACTATAGTTATATTGAGTGAAGCCGATGAAGGTTATTCTTCGTGTTCTGGTTTAGAAATTCTATATTTAAAAGAAGATGGTGAAGTCCTGAATACTCAAGGAGTCATATGTATTGAACGTGCTTTGGAACATCGCCACGCTATTAACCTTTTGCCTGATAAATGCGACCTCATCTTCTTCAAAGGCATCTGCACTTCAGATTGGGATGAATTGAGTGATGAACCTGAACGGAACATTTGGTGTAATAAACCTTACAAACCGAATTGGGCAACGTTCACTGCAACAAAGTGGTTAACGGAAAAAGAATTTAACGATGTAAGAGAACTCAGATTTCGTGAAAAACGTTTTCCTTCAGGAGTCACGCCTTACCTGACGAGAGATATGGACTCAAATAATTGTTATGTATTTAATTGTTTACGAGATATTGTTGTAAGCAAATGAATTCAAATAATTGTTAATATTAAATTAAAATACATATGCTACTTAATGTATTTATAACAATAAATGTTTATGCACATTCTTTCATTTTTTCATTTTTTTCAATAACGTACTTAATTAAAAATTTCAGAGAAGTACTGACTATCAAACAGTTGTTGAATTTGTATTATGCCTATGTCGATTCCAGATTAAGATATGGAATTTGTTTTTGGGGGACTTCTACTCTTGCTCAGGAAGTTTTTAAATCTCAAAAACGCATCTTAAGAAGTATTGCTGGAGTTGCCAGTACCTACTCCTGTAAGGGGTTATTTAATAAATACCAGATTCTTACTTTACCATCTTTATTTATCTTTGAAATTTGTTGTTATGTATATAGAAATAAACTTAAATTTGTGATGAACAGTGCAATACATAATATAGATACTAGAAATAAACATAAATTTTATGTAACATGTGCAAAACTTAAAATAACTGCTAATTCACCCAACCATCTTGGACCAAAATTGTTTAATTGTCTTCCAGTCAGTATTAAAGAGGCAAATAGCTTTAATTCTTTTAAAATAGATTTGAAGAAATTTTGGTTAACCAAAACGTATTATTCTATTAATGAGTTCTTTTAATGTAGGTTAATTTTTGTTTACTCTTACTCTTGTACCTGACAATACTATACACTTATTTTTATAGTTGTAAACTATTTTATATTTTAAATTATTCTTAATCTTATATTTTAAGGATGCTTGTATATTGACTATCCCAATATAATTGTGTAAAGATTATCTTTTATGGGAAATAAAGATTATTATTATTATTATTATTATTATTTTTATTTATTACCTTAACCTCAGCAGAAGTGGTGAGGGGGATCTGACCTTGAAGCAGAAAGTGGTGGAGGGAGGTCCAGAAAATCTAACCTTGAAGCATGACCTTGACAGAAAGCAGAAAGTGAAGGGGGGGAGGTCCAGAAAATCTAACCTTGAAGGTTGACCTTGGCAGAAAGCAGAAAGTAGTGGGGGGAGGTTTAGAAACCCCATTTCTTCCCTACTTAGAACCATATCAGACTTATAGGTTTTACAAAGTAAACAATTCTACATACGAAACGTTTATTTACAACATTTTATTACAGTACAGACCTTTTCTATTTAAAAAAAACGTCAACAATTGATCATTTTTAAAAATTGTGCTTTTTAACTTTAAAATCGTCATATCTTCAAAAGTAATCAAGCTATCGGATTGAATTTTTTTTTAATTGAAGAACACACGTGAGCGCATCTAGTGGTATCATGCCGTTATCGAATATTAGCTACTGGTTTTCTTAAATAGCAGTTAAAGTTAACACTTCATCATGAATGTATTCATATTTTAACTAGGCTAGAAAAATTCTTATTTGTGTGAATTTGTCTATACTTACACCGAAGCAATTGAAGACAAGAGAATGCAGAAATTTTTAGAAAAAAAAGTATTTGATCTAGGACCTATAGTTTTATAGTTATGAATAGTTTTGTGACGCACTAAACTGACAGTGGGTGATACTTTCGCAAGGCAGGCACGCGATTACCATTCGATAATCAATAATTTACAGGCAAGAGGTAGTTTTTTTAATTAAATGCCGTCCTAACACAAATATTTATTGTTTTATTAAGTCTTAAAACTGCCAATTGATAAGCCAATATGTATAGATATTTATTGCATACGTGCCATAGTAACCTTTTTTGCTAGTTAAAAATTCTAGAACAAATAATGTTTATCATGTGCTGACAAAGCTCGGAAAGTTGCTTTTGTTTTTATAATGCTATATAGAATTTTTGCATTTTTGAATAAAGGTTTTTATTACAATACATTACAATGCATTACATATACATTATGAGTTACTTTTTTGTTTTGCCGAATTGTTAAATTATTCATTTTTGGAACGAGTGCTTTGGAAACAAAATTATCAATAATAGTAGATTATTATTGATCAAGTGGTAATGTAGGCAATAACTCACGCGAATGAAGTTTGCAGCGCCAACCGCAGACTAGTGCAGTAATCATCCAAGTAAGTTATTGCGATTAAAGCGAGTGAATACTATACTTTATCTACGACTATAACAATTTTCAAAAAAAAATTACAACGCAAAGTTTCAAAAAGAAGCGAGTGACAATGAGTATTTAAATGCCATTAAACATTTAATGCTATTTAACACACCTTAATACTCACTTTCATTAATAAAAATTAATTGCAAAAGGCGAGCAATTTGTGATCTTTATGGAAGGTGTAGAATTATGTGTAATTTATTTATCAGGTAGCAGATTAAGTGTTGTTACTGTGACGGCTTCTCTCACTTTCTCTTCTGGCGATGTGAACATTTCTGATTTACTCTCCGAACTAACTTAAGTATTTTACTCGATTTAAATATTATTTCTCGCTGTTCAAGAATTGCGCCGTGAAATTAACAATAATTGTTAAACATTAGCATAGAGTAATTAATATAAATAGAGGAATAACGCTATGGAGATTTAAGTAACCAGTCAGCATATGGGGCAGGTATACTGAAGAGTAAAGGGGGTTATCTAGGTAGTGCTGCACTCTTTAAGGCTCAGTTACACAGTGCCAGTAACTCGTACGAGTTCCTAAGACCGAGTACTAAAAGCAAGTGTGTCTTAGAATAGTACAATTTACACGACATTCCAGTAAATCATCCCAGTAAATTATAATTTAATACTGATTTTATTATTTTAGTTTCCACAGGCATTCCTGTTCTCGATATAATTGTACAAATTTCATTGTAGTATCTTCTTCCCATTTTGCTGCCATATTACATTCAATTTTTATAACTTTTAACTAATATTTTAATATTCACTTTTATTAACTAAAGTAAATTACCCATTAAACACAACGAAAACTTAATTAAACTAAATAATTTAACAACTTTATTATAAAATGTCCTCCTGTACCACCTGCAGATGAACTGTATACAATCTACACTGTCTGTTATTACTAAAAACGTCTGTTTACACGGGTTTAGTACTCAAGGAAGTGAGAGTGGGGGTAGCTGCTCGGCCGAGTAAATAGGATCGTTTTCTATTCACTATCCTCACCTCGTTTACTGGAACATACACTGGATTTTAGTACTAAAACTGTGTTTACATTATGGTTATCGTTTATTTAAATCGAGATATTTATCAAATTAAAGCTCAATATTAACTCTGTACAGCAAAAAGTATAATTATTTAGAGTACTATTTTAAATTAGGCTCATTAAACTTGCACGGAAAGGTAATACCGATTCAAATGTGACACATATAAGCACTGCTTACAAATGCTCTTCTCTTAACCTTGGCGTAAATCAGCGAGCGCGGGGTGTTATAATAGACGGATGATGTTTGGCTGGTTAACATTGTTTGGTCGTAATTTTTATTGTGCTTCGTTCCCAAATGTTTATTTATTATAATTTGGTTATTTGTTCGATTTAGTGTTACTTAAGTAATGTAAATCTGCGAATGAGACTGTATTTTGTCGCATTTTATTATTTTAATTTATAAGTTGTATTTTTTTAAAGACAAATAGTTTTATTTAGTTTGCCGGTGTGCAAATTTAAAATTGCATTATCGTCACGACTGCAAATTCAACTGCTTCGGTGAAAGGTTCGAGTACCTTCGATATAGCCGAATCGGGGCGATTTTTTGTTCAGTTTGTAAATTATTAATAAGGAATTTTTCGCATACAGTTTTGGAGAGAAATTACAAATTATTAAGAAAGGCAGATCAAAACCAGATCTTTCAAATTTAACAACAAAGATTAAAACCTGTACCAGTATTTTGCTAAGAAAGACGGGAACATTGATACGTAGTAGTAGTTTTTTTTTAAATAAAGAATGATAGTCAACAAATTCCATAAGTATAAAGTGTAAAAGTGCTTCTTTGAGAAACTTTTAAGCTTAATAATTATAACACCGTTTTTTATTGTACCTAGCAAGGGCGGATCCAGAAAAGTATTTTGAGGGGGAAATCTTTAGAAAAATAATTATTTTAATAAATAATAATTAAACAAACATTATTTGTTTCTATTCTATGTAAACTTATTTCTAAATTGGGGGGGGGGATTATTCCCTCCCCGTTAATCCGCGCCTGTACCTAGGTGTATTATAATTAAAATCGTGGTTGCTTCCCTAGCCTAAATTCTCACCGCACGCCACTGGTTTACATTATATTTTAGTACTCGGTTTTAGGAACTCGTACAAGTTACTGGCACTGTGTAACTGAGCCTTTTAAATCTTTCATTAGTTTACCAAATCATTTGCATTTCCGAGAATTTATTTGCTGGTATAATTAACAAGCGTCTTTCATTAAACAGACACTATACTTGCATGTGCAAACATTTTTCTAAGAATGGGTTTTTATAAACTCAACAAAGTTAAGTGTACCTAAACGTGCAGATCATGTTACGCGATTACGTACTACATACATATGGGATTGTTTCAAATGCCGAATCTTACCAAATTAATTTATAAAAATATGTGTAACCGTACTTAACAGGCAACCGTTTTATTTGATGTACTTGCCTAAAAAGTAAGCTTTAAATCTATTTTCAGACTACAAACAAATTTAAAAACATTTATCATAATAATACAATTAACCCACATATGTAAATATTTAACCATATCAAGATATCTAATAAGATGTAATGATACAAGAATGCAAAACTGCCAAAAGAATGGTCTGAAAAGTATGCAATATACATTGAAAATTGTTAGTTAATTCTAGAAAAAGCAAGAAATACAAATAAATTTAAATAATGCGATTCATACCTCAATCATATAGTATGTAATAGATCATAATAAAATCATAAATAGTATTTAAAAATAATATGAGTGTAACGAGTGCAAGGCCTCGTCCTGCTGGTCCGGCCGTCAGCGGGTTGTAGAACATTCCAGAGCCGCGGCGTGGACGCTCGGCCTTCTGGTGTATTCGATATATACCGGTATGTTCGAGCGACTTCTAGAACATTTACATGGGGGTATATAATCGACTACGCGGATAAAAGAGTCAGTCAACAGCGAGTAATTAAACGTGTATCACGAAATAAATAGTAAATGTATAAATAAATGTTATATGGGAAAATTCATAGTCTGTAAATAGTAGTTTTAGTTTGTTAAACAGTTTGTAATCATAGTGTTAACTTATAGTGTTTTCATTAGTGCATGTAAATAAATATTTCTTTGTGAATAGACGATTTAAACAGCATTTTTGTTATTATTTTAAAAAGAACGTTACAGTGGTGTTACAGGTGTGGAGTTTTAAAATAAATAAAATCGTGTAATAAATAAAGTGCTGTGAGAACAATCATTTAGTGTTAAAAACAATTACAACTAATAATTAAAATGGCGATGAAATTGTTAAAAGATCTGAAGGTAATAGATTTAAAACACGAACTGGAAGAACGGGATTTGGACACAACGGGCCTTAAAAGCGTGTTAATAAATCGGCTAAGAGAATGGCTTTTGGAACAGAAAGAAGACCCTGAAAGTTTCCTATTCAAAATACCTGGACCGGCAATTGATACTAATTTGTTGTAAGGTAAAATGGAAGAAGTACTGGAAAAGTCCAAAGAGAATTCTAGAAAGTCTGAAGAGAATTCTAGAATGTTATGAGGAATTACTGAAAAAGTCGGAAGAGAATTCTAGAATGTTAAAAGAGGAATTACTGGAAAAGTCGGAAGAGAATTCTAGAATGTTAAAAGAAGAACTATTGGAAAAGTCCGAAGAGAATGCTAGAAAGCTAATGGAAAATACTAAAGTGCTGGAACAAAAAGTTTTTGAAAATTCTAGAATGCTTAAAGAAGAATTACTAGAAAAGGCCGAAGAAAATGTTAGAATGCTAAAGGAAGAAATACTGGAGAATTCCAGGAAATTCGAAGAAAATTCCAGAAGGCTTAAAGAAGAATTGCAGGACAATGTTAAAGCGTTGGAAGAACAAGTTTTTGAAGAATTTTTTGAGAATGCCAGCGCGTTAGGACTGTTGGAGGGTAGATTGGCGGAACAAGATAGGGTAATAAAGATGGTAGCAGAGAAAATAGCCCAAATGCAATTACCACCAACAACTAAGAAAGACGATATGACCGAAATGCTGGAAGATAGAATCAGGCAACTACGGTTTCCCTCAACTTCTGAGTTTAATGAAGTAAAGAAGCAACTTAAAGAAGAAACGGTTCCTGTCGTAGGGATAAAAGTAAAACCACCCACGTTCGATGGAAAGATACCTTGGTCCACCTACTACAAATTTGAGGCGGCCGCTGGGGCCAACGGATGGACGGGCAAGGAAAAGGCCGTTTCTTTAACTGTGGCTTTGCGTGGAGACGCGTTGAACGTCCTGCAAACAATCCCAGCAGGACAGGAAACTGATTATCAATTGTTAGTGTCTAGATTGGAGATGAGATATGGAGACGCGCATGTTCAACAAGTGTATCACGCGCAAGTGAAGAATCGTATCCAGAAGAATGGAGAAAGCCTGCAGGAGTTTGAAGCCGATGTTGCGCGGCTTGTCCGATTGGCATACTCTAAGGCACCCGATTCATTTCTGGGACAGCTCGCTGTGCAGACCTTCATTGATGGGCTAAGAGACGGGGAAACACAACAATCATTGAGGCTGGCACGACCAAGAACAACTGATGATGTGCTTGCTCACGCCTTAGAATTTGAAGCTGAAGAAGGTTCTAAAGATCACCTAGAGGAGTTAGTACTGAGAGTTCTTCGGAAGGAAGAAAGCCGTAAGAAGAATCATCAAGATGTTCGAGGGCCTCGTTGTTGGAATTGCGGCGAACAAGGTCACATACGACGTCGTTGCCCTAAACCAAAACAGGTTCAGCAGTCGGAAAACTAAAGCAGGTCGAGAGAGGGGGCGAACGTTGACCTTGAGTAGAGATGCCCCGAAGATCACCATTCATGCCGTAACATCAAAGAATAGTACCAGTAGTTTGTTCGTAGATGGAAAAATTGCTAATCGAACTGTTCCACTACTTATTGATACGGGGGCGACAAAATCCATCATACGCCCTAACGTTCTACGAACAAGTATGAAGCTGTTACAGACAACTACTCAACTCCGTACAGCAACAGGTGAAGTGATACCAACACGAGGAGTGGTGAAGGTGAAGATTGGCATTGGAAGTGAAGAACGTGATCATGAGGTGCTGGTAGCCGACATCATTGACGAATTCATCTTGGGAATGGACCTCCTGAGAAAATTTGGTTTTTACATTGGACTTGAAGGAGGGTGTTTTGAAGGTTGGTAACGAAGAACTTCCGTTGCACCCACGAAAAAACAAGTAACTAATTAAAATAAAATATATATATATATATATATATATATATATATATATAATAAAATATATCTTAGAAAAGACTAATCAGAGATCAGTGGTAAACTGATAAGACAGAGACAAGGTATGAGAAAAAGTACGAAAAAGAAGGACGCCAAAACATGTACGTAATAAAATAACAGTAAAAATAAAATATAGTTTGTATAAATAAAATATGTATAAATATATGCAGGTATATGTATAAAAAATAAATTAATAAATTGTAAATAACTCGGTGTAAATACTATATCACAGTCAGTATATCACAGTATAAGAAACTACTCTAAAGTATTTTGCTATAGCTTGTACATCAATCGCGTTATTTTTAAAAACATTACCA